>CM035622.1:41373070-42573070 GCA_020496765.1 Gossypium stocksii | reverse complement strand
TAAGCCCATTACAGTAACAGTATAGCATGCAATCAGAGTCCTACCCAAACATCCGCTACACTCCATCTCCGTCCAACCCATCACTCCATGTGGGGAAATAATCAACCCACCCAACCCTACACTCCACAGTGTAGTACCGATGCGGCACTATCGATAAAATGCAGCAGTGCTGCCAGAATATTAGGCTAAAGCCAACACAGTGTAGTACCGATGCGGTACTATCGATAAGATGCAGCAGGGCTGCAAGAATAGTACACTTCCTCCATAATTATATACCCAACCCCCATGCAATGCAACATACTTAGTGTCATGTTATGTCATATTATAGAATATTCACACATGTAAATATATATAACAGAGCATGCATAATCATTCAAATATCATATAGGGTCAAAACGGACATTTTACCTACGAGGGGTATTTTGGTCATTTCACCCTTAGGGGCATTTCAGTCATTTATCAGTGTGGACCTAAGTATGTGAAGGCCCATCAGTAGTCCTATGGTCGTCTAGTGACACATGCAGCCAAATAGTCTAGAGATTCGAATACAGCCTAAAGCCCTTCAAGTGGGCCCGCAGGCCCATTGGGCCCATTGGGCCCGTTTCGGCCCAACTCATGAAATCGCTCATGAAAGCCACCTTCCGATGTAGGGCCACAATCTGTGGCCTCAATCAATCACATGAGCGTTCACACGCCCATGTGGCCATCAGCCTATCCTTCGGCTTTTAACCGACTAACAGTCAAAGCAGTGTATACAGTTACACACCTTATCACGTAGAGTACTAAATAATACTGAGCGCTGCCACCTAAATTAAACATAACACAGTTAAACCACTTATCTTAAGATTTAACGAAATTCTAATCCAAAAATTTAGCCAAAGTATTTGCTATCACTTGCCTTCACTAGAGTGATAAATTGTGATTTGCCTAGTCAAACCATAGTTTGACGCAGTCACCCTTCTGCATCCTGGCGGAAAGTCCCTAAGTGCCAACACAGTCAAACTGTAGTTTGATGCGATCACCCTTTTGCATCCCGGTGAAAAGTCCCTAACTGCCGACACTCTATGTCACTTGAACTTGGGAGTAGAAACTGCGAGTGCACTTCCAGTAGATACTCTTCCACGACCTCCCTCAGTCCGATTATCGCTTGCCTCCATGATATTTTCCAAAAGACACAAAACCAACGCTTGAATGAAACAAATTAATCACATAAGGGTACATGTAATCTTCCAAATAACATAAGCAACACTTGCGATTAAGGTACTTGCCAAAAACTAGAAAACGTTCACAGTGGAAAAGACTTCAAGTCTCAGCCGCTTGATCAATATCGAAATCGAGAATCGAGAAGAAGAAGAGTACAATTGGTTTAAAAAGGAGCAGAAGGGAAAATTGTCTACATCAATATCACTACTTGGTCGAATACCTAAAACGACGTACATCTTATTAGACCACATCACATATGAAAACATGCCTTACAATCCCAATATATATACCTATGGAGCATTGGGCTAACAACACTTACCCACAGTTCGATCGATAAACCACTAACAAGATTCGGTAGGTACAAGATTGTTAGGGGCTACTCCTATATTCGGCCCTTGCTCCCTTTAAACAAATCGATCCCCTAATCACAATCGATCATAACACGGTGTTATCACTCAGATGGAAATAATTGATCACGTACGAGAATACGAAATCTTAGCATAATCAATACATGTGATTTAAAAATCTTACCCAAGATTAGAAGACGTCCCTAAAGAAAAGGAGTCAAAGTTCGGCTCTAACCAAGGCCCCTAGATTCGTCCTACACCATTATAGAGCAAAGGAAAAGAATAAGATGAAGAACAAAGGTGCAGTCAGCCATTATTGGTAACTAAAAAGTAGTAGTGACAACAAGAAGGGATATTCGGCCCTAATAAATAAAAAAAACAATGATAAGAAAAAGAGATGGGAGCACATACCAAAATCTCCCCTTTCACCCTATGAAAACAAGATGATTTGGCTAGAGAGAAAACAAGAAGGGATAGGAGAAAGAAAGTATCTGTCGGCCAACCAAGAGAATGGATGTAACTTAAAAGTGTGATCACTTGGTTTAGAGATGAATGAACAAAAGACAAGGGTCAAAGGATAAGGGCTCAGTTAAAGAAGGAGAATTGAAGAATATTAAGTTTTCAAGAAGAAAGAACATTCGGCTATAAGGAGAAGTGAAAGGAGTAGAAGGAATCGATGAGGACCAAGGCTAAAGATGCATTCAATGTTTGCAAAGTCAAAAGAGAAGAGAAAGTGACCAAAGGTGCATTTGATGTTGCCAAATCCAAAAGAGAAGAAAAGGTGCAAGAGGGGAGAAGAAAAACAAAATCGACACACAAGACTGGTGCCTTTTGGTCAATGCTAAGAAAACAAAAGGAAAGCAATCCCCTACCACCACAAATGCTAAAAAATCCTAGCCTAATCTCTTTAATTTGGCAACAAAAACACAATGACCAAAAGGATAAACAAAGTCCCACATTCGGCCGAATCTTCCCACAATTAAACCTTTAATAGCAGCTTAAAATCAACCAGCAATCAGTCCAATTCCAATCAATGCCTCCCACCGCTTGACTGTACCACTTGACCGAGTCATTACTTACCAAATTCGGCCTGCCTCAATTCTTCCTTCCACGAGCAGCAAAAATTAACCTCCCATGCGCAGGTTGAAGCTTGAACTCCTGCCTTCCCACTTCTCCCCATGCTGCTGGCCACTACATCGCAACTACTCTTGTGCTAATATTCGATCACAAAAGATTATAAGTCTTACACACTAGCGTCACTCCCTTTAATAAAAAAAACAAACCGAAACTTCATATGGCCTGAGATTCGAACCTGCTCCCTTCCAAATGCCCAACACGTAATTTTCCACTCTTCCACAGTCTCTTTTTGTGTCGCAAATCACTCCAAAATAACTATAAAATTTACACGCCTGCTACCATGCCCATATATGCTAAAATAAAAGAATTATGTTAAGGCCAGGTCTTGAACCTTGGATCACTCCTTACTTCCCAATGCTCCTAGCCACCAAACCACCTGCTTCTATACGTCAAGCTTTAACCAAAAATATTTATAAGCCTTTCCTCATGATGCCAATTTCCACATAATGAGACTTTTCTTAAAGTCCCTTTTTGAACCCAGGATTTCTCAAACATCCCTCTCCAAATCACTTAACCAACAAACCTAACATGAAATTGCTAGATTTTTCTTGACCAAAAAAAATCCAAATTTCTCCAATATACGAAGCCCACTTCCCCTAAGCCCAAAATTCGGGACGTTACAAAGTGAAATTTGAAATAAAAAAGTTTTGGACAACAGTAGTTGCGTGATTTTGAAAAATCACCACAAATGGTGAAAATTGAATTAAAGGTTGAATGAGATATGAAATTAAAGCTTATTGAGTCTATTTTCAGATAAAAGAAACAGAGTAAGAAAATAATTTTTTTATTATGAGATATTTGATTTTTAGTGAGACAGGGTTAGAATGATTCTAGAATCCCCTATTCTAAATTTGAAAAATCATTAAAATTGTACAAAAATAATTATGGATTATAATTTATATGAGTAAAATATTTAATGAGTATATTTTTAAAAGAAACAAATGGGAACATCATTCAAATCCCGTACGAGGAGATAATTAATTTTTAGTGAAGAGGGGTCGAAACTATCAGATAGTGAAACAAGGGAGATTTTAAAGAATAAACTGTACTTATTGGCTAAACTAAAAATTCTGGAAATTTTATGGTAAGAAGATATGTGAGTCTAGATTTAGGGAAAATTAGCAGATCTTAATTTGGAGTTCTGTATCTCAAGATATAAATAATTTAGTGACTGTGACTCAAGCAAACAGCGTGAGATGGACATGAGTAGAAAGTGGAACTATATGCAATTATGTTTGTATTATCTTGAGAACATATTATGAAAGCTTTTTCTAAAAAGTATGTAAATAAATTGTTTATTATTTACATACCTACTTACTAAGCAATATGCTTACTCTATTTTCCTTCCCTTATCTTACAGTGTCACCAAGCTAGCTCGGGGTTTGGAGATTGTCAGAGATCCATCCACACTATCAACTTCTTTTGGTATTTTTGAAATTGATATTTTGAATTATGGCATGTATAGAGGGCTTGGTTATTTTGTTATATATCATAATTACTTTGGTCTAAATTGTTGGCCTTTAAAATTTGATAGCTTATTTTGTGTATGGCCATTGATGTTAACTAATATTAGTTAAGTTATATGTTTATAATGATGCAATTTATGAGATGCATGATTGGGTTGATTGAGTGAGTGATGAATATTGAAAGATTTTAATTTTTATGTAAATTTTATGTCTTGGTTTAGTATGACTATATGTGTTTTATTCCAGTAATGCCTCGTATCATGTTACGGCGTTGAACACGGGCATGGGGTGTTGCATGAAATTTCTATTGCATGATTTATGTGGAAGAATGTTTAAGTTAATTAGTTAATTTAAACAAGATTTTAATTAATCGACACAATACTTTAATGGTGTAATGTTTAATCATTTAAATATTAAATTTGTAATAATACCAAACCTATTATTGTCTTACATAACCTTCTAAATTATTTTACTTATGAAATTGTAAATCTATTAAGCATGGAAACATGTGAGGTCGGTTTGATAATTAAATAAGCAAAATATTTTACTAAGTGTGCTGAGGGTTAATAAATGTTCAATTCAGTCACGAATTTATCGTAACATCTTTTAAAGAATTAAATGATAATAAGCTAGGAAGGATGATTGTTCTAACACTTTTATGTTAATTGTGGTAAACTTCTCAAGATTTGCATTTTTGTGTCATTTTTAATATTTTACTTTGATAAATTCTAGTCTACTAAGTTAGATAGTAATTCATTTAAATTAGTTGCACCACATTTACAACTTATATTATTTTTACCTTTATCGATTTGTTAAATTATAATATTTCACAAAGAATTGATCAACAGTTCCTGTGGAGACAATAACTCGATATACTTATCACTTTGTTACTTGTTACGATTCTGTACACTTGCACATTTTCGTCATTCCAGCTACGCTAGTCAAACTCACTCATTTTGGCAACAAAAGAGGATAAAGGAGAAAATTGTGGACCATAGGGGAACAAATGGAGTGATAGGGGGAATAAAAGTGGAATTTGACTCAACAAAGGGGGAAAGAAATATTCCCCATTAAGCAATAATGTAAGACCGCAACAAGGGGTTGACCCTTGTTAAAATTGTCAAAAATTTAATTAAAAAGATAAGGGAGTGGGGATTTGATCATTGGACCTTTAGGAAATTAATAATGCTCTTTACCACTGAGCCACTTTCATTACTTGATCTTGCACTAACAAATTAAAGTAAAAAGTATGAGGCGTGACATTCGTTGTCTAATTTGTCTTATGTCACTGGCTCTGCCTCTACCTCAACCACAACCGCAAACACCTACTCATACTAGTGTGGGGGTTGAATTATGAGCTTGTGACCCCTCTTGTCGTTCTAGGTAGTCCCTTATCATGTGTTCTTTAGATCCACACTTGAAACATCCTCTTATCATCTTGCGACATTCACCAGGATGTTTGCATTCATAGTGTTCGCAAAATGGCCAACTTAGCGATTTGTGCAAACCTCCTTTCTCAGCCTGGGTGTTACTCTACTATCGTGAATGGTCTGATCAAAACTATGTTTGATATTTCTACCAAAGTTAACTGAGTCGTGACCCATCTTAGATTTTTTCCCAGATTATCCTGACACTTATTTCCATGGCCCTGTTCCAGCTCGTGGAGCCTTTGCCCATATCTCCTCAATAAACTTGGCCTTATCAACCAACTCGTCAAAACCTCATATGTCATGGGCTACCAGATAAATTTGAATATCACAATACAACCCAAAGCAAAATCTTTTGTAGCGATCCTTTTCCTGCAATACCATCTGATACGAAATGAGTGTGGATGAATGTGGAAGCGGATCGTAAAGTTTGTTCAAGTCACGGATTTGACTTAGGGCTCTAGACGTTGAGAAAGAAACTTAGATTTTAACACAACCTAAAACCAATCAAATCCAAGTCAGGTAAAACAATTAAAATAAATAACTACGATAATTAAAATAGAATAATAAATCTACGATTAGAACAATAAGAAAGAAAATAAAGAAGATAGATTGAAAGATAGGACGTGGTTTGTAGAAGTCCTAAGAAGTCTTGGAAACACGAAGAATCCACAACCCCTTCAAGTGGCTCTAATTTCCCCTCTAAGAAAGAAAACTTGGCAAGAAAAAGTTTGAAGATGATCCCCACAAGAAACTCAAGAGAAATTTTTGAAAAGAAAACTCAAAGAGAATTTATTAACTCAAAAGAGAAGTTGAATAATAATGAATTGTATAAATTGTGTACAACACAAAGGCCTATATATAGGCTAGCTAAATAAATCTAAATAAAACTCTTAAGTATACTAGAGGTCTAATTAATCTAAAGGAGAAGTGGTTTTAAACTAAACTTACTTGTTAACATAAAACTCCTAAATAACTTAAACTACTTAATAAATATTAAAAATTCAGAATAATAAAATAATAAATGCTGATAAATACAAAATTGGGATCACATATAATAAAAATTAAGCCCAAAACCCGAACCCAATATGATTTAAACTCGAATTAAAAACCCAAAACTCGTTATTCTCGTAATCCCATTTAGAAATTCTACTTGCGTAGTCTTCTCTAAAACAGTCATAACTTGAGCTTCCAAACTCAAAATTGAGTGATTCAAAGTGTGTTTTGAAGCTAAAAGATAGATCTTCAAATGCCATGCAGACATCTTAGCTATAAAATGCCTAGATCTCATCCAAAAATTCATTGCAAGTTGACTAATCTTTTCATTTTGAAAATTGACAACTTCTGTAAATGGAATTTAATAAATTTCACCCCATTTGTGCATGTATCATTCCCCATTTCATCAAAAAGATTTGTCCTCAAATCTTGTCTTTGATCAAATCTTAATTTGATTTACTTAGCCTTTGACATTGTTGTTGAGCCTTGAGTTAGTATGAGCACATCACATCCATATGTCTAAAATTGAGCCTTAAGACTTGCATCATTCCCCCTTCCTCAAGAAGATTCGTCCCTGAATCTTTAGCTTCACAAAAAGAAAAGGGATTAAAATAAATAAAAATAAAATGAAACAAACACTTGCCTAAGCCATCTTGTGCACCAAAGCTATTTCCAGAATCAAAGATATGATTTTTGTAATGCCCCGAATTTTGGGCCTAGAAGTATTAGGTCTTGAGCATGGGAACAGTTAGGAGGCTGCATATAAATATTTAGCTATGCAAGAAAGTGACACAAATGCATGTCTGCTTTAGTGGTTAAGTACCCTGGGAAGTGTTTGAGAAGTCTTGGGTTCAAGCCTTGGCTTGTACAAAATTTTGTTTTCATTGAATAAACCCTTGGCTTTAGACAACTAGGCTTTTAAATAAAATTGGGCAAAACTTGACATAAAAAGCCTACTGGTCGAGGGGTAAGTGGCGTGTTATAAGTGTTAGAGGTCTGAAGTTCGAGTCTGGGATTTCACAATGGATTTTATTTTGCTACAAATGCCATGAAAGTGTCCTAGGTTGACCGAAACTGAAGTGTTTAAATGGAGTTTGAATGGGTGGTTGAGAAGAATATGTTGGAGAAAGTTATGGATGGATTGGGTGAGAGATTTGAGGAGTAGATGGAGAGAAAAACTAGAAGATTTTGAGGGGATTTGGAAAATCATCAGGTTGAGTGATGTGAGGAGAGATTATAGGAGGAAAATGGGGATTTTGAATTAGAGGGAGAGCTAGTTCCGAATTGGAACTCTAAGCACCCCTTGGATTCAGTTTTGGTGGGAGAAAGAATTGGGGTTTCACTCTATCCCTTTCAATTTTCAGTGGTAGAGTAAAATTGGGAGGTTTTCCTTCATTTCAGTTTTTGGCCAACGTTCGTTTTTGTCAATAGTCTTTGCTAACCTTTTTCTTTTGTGCTAAATTTTGCTAGTGATTTCAAGTGACTTTCATTTTGGCATTTCTTTTCCTCTCCTTGCATCTTAAGTTCTTTAGGCCGAACACTTTTTTATCCCCTTCTCAACTCTTTCAGGTTTCAACATTTTCCCTCTACTTGCACCTTGGTATTTTTGCCAATTATTTCTTCTTCCTCTATCCCTTTTGGTCAATTGTTTGTCGAATATTGCTTCTCTCCCTCTCTCTTATTTTCGGTTTTGGGTAATCTTTGTAACATCCTGAATTTGGGACTAGAAGTATTGGGTTTTGAGTCTGGATTCGAATAAAAGAAAACTGGAATAAATTGAGAAGATTTAAATATTATTGTTTAAAAAAAACATTTTTGAATTAAATTAGTATTAGAAATTCTTGTTGTATTTATTATTACTGATATTTTAAATTCTTACTGTATCTATTGATGTTTTTAAACTTTTATGAAAATTATAAATTATTTTTATTATTATTATCAGCATCATTATACCTATTAGATACAAATATGTTTATAAAATTATTGTTGTTAATTTAGTGTTTAAATTAAAATGTTATTAGAAAATTTTACTGTATTTATTTTTACTGATATTTTAAAAATAATAATTATTATTAGGAAAAAAATTACTGTATTTGAAATTTATATAAAAATACATTTACAAAATTATTATTTTTATTAATTTTATTACTTATATAAAAATATTTATGCAATTATAACTAATTTGGTGTTTAAAATTGGTTTTTAAATAAATTTGGAAGTATTTATATTGTGGGAAAATTTTTGGTCCAATCCAAGACTTTAGCAAAGAAATTAGTTTTTGTTTGTTAGGGGAACTGGTCAATAAGGCTTTTAAAATAAATTGTGTAAGATTAGGCACAAAGGAACGTGCCTGGCTCAGTGGCTAAGCACGCTAGGAGGATGTGGGAGTGCCTGGGTTCAAGGCACGGTGGGTGCAAAGTTGCTTTTTATTTTAGTAGTCAGGTTGCGGCTAGAAAAGGGTTAAAAGGAGTTGCTGGCGAAATATGCCACAAAGAGGCTTGTGGCACAGCGGCAGCAGTGCGTTAGCCACTCCACGAGGGCCAGGGTTTAAGTTACAATGCGCGCGAGACGTTTGGTTTTTTTTAAAGGCGAGCTAGGACTTCAGCAGGTATAGGTTAAGATTATTTGCGAGCATATTCTAGTAAAGAGGAACACTTGGTGCAGTGGCCAGCAGCAGGTTATGAAGCGCAGGGATGGGAGCAGGTCTAGAGTTTGAGTCTCGCCTCGCGCAGGGAAGGTAGAATTTTGCTGCACGCGTGGGGAAGGAGTTGGAGTCCGATTGGGACTCCTCCTAGCAGCAGGATGGACAGGTCAAAGCGGTATGGAGTGCTGTTGATTTGGTGGGGGGGATTGGATTTCATCCAAATCCAATTGAAATGCTAAAATCAAGGAAGGAATTAAAGACAATTTAAATTTATTTTGGATGGAATTTAAATTCAGTAGGTAGCAAAAATTAAGGAGCAAGGCATGGTATTTGATTTAGGAAGGAAATCTTTTATTTTATGCCAAAATACACCATTCGGCTAGGGGATTTTGAGTGCCGAATTACCTTGTTACTTTGCTTTCATGATTTATTTTCTTCTTTAGTTTTGGGGGTTAGCCGATTGAATTTTTATTCTTTCTTCAGTCGGTTCTTGTGTTATTCTATATCTTTTTCCCACTTTATATTTTCTTTTGCTCATTTTCTCTTTGAATCTTTTTCATTCAAAGCCGAAGCAACCTTTTCTCGTTACCTATTCTTTTTCCAAAGCAAAATCCTATTAAAATAATCTTTTCTTCTCAAGATTGTTGCCGATCATCTTCACTCTTCCTCATACAATTTCTTTTGCATCGTTCGTCTCCTCTTTCAAAGCCAAAGATTCTTTTCGTGATTTGGGGATTAATTTCTAGATCTATTTTCTACTCGCGTTTTAAGTTGGATCTACTGTGAATATAAGATTTGGCAAAAGTGTTGGAAACGTTCTGACAAGAACGTCCTTGGTAAGTATTTAGATCTTATTTTATTTTATTTATTTAGTAATTCGAGAATAAGTTGAAAATCCCTAAATCCTTTAGGGAGACTATCGATTTTTGTCGAGATTGAAATTAAGAAATTTTTATTCAGTTTTCTATGTGCGAATCGAAGGCTAGCTATCAAGATCTATTTGGAGGCTATTAAGATCAACGGGTTCAAAGCAGTCGAGATCTAGATCTAGTAGTCAAAGATCGACAAGGTAAGTCGTTATTAAGGCTTTGTAATAGCCGAATGTGGTAGGTAATTTTTACATCAGTTTTCATAGATTCGTAAGTTAATCTGTAAGTGGTTGATTATAGGAGAAATCGCATAGGAGGTCTCACCGGCAGAATCGTAAATCAGGTGTGTATTGAATCCTTCTTTAGTCTAATTCGGCAAAGGCCAAGTAACCGAAAAGTTGGTATTATGTGGGCTTATGAGTGCGCGAATACTCACAAGATGATTGGAAATCGTGGATTCTGTAACTCTAAGTGGTAAGTTAGATGAGTGTGCAATTTCATGCACTTCGGTAAGTGGGCCGAATGTGGGCCCAATGGGCTTTTGGGCCCATTTAGGTAAAAATAGGTAATAAGTATGTTCTGTTGGACTATAGGATTGAAACTGCTAAAACCGGTGACTGTATATGGAACTTGGACTAAACGGGCTTAATTTGCTAATAGGCGCTGTAGGGCCCATTAGGGGTTTTAGGGCCCAGTAACTGAAACTTGTTAAAAATTGTTAAATGGACTGCTAAGATGGAATAGAGATTACCAATGACTGTAATACACTTAAGACTCGTAGTATTAGAATAATTACTGAAATAGCCCTTAGGGTGCGACATTACAGTTTTACCCCTAGGTGTAAAATGACTATTATACCCCTAGGGCTAAATTTAAATGGAATGCATGTTTTACTGTTTCTGTGTACTGTATACCATGTCATAATTATCTGTTGCATGGGTTTTGGGATTATTGATGGAGGAAGTGCAAGTGGCATTGCCACGATTACTGAAAGAGGCTTTGCCTCGTACTGTTTCTGAAAGGGGCTTTGCCTCGTTATACTGTATATCTGAGCAGCCACGCTGCGACTGTGGCGTGTTGGCTGGGTGGGTCGAGTTATTCCCCACATGGTGTGTTGGTTGGTACGGGTGGTGTGTAGCGGATGGGTGGGTCGAGTAGTCTCCCCACATGATATGGGCTTGCATTCATACTGTTATGCTGTACTGTTCTGTTCTGGGCCTTTGGGCCATACTGTTATCTGAATAGGGCTTCGGCCCAGTTATTACTGTTATTTGAATAGGGCTTCGGCCCAGTATCGGACTAAGATTAGATAGGGCTTAGGCCCAGTGGGCTTGAGCTGACTTGGGCTTTGGATGGGCTTTCTGTACACACTGAGTTTTCCAAACTCACCTCTTCTTCTTCCATCCTCACAGGTGAACTTAGATTGGTGGACTTGGAGCTGGGAGGGATTCAGAGTGGCCACTTGGACTGGACTGATGGTTTAAATCAAGTTAATTATTTCAGTTTAAACTTAATTACTTTTATTTTGATTTAGGGCCTTTTAATAATTTTTAATTTATTTTAGCTTAAGTATGATATTATATAAATTGTTCTTAATGGGTTAGCTTTAGGGCACGGTTTTATTAATGCTACTTGTTTTCAAAATGTCTCGATAAGTAGAGCAAAGCTTCCGCAACGTAAATGTTTTTCACAAATGTATATCTCTTCAATACATTTAAACTTAATTTGTTCGTAGACAAATCATAAGGTTAAAGTGTGGCAATGGATGTGTGCATGTCTAGGAGTGGATCTAGGAAGAGCTTGGTACTTAAGCAGTCTAAATGACTCACCTCCTCTTCTCTTGAATCCTACCTAGTGCATAGTATCCATTCACTTTCAGCCATGACAAAGAGGATCTGATTTTCTGATAACTTAAACTATTTTTAAAATAACATGTTTTCCGCAGCTACAGATGTTTACGAGTTTTCAAAAAATTTCCCATAAGATTTTACAAAGCTGTTCACAATGTTTTGATTATTACAATGTATCACGTTTTGTTAAAGCTAAGGTTTTATACAAGTTTAATGATAAAAGTTTCTAAACATTACGAAGGGTTTTCAATGAAAACATGGTTTTCGAAAAACACTTCATTGTGACACACCAGACTTGGCCGTAACGTCTGGGCCAGGTTTGGGGTGTTATAATCTTGCTTGTTTCTCTGCTGATTTTCTTTCTTCGTTCTTCTCTTCCTCCCACGGGTGTGCGTTGGTTGAATATCATGTGGTAAGTCCCTGTTTTGATCGAAGGTAACTTTATTCCTGTTATTGGGTTCAACCGGAGTATTTTTGGCTAGCATTTTAAGTGTAGGTCGAATGCTTCATTCTTTACTTTTGGGTTTTGTACTTCTGTAAGCTAACCTATGTTGTTTTAAGCCGTGTGTATGAACAATATCGATTAATAAAGTCCGTTTGTAACGCAGATATTCGTCAAGGGATTTGTTATCAATATTCGTCAGTAGCTTAAGCGGGCTAAACCACACTCGCTCAAGCAAGGCAGGTATCAATATTATTTTGAGATAAGTGTTAAAGTGAGTGATTAACCTTATTGAATGATAGAGTGATTTGATTGAATATAGGTTAGGTGTTCGTGACTTCTGCACCTTTTCGCAAACTAGGTGTGTAATCACACTGTCTTAATCGTAAATCGGCAAAAGCTGGAAAATAGGATTTCTAATGCTACATGAGCATGCTCTCGCTCGTGTAGTAATCCGATCGCATAAAACATAAGCGTTCGACTACTAAAGCCACCATGAGCGATTTCATGGGCTTAGGCTGTTTTGGGCCTTGTTGGGCCGAATTAGGCCATATGGACCCAATGAGCTTGTGGGTCCCATACGGATGAATCACACCGATGTGTGGAAAATATTAAACCTGGCTACATCGTGCACACGGTCAAGGACATTTTGAGCCATGTGGGCCACATGGGCGTGTGGGCCCACATGGGCCCTCAATATGGGCCGTGGGCCTATTTTCACTATTTGACTTCAAGGTTGCACGAGTTGCCCGAGACGACTGTGGACCTGCTATTGGGTCAGTAAGTACACCTAGACCCCAAACTAATTAAATGACTGCTATACCCCTATAAGATAAAATGACCGATATACCCCTATTAGGTAAAATGACTGTTATGCCCTTAATTATGTATGACTGCATTTGAGCATGCCACATTATATGTATGTTGCATCCATGTATGATATTATAATACGATGCATGACATGTTGCATGGGGATGGGATTATTATTTTGGAGGAAGTGTACTGTACTGATAAGGTCGCACGAGTCGCCCAAGATGACTGTGGACCTACTGATGGCTTTGTGCTGTTCATATTACTCGTCAGGTTACACGCGTAGCCCAAGATGACTGTGGACCTATTGATGGCTTTGTGCCATTCATATTACTAGCAGCTTTGCTGTAATACTGTTAGTGCTACAACCGGTGCTAATCTTGGTGTGTAGGGCTGGGTGGGTCGATTTTATCCCCACATGGTATGATGGGTTGGACGGAGTAGGTGTGCAGGGTTGGTGGGCATGTCATATGTTATCTGTTTCTGATATTCTATTACTGTTACTGTAATGGCCTAGGGCCCACACTGATACTGATACTGTAATGGGCTCAGGCCCAAACTGTATTTATCTACTGTATGATTGACTGTTTGTTTGTTAAAGGATTACACACTAAGTTTTTGTAAACTCACCCCTTTGTTTATCTGTATAGGTGATCCCCAGTCTTAGTTGGATTGGTGCTGCGAGGGACTCGGAAGTGGCCACACGACTGCTCCTGGTTTTACATTTGACTTTTTATTTACAATAATTTTGGTTTGGGTATTTGTTTTATGTAATAAGGCCTCTCTGGATTTTATTTTAATTTGGGGATTTTAATTTGGTTATAACTGCTAGTATTAGGACTTGGGTTTTCATAAAAGAACATATTTTTACAAAGCAAACGCAAATACGCAACTGTTTTAAAAAGCTTCTGCTATAAACAAGATTTTTAAATCTTCTTTTGGTTTACACAAAGAGACTAAATAAAGATTGGGCTTTCCAAACGATAACACGTTTTAAAAGTGAATAACTCTTCAATGACACACGTTTTGAAAATGAACGACCCATTTTGGAATCACTGATTAATAACAAATTGGTTTTGAGGTTTCCAACAACAACAATTTTTATGCTTCACACTTTAATGTGACACTGCCAGATTCGACCATAACGTCTAGGCCGAGTTTGGGGTGTTACAATTTTCATCTCCCAAATCAACATGGATCAAGTATCTCTCCATCAAAAACAAACCATCAACACTAAACAAATAAGTATTAGGTACATGAGTGTTCAAGTAAAAAATAACCTATAACTTTCTTTAAATATGAATGGTCATCTATAAAAATTTTTGACAATGAGTCAAGAATTTCACATAATTATAAAAATTAAGAAGTTTAATATTGTTATGCATAAAATTCATCGTTAAAGATCTAGATAAAAAAAAATTTTTGCAAGAGAAAATCTATAAAATGCTTTAAAAACCCTATTTAATGTAATAGAATTACTATTTTTAAACTTTACAAAGGTAGATAAACCCATAAAATCAGTTGAACTTTCAGACCAAGGTTTACTGAAATTTGACCAATAAGAAAATATGTTGTAAGGAAATATTTTACAAACAAAATTAGGATGCCTTCTGAAATTAATTTCTATTGTTTCCTTACCTTCGTTACCTTGTAGCACTTGTGGGGAATTATCAATACTCAACTTATCTTTTTCCCACAAGTAAAATCATCTATCAATGGTAGAGTAATATTGGAAGTCCGTCAATGAATCTTTGAAGTCCTGTAATGAAGAAACACCACTAAACAAATTTGAGTTAGGGTTAGTTAAAACAAAATCACTCCACACTTTTGTATGGGTATTTTCTTGCTTTTTATTTTCTTTTTCCACTTGAGGACTCTCCAATTTTAACTCATATGGATTTTCACTCAGCAAATTTGGACCATCAAGTAGACTTTAATCACTCAAGGTCTTTCTTCTCTCTGTCTTTTCACATGATTCTTCCTCACTTCCCATATCCCCCTCACAAGTATTGTGAATGTTCAATTTAGTACAATATGTCCTAATAGGAAAACCTAACATTTTTATATCATCTAACTCTATAGATTCAAGGAAAAAATTCTCATTATCATCTTTTTCCAGTTCACAAAGTTCCTTATCCCAAATCTTTTTTTCCACTAGAGTAAAAGTCAACAAAAGGTGTAAAGTCATACTTACTTTCTTTTCTAGTTAGATATTTAATTTGCAATTGGAAACCCTCATGATCTTTTTAACTACGCCAATAACATTTCACAACAGGTGAGAGATCAGTTGTACTCCTCCTTTCACGTTGACATTTCATTTTGACCTCTATGTAGTAATGAGAAGGAGCGTAAAGCTTTCACGTCGATTGCTTCAACTCATTCGATGTTTCAATTACCCTTTCAAAGTTTCTTTGACGATTAATTCCAAGTTTAATCCACCAACTCAACACATAATCTAAAAATCCACAGGTCGGCAATGAGTCATTTTCCTTTTTTGAGCATTTATAGTAACAGAACATTAGTTCAATTATTTATTCCCACTCACAATATGCTTCGGGATCCTTATTTCCATAAAATTCTAGAATTGAAAACTTTATTTTAGCTAAAAAAGGCTGACCATGATCATGAGTACCCAAAGTTTCATCAGTGTGACGATATCCTCGTCTACCAGTATTAGAATGAATATGAGGTTGTTCATTGTCTCCATCATCAACACTATCATGAGCAAAAGACTATCAGTTCGAAGAAGTCTCCAAATGAGTATCAACTTGAATCAACATTTAAATTTGTTTGGCAAAGTGAGTAAAGATCCCTTTTTGTTCCGCTCGAAACTTAGTCAAATTGGCCTCAAGTGTACCTGCTCAATTTCAGTGCGATCAGAATAATGGTTTCAGGACCACAAATCCGATCCAAAAATAAATTTTACTTCATTTTATTATATGATCTATATTAGGTTAGAAATGTCATGTGAAAATTTTCATAAGCAAAATTTTACCGATTTCGTGTTTAATTGTGAGAAGGACCAAATCTCATAAAATGTGAAAGTAGAATTCTAGTAGCTAGAAGGATTAAATAGCTATGGAATTCAAAATTTGAGGCCCTTATATGGTAATTAGATCATCAATTAAAAGATGGAAAATATCTTTGTTGAATCATCCATGAAAATTTAGGAAAAGGACAAGGACTAAATTGGAAATTGAAATGATTAGTTAATTCAAAAGATGATAAAAGAAATATCATCTTATTTTGTCATCTTCAACCCCAAAATTACATGGAAACCCTAGGAGAGAGAGAAGAAACTTTCAAGGCCTAATTGGGTAAGTTTTCTTATCCCGTTTTTAGTAATTTTGATATTTTTGAAACCGAGATAGCTTAATCTATCTATTTGGAGGACTAATTTGAAAAGTTATCATGGATGGGTATGCTGAAAATTAGAAATTTATGGTAGAAAATGAAAGGTTGTTGATCGATAAACAACTTTTACAATGTGATTTTTGGTGAAAACATGATTTAGGGACTAAAATGCAAAGTTGTGAAATTGAAGGAAAATGCTAAATTTTTATTAATACATGTGCTGTAAATTTTATAATCCGATTTTGGTTAGGCTTGGAATAGGGAGTAAATTGCACAAGTTTCATTTTTCGGGCCTAAGGACGAAATTGGAATTTATGGAAAAGTTAGGGGCAAAGTAGTAATTTTTGCCTAGGACGTAGATTGAGTCCTAATAAGTATGAAATGTGTAAAATTGACAATTAAAGTTATTTATATAGATCCAGAAAACTCAAATTTGAAGTTAAATCGAGGAAAAGAAAAGATTTCAGATTAGTAGATTTTTTACGCGAACAAGTGTCGAGGTAAATTCGTGTAACTCAATCGAGCATGTAAATATCTTTAATTGAATGTTGTGTTTGTATGGAATGTGAATTATATTGATGTACATTATTTGAATGTTATATGAGAAATTTTAATACATGCTTGAAAATGGTGAAAAAGGGTTAAGTCTCGATTGAATATTGAATTCTGATGAGTATATGTGCTTTCCTGAAATGAATGAGGTTCTGCATTTGTTGTTGACGGGATTTAGCTCAGACGAGTAATCCTATTAACCTCATTATAGAAAGGATTTAGCCCAGAAGGGTAATCCTGATATACTACCTGTTTAGTATACGATATGATTAGGGTTTAGCCTAGACTGGTAACCCTAGTTAAGCTTTTCTGAGCATACGCTATATAAAGCATTTAGCCTGGACTGGTAATCCTATTATACGATATGTAGCTTGGGAGTGTTTCTTTAATTAAGTGCCCTAATGGGTACTCTTGAAAAAGAATTGATGGGTAATTGAATCGTACACCTCGAGTGTACCACTTGAGCATTCATCGGAATTTCAATGATTCAATGGACACAACTTTTGACATGTTATGAGAAAATGAGATGAAATGATAATGACTTGAAAGAGTATTGCATGATGAGCTCATCTATGTTTGCTTGATTGATTTGGAGATTTTGGTGACTAACATGTTTGATTGAATGCATATGTTTAGGGAGTTTTACTAATGGATGGAAAATAAGATATTATATGCTTAGATTTAATAAACAGGATTGGTAAGTTCAGTTTTCCATTATACGAACTTACTAAGCATGTAATGCTTACTCCATTTTATTTTCCCTGTTTTATAGTACTCGAAAGCTCATGAAGGTTGGAAGATCGTTAAAGCATCGTCACACTATCAACTAGCTTATTTTGGGTATATATAGTTGAATCCTTTTGGTATAATGGCATGTATAGGACAACTTGACCATTAGTGGCTTGATAACGATGTTTGTAATCTAGCCATTGGAACGGCTAGAAATGGTTGTTTTTATATACTTCTAATGTCATGCTATGGTAGCTAAATATATGTTAAGTAGGTTATTGTGATACATTCACATGTGAAATGTTAAGTATATGAGATCAATTATTGTTAACACCTAAGTTAAATCAAGGTAAGTTATAAACACACATGCATGTAATGGTATGCCATGATGAATGATGACATTTGCTTAATTTGAATGCTTGAAATGGTTGGTATTGGATGTGTGTTTCAAGTGCAGGGCTTGCGTGTGATTTTGGGTGAGAAATGAAGCTAGAAATGGCTTTATTTTGTCCACATAGGCAAACAGATAGGCCTGTGTCTAGACCTTGTGTGACACACGGCCTGGTAACATAGGCATGTGGTTAGGCCGTATGTCCCCTACACCCTAATTTTGAGAAACAGAATGCTCAGAATTGAGCACACGGGCAGAGACACAGGTGTGTGTCTTAGCCGTGTAAAGCACATGACCTAGAACACAGGCATGTCTCTTGGCCGTGTAAATACTGTACCTATTTTTCAAAAATTTGAATTAACCATACGGCCTAGCACATGGGCATGTGCCTTGGCCGTGTGACATCAATTTGTTCATGAGTTGCAAGTCAGAGAGTTACACGAGTTTGAGACATAGGTGTGTGACTCCACACGGGCGTGTCCTATACCACACGGGCATGTGACTCTTATTAGTGAGAAAAATTTTGGGATTTTGTGAAAAATTTCCAGAGATCCCGATTTGGTCCCGAATTAATTCTAATGCATGTTTTGGGCCTCGAGGGCCCTACTACGGGACGCTATGAATGATTTTGGCAAATAAATAGTAATTTACATGAATTATCTGAAAATGTTCTAAAAGTTCCGGTAATGCTCCGAAACCTTGTTCTGACGATAGATATGGGTTAGGGGTGTTACATCAAATGTATCACGTACCTCATTCAATTGTTGAAGTTGAAATTTTACCATCCCCACAATATTCTCAAATGTAACATCTTGTTCTTTGTCATCGGATGGTATCGTATCATGGTTTTTACGATTACAAGTGTCACAAGTCATTGTGAAAGCCTGGAAAAACACAACACTCAAAAGAAAAATTAAGCAAACCTCACTTTATGCACTCAGAAATAAAATAAAAATAAAATAAAATTCTTAATGAGGCAAGACTTAATCTTATGAGTCTTTTAAAAGTGTCTATATCAATCAACCAAAATGTATTAGAATCAAACTAACAAAGCAAACCTAATAGCACTATGAGTCCAAAATCGACTAACACCAAAGAATTGTGTTGCACGGAGAAAGGAATGTGCAATGTGCTTTAACCTACTAATACAAGAAATAATTAAGTGGTAAAGTGCGTATAGGAACAATAAAAGAAAAAAAAATGAAAGCCTAAGGCTAAAAGTCAATGAAAATCCTTGAAACCCGAAAATTTGAAAAATTGTGAAGCAACTTGACAAACTTCGTTTGAGGTGTTCCCGATTTCCAAAAATCACAAAATTTAAACTAAAGCATCCTAAAATATTTTATATTTTATCTGGAGATTTTTGGCACAAAATTCAACCCACAAAATTTTTTTATTTTTATTTTTTCTTATTTTTATATTTTTCCATTTTTTCAGTCACTTTTTTTTGTAGAAAATATTTTCTTATACTATAAAATAGTGCCAAGAATAGTATGTAAAATTTCAAATCGTTTGAAAAATATTTACCCACTAAAAAATATTTTTTCCCAAAAACTTTCTGGGTAAAAAAATTATTTTTGAGGCTATTTGTTGGAAATTAGTTTATAAGAACACAAAAACCATCCAAAACACTCAAATCTAATACCAAATGATAAGGAATGAGTGTGGATAAATGCGAAAGCGGATCATGAAGTTTGCTCAAGTCACAAACTTGATTTAGGTCTCTAGACGTTAGGAAAGAAACTTGGATTTTGACACACCCTGAAACATAATCAAATCCAAGTCAGATAAAATAATTAAAATATATAACTAAGATAATTAAAATAGAATAATAAATCTACAATTGGAACAATAAGGAATAAGATAAAGAAGATAGATAGGACGTGATCTATAGAAGTCCTAAGAAGTCTTGGAAATACAAAGAATCCACAACCCTTCAAGCAGCTCTAATTTCCCTTCCAAGAAAGAAAACTTGGCAAGAAAAAGTTTGAAGATAATCCCCACAATTTGTAAAAATTGTTAAAACTCTTCTAAAAGAAACTCAAACGAAATTCTTGAAAAGAAAACCTAAAGAGAATTTATTAACTCTTGAATAATAATGAACTATACCAATTGTATACAATACAAAGGCCTATATATAGGCTAGCTAAATAAATCTAAATAAAACTCTTAAGTATACAAGAGTTCTAATTAATATAAGCAAGAACTAGTTTTAAACTAACTTTCTTGTTGACATAAAACTCCTAAATAACTTAAAGTACTTAATAATTATTAAAAATTCAGAATAATAAAATAATAAGTGCTAATAAATAAAAAATTGGGATCATATACAATAAAAATTAAGCCCAAAACCCGAACCCAATATAATTTAAACTCAAATTAAAAGCCAAAACTCATAATTCCCATTATAATCCCGTTCAAAAATTCTACTTGCGTAATCTTCACTAAAACGGTCATAACTTGAGCTCCTAAACTCAAAATCGAGTGATTCAAAATGTGTTTCGAAGCTAAAAGATGTATCTTCAAACACCATGTAGACATCTTAACCAAGAAATTCTTGGATTCCATCCAAAAATTCGTTGTACTTCATTAATATTTTCATTTTCAAAATAGGCAACTTCGATGAATGGAATTTAATAAATTTCACCCCATTCGTGCTTGTATCGTTCCCCCTTTCCTTTAAAAGATTCATCTTTAGATCTTGTCTTTGATCGAATCTTGGTTTGATTTGCTTGGCCTTTGACATTATTGTTGACCATTGAGGTAATGTGAGTACATCATATCCATGGGTCCAAAATTGGGCTTTCAGACTTGCATCACCATCTCTATTGTGTATTGGCTCAATCGTACAAATTCTGCCTCGTACTCAGCCATAGTCAATTTGCCCTACAACAAATTTATGAATTCACATTTGCAAGCTTCCATATATTATTCACCCATAAATTTATTCTTGAATGTTTCAAGGAAGAAGCCCTAAGCCAATTGGTTCGTAGTAGTTCCCTTCTTTACAGTGTTCCACCAGCTATGGGCTTCACCAGTGAGAAAGGACATAGTGCATCCCAACTTCTCTTCCTCCATGCAGACCATTTGCTCAAAGATCTTATCAACACATTCAAGCTAATATCCTGCCTTCGTTGGATTTGCTCCCCTAACACCTCTGAATTCCATGCCACCCAGAGCTCACAAACATTCGAGTAGCAATCCTCGACTAATTGGAGCAGCATTATTACCAGCGACTTGTTGTGATGCCCTAATCATGGTTTGTATTAGCAGTTTGACACTTTTATCCAGAACATTTGCCCTGCAAGGTCGCACAGGTGACATCGAAGTCCTGTTACCCTCTGAAGGGTTCGTAGCTCCTTTAACACGATTCGCATTCGCATTAACTCTTTTGGGAGGCATGTTTCTTACTTTAAATGTATACAAGACACAAGGTTTAAGCACGTACAGTTATACATCCTAAACTTTAACAAACATATCTACGAACAAAGTTCACCAAAGCATATCTACAAACATAGTTCGCCAAAAGATATCAATTAGGAATGTGAGTAGCAAAGAGTGATCCAAAGCATAATCCTGCAAAAGAAAGCAGCTAAACCAAGGGCATGTATTTTCCTAATCCTACCCCAATCAACAAACAACCATACATAGCACTTATTTACAAACCTAGTGAACCTTACCTACCAACCTGGCAAACCTAATTGTTAGGTTAACTAACCTGGTGAGCTCTAATACCAACAAATGTAACACCCCATATATGGCCCGGTTGTTGAACCTGAGCTATGGAATGTCACATTAGCACCTAAGTGGCTCTCTATTAACACCCATCCTAACCTCCATCACACCATAATATAAAACATAAAATATGACTAAAGTTATTAATGTACAGCAGAATGTCATACAAGTACTTTCATCAAAACTCCAAAACTAACTACCATTCAATACTGCTAGCATACAACTAAGGGCTCACAACTTATGAGGGTTCTCAAAATTATGAGGGTTCATATGCATAACAAGTAAGGGTTTGCATGATTATAAGGGTTTGCATAAATAATAGGTAAGGGTTCACATGTCAGTTCATCTAGGGTTCGCTTATCGATTTTCATAAGGTTCGTAAAATAAGTTTCATTAAGTGTTTTCATTTCACAAAGGTTTTAAGTTTACCTGAACAGGTTTGGTCTTACGAATAGGGTTTGTAAACATAACAATTCCTTTAAACAGGGTAAGGTGCATGAACTACCCCTATGCGTTCAAATTTCATGAACTTGGTTCGCAGGGTTTCTCCTATTTTGTATTATTAAAGTTCATTAAAGGTTCTCTTGAAAACACTTCGCTAATTGTTAGGGTTCACACCCTGTCACTTTACAGTAACTTTGGTGAACTCTTTATTAGTTAGTCAATTTGATTCATTAAATGTTGTTGCTTATATGATCACTATGCTTAGTAATTAAATTACTTAAATATGAACTTGTGATTTAAATAAACATCAAATTAAACTTAGATTATATTCATGTACTTGAAACTCAGATGTTTATAACATTGTAATGGCCAATTTTGGCCCGATTGAAATTAAACAATAAAACCAAATTTAAAACAGTCCAATGTCTCTGTTTACAAACATTCAGGCCCAAAATTATTAAACCCAATACACAACCAAAACACCAAAGGCCCAACAACAAACCCAGTACAGTGGCCCAGATTGCAACGGCCCGATTGGCCCAGACAGAAGCCAGCATTCGGGAACCCTAGAAGCACCCTAGCCTGGCGCCGCGCGCGTCTCTCCACTCGCGCTACTACACGACGCTTCAGCAGCCCCGTACGCCTCAGCAGCCACACCCACGCCTCCGTATGCCAGCGCACACCTGCAAGAACAGCAAACACGACCACAGCAAAAAACGACAGCAAACGCAGAAAACAGAAACAAAAAGAATTTGTAATTTCATTTTTTTCAAATCGGTTATATAAGGAACCGATAAACAATTTGTAAAGGGAGGTTTTTTTCGAAATACAGAAATAGAAAACAGCAGAGGTATTTCTCAAGCAATTTTTTTAGCCAATCTTCTCTTTTAATGTGCCACATACATAGTAATAACAAAAAAACATAAACTTTACCTTTGTATTGCCGACTGGAGCCACCGGGATCCTCGTTCTCACCGTTGAAATCGGTGTTGAAAGAGGGCTTCGGGTTTAAGCAACCAAAACCCTTGATTAAAGCCCTACTAGGAGCCAGACCAGCCTCCGGTGGAATCCGTTGCCGATCGAGGCAAACCGGGGTCGGAGGGCTTCTGTCTCGACTCTTACGCGGCGGCCTGGAGAGGGACGAATGAGCCTCCCTCCTCTGTTCTTTTGCTGCCCCGTTCGCTCAAATGAACGGATGCCCTATTTTTAGGGTTCCTTATGGTATTTAAATGGAGCGCAAAATGGCACTGTTTAGGGCCTATCTCAGTGGCTCTAAAACGGTGTCGTATGGGCCAATAACCCGATGACCCGACCCGAGCGTGGTTACAACCCGCGCGTTTTGGTCCTTGAGGGATTATTGCGCACCCGGTCCCTTTTGTTCGTGCCCACATCTAATTGAGCCCTTGTTCATTTTATTTATTTTTAATTTAGCCCTGGGATTCGCGCAGTTTTGCAACTTGGTCCTCGCTAAAAACGCAGCGCTTCGGGCGCTGGTACATTTCCAGTTTTAATCCTCGAACTTTGTGCGCGCGTTTCACCCGAGTCCTTCTGCTTTGTTTTATTATTTAATTTAGCCTCTAAACTTTGCTTTGGGTCTTAATTTAGTCCTTAACTCGTTGTAGTTCATTTATTTACTTATTTGTTGTTGTTCACTTATTTATTATTTTTTATCACCATTATTATTATTACTATTATTATTATTATTATTATTATTATTATATTTATCCATTTTTTAACCCTTTCTAGTTTATTTACTTTAACTACTTTATTTTCTATTTATTTAATCTTTATACGTATTACTCATATTATATCTACACATTATCTATTCTAAATACTCTTTGTGCACTATTAAGTTTATGTCGTAAATTTTTATTGCGTTCTTTGGAATTTGCTTTAAATCAATTTTATAGATTTCAGCACTCTTTGGTATGTTGGGATTTAAATTATTCGCATTTTTTCAAAAAGGTTAATATTTGTATATACATGTTGCATTTTTAGACACTTAGCATTATATAATATATTTATTCTCTTCCATTGTTTATAAAATTTGTTTTAAATTATACCATAATACATTTTATGTAAAATATCTATTTCGAACGCTATATATATCGTTATTTAATGTAAATATTTTTACGTAAACCTCTTTTATACGCATCATTTTATTTCAAAATTTCTTTACATATTATATTCTAAATACCTTTTATATTACTCATTTTAAAAACAAAAAGGCCTTCATATTTTTCATTTAAAATGTACATATTTCAAATTTTGTATTTTCATTCGAACACTTTGTTAAAAATTGTATATTTGGCCTATTTTTATCTACTTGCGTTTTACATAAAGTTACCTTATATAATATAAATATTTAGTTCTTACGTCATTTTAAGGAGGCATCGTTTTTTAAGAAAAAAACTCACCTATATATATATTTCTTCGTAAATATAGTTATGTATGTGTATATAACTTACTTTAAAAACTTAATATATTTTTAGTTATTTTCGAGCGTTACGTGATTTTGATTTGCTTCTTTAAATATAAATTATTTATTCAAGGTCATTTTTACATATTATTTTGAGTTATCTAAATATATTATCCATCTTAAGCTTCAAATGTTTACATTATTCGTTTACTAGTCCATCATTTTAGGAATTGCTTTTTTGTACTATGGTGGTTTTGCATTGTTTAGTATCTCATATGCTAAATGCCTTTGTGTTATTCCATGTTAATTACGCTTATGTTCTTCGTCTTGGTATTATGATTCAAACCCCATCGTATTGGAGCCTTTAATCGATGCATCATTTTAGCCCGAATAAATTAAATAAATTCATTTTTGACCAACGTTCAATCATTTACTCAATAATTTCTCGAAAATAAGACAACATTTTATGCTTGGAAATTCGAAGAATCGTGCCCTAACGTGTTGGGCCGCGTTTCTTTTGTTTGTTCAAGCACTAAAATATCCTTTCCGATTTCACTCGTATTCTTTAACTTTTCAAAGCAAGGCAATGTCTTCCGTTCGAAAATCCGAGAAAAAGTGCCCTAACGTGTTGGGTTTCGTTCTTTCGGTTAGATCGAATACGTTGACACCCTTTTATAATTTTCAAATGTACAAATTTTTGGGATAAGATTCGACCATAGGTTCGAGGGTAAAGGATCGTGTCCTAACGTGTTGGATGCGATGCTATATTCCCTTGAAACGAGAGAATCTTTCCGACCAATTTAAGCCGTTTAAATGCTTTAAAAGAAATCGCATTTCAAAATTTTCGACATAAGGACATTTTTGATTAATTCGGTACCAATTTTAGGCGTGACGAGGGTGCTAACCCTTCCTCGCACGTAATCGACTCCCAAACCCGATTTCTCAAAATCTCGTAGACCAAAAATAAATCATTTTAATAAACCAAAAATGTTTTATTAAATTGATCTAAGGTGTCCCGACCGCACCTTGAAAGAAGGCCGGTGGCGACTCCATCTTTGAAATTTTAAAGTCGATTCCCATCATTTTCAAAATTAAAAAGGGTTTCGACAACTTGGTGACTCCGCTGGGGAATAGTCGAGAGAGTCAGGCCGTAAATCAATTTTGTCCTTATGTTTGAATTTGCAAATCACCTTGAAAAATCATCATTTCTTTGCTGCATTTGTTTGCGAGTGCTATGGTTGAGCAAAATATTTTCCGCATTGCATTGCATGACCGTTGTGGTCGCACCTGTAAGTGGAGTGGGAAACTAGGCCTTCGTGAGGTTTTCACCTCCGCATGGGCTAGTGGATCGCTTCCGGGATACATTCGTACCTATGTGTTTCGTGAGGTTTTCACCTCCGCATGGCCATAAGGAAATGTATCCCCCTGAACCGAACTCGATCAATATGAGCCTATAATGGGTGATGACCGAGGAATCTGCGGGTTCAGATACCTTTTCCGTAGAGCAAGAACCTCATATAGTGAACTTTAGGAGCCTACCCTAGGTAGAGCCATCCCGAACCTTAGAGGCCACCTAGATAGGTATTCAATTGTTTTTTGTTTGCCTTGTACTTTTTTATGCGTGTTACTGACCGTTTGTATTTTGTCTTTGCATGACATTGCATTCTTGAAGGGGGTGTCAATCCAAATTCGATTGCTAAATTAGAAAGTTTGACATGGAAAACGATTTTCGTGATAAAGTGGAGGACAGTGCAGAAATCTGTAAATGGTCCGAGGAGCTACAACTAGAAAAAGGGGACAGTCTAGCTGAGGGATACACGTCAGAGTTGTGAGACTTCACCCGCATTAGTGTAACACAGAATAAACTCCAAGAGTTGAGAGACATATGGGCTCATTGGGGCAACGAGACTAAGCAGCTTTTCTACCGCAATTACGGTGATCTACCCCACCTGCTAGACATAAAAGTGGACAAACATTTGTTCCGGGCCATGACGCAATTTTTGAATCCTGCCTATAGCTGTTTCACTTTCGAGAAGGTAGATTTGGTACCCACTGTAGAAGAGTATGCAGCCCTCCTTCGTTGTCCGAATGCCCAAGGTGACAAGGCTTATGTCTGAGTTACTAATGTCCCAACCTTTGTGAAGAAATTGATGAAAGTTACTAGGATGAGCGAGCAATGGGTTACGGCTAGAATTCAGCAAAAAGGGGATGGAAAATGTATTCCTTGGGCAAGTTTGAAGGACTTGATCCTAACACATCCAGATATGAAAAAGAAAGTCGATGTCTCCGTGTTAAGCATCTATGGACTGGTACTCTTCCCTAAGGCCTTAAGACACATCGATGAGGCGGTCGCAGACTTATTTGATCGACTTGATAAACACGTCGCACCCGTCCCATCGATCTTGGCAGAAACATTCAGATCACTAAGCACGTGTCGAAGGGTAGGTGAAGGCAGATTTATTGGGTGTGCACAGCTACTGATGGTGTGGTTTCACGGCTATTTTTGGAAGATAGGCAAACCCTCCTACCAAGGCTTCCTTAAGAATTATTCCCCGTTGAAAGAAGAGGCAGCTGCGCAAAGAAGGGATGACGTCTTAGAAGAGGGGTGGATGGAAATTCTTCAAAATCTTCAAGAGAACGATGTTGAGTGGAGAGCTCCATGGATGATCCCCGACCAGATCCTTTATCGATGTGAGGCTTTTGACTGGGTGCCATTGCCAGGAATTTGGGGAGCCGTTGGATACGCCCCTTTGCTTGCACTGAGGCAATATAATACTAAGCAGTTTATCCCAGCAACATATGGGCTCGCTCAATACGAATTCTCGTATAAAGGGGACAATTACAAGAAAAAGATTCGGGAGATGACAGATGCTTGGAAAAAGACTATTCGAATGAAGAGAGTAGACACAGGCCCGAGCACGACTCCAGAATACAGTGGATGGTTTGCTAGACGCGTTAATGATAACATCCCCGGGATGAATTTGGAGGGTGCTCGATCACTAGAAGAATGTCTGCGAGTGGTCCCGACGGGGCTAGAGATAATAAGGCAGGATTTTGAAAAGAAAAATTTCGAGCTTGGAAAGAAAATCGAGTAGCTGGAAGAGGAGAAAATGAATCTGAAACTAGACGTGGACGTCCAAAAGATGGAAGCCGAGAAATTAAGAAAGGGGAAGAACAAAGCCGAAGAAGATCTAGATGGATTAAGAGTATACTACAAGAAGATGCGTCGGTCAATGCGAGATGCCGAGTTGGGAAAAACTTCCAAATAGTGGCAGCAAGAAATTCAAGAAGAAAGAAACAGAGCCGGTCGATGGGAAAGAAGATTCCACCAGGCTCAAGCACGAAACGAAGTCCTAGAAAAAAGCCTGTCAGAAAGCCAGAATGAGAAAGGTGAATTAGAGGCTAGAGTAGCAGAACTCGAAAAATCCCTTCATCAGCATAGAAGTTGTAATTCTGTCGTGGAATTAAAGGCAAGTCTACGCAAGATTGAGGAGACGAAAGGAAGGATAGAGCAATTAGAAGCGACTTTACAGAATTGTGAGATGCGGGTCGAACTCCTTCAGAACAATGAAGAGCGTTGGAAGCAACAGCTTCACCACTCTCAAGGCCAAGTTAGAGACAGAGATTATCTTATAGGAGATGCTGTGGCTCAAATTCAGGATGTAGCTGAGCATCTGCAGACTTTGGCGATACAAGCTGATGCATTAAGCATGATATACGAGCAAGGATCAGGCCGGGGACAAAAACTAGCATCACTGCTTGCAAAAATTAAGACTTTAGGCGTTAGGGCAAAACCTTATCTGTAATCCGTTTTATGTATAAGAACTTTGTTTTCTAGTGAAGTTTTCTAAAAGGAATTGAATCAGAATTGACGCCTTCTTTGCATTCATGCATTTACATCACATCATATCATTATGCATTAAAGGCCATAAAAGGTTTCTAATTAATTAACTAAAATATTTCAGTAATCTGGAAACCAACACAAACCAACCTACTACGCACCCCTACGGCACGAGGAAAAAAGCAACGGATAAAAGACTCGAGAAATTGGAACAAATGCAAAAGGACATGCAGGGACAGATGCAGTCGCAGATGGAAGAGCGACTCGCCAAGATTCAGCTAGAGATAAAAGAGCAAATGATGGAATCCCAGAGGGAGATGATGAGTCAGTTGTCCCAATTACTGATGGGAAGAACGGATAAAGGAAAAAATCCCATGGGTAATATTGAGGAAGTTAACGAAGACCCTCAATACCCTCCTGGCTTCACTCCGACGCACGTGCCGGTGTAACCTGAGATTAATATCCAAAGGCCGTCTATTGCAATTCTACCCCAGCAGATTCAGACCAGAGCCTCCATACCAATGGATTTTCACGTTGGCTCAGGCTCTAATCCTAACTCGAATCCTCCACCAGTGCCCGATTTGGACGAAGTCGCAAAAGAGGAGAAGGCAAGAATAGACTCCCAAAAGTAATTGGAAGAACGGTGCAAATGGCTGGAGGAAAAATTTAGAGCTTTAGAAAATGCTGATAGCCATCACGGGATCGATGCTAAAGACCTGAGCCTAGTCCCAGATTTGGTCCTTCCCCCCAAGTTCAAAATGCCTGAATTTGAAAAGTACAACGGAACGAGCTACCCTGAAGCTCACATAACTATGTTTTACAGGCGGATGACGGGATATGTTAACAACGATCAGTTCTTAATACACTATTTTCAAGACAGTCTAACTGGGGCGGCTTCTAAGTGGTATAACCAGCTGAACCGTGCTACGATCAACTCGTGGAAGGACCTGGCTCAAGCGTTTATGAGACAATACAGTCATGTAACGGACATGACCCCCGACAGGATAACTCTCCAGAATATGGAGAAAAGATCTAACGAAAGTTTTAGACAATATGCGCAAAGATGGAGGGAAGTTGCCATACAAGTACAGCCGCCGCTTTTAGAGAAAGAAACCACGATGCTCTTCATCAACACGCTGAAAGCCCCTTTTATCACGTATATGTTGGGGAGTGCCACGAAGGACTTTTCTGATATAGTGATGACGGGTGAGACGATCGAGAATGCTGTAAGAAGCGGTAAAATTGAAGTCGGGGAAAGTACTAAGAGATCGGCCCCGAGAAAGAGAGATAACGAAGTAAGCAACACGAGCACATTCAGTAAGGGCCAGTCTAAGTCACTCACCGTAAACCAACCAAAGACGGTAACCACTAGCACCATGAGGTAAGAATCTAATGTGAGAACGAACACGAAAAAACCGCAGTTCACCCCTATACCCATGACGTATAAGGAACTATACCAAAGCCTGTTCAATGCCCGTGTAGTGGCCCCTTTCTACCTGAAACCAATACAGCCCCCATACCCCAAGTGGTATGACGCAAACGCCCAATGCGAGTACCACGCGGGAATTACCAGACATTCGATCAAAAACTGCACCGCATTCAAGAAAGTGGTAGAAAGACTCCTCAAAATGGGGATAGTAAGGGTGGATGACCCAGCGACACCTAATGTAGCGGGAAACTCGCTCCCCAATCATGCTGACCAAAGAGTGAACGGGACAAGCGAAGGCAAGAGAATTAAATATGAGGTCGCAAAAGTCAGAACCCCGATGAGACGAGTGTGGAAAGAGATGGCCCGGAGAGGATTGATTGCAACGGGCTCGAGAGAAGGATATAGAGAGGAGAGGAACTACTGCGAGTTCCACAATGAGATGGGGCACGAAGTCCAAGAGTGTGTGGAGTTTAGGGCCATCGTGCAGGATATGATAAATAATAAAGATATGGAGTTTTATGAAGAAACCAAAGATCCTAGAGGAGAGGATGTATGTGCATCGGAAGGAGAATCGACAGCACAAAATCAAACAGTTAACTATCCTATGGTCATCATATCGAGACCCAAGAATAATGAAGTAGGAGTACAAGTACCACCGAGAGTCATAATCCAAAGACCCGCCGTCTTCCCCTATAAGGACAGCAAGAGGGTCCCATGGAATTATGACTGCAATGTGACGATCCCAGGGAAAGGGAACCTGGTTGACGCTTCAAGAGAAGACCAAGACGAAGGCTCTTATACGCGTAGTGGGAAACGCTACGACACAACAAGTGAGAAGGCACAACCGGTAAAAGGGAAAGCCCTAGTGGCCGATGAGAAGAACAACCAAGCGACCAGATCTGAACCCCTTATCAATGAGCCGGTTAACGAAGAGGAGGCTAAGGAGTTTTTAAAATTCCTAAAGCATATCGAGTACAGTGTGGTAGAACAACTACATAAACAACCAGCTCGTATCTCGATATTGGCCTTACTCTTGAGTTCAGAAGTCCATCGCAACGCATTGATGAAGATCTTAAACGAAACCTACGTTGCTAATGATATCTCCGTCAACAAGTTAGACCGCTTAGTTAGCAACATAAGCGCGGATAACTTCATTTTCTTCAATGACGACGAGATACCACCCGGTGGCAGAGGGTCGACTAAGGCTTTACATATTACCACACGCTGTAAGGGGTATACGCTGCCAGGCGTACTGATCGACAATGGGTCTGCCTTAAATGTCCTGCCATTGTCAACACTAAACAGGTTACCCGTAGATAGCTCCCACATAAAAAATTGCCAGAATGTAGTGAAAGCCTTCGATGGTACAGAAAGGAGAGTGATAGGCAGAATCGAGATACCTCTCCTGATCGGGCCAAACACGTATGAGGTGGACTTCCTGGTAATGGATATCAAGCCCTCATACAATTGCTTATTAGGAAGGCCCTGGATACATTCAGCTGGGGCAGTGCCCTCTTCATTACACCAAAAGTTGAATCTAGTATCGGAAGGGCGACTGATAACAATCAACGCTGAAGAGGATATCATTGCATCTGTAAGCAATAACACACCCTATTTGGAGATAGATGATGAAGCCATTGAATGCTCATTTCGGTCTTTGGAATTTGTTAATGCCACATTCATTACCGAGGGAAACAAGATTCTGATGCCGAAATTATCCAAGACCACGAGGATGGGCCTACAATTGACGATTGGGAGAGGGGCCCTACCTGGAAGAGGATTAGGGAAACATCTCCAAGGAAGGGTTGAGACACCGGCACTGAAGGATAAGAGAGACCGCTTCGGCCTAGGATTCAGGCCCGATGCAATTCAAAGGAGGAAGGAGCTGGAAAAGAAACAAGAAAGAAGGAAAGCGCGATTGACAGGGGAAGAAGTCAAGTGGGAGCCAATGATATTCCCCCATATATTAAAGACATTTGTGTCCGGAGGAGTCATTCATCCTGAGAGAGGTACGCCAAGAAAGGAAACCATAGAAGAAAGGTTGGGAAGCTTAGACATCAATGCCACATACGAAGAAGAGGCTGAAGAAGGAAATTTGTCGGGCATCTGCCCCCACGAACCCAGAAGTGTTCTGGATAACTGGACTGGGGAAGAGATTCCTGTAGCCTTTAGAACTAACTCAGAGTAATGTCCAAAACACACTTATCACTCTAGGCTTAGGAGTGATAAGAATCTTTTGTGAAGTAGGCCTATGTTTAAAAACGTTATTTCAATGAAATGCACAGTTATTATCATTTTGAGCAAATGGTTCTTTCATTCTTTCAATTTTATTCATAATCATATTATACAAGCAATCAATTCCAAATTCTTCTACAGACATTCTTCTAAAGTATTCTTTCATTCTTCATCCATGATCACACTGTGTAGATAAATATTCTTAAATTCTTTTGGTTCTGTTCCTTTCACCCGCATAACAGGTCCCCAGATATCAATGATATGAGTGATACTGCTAGTAACTCAGAGTCTCCTTTTGAGAGAGAGATGTGCATGGGGGATTCTCAGGATTTTGATGATGACCAAGGTTGTAACCTATCCCCTGACTTGTTGAAGATGGTAGAACAAGACGAGAAACAAATCCTACCTCACCAAGAATCAGTAGAAATTGTGAGTCTAGGAGAAGGACAAGAGGTAAGGATCGGAGCTTGTGTCACCATAGTAATAAGGCGAGACCTTATCGAGTTACTCCAAGAATTCAAAGATGTCTTCGCATGGTCATACCAAGATATGCCTGGGTTGAGCACTGACATTGTGATGCACCGACCCCCTATAAAGGAGGAATGTAAGCCAGTTCAACAAAAACTCCGAAGAATGAGGCCCGACGTCTTGCTAAAGATAAGAGAAGAAGTTAGGAAGCAGTTTGACGCTGGATTCTTAAAAGTGGTAAAATACTCTGAATGGGTAGCCAACATTGTCCCTGTCCCGAAGAAGGACGGAAAAGTACGAATGTGCGTGGACTACAGAGATTTGAACAAAGCTAGCCCGAAAGATAACTTCCCGCTGCCTCATATTGACACCTTAGTGGACAATACCGCGGGATACTCGCTGTTTTCCTTCATGGACGGCTTCTCTGGATACAACCAGATCAAGATGCATCCTGAAGACATGGAGAAGACCACATTCGTAACCATATGGGGTACGTTTTGCTACAAGGTAATGTCATTCGGACTAAAGAATGCAGGGGCAACATATCAAAGGGCCATGGTAACCCTGTTTCACGACATGATGCACAAAGAAATCGAAATCTATGTCGATGATATGATCGCAAAGTCTCGGACAGAGAAGGAGCATGTGCAAGTTCTAAGGAAGTTGTTCTCAAGGCTGAGGAAGTTTCAACTAAAACTTAATCCGGCCAAATGCATATTTGGAGCCAGGTCTGGAAAACTGCTCGGATTCGTGGTTAGTGAGAAAGGGATTGAGATAGACCCGGACAAAGTAAAAGCCATACAAGAGCTACCTCCACCGCGTACCCAGAAGGAGGTTCGAGGTTTTCTAGGAAGACTGAATTACATCGCTCGGTTTATTTCGTAACTAACCGAGAAATGTGACCCTATTTTCCGCCTCCTCAAAAAGCACAACCCAGGTGTATGGGATGAAGAATGCCAAAGGGCTTTCGACAAGGTCAAACAGTACTTATCCAAGGCCCCGGTGCTGATGCCGCCTAACCCTGACAAACTATTAATACTATATTTGGCAGTATTTGAAAATTCCATGAGATGCGTGCTAGGGCAGCATGATGAGTCAGGAAGGAAAGAGAAAGCTATTTACTATCTTAGTAAAAAGTTCACTGAATGTGAGGCAAGGTACCCGCCGATAGAAAAATTGTGTTGCGCCCTGATTTGGACAACCCGAAGACTGAGGCAGTATATGTTATATCATACTACTTGGCTCATCTCAAAACTTGACCCTTTAAAGTACATGATGGAGTCGACGGCTTTGAATGGAAGGATGGCCCGATGGCAAATCCTACTCTCTGAATTTGATATAGTCTATGTGCACCAGAAAGCAGTAAAAGGGAGTGCGATAGCAGAATTTCTGGCCAGTAGAGCTTTAGAAGATTACAAACCCTTGAACTTCGACTTCCCAAATGAAGACCTGAACTGCGTTACTTCCACTGAAGAAGGTGTTTCGGAAGAACTTCCTTGGAAACTAAACTTCGATGGGGCATCAAATGACGTGGGTAATGGAATCGGTGCCGTTTTAATATCTCCAAATGGAGATCATTATCCATTCACCAGTAAGTTGGATTTTGATTGTACCAATAACATGGCAGAATACGAAGCATGTATAATGGGTATCCGTGCAGCCATAGAACGCAAGATCAAAATACTAGAGGTGTATGGAGATTCTGCGTTGGTGATATACCAACTCAAAGGAGAATGGGAGACCAGGGACCCCAAGTTGATTGATTATCGAAAACTGGTCCTTGAACTGGTTAAAGAGTTCGATAACATCATCTTCCACTACCTTCCGCGAGACGAGAATCAGATGGCCGACGCTTTGGCTACCCTAGCTTCCATGATCAAGGTGAACAAGCAAGAAGATGTCAAGCCTATCCGAATGAGCATTTATGAAACTCCGGCTCACTGTTATGATATCGAAGAAAGTGAGGAAAAAGATGATCACCCTTGGTATCACGACATATTGCGGTACATAAAGAATCGAGAGTACCCGGACCACGCAAGCGAGAATGACAAAAGGACGCTGAGAAGGTTAGCCATCGACTATGTCTTAGATGGAGAGGTCCTATACAAAAGAAGAAAGGATCAAGTATTGCTAAGATGCGTAGACGCTGTGAAGGCTAGAAAAATCTTAGAAGAAGTCCATGAGGGCGTCTGTGGAACACACGCTAATGGCTTCACAATGGCCAGACAAGTCATGAGATTTGGGTATTATTGGTCCACAATGGAAGGAGATTGTGTCAATTATGCCAAGAGATGTCATAAATGCCAAATTTATGGAGACAAAATTCATGTGCCTCCTTCACCGTTGCATGTCATGACTTCCCCATGGCCTTTCTCCATGTGGGGCATGGACGTGATTGGACCGATATCACCAAAAGCGTCCAACGGACATCGTTTCATCTTTGTAGTTATTGACTACTTCACCAAGTGGGTAGAAGCCGCCTCATATGCCAATGTCACAAAATCGGCAGTAAGCAAGTTTCTGAAGAAAGAGATTATATGCCGATATGGAATGCCAGAGAGGATCATATCTGACAACGCATTAAACTTGAACAATAGCACGATAGCGGAAGTCTGTAGTCAATTCAAAATCAGACACCACAACTCGTCGCCATACCGCCCGAAAATGAATGGGGCAGTGGAAGCAGCTAATAAAAACATCAAGAGGATTGTGGGGAAGATGACTGAGACCTACAAAGACTGGCATGAAAAGTTACCATTTGCCCTCCTTGCTTATCGAACGTCGGTCAGAACCTCAACTGGGGCAACGCCTTTCTCTTTAGTCTACGGAATGGAAGCGGTGTTGCCAATCGAGGTCGAGATCCCATCCCTTCGAGTGATGTCAGAACTAAAGTTGGATGAAGCAGAATGGATCCAGTCTCGATACGATCAACTAAACTTGGTTGAAGAAAAAAGATTAAGGGCTATCCGTCATGGTCAGATGTACCAAAAACGAATGATGCGAGCTTACAACAAAAAGGTCCGCCCAAGAGAATTCAATAAGGGTGACCTAGTCTTGAAGAAGATCCTTCCTATACAAAAAGACTTTAGAGGGAAATGGATGCCGAATTGGGAGGGGCCTTACGTGGTGAAGAAGGCTTTTTCCGGAGGAGCATTAATCCTAGCTGAAATGGATAGGAGAGACTTACCTAATCCTGTGAATTCGGATGCCGTCAAAAAGTATTTTACTTAAGGAGGGAAAGAAGCCAAGGCAAAAAAAAAAAAAAAGGGAGAGGCCAAGGTGAAAACCCGCAAAGGGCACTTTGAGACCAAAGGGGATTTTAAGTTGAAAATCCGAAAACGGGCAACTAAAATTTTGAACATGGGACATGTGGTAGTCTTCCTGAATTGGCAAGAAAGGAGAACGGTACACCTGAGGGCATCAACAAAATATACAGGGTCTCTTGAGCACATATTTAGCTCGAAAGGGCCTCTGAGAAGCTGGAATAGTGAAACTCGTGCTGCGATATCTGGGGCACCTTTTCATCCCCTTATATTATGCCTTAGCAAATTCACTATCTTATGTAGTTCATTTAAGCTTTGCTAAATAAAAAGTCCATTTTGCCCATTGGGATAATCTCTTTCGAGCATTTTTATTGAAATCACAATTTCAGACATAATATTCACATGAAAAAGGTTTTGTATATTACTCTGAAAAGTCTCTAAATAGTACAAGAACCCGAAATAGGGCCACTAGTCAGAACTAACCAGGTTCAAAGATGGAAACATCGAATGAGATATAGTCCAAATTGTGACTATTTCTTCAAAATCTTCTGTTAAAAATACCGACAAAGCAAGAAGGCACAAAGGCGTCAGTAATAGAACTTTAATGAACTATGAGCAATGATACCTTAAGCCTTAACAAGAGATCACCCTCATGACATTCATAAGCATTCATCTAGTTAGGAGCATCTGACTCATTTTGATCATGACATCATAATCATTTGGCATAAGCATACACACATAAGGCCGACACTACAGGTCATATCCCCAAAGGATGATGTAATAATATCGGCGAGACTGAAGATTTCGCTTACCTGAAGTTACAGGAGTAGATTGAAGATTTCGCTTACCTGAAGTTGCAAGAGCAGATCGAAAATTTGAGTCTGGCATCCCTAAGATTGTAGGGAGCAGATTGAAGATTTCGCTTACCTGATATTGCAGAGAGCAGACTAAAGATTTCGCTTACCTGAAGTTGCAGGAGCAGATCGAAAATTTTAGTCTGGCACCCCTGATATTACAGAGAGCAGACTGAAGATTTGGCTTACCTGAAGTTGCAGGAGCAGATCGAAGATTTGAGTCTGGCACCCCTGATATTGCAGAGAGCAGACTAAAGATTTGGCTTACCTGAAGTTGCAGGAGCAGATCGAAGATTTGAGTCTGGCATCCCTGATGTTGCAGGGAGCAGATTGAAGATTTGGCTTACCTGATGTTGCAGGGAGCAGATTAAAGATTTCCCTTATCTGAAGATGCAGAAGCAGATCAAAATACAGGTTTGGTTTTCCTAAAGTTGTAGGAGCAAGTCAAAGATTGGACCAAGCAAAGCAGACTAAAGCCACAAGTCCTATACCCCTAAAGATGCAGTGGAATGGAATGAGGCTAATCAAAGCTAAAAGGTGCTCAAGAAGCCAAGATTCAGCAAGAATGGGCAAAATTAGCCCTTTGGAGGTCTTTGCTCTATTCTCGTTACACGACAATGAGCAAAGAGGGGCAGCTGTAATGGCCAATTTTGGCCCGATTGAAATTAAACAATAAAACCAAATTTAAAACAGTCCAATGTCTCTGTTTACAAACATTCAGGCCCAAAATTATTAAACCCAATACACAACCAAAACACCAAAGGCCCAACAACAAACCCAGTACAGTGGCCCAGATTGCAACGGCCCGATTGGCCCAGACAGAAGCCAGCATTCGGGAACCCTAGAAGCACCCTGGCCTGGCGCCGCGCGCGTCCCTCCACGCGCGCTACTATGCGACGCTTCAGCAACCCCGTACGCCTCAGCAGCCACACCAACGCCTCCGTACGCCAGCGCACACCTACAAGAATAGCAAACACGGCCACAGCAAAAAACGACAGCAAACGCAGAAAATAGAAACAAAAAGAATTTGTAATTTCATTTTTTTTCAAATCGGTTATATAAGGAACCGATAAACAATTTGTAAAGGGAGGTTTTTTTCGAAATACAGAAATAGAAAACAGCAGAGGTATTTCTCAAGCAATTTTTTTAGCCAATCTTCTCTTTTAATGTGCCACATACATAGTAATAACAAAAAAACATAAACTTTACCTTTGTATTGCTGACTGGAGCCACCGGGATCCTCGTTCTCACCGTTGAAATCGGTGTTGAAAGAGGGCTTCGGGTTTAAGCAACCAAAACCCTTGATTAAAGCCCTACTAGGAGCCAGACCAGCCTCCGGTGGAATCCGTTGCCGATCGAGGCAAACCGGGGTCGGAGGGCTTCTGTCTCGGCTCTTACGCGGCGGCTTGGAGAGGGACGAACGAGCCTCCCTCCTCTGTTCTTTTGCTGCCCCGTTCGCTCAAATGAACGGATGCCCTATTTTTAGGGTTCCTTATGGTATTTAAATGGAGCGCAAAACGGCACTGTTTAGGGCCTATCTCAGTGGCTCTAAAACGGTGCCGTATGGGCCAATAACTCGATGACCCGACCCGAGGGTGGTTATAACCCGCGCGTTTTGGTCCTTGAGGGATTATTGCGCACCCGGTCCCTTTTGTTCGTGCCCACATCTAATTGAGCCCTTGGTTCATTTTATTTATTTTTAATTTAGCCCCGGGATTCGCGCAGTTTTGCAACTTGGTCCTCGCTAAAAACGCAGCGCTTCGGGCGCTGGTACATTTCCAGTTTTGATCCTCGAACTTTGTACGCGCGTTTCACCCGAGTCCTTCTGCTTTGTTTTATTATTTAATTTAGCCTCTAAACTTTGCTTTGGGTCTTAATTTAGTCCTTAACTCGTTGTAGTTCATTTATTTCTTATTTGCTGTTGTTCACTTATTTATTATTTTTTATCACCATTATTATTATTACTATTATTATTATTATTATTATTATTATTATTATTATTATATTTATTCATTTTTTAACCCTTTCTAGTTTATTTACTTTAACTACTTTATTTTCTATTTATTTAATCTTTATACGTATTACTCATATTATATCTACATATTATCTATTCTAAATACTCTTTGTGCACTATTAAGTTTATGTCGTAAATTTTTATTGCGTTCTTTGGAATTTGCTTTAAATCAATTTTATAGATTTCAGTACTCTTTGGTACGTTGGGATTTAAATTATTCGCATTTTTTCAAAAAGGTTAATATTTGTATATACATGTTGCATTTTTAGACACTTAGCATTATATAATATATTTATTCCATTCCATTGTTTATAAAATTTGTTTTAAATTATACCATAATACATTTTATGTAAAATATCTATTTCGAACGCTATATATATCGTTATTTAATGTAAATATTTTTACGTAAACCTCTTTTATACGCATCATTTTATTTCAAAATTTCTTTACATATTATATTCTAAATACCTTTTATATTACTCATTTTAAAAACGAAAAGGGCCTTCATATTTTTCATTTAAAATGTACATATTTCAAATTTTGTATTTTCATTCGAACACTTTGTTAAAAATTGTATATTTGGCCTATTTTTATCTACTTGCGTTTTACATAAAGTTACCTTATATAATATAAATATTTAGTTCTTACGTCATTTTAAGTAGGCATCGTTTTTTAAGAAAAAAACTCACCTATATATATATTTCTTCGTAAATATAGTTATGTATGTGTATATAACTTACTTTAAAAACTTATTATATTTTTAGTTATTTTCGAGCGTTACGTGATTTTGATTTGCTTCTTTAAATATAAATTATTTATTCAAGGTCATTTTTACATATTATTTTGAGTTATCTAAATATATTATCCATCTTAAGCTTCAAATGTTACATTATTCGTTTACTAGTCCATCATTTTAGGAATTGCTTTTTCGTACTATGGTGGTTTTGCATTGTTTAGTATCTCATATGCTAAATGCCTTTGTGTTATTCCATGTTAATTACGCTTATGTTCTTCGTCTTGGTATTATGATTCAAACCCCATCGTATTTGAGCCTTTAATCGATGCATCATTTTAGCCCGAATAAATTAAATAAATTCATTTTTTACCAACATTCAATCGTTTACTCAATAATTTCTCGAAAATAAGACAACATTTTATGCTTGGAAATTCGAAGAATCGTGCCCTAACGTGTTGGGCCGCGTTTCTTTTGTTTGTTCAAGCACTAAAATATCCTTTCCGATTTCACTCGTATTCTTTAACTTTTCAAAGCAAGGCAATGTCTTCCGTTCGAAAATCCGAGAAAACGTGCCCTAATGTGTTGGGTTTCGTTCTTTCAGTTAGATCGAATACGTTGACACCCTTTTATAATTTTCAAATGTACAAATTTTTGGGATAAGATTCGACCATAGGTTCGAGGGTAAAGGATCGTGTCCTAACGTGTTGGATGCGATGCTATATTCCCTTGAAACGAGAGAATCTTTCCGACCAATTTAAGCCGTTCAAATGCTTTAAAAGAAATCGCATTTCAAAATTTTTGACATAAGGACATTTTTGATTAATTCGGTACCAATTTTGGGCGTGACGAGGGTGCTAACCCTTCCTCGCACGTAATCGACTCCCGAACCCGATTTCTCAAAATCTCGTAGACCAAAAATAAATCATTTTAATAAACCAAAAATGTTTTATTAAATTGATCTAAGGTGTCCCGACCGTACCTTAAAAGAAGGCCGGTGGCGACTCCATCTTTGAAATTTTAAAGTCGATTCCCATCATTTTCAAAATTAAAAAGGGTTTCGACAAACGTAATATAGGTTCGCAAATAAAAGCAATAAGAGAAACATAAGGAGTTATAAAGAAAATAACTCAGTTCTAAGACAAACAGCGAAGTCATCAGAAAGATATCTCTAAGCCTAAGACAAACAGTGAAGTCATCAAAAAGATATCTCTAAGTCGATGATGTTGGTATATTAGTTAAGGATTTTTTTTTAGATCAGTTATGAAATCAAAGCTTAAAATTGAAAGTTCTGATATTTTTTATTTTAGGAACTTATTTGAGATAAATACAAGATTTGGAGAATTGTTGTATAGTTAGAATTGAGCTATTATATGACTTCCATATGCTATTAAACATTAATTGGAATAGTTAATTAAGTTAAATTATGATTTAGATCAAGAATTACAACGACCGGAGAACATAAGAGGAAAAGGGAAAATTGTCGACTAGTCCCTATTAGCTAAGCCGATATAGTTTTGTTAAGTAAGTTCATACAATATAACTAAATTCTATTGGTAATATGTTATATTTGATTTTGAATTGGTGATTGTTGGTGACTATAAATTGTGGTATAATGTGAGGATAAATCCTAATGAAATTAGTAAAAGTATCAATACAAGGTTACAGGTTAATGTCCGAAGGTTTCAAGCTCCAGTATGTGTTGTGGACTTGAGAATATAGGTATATAAATCCCTAGCCAAGCTATTTATTGTGTAGGTTTAACCGTAACAGGTAACCAGGCACTATTGAATTGAAATGGTACCAAACTTAAATGTTGAGATAATCCCGATGAACTTAGTAAAAGTCTCGTACACATTGTTACCGGTTGATTTTCGATGATTCTAAGCTCCATCATTTGTTGCGGACTCGAAGATACATGTGACACAAGTTTAGCTTGGATGAGTAACCTGATGTCATTTTGTAGGTTTAGCCCGGGCAAGTAACCTTACATGTATATATATTCCTAGCCAGGCTATTTACTATGTCAATAAAGGTTTATCTCATATGGGTAACTGACACTAATATATGTGATTAGCTCAGACGAGCATCAGATGTGATATGCACATGTGTATTGAGTTTTTTACAATTTTTCATCAAGTAATATAAAATACATGAAATGTGAAGTTATGGTATCAATAATGGTAAATGATGAACTGAAATTAATATGTGAAAAATGTTGGTTTGAATTGGTATATTTCCATTTGAGAATCATAAATGTGATCATATATCAAATCTCACATTGTTGATGTTGTTGTGTTATGCCATGATAGGTGAAATTGTTTTGCATAATGATTTGTATAGGTTTAATGATTAAGGTAAGTTAATTGTTTATATTGTATGAGCTTACTAAGTATTCATAATACGTACTCATTGTTACTACTTTCTCCGTAGAATTTGAACATTCAAAACAAGTTGATCAGATCTACGACAAGCCCACTCTATCTATCTCTTGTTTCAATAGAATTTTGGCTGTTTAACTCGGTTATATGTGGCATGTACTTAGGAGTGCCAAGTGGTTGTAATGTTAAGTAGGTTTGTGGAATATTGAGGTTGAATACTTGTGGCAACTTGTAACACCCTACGCCCCTATCCGTCGCCGGATTAGGGTTTAAGGTATTACAAAATCTAAATACAATCTACCGAGGTTCATAGTTACAAAGCTAGACGTGAATTCATTGAGTTCTATATTTGAATATAACACTTGTAGGTCGGTTCGGTCAGAACATCATATCTCATTAAAATCGTTCTATAAGCATGCTAGCAAATCTCTACCTTGTGGCTACTAACAATTTGGCTAAATCGAACAATTCAATAACCAAACATCACATTAGAAAAGTCATTGCATATTGGGTACTAACTAATTATCATGCCACAACATCGAATCGTATGAGAATCATTTCAACACATATAATCAAACTCGAAGACTAAGCAAGCCATTTTTGCATGGCTAGAAATATTTACAACTCAAAATGAAGTTTGATTCAACCGAAGGAAAATAGCCTATACATGCCATTGACCCAAAATAACCATCAAATGTACCAAAATAACAGCGATAGTGTAGGTGATTAAGGCTTCAATCCCCGAGTCCGTAGCTTCCAAAATGAGATCTATAAAACAGAGGAAACAAGAGAAACGGAGTAAGCATTACAATGCTTAGTAAGTTTTAAGCAATGTCAACAGATAAAGCATTAAATTATAACATAGTTGTTCGTATCTTTGTTTCCCTCTTCTTTTGAGTAAGTCACCCTCTTTTTTTTTTTCAAACATATACATTCACATCACATACGAAAGTGGATAGCTTTCACTCATAGTAAGTTCACATAAACATATACATGTCACAAAAATTCACATAACATTTCACATAGGCCAATTGTACTTTGATCATATTAATAATCTCATTTCATGAACACATAAGAAATCACATAATGACCTTAGTATTCGGTCCAAAATCCAGCTTGCATATAAGCCAAGGGTACATACCTGTATAACTTAACACTTTCAGTGCAATTCATTAGCGATCGTTACCTTGAAGACCATTAGTCTTAGGCTTTACTCTCATCATCATCGAGATCTTTAGCTCGGGTAAACTCTATACATGGCCATCGGGTCTCTACCCCGGATATAATCTCCGCATATAGCCTTCAGGTCTTAACCCGGACATCATCTCTGCATATAGCCTTCGGGTCTTAACCCGGACATAATCTCCACATATAGTCAGCGGGACTTAATCCCGGATTCACATCACATATTCTCATACACATATATATATTCGCATGTTGCCAAGTTTCACATAGCAAGATTGCACTTGTTATTCAATCAATTCATTTGCATACAAACATATAACATGCTTCTCGACTTTATATCATAAATATATATATAATTCAAATCTTATACATGTATACTCTTCTTTTCTAGACTTTCGGCCCAATGATCAAGCATACATAAGCAATGCATTTCAAATCTCAATTTCGGTCCTTTTCTCTATGAGCCATTCGGCTATATAGCAAACATGAATAAGGTTTCCTTCTTAATGGGACATTGTTCAAATATCAGCATGTATGTCATGGCATTTTAACTTAAATACCGAATTCGATTACTCAAAACTTACCTTGAACTTTCCCGAGAAATTACGAGTTGGCTATTCGACCACTTTAGCCTTCCCTTTATCCGAACTCGTCCCTCTATGCTCTTGAGCTAAATAAAACATTTAATTCTATTAATCCTTATCCAAGCCTCTCAATGAATCATTTTCACTTATAGTCAAATAATACATGCATATTCTTCTTATTGCAAACACACACGCACATTCGATCATTTCACATACATATCATAAGTCACAACAAGCTGATTTTCTAAGCAGCATTCAATAATTTACTCATAACTGGAGCTACAAAACTCCAAATGAAGTGCCATTAATTTTTCATGAAAATAGACTTATTTATCTTCCATCCATAAAATTTTCATAATTTTTGGTTCGGCCAATCAATACCAGAATTTTCTTAAAGTTTCCCCTATTTGACTGTTTGACTAGACTGACCATCCCATACTACGAATCGAATTTATCCTTGTACAGAATTCAAAATATGCCCTCACCTATTTCATTTGAAACTAGACTCATTAGGGAGTCTAAGCATATAAATTTTGTCTCATAACAATTTTTTTACAATTTATGGTGATTTTCTAAAAACAGAACAGGGGATTTCGGAGTCATTCTGACACTGTCTCACACAACTTTAAAAATCTATTTATCGACAATTCCATTGCTTGTAAGGTTTCTTTTATAAGAAACTAGACTCATCAAGCTTTAATTACACAATTTATTCAGCTTCTAATTCATCTCCCACAATTTATGGTGATTTTTCCAAAACACGTTACTGCTGCTGTACCAAGCAGATTTATACAATTTCACTCTTTAGAGTTCTTATTCACATATTTAACAAATGACCACAATCTATTTGTATACATAAAATTTCCTAAAGACCGATTATACATGTAGCCCTAATGTATAACCCAAAACACATACAAAAATTTTCATAAATTTCACTTGGCCGAATGCCAATTATCAATTTGGTCTTATGTCCATATAGATTTTGAGTTCAATTTATCCTCTACCTCTTGTACCATCTTGTTTAAGACCGGAATAACATCAAATTACTAAGATGCAACTAAGTCCCTCTTTAATCATATAATTCACTACTTTCAATTTATGACATTAAGTATTCAAGGCTTAGCTCAATACCATAATGGCCGAATACTCAAAAAAATTTTTTTTCTTTAAACACCCATTTACCAAAATCAACAAGTCTTGGACTCATTCAATTATTAATTAACCGAAATCGACATACCTCACTAATTCCAATTTACAACAATATAAATGTACCCCATGGCTGAATGTTCCTTTGAACAATTTACTCACACAAAGCATAAATTCACAATCAAACTTACAAGCTTATAAGCTCATACATTTAACATTACAATGTCTATTAAGCACTTACTTAACAATTCCTATCATTCCATAAAGAAAAACATCATCTAACATGAATTTGCACACTTGAACCATGACCGAATACATGCCTCATCTTCACTTAAACAAATTTATGCTTACCACTCAATTCCATAAATTCAAGCTTAATTTACAAGAACATTCGGCACTTTATTACCATTCACACACACATGAGCACAAAAAGAAAAATCATTTTTATACTAATACATGTCTTTTAACTTAAACCTACATGGATTTAGCACCTTAAAGTTCATCTCATAAACACTCCTAACTTCATGACTTCAAAGCTTCCATCTTTCACAAATTTTACCAAGGCCGAAAACTTCAAACATCCAAGCCTCAAAGAATTTAAACATGGGTCATGAAGAGAACCTCACTATCAACCAAATTTCACGAAGAAATCCAAAGAAATGCATGAAACCCTACCTTAATTTGATGCCCTCACTAGCCAAATGCCTTAAGCTTCAAAAGCTTTCTTTCTTTCTCAATTCACGGCAATGAGAGAACAAAGAAGAAACACTTTTTTTTTCACCCAATTTACTAATATTAAATTTTATCTTTTCATTTCATAATATTATTTTAATCTTTTATTTTATGATAACTAAATATTAATTTCTTTTATTAAAGTAATAATTAACTAAGCTACAAATCACAAAATGCCAAAACCTCATCATTACCATCCACTATCATGAAAGTGGGTAATTTGACATGCAAATCCCTTATTTTGCATGCATGTAATTATTAGTCATCACACACTTGCCTAGCATATTTTCAAAGTTCACTACTAGGTCCTTTTTAGTGAAATTCAAGTTTATAACTCTAAATCAACACACCAAACATGTCACACATGAATTAACACATATTATAGGCATCAAAATGAATATTAAATATATTTTATGCCTCGGTTTTATGGTCCCGAAACCACATTCCGACTAGGGTCGTTTTAAGGCTGTCACAACTCTCCCCCACTTAAGAAATTTTCGCCCCCGAAAATTCTTACCGGAAAATAAGTTTGGGTAACGTTCTCTTATCGAATCTTCAAGCTCCCAAGTAGCTTCTTCAACCCCGTGTTTGACCCACAACACTTTCACTAACGAAATCCTCTTATTCCGCAACTCTTTAACCTTGTGTGCCAAAATACGAATTGGTTCCTCCTCGTAACTCATATCAGATCGAATCTCAATGTCAGACGGATTAATCACATGCGATGGGTCAGATCTATATCGTCGGAGCATCGAAACATGAAAAACGTTGTGGATCTTTTCAAGTTCGGGAGGCAAAATCAATCGATATGCTACCGGTCCAATCCGTTCAGATATTTCATATGGTCCGATGAACCTCGGACTCAATTTGCCCTTACGGCCGAATCTGAGCACCTTTTTCCAAGGTGATACTTTAAGGAATACTTTATCTCCGACCTGATACTCGATATCTTTCCGCTTTAAATCCGCATATGACTTTTGACGATCTGAAGCTGCCTTAAGACTATCTCGAATCACCTTTACCTTCTACTCGGCATCTCTAATCAAATCAACCCCAAAGATTTTACTCTCGCTAAGCTCGGTCCAAAACAACGGTGTACGGCATGTGCGACCGTACAAAGCCTCGTAAGGTGCCATTTTAATGCTCGATTGGAAACTGTTGTTGTAAGCTAATTCAATCAAAGGCAAATACCGTTCCCACGAACCACTAAACTCAAGGACACAACATCTCAACATATCTTCGAGTATTTGAATTACTCGTTCCGATTGACCTTCCGTCTGAGGATGGAACGCGGTACTAAAATGTAGCTTAGTACCCAGAGAATCTTGTAGTTTCTTCCAAAACCGCGATGTAAATCTCGGGTCTCTATCCGATACAATAGAGATAGGGATCCCGTGCAATCTGACGATCTGAGAAACATACAACTCCGCTAGCTTATCAAGGGAGTAATCTGTACGCACGGGTATAAAATGAGCGGACTTAGTTAATCGGTCTACGACAACCCAAATCGCATCCTTCTTGCTCGGTGTCAATGGTAGCCCAGATACGAAATCCATTGTGACTTTATCCCATTTCCACTCGGGAATCAAAATCGATTGTAGCAAACCCGATGGCACCTGATGTTCCACTTTTACTTGTTGGCATATCAGACACTTCGACACAAAATTTGAGATGTCTCGTTTCATACCATGCCACCAATACTGACGTTTCAAATCATTGTACATTTTAGTGCTTCCCGGATGAACTGACATTCGGCCATTATGAGCTTCATCTAAAATCACCGAAACCAACTCTGAACTTCTCGGTATACATACTCGGCCTCGAAACCTCAAACAATCATTGTCGTCAACTTGAAACTCAGGATCCGCATTTGCATCGCATTGAGCTCGCTTGGCAATTAAATCCTCATCTGCTTTCTGAGCCTCACAAACTTGTCGTAGAAACACCGGTTTCGCTTTTAATTCTGCTATCATCACGCCATCATTAGCTACCGATAAATACACATTCATTGCTCATAGAGCAAGCAATGATTTTCGGCTAAGTGCATTAGCAACTACATTCGCTTTCCCCGGGTGATAGTCGATAACAAGTTCGTAATCCTTCAGCAATTCAAGCCAACGTCTCTGTCTCAGATTCAAGTCTCTTTGCGACATCAAGTATTTGAGGCTTTTATGGTCGGAGAAGATATGACATTTCTCACCGAAAAGGTAGTGACGCCAAATCTTCAGAGCAAACACAATAGCAGCTAATTCGAGATCGTGAGTCGGATAGTTTTTCTCATGAGGCTTTAACTGTCTTGAAGCGTACGCAACAACTCTGCCCTCTTGCATCAAAACACACCCCAAGCCATTCAAAGACGCGTCACTATAAACCACAAACTCTTTACCGGATTCAGGTTGAACTAATACTGGAGCTTCCGTCAATAGGGCTTTCAATTGGTCGAAACTCTTTTGGCACTTCTCGGACCATTCGAATTTAACATCTTTCTGCAATAGCTTCATCAACGGGGTTGAGATCATTGAGAAGTCTTTCACAAACCGTCGGTAATACCCGGCAAGTCCCAAAAAGCTTCGAATTTCTGAGACATTTTTAGGAGGCTTCCAATCAAGGATAGCAGATATTTTATTCAGATCAACTCGGATCCCCGCAGCAGACACTATATGTCCCAGAAAGCCAACCTCGCGCAACCAGAACTCACACTTGCTGAATTTCGCATACAACTGGTTATTACGCAAAATGCGTAGCACAAGTCTTAAATGCTCGGCATGCTCAATCTCATCGCGAGAATAAACCAAAATGTCATCGATAAACACGACCACAAATCGATCTAGGTACTGCTTAAACACTCGATTCATCAGATCCATGAAAACAGCGGGGGCATTTGTTAGCCCAAACGGCATCACTAAAAATTCGTAGTGTCCGTACCTCGTTCTAAATGCAGTCTTGGGCACGTCTGAGTCTCGAACTCGCAACTGATAATAGCCGGATCGCAAGTCAATTTTTGAAAACACTGAGGCTTCCTTTAGCTGATCGAATAAGTCGTCGATACGAGGCAACGGATACTTATTCTTTATAGTCACCTTGTTCAGCTGCCGATAGTCAATACACATTCTCAAAGTTCCGTCCTTCTTTTTCACGAACAAGACTGGTGCACCCCAGGGAGAAAAGCTCGGTCTTGCGAAACCTCTATCGGTCAACTCTTGCAACTGAGATTTCAACTCTTTCAACTCTGTTGGAGCCATGCGATATGGAGCAATCGAAATCAGAGTTGTACCCGGAACTAGCTCAATGCCGAACTCAACCTCCCTAACAGGCGGTAATCCCGGTAATTCTTCGGGAAATATGTCCGGATACTCACAAACCACAGGTACAGTCTCAAGCTTTAGTTCGGATAATTTGCTATCTAAAACATAAGCAAGATAAGCCTCGCAACCCTTTTTCATAAATTTCTGAGCCAACATAGAAGATATTACTGCCGGCAGCCCGTTTAAATCCGTAGACTTAATCCGAATTATCTCATTAGTCGAACATCGTAAATCAATAGTCTTTCGTTTGCAATTCACTACCGCATCGTGCACAGTCAACCAATCCATTCCGAGTATAACGTCGAATTCGTCGAATGGCAAAAGCATCAAATCGGCCGGAAAACAGGAATCCCGAATCTTAAGGGGACATTTCTTACACACTCTATCAACTAAAACACAACGACCCAAGGGATTGGACACTCGAATCACAAACGCATTTAGCCCAGATTTAGCCATGGCTATGTGAACTACACAGCCCAGTCCAGTATTTGCCACATATCGTGGATTTAATCCATGTGGGGCCCACGAGCCCATTAAGCCCACACAATCCATTTCGGCCCAACAAGGCCCAAAACAACCTAAGCCTATAAGAAAGCTCATGGTGGCCTCTACAATCTTACACCCACGATTCGTGGGCTCAGCTTACCACAAGAGCGATGGCACGCCCATGTGGCCTTAAACGTCGTACCTTCTGGCTTTTCAGCTTTTGCTGATTTACGGTAGCGATGGTGAGATTACACACCTATTTGTGAACACTTGCGAAAAGCCCTTGAGCACCAACCTAAGTTCATACAAACATTCAATCAGTCTCTCAATTCATTAGTGCTCATAAGCACTTAACCCTCAAATCAGTAATCACCATCTACCTTGACAGAAAGATATGTGATTTATTCCTCTTAAATAGCTGACTAAAATCGGTCGTAAGTTACTTGCTAATTTACTGCATAACAACAGATCTTGTTAGATAGGATCAATTATAGATGTGGCTTAGATCTTACAGAGACATAGGGAATATTCGGCCTATACCCAAGAACTAATGTAACCATTTACCTTGGTTGAAAGATGGGAGAAAAGGTTTTGATCGCTTCCAAAACACCTGCACACCTTTACTCCACTGAAATACCTAGCCCCCAATGAGCATCACATCGTGATGAAGGGCAAGAAACGCAAACAAAGAACGTAAGAAAAGAAGCTGTCGGCTTTTCATCAAAAAGGTAAGAGAGACAGATTTGAACAAGGAAAGGAAATATGAATGCCTACCGTTTGACAGGGATCCCTACAGAACCGAAATAATATACCAACAGCAGAGAATGAAAGCAATTGGCAGGACACCAAATAGTAGAATGGGTGAAAATCATCAGAAGAAAGTAGCCCAACTGAAATCAAGGTGAAGAGCGTAGAAGATGTAGAGGCAAACGATTTAAAGAGAAAGTAAGCAAAGTATACGGCCACCAAGAATAGTAGAACAATTCAGAAAAAGCTAACTAAATAGGAAGAGAAGAGAAAAACCTAAATGAGTGGTGTTGGGAAGAAGAACAAAGGAGACTACCTAACGGCACTAGTAAGGACTACCCACAAAAGTACCAAGAAAAAAGTAAAAACCGAAACAAAGAGGAAAGCATTCAAAGAATTTCCCCAAAAACCGAAACTAAACTACCCCAAAACAAAAAAAAGGCAATGCCAAGAGTACACCCTCAAAATCGATTACCCTATGTGCCTATCAACCCAAACGGCATCAACTCGAATTCCCCCAAACTCCTCTTACAATTCGGCTACCACTCCCCACCAACTTTTCAACCCTGAAATCTTCTTTCATTATCTCTCCTTAATTTGCTCCTAATATTACTCCATAACCAGATCAAACTCCTTCCAGCAGTGTTTCAATCAAACACAACCACCTCACAACACAAGTGACAAAAATAACACTCCCCAATGTAGCTCAGGATTCGAACCTCAAACCTCAGACATCAGTAACACGCCACCTACCCCTTTTACCAGCAAGCTCATTGTGTCATGATTAACCCATAATAATTTTTAAAGCCTTCAATGCTAAAGCCAAGGTTCACTTAAGAGAAAAACAAAAATTTCTCAAAGGCCAGTGCTTGAACCCAAAACTTCCAAAACACCCCCTAACACACCCAAATCACTTGGCCATTAAAGCCAACATGCAACTTGTGCCACAACATGCATAATTACAATATTTACATTTTTGGGGCATTACAAGTTTTCACACTATCTCGGTTTGTTACATGACCTAACCACATAGTCGTGTGACTTTTGATGAATATTTGCAATTTAACCCACACGACAACAATGAGTTACACGGTCTAGACACATGGCCATGTGACTCCAATTTTACACGGTAACAACTTGTTACACATCCTAGCCACACGACTATATGATCCCCTATTTTGAAAATTTTCCCTACGTTTGAAATGTTTCCAATTTTGGTCCTAGTTTTTGCTTTGGTTAACTTATGAGCTCGATTGAAACTCGGATTAGTTTGTAAATCATATTGTGCATGGATTATGTAATGATTTTTTTGTTAACTTAAATTTTAAAGTTGGATTTGTAACAGCCCTATTCTGACCCTAGTCAGGGAACGGTTTCGGGACCGCTAAACCGAGTCGCAGAAATATTTGAATACAATATTTTATGTCTAAAATATGTGAAGTATTATGTGTGAAAATATCATGTCTAAATTTTGTCATTTGAATGTGAATTTTATTAAATAGGACTCAAATGAGAACTTTGAATATGTGATAGTTTAAAATTGAAGGCCAAATAATGTATGGTTTAAAAAGGGGGGACTTGTATGTCAAATATCCACTTTTGACATGTAGTGGACGGCAATGATGATATAAATTGGCATTTAGCATGTTGTACTTTAGTTAAATAATATTAAATAGTTTATAATAAATAAAATTATTATATGTCATAAAATATAACATGAATTAAATAATAACAAGGGTGATAAAAACAAAGTTTTTATCCATTCTCCTTCCCATTGCCGAAAAACACTAAGTAAAGAAGAAGAAAGAAATGCTTCAAGGGGGATTCGGTCATGGGAATTGAGCTAGATTAAGGTATGTTAATATGATCTTCTCATGGTTTGTGAAAGATGTTTGATAAATGCAATGTGTTTGGAGTCCATGGACTGAATCCATGAAATGTTTGAGTAGATACATTCGGCAATTGCCAAAGTTTTTGATTTGAAGTTAAAATTGGTAATTCTTGTTAAAATGTATAAATTGAGCTTTTTATTTGGGGATTAATGGATAGATGAAGGAATTAAGTAGTATGAGTATGAAAATTTGAATTAGTAATGGCTATATACTCGGTTATGGATAGAAAGATAGTAATTTTGATATTTGGGGATAAAAGTGGATTAAATGGGTGTTTAATTGATTTTATGATGTTAAATTATAGGAAATTATAGGTTTATAAGTTATGTAATGTGAAAGATGCATTTGGTCATGACTATTATGTGTTAAATTGGTGGTATTTTGATGTTTTTGTGATGAGGCATGAAGATGGTTAATTTTGAGCTATGAAACAAAGGAATTGAGTATTTAATAAAAAGGATTGAATGTGAGTGTGTGTGTGAAATGGCAAATGATTGTGTCTTGGTAGCTTCATGAAGTGTTCGGCCATTGTGTTAAATTGTTAAACTTGTGTTTAAATTTGGAATTTGATAGTTATATGGTTAGTATGTGTATAGATGACCGAATGTGAACATGAATTATGATGTGGATAAATTATTGTTAATTAATGTGCCGAATGTGTTTTTGGATAATTGAGATGTGACAAGTTGACTTTGTTTAATTAAGCTCAAGAACAAAGGGCACAAATTTCAGATAGGGGAAAGAGGAAGTAGCGAAATAGTCAATTCGTGTTAATTCGATAACATCCGAGGTAAGTTTTAAGTGATTAAACATTGAGTAAATTCAATCATAATATGACATGATGAGTTGATTTAATAATTTGTGTAAACTATGTATATGGCCGAATGAGATGGGTGGTATAGTCATCTGTAATAACTTAACCACATGGAGGTAAGTTCTTAAGTATTTGAGTTTGATTCCTTTGTAAGTTCTAAGTATTTAAATGGAATGAATATGAATTATGTATATACGTTAAGGTCAATGACTTTTCTAAATGATGGCATATATGATATTATGTTTTAAATATGTGAATGAGAACTTTAAAGAGTAAATTTGTATAAATCTGCTTGAGACAGCAGCAGTAACGTGTTTTGGAAAAATCACCATAAATTGTGGGAGTTGAGTTAAAGGCTGAATAGATTATGTAATTAAAGCTTGATGTGTCTAGTTTTGTATAAAAGAAACCATGTAAGTAAAGGAGTTGCCGATAATGAGATATTTAAAGTTGTGTGAGACAGAGTTAGAATGACTCCGAAATCCCCTGTTCTGTATTTAGAAAATCATTATAAATTGTACAAAAATTATTATAAAAATTTATATGCTTAGACTCCTTAATGAGTCTAGTTTCAAACAAAATAAACAAAAACATATTTTGAATTCTGTACAATGAGAAATTCAATTCATAGTGAAGAGTAGTTAGAATAGTCAAGCAGTAAAATAGGGGAAACTTTAAGAAATATTTGGTATTGATTGGCCAAACCAAAAATTCTGAAAATTTTGTGGATAGAAGATATATGAGTCTATTTTCATGGAAAATTAACGCACATCATTTGGAGTTTCGTAGCTCTAGTTACAAATAATTTAATGACTGTTGCTCAGGAAGATAGCTTGTAGAGAATTTGTGATTATGTTGTAAACATTGATAAAACTTGTTTGAGTTGCTTATAAGCTATTGATTAAACCCATACATGAATTTTAGTTTGTGACATTAGGAAATGATATATGAGTGTTAGATGGATCTTTGATGTTAAAATTGTGAAATTATAAGTTTATAAGTATTCGAATATGAAATGATAGTATGGCTTGAAATTGAATTATTCATTGGAAAATGATAGATGTATATTCAGCCAAGACAAAGTGTATACATGAAAGTATATGTGGTATATGAAGTATATTTGGATAATTGTGATGTGAATGCATGAAAATTTATATTTTGATTCAGGATTTTATGTGTAAAGGCGAAATTAGGCGAATAGTCGATCCGTAGTTGTTCGACGATAAATAAAGTAAGTTCTTAAGAGTTTAGTTTAATTAGTCTTGCTTAATGATTGAATGAAAGTAGCTAAAAGAATGTTATTATTATTTGTTATTAACATGCCGAATGAGAATGGAATTAAAACTATTAGCCGAAGATAGCTAATATGCTTATATTTTGAATTGGATGTGAGAAGTGAGATGACCAAAGAGCATTTTGATGGATACATATTATGTCATATGTGTGATAAAAGAGTTTAACACAAGTTGTGATTAGTTAAAAGCTAAAGGTAAATATGTTATACATGTTATTATTAACTATGTGGGGAAGCCGAATGTGATATGGAAATTTAAATGTGGTAATTGCTGAAAGTGGAATGAAGGTGGGCCATAAGCCAAATGTGTTTGGTGTATATAAATGGATTTGATAAGTACATGTGACAACAAAGTTCTGTGCATAAATGACAAGTAAATTCGCATAATGTAATAAATTGTTCAGGTACGTGATACTTACTTATTTATGTGAGAATGAGTATAATTGAATTGTGGATTATACAACTGTGTATATTTGACTCATGTGATGATACTTATGGAAATAAATAATATGTGTATAGTCTTGAATTAAAGAAGGGATGTGTTAAATGTGGATGTGACTATGAGTATACATTCGACATTGTGAATTATATACAAGGTGGTATATGTTTTGGTTCATATGGATTGAATTCATTGAAATTATAAGTGAGAATGTTGCTTCGAATTACCTTTGAATGGCAATATGTTATTAAATTGTATGATTTCGTGAGATTGCATATTTAAAGGATGGTGTTTATATGGTGCTTATATCCAAATGTGACATGAGACTACTAATGTGATAGAATTGTGAAATGTACACTTGATGGATAAATATGCATAAAGGTTCAGTGTGTTATATCCGGGCTTAGTCCCGAAGGGCTTACGTGTCGGTGTTATATCCGGGCTTAGTCCTGAAGGTCATACGTGCCGGGGTTATATCCGGGCTTAGTCCTGAAGGGCATACGTGCCGGTGTCATATCTGGGCTTAGTCCCGAAGGGCATAAGTGCCGGGGTTATATCCGAGTTAAAATCCTGCAGGCATTCGTGCGAGAATTATATGATTTATGTCGTAATAATCCCAAACAAATGTGCTCACTATCCCTAAGTTTGTCAGGTATGTACTTCATACTCGTTTGTGAATTTGATTCATTTTAGATTATGAATACACATTTGGATAGTGCGGCTTCGGCCATTACTTAAGGTTGTATGAAAGTCTATGACTTGTTTATGATACATGAATTTCGATTCAAGTGGAAATATGTTAAGATTGGCTGTGAGTATTGAGTATATTCAGTTCAAGTGTGAAGTATCATGAAATTACATGTGAGTTTGATTTGAACTAAACCGAAAGTGTATAATGTGATGCTTATGTGAGTAAGTTATAAGACTATATTTGCATAATAATGGTACATTTGGACAATGTGTGGTGTTAGGTGAAGATATCCGATTCACCTATGTTTAGATAAGTTTAGACTTAGGTAAAATCAATCTGTTATATGTGCTTTTATGTAGTTGTGTATATTTGGCCAAAAAAAAAGGCAGTATATCTAGAAAGAGGTTATATGAGAATTCGTAAGATCGACCTATAATTGAGTTGGTCAGGTAAGTGTTATATTCTTGTACATGTTAGATCTATCGGAATTAAATCATGATTGTAAAATGAGAAGCAAATATGAAAATGTCAAATGAATACGAATGTATTCGGTTATGGAGAAAATTAAAAATATAGGAGCTTATAAGTGAATATGTATATTCGGCCAAGAAGGTGTTAAACCGTGAATGAAATGAAATGTTATATGTGAATCGAACAAATTGGTTTTATTTGAGTTCAATGGTTTTAAATTGCTTAAGACTTACTAAGCTTATGAAAACTTACTCTGTTTGTTCGTGTTTTGGGATCATCAGCACTTCATCACACTATCTACTTTTACGGTAACCATGTGATTGGACTTAGTTTATGGCATGTATAGGGTAGACAATAAGTAGAATGATACTTTGACCTTTGTATATAAGTCATGTGAATATGGTATCTTATGGAACTTACTTGTATAAGTTTTAAATTCGAACTTTGTTTGCGTCTAGCAATTTAGTAAATGAATGATCTTTATTCAAGAAAAATGTTAAAAAAAAAAATTTTACTGTCCTGATCTGATTCCTAGTTTTTCGGTAACGCCTCGTCCTATTCCGGCGACGGTTACGGGATAGGGGTGTTAAGGATTTGTACGTAATTTACTCCATTAACCATTGTAGCATCCTATAACTTAGGTCTGATGAATTGACCGAGTATGGGGTGTTACAATTAGTGCAATGGAAACAAGAAAAGCTAGGCTACAATGAACCTTAACTCTAGAATAGAAACAAAAATGACTAAAAAGAAAAAAAAACTTAGAAAAGTCTACCCAAACTAAGAATTTTTGTTCTCATTGTTCTAATATTAAAATATCCAAAAATTTGTATAATGCACCTCAAAATATGAGAACAAAATTTGAAAATTTTAGGTTCTAAATTCAATACATAACTTTTTTCTCTTCTCTTTTTTTCCTTTTTTTTTTTTGAATAAAAAGAAATTAAACTATAACTAAGTAGTTGAAATTTTCAAGAGTTTAGAAGAAGTGCAAATTTTGATCAAAACATTATTTTTTTTTATGTTTTGACAATCTTTTTGTCTTAGGTGCTAGGAAAAGTTGTAACAAGTGAAGGGGTTTAACTTTGAACACCAAGGATCTTAGCTCTGATATCAAATAATGCGAAATCCTAGATCAAATTAATCGAACAAATGTTTAATGTTGAATTTGTTGAGATCAAAAAATTTTTCTTAAATCGAAATTGAATGACTTCTAAATCTATGAAATTTCTTTAAACAAAGAAACAACAAGTTAAAATAAAGCCTAATAAATGAAAAACAATCGAATTAAATAAGAAAGAAAGTAAATGAAATGGAAAAGATTGAGAGTTGAAGTGATTTACAAAATCTAGGCAGATTTGTGTTTTGAACTTGATAACTCATTCTAATCTTTTGAACGGTCCCTTAAAATCATGAAAAAGGTGTATATTAAAATATTAGAATGTGAAAATTATGAAATTGAAAAGAAACACTTAAAAATTAATTCGTATCACAAAAATCTAATCAAAAGGATTTGAACAAAAATAAGAAATAGTTTTGACCTAAAAAGATGAAATCGATAGATGGAAGATGGATAGATGTAACAGCCCGATTTAGACCCTAGTCGGAACAATGGTTTCGGGACCACAAATCCAAGTCAAAAAATATTTAAATATTATTTTCTGAGTCTATAGCATGTGAATTAATATTTGTGAAATTTCCATGATTTAATTTTTCCGTTTGTGTGCTTAATTTGCAAAAAGGACTAAATAGCAGAAAATGCAAAATTGTCCTTCTACTTGAATAATGACCAAATTGAGGTGTCTTTTCAATTTAGAGGTCCTTATGTAGTTATTTGACCATTGAATGCATTAAATGACATGCATGGACATTACTTAGTGGATTTTAAATGAAATTAAAGAGGTTAATATGGTAAATGATTAAATAATGTTCATTAATTAAAACAAAAGATAAAAATTTGTGTCATTTTGTTCATCCTAGCCGAAAGTACAAAGAAAAAGAAAGGGTTTTATGCTTTGTTACATTCAGCCATTGCTAAGCAAAATTTAGGTATGTGTTTTGATCCATTTTTGATGATTTTTATGTTTTTGAGATTGCTGCTTAATAATCTATCAAGCCCATGTCTCAATTTCTGAATTTGATGATGAATTTGAGTTATGCCATTGATGAAATTGTGAGCTTTGTGATGTTAGTTGATGGAAAATAAAAGATATGGTTGGGTTAACATGTTTTGTATTTGAATTTTTGATGAATTTGAGTATTTTAGGCTAATTTGTAAAAATGAGAAGTTGAGGGGCTAAAATGTGAAATAAATGAAATATGTAGGCTTATATGAGCTAAGGGAAAATTCGGCTAAGCTAGTTATATGGAAATTTCGTATATTTTGTGATTTTGTGAATTAGGGACTAAAATGTCAAAATGTGAAAATGTTAGGGCTAACTTGTAAAATGCCCTAAATATGTGTTTATGGATTGAATTGAATGAATGTGTAATTGAATAAGTCAAATTTGAATTTATATAGATCAAGAACAAAAGAAAACGGAATTAGATTGGGGGAAATCGAAAGTGGTCAAGTAATCGTTTTTATCCGTCCGAATCTGTACGAGGCAAGTCGATATACAAATAAATGTGCTTGAGTTGATTTATTATGTTTATATGATAAATTGAATTGTGATGAATGGCTAGGAGATCCAAATATACGAAATCGAGAAAGTTTCGATAATGTGACGACGTCTGAAAAGCCCCGTACGAACCATAGGAATAGTTAGGATACATATGTCATGACATAGGATTCCAATATGTGATTTCGTGTAAGACCACATCTGGGACGTTGGCATCGATTTGAGATTTACGTGTAAGACCATGTCTGGAACACCGGCATCGTATTTGATTTTGTGTAAGACCTTGTCTGGGACAGTGGCATCGATATTTGATTACATGTAAGACCACGTCTGGGACGTTGGCATTGTATGAGCTTTTCAAGCTATCCGCGTATCCTATTTGATTCCAAACGGTTTAACGGGCATTCCGAGAAATAAATGAGTATATTAATGTTCATCCGATTCAGGTACGTTTGAATTGTATATGAAATTTGACAAGAGATAAGTATATGTGCACTTGTGGCTATGTGATAAATGAATGAATTTGATAAGAAAAAGATGTATTATATGCAAGTGAGCTATGTCTATAATTGAACTATATGAGAAATATGAATTTGATATTGTGTTATGCCTTGAGATTCATCAATGATTTGGATTAAAATTGAGTTATGTGATAAGTTTATTTGTATATGACTTACTAAGCTATTTAAGCTTATTGTGTGTGTTTGTTCGTTGTTTTATAGATTTTGAAAAGCTAGTTACGAGCTCGGGGAACGTCAAGGAAGTCCGTCACACTATCGATCGTTATTTTGATATTTTAAAAGCTTGAATTATGAACTTATGGCATGTATAGGCTAGCATATGTTTTGGTTGATTTTGAAATTATGTATATATTTAGCCATGCGAAAATGGCTTAATCCTGATATTAATGCTTATGTGTATTCAGTCATGGCAATAGCTTATTATGGAAGTATATTTCATGGTGTATTTAAGTGTGGTATTTGGTTATATGGTTTGGTTTGATTGATTGATGAGTTAGTTGATGATGTATTTATATGTGGTATTGCTTATGTGCATTCGATTATGCTTTGGACTTATTTTGTGAATTTTGTTTCATGGTATACTTGTGATGTTTTGATATATGATTCGGTAGTGGGTAATGAAAAGAATGATGAATGATTGGCCATGAAATTAGCTCATTTGGAAGTGTATTTTATGGTATAATTTGTGTGGATGGATATGTGTTTTGGCTTGAGTAATGATGTGGAAGATGGATGTGTTTTTTAGTGTGCTTTCAATCATGAAAGTTGGCTATGCAAATGAGTTTATTTTGTGAATCGATAAATGGAAAGAGATGTTTACTGTTAATCTTGTATATAGGCAAATTTGGTATAGACATGAATATGATTATTTAGTTAAATGTTAATATCATGTGTGTGTAAGTGTGTGTATAATTACTTTGGTTATTTTGAGAGTTAAATTAGGTTTTAATATATGTTTATATTCGGCTAATCTTAAGTAAAAATAAATGTATATGCCTTTGAAATGATCGATTGTGGTTTGATTAATTAGATTTGGCTTATGATAGTAAATATGCTCATATATTATGCTTGAACGTTTGATCATATAGGTTCGATTTTATATGGTTCTTTGGATGGTTGAAAGATTTATATGTGGACATGATTTATAGCAAGTGAAATAGGCATGTTGTGTTAAATATTGGTATTCGTAAATGGTTCAAATAGATATAGTCATATACGCATAAACTTATGATGAAGTGAGAGTAGGTATATTTGATTTTGAAATGATGTTTGTTATTGAGTATATATATATATATTTGTATGTCAAGTATGCCGTGTGGATAATTTAACTTAGTTTAACGTGCATAACATGAGAATCGGTATAATTATGAATTAAATAATCGAATGGTATTTTATTGATTAAGTGGAGTCAAATTATGTTAGTACATGTTGAATATTACTTAAGCCGCATATGTGAGTGTTTTTTTCTTTAGTAGTGTAACAAGATTCTTTTGGTTTGTATATGTGCATGTGCATAGTTTATGAATTGGTACATTTAGTATTCAGTTATTGAAATAAATATGTTGTCATATGCTCGGTGTATGTTATTTAAAGTATACAAATGATATGAATGTAATGAAGGTTTGTTTTGAGCTATATTATGACCAGTAATGCCTCGTAACCCTATTCCGGCGACGGATGCAGGTTAAGGGCGTTATAATAGATGTTCCTATGCCTTCTTTGATTCTAAAAGAACCAACAAAGACAATCATAAGACTCGAACAGACCCTCTAAAGTAGGAACCTTAGCACTCGAAGTATGAAGAAAATACAAACACCAAGATCAATAAGTTGAGTTGCTGTCAAGTCTTCAAAAAAAAAAAAACAAGAGATGAATCTTTTAAAAAATCACCTTTCAAAGGATATATTTTTATTCAATTTGAAGATGTCATATAATGGTGGCTTCATACCCCCATAAATTTAAGAAAACTCTAAAATTAGTCAACTAAAGGCTAATAATAAGATAAATTTTAATACTAAATTTAAGGAAATATAAGATTAATTTTAAGGAATTCTAGTCAACATAAAAAATAAAATAAAAACTATTAAGATTTTTAATGGGCCACATGCTACTCATATGCCTTTAAAGAAAAGTCTAAAGTTTAACCCATTTTAGTTGGGTTTTCATCCAATTGGACTTCTAAAATGTTGGTAGTATTGTCTTCGTGATACAAGCCTAATGTTCCTTTCTTTTCATTTCTTTCATGCAATTGCTCTAAATTCCTTGAGACAAACTTTTGAAGAAAACCTTGAATTCTATCTTTAAGTTGTTTGAATCTTGAAATTGTGATTAGCCCACTTGAAAAACTCGAGTTCTTCAAGTTCCTTCATGTTGTCTAAGCTTATGGTGCATATATCATTTACCTTTAATAACATAATAATGTGTTTGGATAAATTGTGAAATAAATGATTAAAAGAATTATGGGTACTAATATATGATTAAGCAAGGCTTGATATGTTGAGAAATTTTGAATGAAACGGTAATAATATTAAATTGTCTTGAAACTTATAAAAATGAAATTTTTGATATATTTTGAGAAATTAAGTGTTGCATGATTTTTGTAAGACCCTGAACCACTATGCTATATATGTGGTACTAAATTGAGAATAAGGACAATAAATTTCTCGGTTAAATGAAATAAGGTTTATGGATACCAAAAAAGTTGAAATAAGCCCTATATGATAAAATACTAATATGAGGTAAAAATTAAATTGTACAATAGTGAAAAGTGAAGGGGTCAAATTGTAAATATCCAAAACCATAATCATTTAATCATTTTAGTTTAACTCGTTAACATATAATTCCATTGTGTACTTACCAGTTCTCCTAATTTTTAAAAATGAGCTCAAACTTCTTTCCTTAATTCAATCAAGGACTTGATCTCTAGCGCTTTGTTAGTCCCATTCCTCCTCATAAACATGTATAACAATCAAAGTATATAGATTGTAATATAACATTTGATGTTGATTAGAATAAAGTATTTTAACATTAATGCATTAGTTCTATTTAACTTTAATTAAAATATAATTTTACAAATCTATAAATAAACGAAATTGTTTCTCTTCTTGTATAATTCGAATTCGACATAATGAGTAATTTTTCCCAAAAAGATTTCACGTCTGTGTATTCTATTTTTCTCTTTTCTTTTTTCTCTTTTCTTGTCATTATCGGCATTCTATTCTTACAACACTAAATACATAATCCAAGCATGAATGCAAACTAAATCCTCAACTATTTAAATTGCTAAATAATTACCACTTTAGTTCTCAACTATTTCCAAACATTCTTTCAAGATACTCAATTTAAGCATATATATTTCGAACTTTACCCTACATTCGGAAATTTACTATTTATGCCTCGGAAAAGTACCCTTACCGACACCAAACTTTTTCGAACCTTACACTGCATCAGTTATGTATGAGAAATTAACATTAATGCGCATCCAATTCTGGTCCCAATATTGGGTAAGCTTAAAAAGCAAAGGACATTGTATAAATCAGAAATTAGTGCATTTTTTTTTCTCAACGAGCGCTGCAAATTGCAAAGGGAAGAAAGAGTTACCATCTCTATCAATGAAATTCTACTCCAGGAATTTGACCAAATGCACAAACTTGTGTCGGACACAACATATACAGAAATGGCTGCCAATTGTTCTGGGTCAGCAGCGTGTAGTCAACCTTGTAAACTAAGTTCATATATGAAAATGACCAAATATTAAAGATTGGAACAAAAAATTATAAATGCAATGGCAACTCTCATGTGTAGTTAATGGATACATGATATCAGTTTATAATTGAAAGCATTATTATTCAACTAACTTTTCATAAGAAACAAAATTGAATTTCAAAATGATGATAGCCAAGAAACCACAACAATACTCATTTATTTGCTTCAATGAATTCTCTGTATTCTTTCTTCATTTTGACCCCAGATACAGTCCTGCAGAACCGGCAACAAAACAAGGTAACCATCTTACACATTATAAAATTTCTCTCTTCTGCAACAAACCTAGTCAGTCATCAATTGATTAGCAAGTTAATTTTGCATATACAAGAAAAGAAGAGGTTTAGCCAACCTGAGCATCTCTTTATTTTTGAAAAACTGCACACATGGGGTACCCATAATTCCGGCAGCTTCAGCTATCTCCGGATCTTCCTCAATATCAATTTCGATAAAATGTACATTCTGATCAAATTCATCAATCACCTGTAAATAGACAGAGTAAAAGCTAAGCAAAATGAAAAGTCATTTAATATTACACTTAACTATAAGGAGTATTTATGCTTTAGAGCATTTAAGCCAAACTCTCAAGCTATGCCGAAGGAATTAGATCAATGACATAAGCAAATTTCCTAAAAGAAAAGAATCCAAGCTCATTAGAAACCAAGTGAAGTATAATAAATCTTTGTACGCAACATCCAGTTTCTGGTTTCACAGGGTATTTTCCTTACCAGCTGGCTGCAAGGCAAGCTTTTAGTGAAGCAATATGATACAATATTTAACTTCGGTCATAATCACCCGGAATGAGATTTACACAAGCTTAGTAGTCTAATCTATGCAACCTTGAAACATATAAAACTACATACAAATCAGCATTGAAATTTTCACCAACTCGAACTATGGAAGCTAAAGCGAATGAAGTATTGAACCAATCAGAGCTAATATACCTTGCTAAGAATTGGCTTCAAAGTCCGACATGGACCACAAGTTGGTGAAGTATATAATACACATATAAGCCTCGGACTCTCATGATACAACTTTCGCAAAGCATACTGGAATAGGAAAAAAAATACTAGTTTAGAGATAAGATTCTAGTGAAAACCAAAAAGGATATATATTTGATACATTAAACATAAATGAAACAAAATAAAATAAAATCGAAGCAAATTAGGTACAAACCTGGCCCTTTTGTTTTGTGAGTGTAATGTCAAAACCTTCTTGAATATCTCTATCCGTCAGTTCTTTCTTGACCTCTTCAGTTTGAGGCTGTAAGATACATGATCATGATAAAGATTGATAAAAGCATGTGTGAATGTGATAATAATTTTGAAGGGGCTTAGTAAATAAACAGGTTGGAAAAAAAAAAGCAGATCATTAAGTACAGGAAAAATGTATTTGCAAAATATAATACAAATGCCAGAGTTGGCATTTCATAGAAAAAAAAATACCTGATGAAACTCGACAAGAAGATCATTTCTAACAAGGTATCGTTCAACAGATAAAGCAGCAATGCATCCAGATCCAGCAGCAGTTACAGCTTGTCTCCACTCATGATCCTGTTAACGAAAAGAACAAAAGGAGTTACAAGACAAGTTTTTTTATAGTACAGACTTTTTCCAAAGATGTAAAGTAAGATAGTTTGAATTTTTCTGGAATATCAAGCACCGTCATGTTTCATGAAGGAAGAGGATGCAGTAAACATTCAGGACTCACTGATTTTCTTTATCATACATGGAACAACTGAAAGAAAATATGTCATCTTCCATGGTTATATATATGTTTCCTTGATTCATCAGTAAGTTCATGTGTCGTACAGGCTTACTCATATTCAACACCACAAAGTAAGTATGAATGAATGGGAGGCAGGCTCCAAACACAAGGGAAAACTTAGGAAAATATGACATACCATAGGTCATTGTACGGGATTATAAGAGAGAAAAGTATATCAAAAGTTTGGCTCATTGAGTTCATACCTGATGAACAAGACAAAGATTCACTCTCATTATTATAATTGGGTTACTCTTACCCACCAACGTTCCAAAAGCAAGATAGAGAGCATTTCATTATCTTTTTCCTTGATGTTTCCTATATTTTACCTCCTTCAATTGATGCTAGAGCAATCCTTAGATTCTTTAGATGCCCTTACTAAGGTATTTTGAATAATTCCAAAACACAAGTGTTTCCATTGTCAGATTAATATATTCTCGAAAGGCTCATGTGAACATGCCCTGAATTCTGGCAATGCTGGCACACAAATCTCAAGGTTTTGGGAAGATGAAATATTTGCAGACTGGTCACAAACCAACATGAATAAAGGAAGATTACCTGCACGTCTCCTGCTGCAAATACACCTTCCACAGAAGTTTTAGCAGTACCCTCCTCTACTAGCACATATCCAGAGCTATCAAGTTCGACTTGACCTTGCAACAGCTGGCTATTTGGTGAATGTCCAATACCGTAAAACAAGCCCTTTGCCTCGAGCACAGATTCCTCTCCAGTATCAATTCTTCTGGTTAATATGCCTGACATTTGACCTTTTGTATTGCTAACAACATCCACAGCCTCTGTATTGAAGTGCAAGGTGATATTTGGATTGTTGTAAACTCTGAAACATTCGCGATAATTAACCTGTTAAAAAAACATTCAGGGAGTTGAAAACTCGACATACATACAAACTGCTCATTAGTAGACAATGCACCACAATAAAGGTAGCAATTAGAACCACCATGAGAAATTTCAGCTAGCACTAAGAACTTACTGCATTTAAAAAAAAGAACAAAAGGAGACGTAAAAATCAGACAGTCACCACAACATGGCCCAGCTTCTGAAAGGGCTACTGGAAAACCAACCTTAAACTCTTAAGTCTCACACCCAAACAAGGACCACGGAGCGCAAAAATGAAATGAAATGGAATAAAACAAGGCCCACAAACAATCAGGAACCTTTACAGTAAGCATGTCAATTGTCAACAATTTGAACATCCTCTAACACACACACACATATATATATAACTTCTGCAAGAAAATCAGTAACATATGGGTTTTCTGATAGTCATGAATCCAGAACTTTTGAAAAGACATCTCACAAGCAAGAAAAACATTACATACACCTCTAAGCAATTTGAAAAAACCAATCATTAAATTAAGATGTAAAATATTGGCCATAAAATTTTAAACAAAAATAACAGTTGGTAAAACTCACCTATCTTGCATTGCTTTTGACGCTCTTAGTTGGTCCCTACGAACAAGCAAGTGAACATGACGAGCATATTTTGTTAAATATATTGCTTCCTCAGTAGCTGTATCACCTCCTCCAACCACAGCAAGTACTTGACCTTTAAATAATGGTGATGCTCCATCACAAATCGCGCAAGCACTAATTCCCCTGCTCCAAAATTCATCTTCACGAGGTAACCTTAGCCTTTTTGCCGTAGCTCCAGTAGCAAAAATAACACTATGACACTTAACCTGAAATAGAAATGTAAGGAACAATATGAATAAAGAAAAAGTGCCATAAAAAGAAAAAAGATTCAAGGAGTAATGAACATTGGGCATAATGTTGTCATTCAAGTCAATTCTATCACCATGCTAATAATTCAATCATATGAACATAAAAACAAAAGTAGCCAATGGAAATTCACATCACCTCACGTTCACTACTCTGTATTGTAAAAGGATTACTTCTAACATCAATGTGTTCCACATCTTCTTGGAACAATTCAGCTCCCCAACGTTCAGCTTGTCGTCGCATCCTAGTCAAAACACGACCAGGACTCCAATTATATAACTCTAGCTGAAACAGTAGTTGTCAATAAAATTAGCAAAGAAAGAAATAGACTTTCATCTTTCTTTTAAATACCTATCCATCAAATCTGGACCAGTTATTCCATCAGGAAAACCAGGGAAGTTCTCAACTTCAGTGGTAGTCATCAACTGGCCACCAGGTACACCGCCAACTTGATATCCCTCGAACACTACAGGCTTCAAATTCGCACGAGCTGCATATATTGCTGCTGTATATCCGGCAGGACCTGAGCCTATGATCACCACATTCTCAACCAATTTACCTGCAAGAAGAAACACAGAAGCATTACTCATGCTCTCAATGTAACTTGGCTATAAACATGAAGGAAAACATAACTCTGGACCTGCCTATAACCTAGCTCAAATAGAAGTTAATATGACATGAGTAAATGTTGAATGATATACATAGTGATATTAATATTATGAGATTAGGAAGTAATTTTGCAATTAATATAATGCCAAATAGTTGATAACACGGATACCATTTCACAAATTATACTTGTGGTAAACTTAAAACTCTTTTTGATTGTTAGTGTCATTAATTTTGCTTTTCGCTTTCTTAGGCTCTGGATGATCTGTTTGCTTTTATTTATTTATATTTCCCTTTCATTACTTTTTTTTTTTAGGTGGCGATTTTTAGGTGGCGAACCTTGCTATTTGATTTTGGGGCCAATTAATATATTTACAATACAGAGTAGTTTATATATATGAACTAAATATTCATAAAAATATATTCCAAAATTTTTGCGTTGTTTTTTCTATTTCCCTTATTGCACTTTTTATTAAAAAATCTTAAGGCAAAAAGCAAAGACATCAACCATAACAAAAATTACACTTATTTTATATACAATAAGTAAATGGTACACATCCAAATATACATATTTTTCCCCATAGTGTTAAATATCACGTATTTTGCCACTCACAAAACTAATGTTTTAATTTTAATATATATATATATATATATATATATTATTTCCATTTATCCAAACACTTCATTGTTTTACGGAAAGTAAAATAAAAGCAACAACCAACATAAAAGTGATTATAGTGATAACCATCTTAGAAAACATTCTATTTATCAATTACTGCATGCGTCACTCAGCATATTTCAGTTTCAGTCAGTATTCACATTGCTGCAAAAAGGAAAGAAAACTATTATCATATATAAAAATTAAATGATAAATATTTATTTTAGTACATCCATCAACGGTTTTGATGAATGAAAATCACATAGAACATGCTCCTTAACAATTTATTTGAAAAGAAGAAGAAAAACCGCAGTTGTTTTCATGCTAGCTTGAAATGGGATTAATTTAAAAAGAAAAACTTGGCAATACAATTATTCCTAACTAAATATATGCATAAATAAAGCTGGCAGTGAGTCACCATTTGAATACAGAAGAAAAAATAAAGGGAAGCAAGTGAGAGAGACCTGAAGCAGCGGGGGTTTCGACGGAGGCCTTGGGGCGGAGAGAGAGGGGGCGATGGCGCGTGGGAGGAGAGTGGAAACGGAGTGCGCGTGGAGGGGAAGAGTAGAAGAAGAAGAAAGGGTAGGAGAGAGTGGACATAGGAAGACGGTGGTAGGTAGAAGGAGTGGAAGGGAGTGGGATACCGATTCGTATGTTGGGAGAAACAGCCATTGGATTTCAGACCATACAAAAATAATTGTAAGAAAAAGAAACCAAACCCAAAACCAAAGCCAGTTTTGTCTTAAGAAGAGGAGTTCCAGGTTATCTATCCCTAGCCTCATGCCTTCCAGATAAGGACCCTACTCTTTTTTTTCCATTTTTTTTTCTTTTTTCCCGTATTATTTATCACTATTTATAGGCGATTTTACCATTTAAGGCCCATTTTTTACTTTATTTACGGAAATGAGTTTTTTTAATTATTTATTGAAAAATGTTGATTTTAGCAAAACGCGTCCACGTAAGTACTTTTTGAGAGAAATTTTAACAAAACGCGTCCTTGGGGAGTAATTTTGCCATGTCAGCACAAAAACGCTTCCACGTGGACGCACTTTACTGACGTGGCAAAATATCTTCCTCAAGGGTGGCTTTTAACCCATATTTTTCTAGGATTAGGGCTTTTTGCATGTTTAGTCCCTAGAATTTTTTAGTTTAGGGTTTAGGGTTTTTTTAAAAAAATCAATTAAATTAGGTTTAGGGTTTAGGGTTTTAAAAAATTAATTAAATTAGGGTTTAGGTTTTTAAGAAAATTAATTAAATTATGGATTAATTTTTTTAAAAAAATTGTGTTTAGGGTCTAGAAAAAATTATATTGACAATATAAAAACTTTTATATTTTTTTCTATAGTAGTTCCTGAAGAAATAATTTTGAGAAGACGATTTTGAAAAGATAATGTCAAAAACGCTTCAAGTAGGATGCACTGTCAGTAAAATTACTAAAAAAAGCTCTACGTGGATGCTTTTTTTCTACAGTAGTTCCTGAAAAAAATAATTTTGAGAAGACGATTCTAAGCAAATAATGTCAAAAACGCTTCAAGCAGGATGCACCGTCAGCAAAATTAATGAAAAAAGCTTCCACGTGGACACTCTTTTTCTACAATTGTTCCTAAAAAAATAATTTTGAGAAGACGATTCTGAACAAATAGTGTCAAAAACGCTTCAAGCAAGATGCACTGTCAACAAAATTATTGAAAAAAGCTCCCACGTGGACGCTCTTTTTCTACAGTAGTTCCTGAAAAAATAATTTTGAGAAGACGGTTCTGAACAAATAGTGTTAAAAAAGCTTCAAGCAGGATACACTATTAGTAAAATTATTGAAAAAAGCTCCTACGTGGACATTCTTTTTCTACAATAGTTCCTATTTGGCCTTAGACCATAAATGAGCCAAATTTCATTCTCAGGTTGTATAAGTTACAGTAAGAAAAATTGAGGCTAAGTAGAATAGAAATTGAAGATGAGTGAACGTATTAGTGCTGTTATTTACTATGATGGTAAGGTCCGTAACACTAAGAAGGATGTTTTTTTATTGGAGAACACAGCGTGACTGGTTTTTAACCAAAATATAGATTTGATAGAACTTCGTAAAAGAATTAGGTGTAAAATCTTTGGAACGATGCCAATAAGAGTTTTGTATATTAAGTATCAATTTTGTGCTTCAATTGATCCTATGACATATGACTCATTTGATATCAAAGATGCTCGTAGCTTTAAGGCAATGGTGCAGACTCATCTCGCTAGTGGATCACCATATCTTAAGTTACATGTACAATTTTCATCGCCAAATGAAGTATTTGCAAATTCAACATCTACTGTTGTTCGAGAGAAATACACGACCCCTACCCAACACTCTGTTAGTGGGAGGCAGAACACGAAAGCACCCATGTTTAGTAGCAGTATGGAATACACAACCCCTATATGACACTCAGTTAGTGGATGAGACATGCACCTCGATGGGTCTATGATCGATGCTAGAAATACGTACTAGGAATGACATCAACTTCTAGTGGTTGGCAATCCACATCTGATTGGGGACGTATGAAACATCCACAAGAAGGGATGATGTACTCCCTACGATGTCCACTGGCGAGGGGACCTCATACGTTGCAAATGATGGTGGGTTGGATGATGAGTCCGATGTGGATCCACCTCAAGAGCCCGACTTCGATGGTGCAGAAGTTGCATTATTTTTTGAACCGGAGCCTGTTCCAACTGAACCTGAAGATGTTGAAGAGGGTTCAGATGAAGAAGAAGAAGATCCACGATTCAAGGCATACTCACCTCCAGCCCACATGCATAATGTTGATCTATCGACAGATGATGCAGTGGAGTTTCCAGATCTACCACACAGAAGGCGTGACTGTACAAGTTCGTCATTAGATTCGGGTGAATTGGAAGTTGGTAAGGAGTTTTCCAATAAGGGCAGTTTTCTTGGTGCATTGAAATAACATAGCATCATGAACCGGGTTAACTACGACGTGGCCAAATTCAAGAAGTTCAAGGCAAAGTGTGCTGTGCAAGACTGTACATGCTCATGGAAAATCATTGATTCGGTTAGGAAAAATACAGGCTTATGGGAGATAAAAAAAGTACAAAGGTCCACATACATGTGTTGCCGGTACAGTATCACTAGGTGTTTAGGGTTTTTGAATAGTACTGTTATTAAGTAATGTTGCATTATTTAACGTACTCCGTTGACAGGTGTTTCACAATATCATCCTAAGATGGATTCAGATGTGTTAGCTAGCTTAATACTACCAACGGTGAAGGCGAATCCCAGGACTTCATTCTCAGTCTTAATTGTCAATATTCGTAGCCAATTGAGGTACATGCCCTCTTATCGCAAGGTCTAAAACTTTCATGGTTCATTTTTTATTTCATGGGCCCAAGGTCCAAAACTTATTCCAATAATCTAATATCTCATCTAATTAATATTCCCAATATTAAATTATTATGAAATGATAAAAATACCTTTTTGAAATCAAATTACTCTTTTGCCCCTTTAAGCCTTAAAACACAACTTCTTCATAACAAATAATTATTGATCAACCAAAATCTCATAAATCTCATACAATACTTAACACAAATCCTTAAATATTAAATATTACACTTTTACCCTTCTCTCAACAAAAATGGAAAATTTATAATTTGTCATTATACTTGTGAATTTCTTTCAATTTAATCTAAAAGTAAACATAAAACCCAATACATTCTCATGCCAAAGAATCAATGATAGTTTATTTTCCCCATATTGGTCAAGTTTGCATTTATTCCCTACAATTTTCAATTTAGTCATTTTGTCTAGTTTTGCTTGTAAAATTCTTTTTACTAATTCTCATATCCAAAATCAACTTTATTTTCAATAAAAATAATTTTTTGGCTCGTTTTCCAAATTTTCTTATAAATTCACTTATCCGTCACTAGTATAACGCCACATTCAAATTTGAAATTTCAGGGTATTACAATATTACTAGAAGATTTCTTTTGTTCAAGTATTATATGACATTAGACAATCATTTAAAAATAATATACCACAAAGGTTCATTAGTAAACCTTTTGAACCCCAATATTTACTAATATAACTTAATAGATTTAAAACAAGTAAAAAACTCATAATCATACCTTAATTAAAAAAAATGTCGAAGCTCCTTACCAATCTAAATTTTTCTTGATAAATCTAAGATCAATAACCAAAATCAATGTTGAGATTTTTATCATCTCGAAAAGATAAAAATAAAACAAGTTAATAAAATTGTTGGGGGCGTTGACCTACTCGTTACATGTTTTATTAGAAAGAAAATAAATTTTCTACTTAAGTTGTAGGCTTTTTCAATCTCATGGGTGTTTGACATTTTTTTGGCTCACTAAGGTGTGGCATGTTCAACAAAGCAATGGTTAAAGTTTGGTTAAGACTCTCCAGCTCTTTAATTGGTTGTATTGAGAAGTTAATTTAAAGTGAAGACAATGCTTATCATTATCCTTATCTCTTAAGAGTGTTTTGGAGCAGTTGGTAAACTAATTTATGAATACTTTTATTTGATAAATATTTAGGATAATTAATGGGATAATCTAAACTTTTAAATAAGAGTTTAAAACTTATCAAAACTCTATTAGATGGACTCTTGTATCAGCCTATAAATAGGTTTCTTGTGACTTCTCTTTGGGGAGCAGTTTTGGAGTGTCTTTATCGACAGCTTTGTTGTGTTTTCTTATGGTTATTCTGTAACACTCTTTTAAGTATTCTTTCGAGAGTTTTATTGATTGTATTGAAAGGTATTTAAGTGAATGATTTGTAACAATTGGGGTTGGTATTGGGGTTGCAATTACTTCTTTGTGACCCGAATGATTGTTGAATAAAATCATTCACCAGGTTGACTCTGTAGATGTAGGGCAGTTGTGTTTGAACTACGTTAACAAACACCGTGTGTTAATTTTTCTCGTTACTTTGCTCATTGCATTACTTTGCATTCAATTATTATGTTTGTTTTTTTTTCTAACAGTAATTAAAATGAAACTATTTTTCAAATGCAAACCGAGAGAACTGTAACAGCCTAATTTAGGGCCTAAACAGAATAGTGGTTTTGAAACCACAAATTCGAAGTAGAAAAATTTATTGTGATTACGTTTTAATATTTATTGTGAGATTGAATGACTGTGTGAAATTTTCGTTACGAAATTTTATTGTTTGGGTGCCCAATTTGGTATTTAGGACTAAATTGAAATAGGTGAAAAATGTGTGTTCTAGTTCATAAAGGTACTTGTGAGTAATGGGTTTTTAAAGTGGAGGTCATGAGATAGTAATTAGACCATTATACTTTAGTTTGGACAAAAATACCCAAGGAGGAATAAAATACCCAAGGTTTTTAATGAATGACATTTTAGTCATTTGGTTAATAAAAGAATAAAATGGGAAAAATAAGCCAAAATTGTGTTCATCTTTCTTCAACCTTGGCTGAACCTTTGGGAGACCACCATAGCTAGGGTTTTTCATCTTTCAAGCTCAATAGTAAGTACATCCTAACCCCGTTTTTAATGTTCTTTACATTTTTGATATCCTTGTATCTCAGTTTAGTTATTTCCACCATTATTTTGAGCTAGGGTTTGTGTCTAAAAATTTACCCATGGATGACATGCATGTATTTTGATGTTTTATGGAAGAATATGAATGTTTGGAGTGTGATAAATAACTTTTACTAAGTGATTTTTTATGAAATTGCATAAAAAAACTAGTTTGTAAAAAGTTGTAAAAAGTGTGTAAGTGTGTGATTTAGTGCAAATTGTGGACTGCTATAGTTATGAAAATGGTTCAGCTAAGCCTAAAATGCAAGGAAATTGAATAAAAATTATTTTTCGAGCCTAGGGGAAAAATCATAATTTCGTGAAACTTTAGGGGCAAAATTGTAATTTCTACCATAGGATGTTTTTGGGCTGATTTGAATAATGTGAGTATTGAATAAGTCAAATGTGTTATTATAGATCAAGAAAGACGTAGCATCGACCTTAATCGGGGAAAGGAAAAGATTGTGGACTAAATTGCAAAATTACTATATTTTACACCGAGGTAAGTTTGTATGTAAATAATGCATCATTTTATTTACGTTTTAATATTTTGATATATTTTATGATGTATGGTTGAATATTGAATGACTATTTGATGTATTCGACAAAGTGGCAATAAGTGAGAAATTTCTCGGTTGAACCTTAGGAATATAAATGGATACAAGTGACATGCCACTAAGGATCTAAGTGAAACAAGTCCATGGCATCTAAGTGAAATAAGTCCATGGCATTGTGCTAAGTGAAATAAATCCATGGCACCTAAGTGAAATAAGTCCATGGTATTGTGTTAAGTGAAACAAGTCCATGGCACCTAAGTGAAATAAGTCCATGGCATTGTGCTAAGTGAAGTAAGTCCATGGCGTCTAAGTGAAATAAGCCCATGGTATTATGCTAAGTGAAATAAGACCATGGCATCTAAGTGAAATAAGTCCATGGCATTGTGTTAAATGTGATTAGCTCGAGAACGAGCCTATGTGAAACTTGTGAAATGAAGTAGCTTAGGATACAAGTGTGGCACTATGTGAAACATCCCAACGTATCCATTAATCTCCGATGTGTTCAACGGGAAATGACTAAGTGTAAACAAATATGACTACATAACAGCCCAATTTTGAACCTTATCAGAACAGGTGGTTTCGGGACCACTTAACCCAGTCAAAATATTTATTTTTATTATTTCAATGAATTTTATAGCATGATAGAATTACTGTATGAAAGTTTCGTAAAGAAATTTTATCGTTTAAATAGTTAATTCGGTAAAAAGGACTAAATCATATAAAAGATAAAAGTGACATGTTTATTGTTAAAGGTATTAAATTGCTTTGGCTTTTGAACATATTGCCTTAGTAGGTAAATAGGTCACTTTAAATGATAGTGGACATAAACAATCTTGTTTAATATGTTTTATATGTTTATATTATAAGGTTAAAATAGGAAATTAGTTAAAATGTTATAATTAAATAAAAGAAACATGAAAATATGTCCATAATTCTTCATTCATAGCCAAAAATAAAGAGAGAAAAGAGTTTGGGAAGCTTACTCATATTCGGCCACTATTTTGATTGATTCAAGGTATGTTTTGCTTCAGTTTTTGATGATTTTTACGTTTTTGAGCTCTTTGCAGCTCGGTATACCTAGCCCGTACCTCAATTTCTGAAATTGGTTATGTTTTTGAAATGTGCCATTGTTGAATACATGTATATTTGATGTTTCTTGATAGATTATTGATGGTTGTTAATAGATATACAAGTTTTATAAAGTGATTTTTGACAAAATTGAGTATTTGGGATTAAATTGAAAAAGATAGAAATTTTATGGTTAGAAATGTGAAATAATTGAAAATATGGGGTTAGTAAAGGCTATATTAAGTTCGGCTATTTGAATAGTGGCTAAAAATGTATGATTTACCATTTTGTGTATAAAGGACTAAATTGTAAAATAGTTAAAAGTATGGGGGCAAATGTGTAATTTGTCGTATTTGTGAATTAGGGACTAAATTGAATTGAATAGTTACTGAAAACATTGAATTTGATTCAAGATCAAGATAAACAAATATCGAAACTTGATCAGGGGAAACGGAAGGTAGACGAGTAGATATCGAATTTACGAGAATACGAGGTAAGTTTGTATAATTAGAATCTCAATTATGTTCATAATTGAAATGATTGAATTGCAGATTGTATAAATGTGTATATGAAATAATGAATTGAAATGCCTATTAGTTATATGTTTTGATTAAGTATTGAGTCCTGTTTGAACCGTAGAAAGTCGTAGGATACAAGTGACATGTCACTAGGGTTATCGTTTGGTCGAGCTCCTGCATTCGTTGCGGACTCACCACAGCTCATGAGCTTACCGTTCAGCCTTCAGGCTTACCGTTCAGCCTTCGGGCTTATTGTTTCAGCTCTACGGAGCTTACCGTTCAGCTGGTTTAAGCTTACAGTTTACCGGCTCAAGAGGAACATACCGTACATGGCTCGAAAGAGCATATATGATGAATTGACGAATTACAGATATATATACACTTAGTGTGTATTACCCGAGTATCCCTCGATGTTTCTAACGGTTCAACGGGTATTATACCAATATCAATACATGTTACAAGAGATATAAGATATACATGGTTTATATGTTATATGAGTTACAAGTTACATGGATTATATGTTACAAGAACTATATGAGTACATGGTATATGTTACATGAATTTACATGGTTTACATGATTTATATGGTATGAGGGTATATGTATTATATGATGATTTGTTAAATGAAATATATGATATGTATAGATGAAATGTTACATAGTTTATATGAGTTTATAAATGAAAGATGGTATGTGATATGATATAAATATTAGTATATGACATGAGATATATGGATTTTATGATGGTGAATGTGGTTAAGTTGTTAGGTTTCATTTGTGGATAAGTTGTTAAGTTGAAATAGGAAATGAATTGGCTCATATTGGTACATGTTTTGATGATACAAATTGGCTTGAATTTGATTGATTATGAATTGGTATAAATGTGTTTATTTTGGCTGAATTGGTTGCTCTTTTGATATATGAAATTGATGCAATTTATTACTTGTAGGTCCAAGAATTATGGGTGGAAAATGTGGCTTAAGCCAAGCCCATTTTTATGTCAAACGGCCTGAGCACACGGGCGTGTATCTCAACTGTGTAACCCCTACACCTCGATTAAATTGGACATTATGGCATACGAGCTGGACACACGGGCGTGTCTGGTACCTGTGTAGCTAAGTCAAGATGACACACGGTTTAGACACACGAGCGTGTCTAGTAACCGTGTGGCCAAGTCAGTATGTATGTCCTGTTTTCACACGGCCTGGACAAATGGGCCTGTTTGGTGACTGTGTGAGGCACGTGGCCGTGTGACCCTATTTTGAAAATTTTCTCAAGTTTTCCAAATTTTTTCATATAATATCAAATCAATCCTGAATACATGTATAGTGCTTTGTATGCTTGAATTAAGTATATTTTGAATGTGAATGTGTGATCTTTACTGAATTGAGTTATAATTTGATAAAAGTTTAGAAATTTACTGTTCCAAATTGAGTTATAGGTTCGGTAATGCCCCTTACCTATTCTGGCGACGGTTACGGGATAAGGGGTGTTACAGGCTAAGTGATGAATAAGTGCAGGTATGTGTGTGTAAACTTATGAGCAATATGCTCGATATGTGATCAAACTTTGGTAAGGTTGATATGGGTAAGTGTTACTATGAAAGTTAATACAAAAAAAAATTATGAAAGAGTAAAATTAACAATAAAACAGTTGTAGACAGCATCAATTGTATGAATTTGAAAAATCACCAAAAATGGTGAAAATTGAATTAGAGGTTGAATAAGATATGAAATTAAAGCTTATTGAGTCTATTTTCACATAAAAGAAGCAGTGTAAGAAAAAGAATTTCATATTATGAGATATTTGAATTTTCATAGAACAGAGTCAGATTGATTTTGGAATCCCCTGTTTTGAATTTCGAAAATCATTAAAAATTGTACAAAAATAATTATGGGTTGTAATTTATATGCTTAAAATAATTAATGAGTATATTTTCAAGAGAAATAAACGGGAACATCATCCAAATCCTATGCGAGGAGATAATTAATTTTTAGTGAGAAGGGGCTGGAACTGTTGGATAGCGGAATATGGGAGAATTTAAAGAATAAATTGTGCTTATTGACTAAGCCAAAAATTCTAAAAATTTTACGGTATGAAGATATGTGAGTCTAGTTTCAGGAAAAATTAGCAGATTTTAATTTGGAGTTTCGTAGCTCTAGATATAAATAATTTAGTGACTGTGACTCGAATAGACAGCTTGTTTTGAACTTGAGTAAATAGTGGATCTGTGGTTATAATAGTATTATTTTGAAAATATATTTTGAGGTTTTATAAAAGCATGTTAATAATTTGTTTATTATTTACATACCTACTTATTAAGCTATATGCTCACTCCCCTCTCTTTTCCGTTATTTTATAGTGTCACCAAGCTAGCTCGGGACACGGAGATCGTCGGAGATCCATTCACACTATTATCAATCTTTTGGTATTTTGAAATCAATATTTAGAATTATAGCATGTATAGAGGACTTGGTTATTTTGTTATATGTCATAATTGATTTGGCCTAAAATGTTGGCCTTTAATATTTGATAGTTCATTTTGTATAAGGCCATCGATGTTGGCTAATATTAGTCAAGTTATATGTCTATGACGATGCAATTTATGAGATGCATGATTGGGTTGAATGAGTGTGAAATAAAAATGGAAAAGTTTTACATTTGGATGTAATTTTTATGTCTCGGTGTAGTTCGACTGTATGTGTTTTGTTCCGGTAATGCCTCGTACCCTATTCTGGCATCGAACACGGGTAAAGAATGTTACAAGATCTTTCAAAAATCAATTATATATATATAATCATGGCTTAAAATTAAAATTAAACTAAATATAAAACATTTTTAAAAAATTCCTACAAATCTTTGTATCTTGTGTTTAAGATCTTGGAGAATAAATCTAATTTTCAATATGTGAATAAACAGGTTTTATAAATTTCTTGGTGTAAAAAGCTTAGAAGCTCTGGAGTAGCTGACCGGTTAAAAGCGTTGAGGAAAGCAAAAGGAGCAATTCCTCCTTTCGAAGGATATTTTTTTTTTCTTTCATTTCTTGTCTTTGGCATCAATTGTTTTATAAATTTCTCGAGGAAACATTTTAAAACTACAGGTAGACTTTGAAAAAAAGATAGGGGCGTTGGTTCAACCAACCCTTAGGCTTGACATGGGATTTGTTTTCCGTTCTTTTGAGATTTTTCTGAGTTAAGTTTGAAAACTAAAGTGAATAAAAAAATTTAAGAATTAAATAAAGAAATATTGTGAAGTTTAAATATTAAATATTATTTTATTTAAAAAAGGCAAAAAAGTAATAAAAATATTAAACTAAACTCAAGTCGAGATTCGCAGTTAAAGTTAAATAAATAAAACGGAACAAGAGACCATAAGAGGTAAAGTCGAATATTACACTTGTCACTAGAAATTCCTGTTCGTTTGCCCTCTCCCCAATTTCGATATAGTTAATAATCAAAATCTTAAAGTTAAACTCAACGTCCATAAATATTGACGGAAAAAGGCATATTAAAAAAATCCTTTGATTCAGTGATAGTTGATGTCCACTTCGTTGGTCAAATTTATTGAGCCGATTGAAATTTTAGTACTAAAATAAATGGCTATTACACATTGTTATGAATCCAAAACATAAAAATAAAAGAAAAATAGTGCTTCTGTTAATTAATATGTTATGGGTTGTCCTTTTATATTGCCTTATATGTATGAGTTGCCTTTTCTTCTTTCTTATACAGCTAATATTCTTTTTATTTTTGTTTTTTTTTTTTAAAGAGTTTGTATATGTTACATTGTCAGTGTTTTAAATCAGGTCATTAGTATATCATGAATTGTTGATAACAATAATATAAATTTTTTAAAATTACTAAATAAATACAATAACGCGCATACTGTAGTTTATTGTCCATATATAGCTAAATCCTTATCTTGGGTCTGTTTTCTATAATTTTTGTTACATATGACTTTCTAGATTTCTTTACTTAAATATAATAATTTTTAATATTAATTAGTAAAATAAGTTTATTAAAAAATTACTTTTTAAAATTCTTTTTAGTGATGTTTCAACACTAACAATGTCAAGTTAATTGTTCATTGAAGATGCCAACACCATCTAAGTTTTTCACATTGATTGGAATAGGATAATTATTATAAAATGATAAATATTTTTACATTCTTAACTAATGAGTTTTTTTGTGAAATATTTAAAGTTTAAGCTATAATAAAACAATTTAATTTTGAAATAGTTGAGGATAACATTTAATATCAAACTTAATCTAAAGTGAATTACTAAAAATGTCGAAAATAAAAAAAAAATGACATGTTTAGGTCATTTTCTTAGAAAATGACGGGAATAGATTGATTTTACGAAAACACTTCCACTTGGAAGCGTTTTGAGGTGAAATGCAGAAAAACGCGTACAGTTGGAAGTGTTTTCCCCAACGGTCAACTACCCCAACAACTATTTAATTAGTTGTTGGGACCAACAACTCCCCCCTCAACAGTCATCTTTCCATTTCTATATGACCCTCCCATTTCATTTTTCTATTCAATTCAATCTCAACTTTCTCTCTCTCACATTCTCAAATTTCTCTTAAATTTCTCTCAATTCCCTCATAATTTCTCACTAAAAAATTATATCTCTCCCAACTTAATTTTTTTTAAAGAAATTGTCTTAAGTTTTTTGTAAAATATTTTTTATATTACAATTTATTTCTTGTTTTTCGAAATTAACAATGGCACCATCTCTAATTCGTTTGGATGAAAAGTACATTTTCGTCGATCAATTGCAAATGGTAAGAATTCTTTTATTATATTTAATGTAATTTAATTTAAATATTTTATTATTATATTGGAATTTAATATTTTGTATTTTTTATATATAAGCGGAAGATCGAATTTTGGAGACTTATATTTGTAATTTACCCTCTTCTCCATCACCCTTAATCGAATCATACTTAAGAGATGTCGGATTTTTGCGTGGCTATTATTGGTCGAGGGTGTAAATTGGACCCCACACTTGTAAGCACGTTGGTGGAAAGGTGGAGACCCAAGACGTACACATTCCACCTTTCATGCGGTGAGTGCACTATCACTTTGGAGGACGTATAGTTATAGCTTGGGTTACCGATGGATGAGTTAATAGTGATTGGGTCAGTTCACATAGCCAATTGAAGAGACATATGCAAACAACTTTTGGGGTGGGTTCTAGAAACCAATTTTGGAGCTCAAATAGATATGAACTGGCTAAGAAGAAATTTCAGTGGGTTCGATGAGGATTCGACTAAAGTCCAAAGAGAACAACATGCTCGGGCGTACATCTTTATGATTATCGGGGGTTTCCTAATACCCGATAAGTCACAAGTCTCGTCCATCTAAGGTGGCTTTTAAAACTCGTCAACTTTAAAGAAGCGGATGAACTCAGTTGGGGGTTAGCCGTGTTGACGATGTTGTACCGGGAATTGTGTCAGGCGATCGAACCAGAAAAAAACAAAATTGGTGGTTGCATGCTTCTACTAAAATCATAGGTGCTATACCGGCTGCCATATTTTCGTCCTTAAGCAGACTACATTATACATTCACACTTGTAACAAGGTAAAATTCATTAGTTAATATATTTAACATAATATAATTATTTAAAATTTAAATTGTTGTGTTAACATATCATTTCAATAGGTGGAACCATGGGTTGAGTTATATCGGACTACCTGACGAGCTTCAAGATATGTGGCTTCTGTTAGACCAACGATCAGAAACGGAGGTATGTATTTTTTAAATTTGAATTATACAATATTAACACAGTTCATTTAAAAATTAATAGTATATAGATAACTAAAATTTTTTATTATTTTAATATAGTTTGAATGGATGCCTTACTCCGATTCAACAATTCAAGAATGCATCCTGTCGAAATTATTGGTCAATCCCAATATCTGGCACGTGAAGGTGCTATTGGTAGTGTACGTTACCTTAGAGATGCACGAGTCAGATAGAGCGTTGCGACAATTCGGGTTCAGGAAATTGATTCTAGTGACACCCTAGGACCTCGATGATCTGCATCCTGTCAACTTGCGATGGAGGACAAATGAGAATTGGACTACATTCCACGCCCAGTATATAAACATGTGGAACAATAGGTACGAGTTTTTACCTACTTATGAGGCCATTGTCACTAATGATTTAGCTTGATATTTGGAGAACATGTCATGGTTTAGGGTCCATGACAAGCTATATCTGTTACGTGAAGAGTCGAAGGGCAAGCCACCACATAAGAAAAGGCTACTACAAATGCCTAGGAATCTAAGGCAAGGAGGCCACGATGGAGCTGATAAGGCAGGTCGATTGTCTACATCAACTTGAGACTCGACATCAATGGTCATACCACCTCTTGATTAGTATGACTCGACTTATTTTGGTGCTTATACTAACCCCTTCTTTTTTACACAAGCACCACACATTACACTGCATTTTCTTGCTTCTACTTTGATGTTAGGTTTTGCTTATAGACCTCTATCCCCAAAATATTACACGTCGATGCCATTGAAATTTTTGATGACCACAATGCCGATGACGACATATAGGTCGCCTAGGTTTGGCGCACCTATTGAGATTTTGATCACTATGCCACCGGTGTATGAGACACAATATAGTTATATCGTTATGATAATGGTGTCGCAAACACCTTCGGAGTCATTATTCTACCAAGGTGGACTATCTTCGTAACCACCTATTCCTAGATCGAAGGATACATGATGGCAATTAATGAGCAATTGATCATAATCAAATACAGACGAAGGTAATAAGATGAGAGGTGAACACCACAACCCGTAACGAAAGTTGAACTAATAAAGAATTCGGCTCGCAACCGTCGACCACCGCGATGTGGCACACATTTTGACCGGGGATTGGAGTGATTTATTGTAACGCCCCAAAAATATATGTTTTAAAATTTTGTAAGATTTGACACAAGTTGCATGTGGGTGTGTTGGCTAGATGATTTGGGGGTGTTTGGAAGTGTTAAAGAAGCCTGTGTTCGAGTCCTGGCTTTTACAAGATTTTTAAATTTTCTCTTAAATAAATTTGGACGCTAGCATAAAGGCTTTATAAATAATAGTGTTTGTTTTATAACACAAAGGAAGCTAGTGGTCTAGTGGTAATGTGGCGTGTAAAGGAACTTTGAGGTTTGGGGTTCGAGCGTTGGCATAGCATAAATGAGATATTTATTTTGCAGCTGGGTTAGGCCAGTAGTTGTGTTGCAATAGAATTTTGATGGATAAGTGGTGGAGTGATAGGTGGAGGATATCAAGGAGAAAAACAAGGAGTGGATCATGGGATTTGAGTGATTTGTGAAGAGAAAGTTGTGGAGTGATAATAGGAGATATTCTGGGAGGAGAAATAGAAATTTGAATGGGAGGGGGAGTGTGTGCCAAAAATGGGACTCTAGGCTTGGGAAACTCGATTTTGGTGAGTTAGATTGCGGCATTTGTTTTTGTTGTGTTGTTTGGGGTCATTTCGGGCGCTTTCGTGTGTGTTCTTTTGATCAATCTTGTACCTCTCTTGTTAGCTAAGTCGAATAGGTAAGTTTTCCTTTGGTTTCATTTTACTTCTCTATCAGACATTACTTTCTTTTTCCCCTACTCTCTTTAGATTGCTGAATCCACTTTCTCCCATTTCTCCTTTGTTCTTTCGATTTTCTCTTTAGCAAAACCTTCTTTCTTCTCCCTCTTTCAACCTAAACCGAATACATTTCTTCTTCGTTCCCTTTCATTTATTTATTTTTCTTTCTTCTTTCCTCTTCTCCCTTTCTTCTTTCTAACTGAGTGTTATCTCCCCTTTGATCATTCGCAAGTACTTAGTAGTGGTGGCCGTTTCTTCTTCTCTTAAATCTTCTATCAGTTTTACCTGTATTTTGGTTGTTGAATATTATTCTCCTTTGCTATTGATAAATCGTTTTGATCTGTAAGTGTTCTGACGAATCGGTAAGAGCTCTGTTAAGTGATCTAAAAAATTTGTTTTCACTGTTTTCCTCTAAAAGCTGAATACCTCTTCTCTTATTATTCTATGTTTGTTCAATGGTGACTCTTTTCCCCATGATATATGTTGTGGATCCCAGGTTTTACCAAGGAGTAAAAGGCGCAAGTGTTCTCCAGCCATCGAAACCCTTTCTCCTAATTTTCAATTAAGGTAATTTTGATACATTGTTTTGGGATTTAGGCTGATTACTCTTATGTTCAGGAAGTGGTATCTATTAGGTTGGGCTACATTTTGCTAATCGATTCTATTTACCAAATCTATCGTTAGTACAGTTAAACGCCAAGGTAGGAGTGATTGATTTTGGCCAGCGAACTAGGAGGGATAGATCATGAATCATCTAGGCATGGTAAGTGGTGACAGTTAAATCATGGATTAAGTGCTTATGCGTTATGTCAATTGAAAGGCTGATTGGATATTTGGAATAATTGTAGGTTGGTGTTTAAGGGTTTTCGCAAGTATTCGCAATCAGGTGTGTAATCGTACACCAATCTGTTACTAACAAAAGCCGAATAGGTGTGTAATCACACCCCTCTCTACTGTGAAACGGCAAAAGCTAAAAAATCGAAAAGCTGAAACTTCGGCATTTGAGGCATCACGAGCGATTGATCGCTCGTGTGGTGAACTGAGCCCATAAACACAGGCAATAGACTGTAGAGGCCACTACAAGCATTTTCGTAGACTTGAGCCGACAATGGGCCTCGGGCCCATTTATACTAAAATAACCGTAATACCTCTGTAGGGTAAAATGACCGTAATACCTCTGTAGGGTAAAATGACTGTAATACCCCTGTAGGGAAAAATAACCGTAATACCCCTGTAGGATAAAATGACCGTAATACCCCTAAAAGGTAAAATGACCATAATACCCCTGTAGGGTAAAATAATCGTAATACCCCTGTAGGTAACATGACCGTAATACCCCTGTAGGGTAAAATGACTATAATACCCCTTGAGATAGATTGACTGATGCGTGTATAAAATAAACTTGACTTTTACTGAGCATAACATTCTACATTCACGTATGATTTATGACATGGTATATTGCATGGGATCGGGATACTGTTACGAAGAAAGTACTGGTGGCTCTGCCACATCTATACTATTACTAGTAGCCTTGCCACATACTATTACTGGTGGCTGTGCCACATTTACTAATACTGGTGGCTATGCCACATATACTGTACTGGCAGCTCAGCTGCGATATTGGTGTGCTGGGTGGGTGGGTTGATTTTATCCCCACATGGTGTGTTGGTGGTACGGAGTGAGGTGTATTGGCTGGATTGGAGTAGGTTGCACTTTTGCATTATTACACCATACTGTTACTATTTTTGGGCTAAGGCCCACACTGTTACTATATTGGGCCAAGGCCCATAGGGTCTATTTCTGAATAGGGCTCAAGCCTAGACTGTTTCTGCATTCTGTATACTGATTGACAAATACGGGATTACACACTGAGTTTTTGTAAACTCACCATTTCCTTTAACTGTACAGGTAATCCCTAGCCTTAGGCGATTTGGTGCTATGAAGGACTTGGAGGTGGCCACACAACCGCAAATAATCGCACATTTGGTTTTGGTCATACTTTTATTTGTGTTGTGGGTTTTGTTTTTGTAGTAAGGCCTTTCATGGGATTTTATTTATAATTGGGCTTTTAGATTAATTACTTTAAACTGCTAGATTAAAAGATGACGGGTTTTCAAAATAATAACAGTTTTAAAAAACCCGTGTACTAAACTTCGTTGATTTAAAAAGCTTCCGCAGAATAAAACAAATTGAGAAATCAAATGTAACAAACATGAAAAACGTTTTGATGAGATATTTTGTTTAAAAGTAATAAAAGGGTTTTAACTTGGAAACGGATTTTTACCAACAACTATTGTGACAACCCAAATTAGGGGCTAGTCAGAATAGTGGTTTCGTAACCACAAATCCGAAGTGAAAATTTTTAATTATGTGAATTTCTGATCTTATTTGCTTGATTGAATGTTAGCGTGAAAATGTTATTTGGGAATTTTACTGTTTTAATGGTTAATTGTGTATTAGGGATTAAATTGCCATAGGTAAAAAATATGCATTGTGCATGATGATATGATTTAATTGAATTATTTTATGGAGTTGAAAGTGTTTAGGTTGCAATTAGCCCATTTATTTGTGTTTTGGACTAAAATGCCCTTACATGGAAAAATATCTAAGACATGGCATGAGGGGCAAAATGGTCATTAGTGAATAATGAAAAATTTCATTAAAACAAAGTCATCATCTTCCTCATTCTTCCTCATATGTGCTATCGAAATTTTGAACCTCCATAGCCAAGGGTTCTTTGATTTTCCAAGCTTCATTGTAAGTGCAATTTAGTCCTATTTTCAATTATTTTTGTATTTTTGAGCTCATTGGAGATTAAATTTCTCATTTCTACCAATAATTTGATGGGAAATTGGGGTTCAAAAATATGCCCATTTGTGTTATAAGTATGTTTGGTTGAGTAATGGTAGATAATGAAGGATTATTGTGTTATATACATGTTTTAATGGATGAAATTGAATGAAAGTTCATAAAGAGGGACTAATTTGTAGAGATTACAAATTATTCCTAAATGTGTGGAATAATGAATAATTGAGTGTTATATTTGTAAAAATGGGCTTTAGAAGCCTATGGATTAAAGAAAATGAAATTTTGATGTCTAAGGGATTAATTAGTAATTATTGCAAAGTTGAGGGGTAAAATTAGAAATTTGCCCCAAATACGAACTGTGACTGTATTGAAATAAATAATTGATATATGTGCTATATATGTTAATTTAGATCAAGAACAGTCTGATAAGGCCCGAGATCGGGGAAAAGAGAAAGTCCTCGACTAATTTCAAGAATTAGTCCTTTTTGGCAATCCAGGTAAGTTGTATGTGAATTCTAGCATATCATGCTGAAAATTACAATTAATTGTTTGTATTTGTATAATTATGCTGTTACTTGATCTATGAAACAATTGAAATTCAGTATACCGCTGCAAATGGGGAAATAAGGTAATTATTATAAATTCCGATTAACCATTGTATGTACTTCCGAAACTACTGATTTATGTATTGCTATATATCCCGATTGAGCAAGTAGGAATAGCCATAGATATAGGTGACATGTTACTTGAGGCCTACTGTTCTACCTGTTATAGTTACCCGGGGGCTAGGTAGTCTTGCATGTGTTGCAGACACCTATCAGCTTGTCTAAGTAGGCCCTTGGTTAACTCCTGTACTGTATTGATTGTAGCTTCAGCTACCACACTGATTGTAGCTTCGGCTACCCTACTGTTAGTATCTTTGGCTACTTCCACTTTGCCATGTCTGTATGGCCCTTATGTGCTAACCTCGGTATATCTGTTCATATTCCAAAATTACTCAATGAGATTAGATTAACCGCCCTGTAATGAAGTGGTTGTACAGGTGAACTGAAAATGGTACGGAATACTGAGAATGTTGTTGTTAAGCATATTTACAGTAGGTATGTGAAATGTGCACAAAGAGTAAACTAATTGTTCAATGATATGTGATAGCATTTATGATGTTAAAGTGAATGATGTATTGAATTGTTGCATTGCTATGAATTCTATATAACTTACTAAGCTATTGTAGCTTACCCCCTTTTCTTTCCCTTCCTCTGTAGATATTGAGCTTGTTAGATTGGGATCGTAAAGTCGGAGCCACGCGATACACTATCAAGCTTCTTTTGGTATAGTTTATATTTTCGAGAGTAATTTATGGCATCTATGGAACGATTGTGGTTGTAAATGGCTATTTTGTAAGCCTTAGTTGTGGTGCTTCTTGTGGCATTTTGTAAACGATCACTCGTAAATGTAGTTATTTTGAGTACTTGCTTTTGAATTTGCTGGTTTGGTTGTGTTTTTGCTTGCTCGCATTTCAGGGAGGCCAAGGCTTGGTATGTAGCCTGACACGGCCTGCACGGCATGGCACACAGGCGTGTGACATACCCGTGTGAGATTTGACAGTTTACTCCAAAGGTGGGTGGCACGGGCGTGCATAGGCCGTGGGTGACACACGGCCTGACCATACGGGCGCGCCCTTGGACCGTGCCTCCCCTGTACCTTAATTTAAATTTTTGTGTACCACACGGGCAAGAGACACAGCCGTGTGTCTAACCGTGTGGGGTACACGGCCTCCAAACGATTGTGTGGAGCGACCGTGGCATAATGGATAGTTTTGTCCATGGTTGCCGAGCATGGGTGTGGAAAGACCACACGGTCCAACAACACGGTCGTGCCAATAGTCACACAGGCGTGTGACGGTGTTTTAAAAGCAAAAAATTTTCTGAGAGTCTGATATGATAGGATTCAAATCCTAACAGTCTAAAATGTCCGTAATGTGTTTGAAAACCTTTGATAAGGGTGATTCTGAATTGAATTGCATGCAAATTTGTATTTGTCCTTAAATAAATTCTGTAAAGGTTGTTCTGAATCTGGTAGCGCTCATTACCCGACTCCAGTGACGGTTCCGGGTAAGGGGTGTTACGACTATATTTTTCGAAGAACACTTCAATGTGACATGTCAGATCTGGCCGTAACGTTTAGGCCGGGTTTGGGGTGTTATATTTATTTTATTTTTGTACTTGTCATGTAATTTTTTTAAATAAACATGTAATGTTTTTATTGTATCAATGTTGTATATCCTTATGATTTTAAATAAATATCATTTTTGCATCAAAATTGGTTGTCGTTGTCATTTCATATTATTAAATCAAGTATGCACGGGAACAATGGAACAAAGTTTTATTAAAAACATGTGTTTACAAATTACAACAAAATATGTGTAGGAATGAAAAAAATCAACAAATAGATTGCAATTAATAAATAGGTTAAAAAATTAATAAATCTGTTAATGAGGTGTTGTCCTTATATCATCTCGTCGATGTGGACATAAAGACATTGTATGCTTGGGTTCCTACACCACCCGCATAACCTCGATTGATTTGACTTCTCCTAAATGTCCATGTTGTCACATATCCGAGTTGATATTGGTCGACCTTTCGGTTTGCGACGCAATGATTGATTAGGTAACAACTTCAATGGAGTGGTCGATATAGACGACCACATATGTTCATCTGGGATCAGTGGGAATACGTTTCTCCACACATTATACATGTGTTCTAGTTTGTACACTTCGTCCACAAAGGTGATGTGATCCAAATGTAGATTTTCTTCATGCTGCAATTGCATGAGCACATGGAAAACAAAGTGTGTCAAATCTCCCACAAACACAGGTCTGTTGTCTTAGGTCTACCAGTATGCTCCTCCGACAATACCTTGGTCCAGTCTACCAAACTCCGTACCCAAAACCATAGGTCTTCATGCAAGTGATACACTAAATTCATACAGTTTGCTCGTGCTATAGCCTTCCTAATTTCTTTCAGTATGTCCTTGTTCCAAATGTGGCTGCCTTGCTTCTGTCTAACATATTTAACTGCTCGCTTTGGAAAAAAGTTCAACCAAATGGAAATATGTTTTTTTGACAACTGAGGTTATCGACAAATGATGCATTCCCTTCATTATGGAATTGATGTATTCCGCTAGGTTTGTCATCATGTGCCCAAATTGTAGACCCCTTTCAAACAATTGTCTCCATCGATCAAAAGGTATGTTGGATAGGTAGCTCGCACTTGATCGTTAACGATGCTTAAGTTTTCCAACATTTCATGGAAATAGTATCAGATAAGCTCGTACCTTGTCAAGGAAAGTAAATAGGTTATCTATTAATCACAACATCTACTAACCGGTTAAATATCAAACAATTGATATAGTGGCAAATACATACCCATGTTGATCACTTGTGCTCGTTGAGCTGCAAAATTGTATTGTCCATGGTAGTTCGCCGCAACATGTCTTAAACAATACTTATATGTGTGCGGTCCTAAAGGCTTCCTTGTCATTCAATTGCAGCTAGTATTTCAGGTCCCATGTCGAAGATGACACATATATCGAGTTGTGGGAAAACATGCCTCTTCAACCTAGAGAGAAAGAAATTTCAATTGTCTTCTGACTTTCCCAGCGTTATTGCAAAAGGATCGCAAGATTTTTCGATTATAATCCTATGCCACAGCCAACAAGAACTAATGGGTGTATCTCCTGTACATAAAGGTATCATCGATTTGTACCAATTGCTTGCAGTACTGGAATGCTTGTCAACATTGCTTGAAAGTCCATAACAAACAATGGAACACTTGGCATCCATGGTGCAACCAAATGTTGTAGTATGCATGTTTCATTTTTCAGTGCATGTTAGAGAAAAGCACTGAAAGCGCCTCCACCAGGATGCGTTTTCCTACCACATCAGCTAAAAAAAGGTTCAGCTAGAGGCACTTTCAGCACTTTTCTCTGACATACATTGAAAAAGCATCATACTTAGAGCGCTTTCTCTTTAATAATTTCAACCTAAACTTTTAGCCACTCAACCATTACATATCTTGGGATTCCCAGGATATACTTTCTGAACCGATATCAATGTTTGGAAATAATGCACTGGAATATTTAATCAAATCGAATAGTTCGAGTTTCGATTATGATATGAATTGAGTTTTGCAATTCTAATAATTAGAATATACGATTGGTGTAAATACAATGCCTTTAAAAATTGAATTAAATAATTATTAACTTTAATCTCAAAAAATTATATATAAAAAATTATTTTAAAAAAAGTTAATATATAAAAACATTAAAAGCAATAAAAAATAATATATAAAAAATTAAAAAACTATAAAAAATATATAAGAAAAACAAACCTTAAACCCTAAAACCCAAAAAACCCAAACCCTACTTAAAAAACCCTAAACCATAACTTCAATTTTAAAAACAAAACTCTAACCCAAAATAAAATGTTACACATGAAAAATGCTTAAAATTGGAAGCGTTTTCCTACACATATGTAGAAACGCTTCTAATTGGACACGCTTTTCTGCATTTCACCTGAAAACACTGCCAGGTGAAAGCATTTTTGTAAAATCAGCCTATTCCCATCATTTTTCAAGAAAATGGTCGAAACATGTAATTTTTTTAATTTTCGGCATTTTTGGGATATTTAGTCTAACATCTACAAGTGCCAAGATCTAAATAATATTTTTAAAACATATAATACAATCTGAAAATATTTTAGAGAAAATTTGAATGAATCTTTACATCGGTGGGTGTCGAGTTTCATTTAAAAAAGTCCTAATAAAATCCTAGTTTTAAAACCTATAAATACACAATCAAACTTGTTAATTTTTAAATATATATATATATATATATATATATTACATTTTACTATTGCCTACATACCTCAATATCCAAAAATTCTAATTTCAAGTATACCATAATGATTGTCCGCTTATTAAGGTTCAAACAAGGACATGTTCTAGAGAATGCAAGAACATTGGAACATTTTTTTTGTGGCTAGACTTTGTGATAATATGGATTTAGACCCACCTAACAACAAAATCATCCCTCAGTTAATAAAGTTGATTTCTATCACACTAGTTGAATTGAGAAAGTTACTTTCATGTTATCATTCAAATCGATTTTAATTGAATGATAGAGACTCAAGACCCATATGTGTCATTTCCCATGTGAAGAAGCGATAATAACACTAGAATATGTAACATTGTTGATGTGGCTTCGAGTGGATTGACATCTTGTAATGAAAAATTTGATTTTAATCTAGCGTAGGTACTTGTTGCAATGTTCAGAATTGGTACGACTTTGCATTTTATTTTAAAAGGCTTGGGGTAAAATTAGGCCAGATGAAGAGACGATTTAGGCATCTCCTAAAGAAGCCAACACCCGATGATGTTGATCATCATGCTAGTGTCACGGGTTAGAACTTAAGTCTGGCAAAATGCTCGACATTAGGCGATTTCGTTGCTTCAAAATTTCTTAAGTTAGCCTAACTCTAGAAAAGTGAAAATTCTCTCAGAAATTCTTTAAGGCATCGAAAAATATACCGTAAGCAACTCGAAATGAAAGAGCAACGAGAGAATTGAAAAGCCATAAGAAAGCAATGCGCACAATGTATTTGAATAAATGCTCTCAATAAATTCTTTAACTCAAGAATTAATGAAGTACAATGGGATGATTAAAAATAAGGGGAAAAAACTCTATTTATAGTTGAGCTCCCTCATATCTAACAGTACAGATTGAACTACATCAATAGTTGATATTAGTTGATACATGCACGGATCGAGTGAAATTTATTAAATTCCATTCATTGAAATTGCCAATTTTCAAGACGGGAAAATCAACAGACTTGAGACAAATTTTTGGATAGAATCCAGGCATTTCTGGGTGGAGATGTCAGCATGGCTTTCGAAAATGTATCTCTTAGCTTTGACACTCAATTTGAATCACTCAATTTTGAATTCGAGATCTCAAGTTATGATCGTTTTAATAAAGCCTATGCGAGTAGAATTTCTACGCGTGATTATGACGGAAATTATGAGTTTCAGTCTTTTAATTCAAGTTTAAATCATATTGGGTTTGGGTTTTGGGCTTAATTTTTATTATATATGAGCCCAATATTGTAGTTATCAGCTTTTATGATTTTATTATTTTATGATTCTGAATTTTTAATAATTATTATGTAGTTTAAGTTATTTAGGAGTTTTATGTCAACAAGAAAGTTTAGTTTAAAACTACTTATTGTTTAGATCAATTAGATTTCTAGTATAATTAAGAGTTTTATTTTGATTTACTTAGCTAGCATATATATAGGCCTTTGCATTGTACAGAAATCATACAATTCATTATTATTCAACTTCTCTTTTGAGTTAATAATTTCTCTTTGAGTTTTCTTTTTTTTCAAGAATTTCTCTTTGAGTTTCTTTTAGAAGAGTTTTAGTAATCTTTTCAGATTATGGTGATCATCTTCAAACATTTTCTTGCCAAGTTTTCTTTCTTGGAGGAGAAATTAAAGTCGCTTGAAGGGGGTTGTGGACTCTTCATATTTCCAAGGCTTCTTAGGACTTCTACATACCACGTTCTATCTTTCCATCTATCTTCTTTATTTTATTTCTTATTAATCTAATCGTAGATTTATTCTTCTATTTTAATTATCTTAGTTATTTATTTTAATTATTTTATCTAACTTGGATTTAATTGCGTTTCAGGCTATGTTAAAATCCAAGTTTCTTTCTGAATGTCTAGAGCTCTAAGTCAATTCCGTGACTTGAACAAACTTTACGATCTTCTTCTTCATCCATCCACATCATTCCTTATTATTTGGTATCAGATTTGAGTGTTTTGGGTGTTCATGGTTGATTTCTAAACTGATTTCCATTACAAAACAACCTATAACCAGTTTTTACCTAGAATTACTTTTTGGAAATTTTTTTCAATGGGTAAACGTTTTTAACTTGATCTAAAATTATACATAATGTTTCTTGGAACTATTTTAGAATATAATAAATTTCCCATAAAAAAGTGATCGAAAAAGTGAAAAATACAAAAATACAAAAAAAGAAAAAATATTATGTAGGTTGAATTTCATGCCAAAAATTTACAGATCAAATATATAATATTTGAGGAGACTTCAATTTAAATTTCGTGATTTTTGGAAACCGGGAACACCTCGAATGAAGTTTCTCAAGTTGCTTCGTAATTTTTTGGGTTTTCAAGTTTCAACAATTTTCATGGACTCTTAGCCTTAGGTTTCATTTTTTTTTTTTTGCTTTTTATTGTTCCTTTACTCATTCTAACACTTTATTGTTTCTTATGTTAGTAGGTTAAAGCACATTACACATTCTTTCCTCCGTGCAACATAATTCTTTGGTGTCTAGCCGATTTTGGACTCCTAATACTATTAGGTTTTCTTTCTTAGTTTGATTCTAATACATTCTAATTAATTGATATGAACACTTTTAAAAGACTCACAAGATTAATTCTTACCTCATTAAAAATTTGATTTTATTTCTCAGTGCATAATAATGAGGTTTGCTTATTTTTTCGTTTCTTGAGTGTTCTTTTCAGGCTTTCATAATTAATTGCGATACTATGATCTAAAAGTTGCAAAGGGATCAAGAGGTTCAAGTTGTTACACCCCTATAGCGTAACCGTCGCCGGAATAGGTAAAGGGGCATTACTAGACTGTTAATACAATCCAGAATATTTAAACATCATATCTCAATACCTTTTGGTAAATTTCGAGCATTCATACACATAGCATGCCTAATTCGAACATCTAACACTTAATACCTATGATCAAGATTAAATTGGTAACATTTGAAAACTTTGTGAAAACTTAGAAAATTTTTCAAGTAAGGGTCACACGGCCGTGTGCCTAGGCTGTGTGCCTCACACGATCATTAGACATGCTCATGTGTCTAGGCCGTGTGAAAACATGACATACATACTGACTTGTCCACACAGCCACCAGACATGCTTATGTGTCTGGCTGTGTGAAAATTAGAGGAGTATACTGACTTGGCCACATGGCTGACCACACGCTCGTGTGCCAGCCCGTGGGCCATACATGGCCAATAGACATGCCCGTGTGTCTAAGCCATGTAACACACTGGCTTGTTTTAACTATGATGCAGGGGTCACACGGTCGAGACACACGCCCGTGTGCTCAGACTGGGTGGCACGAAAATAGGCTTAGTTTAAGCCACTTTTCACACCAAATTTGCATGCACCTATAAGCATTAAAATGACACAAGAATCACATTCAAAAATAGACAACCAATCAGCCAAACAATGCACATTTTGTACCATTTCATCACTAACCAAAACAATGCCATTTATACCATAAAACATATACCAAATGAACACATTCCATATGCCTTGTTGCATCAACATAACCATTTCTATATGTCATTCACAATTCTATATAAGATCATTCAAACTAACATTATTCAATACCAAAAATCATCCACCATATTTTCCACAATAAAGAAATTTATAAGATGCATTTATATACCATACCAAACATTACCAAATCAAGCCATATCACATACCTTGGTCATGTACCAAAATCTTTAATATAAGTGACCATACATTCAAGCTATAAACTAGCTTACACATGCTATATTTACATATTTTTCTTAAGTTCCAAAAGCATCGAAAAGTCGTCTGGATAGTGTGATAGCAAATCTCTGACTTTGTCCGAATCGAGCAAGCTTATGTAATCTACAAAACATAGAAAATAAACAGAGTAAGCTTAAAAGCTTAGTAAGCTTGTATAATATAGAATTAAACTTACCAATATGACATAAAGCATTAAAGCAATTTAAAACCAACTCATTTGCCCCAAAATGCCTATTCATAACATTAATTCACAAGTTAGTCATTTGATAACAAGATATTCATCCATTCACAAGGATGAAACCAAACATGTAATGTTCATATAACATCCATTTCATTTTTCATTTCATCCATACATTCCTTATAAATCATGTCATCTTCCATCTCTATAATTCATATATATACCATGTATCATTTCATCTATATAAATCATATATCTCATCCATATAATTCATATACTCATGAAACATATAATCCATATAATTCATGTAACACATATAACATATAATCTATATAATTCATGTAACTCATGTAACATGTAATCTCTATAACTCATGTCGGTATAATGCCCATTGAACTTAATGAAATATCGAGGGATACTCGGGTGATACACACTAAGCATATAAATCAGTAACCATCTATTCATCATCATTTTAACTCTTTCAAGCCATGATCGGTAAGCTCCTCTTGAGCTGGTAAATGGTAAGCTCTATTGAGTTGAACGGTAAGCTCCATAGAGCTAAAACGGTAAGCCCCGAAGAGCTGAACGGTAAGCTCATAAGAGCTGAAAAGGTAAGCTCATACGAGCTGTGGTGAGTCTGCAACAAATGCAGGAGCTCTACCAAAACGATAACCCTAGTGACATGTCACTTTTATCCTACGACTTTCTACGATTCAAACGGGACTTAATAATTCTAGGTAATTATCCATTTAGGCATTCAGTTATCATATCCATAATCATCTAATTCACATGTATTCATTTAAATTAATTACCTACAGTTACAATAATTTAAAAGAAAGTTCGATTCTAATTATACGAACTTACCTCGTATTGCTCGGATAATTGTCGTCTACTCGTCTACCTTTCATTTCCCCCGATCTAGTTCTGGTAATTGTTTATCTTGATCTAAATATTATCAAATTCAGTACTTTCAGTAATTATTCAATTCAATTTAATCCATAATTCACATATTTGATAAATTACATATTTGCCCCTATACTTTTGACTACTTTGCAATTTAGTCCCTTTCATACAAAATGGAAATTTATGCAATTTACCCTTAACCCATGTATAGCCGAATTTCATATAGCCTCTTTAGCATCCCATATTTTCATTTTATTCACATTTCTAACCACAAAATTTTACAATTTTACAATTTAACCACTTTTTGACATTTTTGTCAAAAATCACTTAACAAAACTTGTATAAACTCAAAATCATCAATAATTTCAAAAATTAGGGCATGGGCTAGCTAGATTGAGCTGCAACGAGCTTAAAAACGTATAAATCATTAAAAACCAATTAAAATTTCATACCTAAATGAGCTCACCAAGCTTGGCCGAATGCCCTAGCATGCTTTCATGGTTTCTTTCTCAAATTTTCGGTGGAAAAATAATAGGGAGAAAGATGATGGCTTTAGCACTTTTATTATTATTAACCTTAATTATTAAATACCAAAATTAACCTTTAATTAAACAACCAAAAATCATTTTAAAGGTGTCCATAAATGTCCATTATGACCACTAATGGTCCAATTATCAATTAGGGACTCCCCCAATTTAATTTAGTAGCCATATGATACTTTTAACTAATAGCACACAAGTTTAACGCTTTACGCGATTTAGTCCTTTTTACCGAGTTAACCATTTAATCGGTAAAATTTCTTTACGAAATTTTCACACAGTAATTCTATCATGCTGTAAACATTAATAAAAATATAAAATAATTATTTTGACTCGGTTAAGTGGTCCCAAAACCACTGTTTTGACTAGGGTCTAAACCGGGCTGTTCAACTCTCCCCCTCTAGGGATTTTCGTCCCCTAAAATCTTACCAGTAAAAAGGTTAGGGTACTGTTTTCGTATAGCTTCCTCGGGTTCCCATGTAGCTTCTTGTAACACCCCTTACCTGTCTTCGATGCCGGGACAGGGTTCGAGGTATTACCTTACTAAACACTTGCAAACATTCAAACTTGAGCAAATGAAATGCGTCCCAATTTAAAACTTTTTCAAATATTATCCTACGGACCTTCATATGGGCTTACGAGGCCTAAAACGTAGTTTAGAAACAATCCGGGACCATTTTGGGTACATAAGAAAATTTTATCAAAAACTACTAAAAACAGGGCACACGCCCGTGTGGAAGGGCAACACGCCCGTGTGGCCTCTAGACATGGCCGTCCCGATGGCCCGTGTGGTTCACATGGCCTAAGCACCTAGGGACACGCTCGTGCCCCTCGTCCGTGTGGATTTATTTTCTAACATCGAACCTACAGGGGTTTTCACACGGTCTGTCATATGCCCGTGTGCTCAACTCGTGTCCCTCACACCTCCACGACACCCCCGTGTCGCGGCCCGTGTGTAAAAACCTTGACATTCTGTTTCTGACATCAGCAGTCACACGGCCGTGGCACACGCCCGTGTGCTAGGCTGTGTCCTTCACACAGTTGAGACACACGGCCGTGTCTCATGCCCGTGTGTTTACTACTGGGCATTTATTTCTACCAATTCAAGGTGCAGGGGACACATGGCTTAACCACATGCCCGTGGGGTTGACCGTGTGTCACATACAGCCTAGACACATGCTCGTGTATCTACCCTTGTGGACAAAATAAGGCTATCTACCAAGCCTTATTTGCCACCTTGAAATAAAGTCTAACACATATCCAAGCATACCAAGACTCCAGAACTCAGCCAATGGCCATACTTTGGCATTCACGCAACTAAACAAATTCAATCCAACCAAACGTCTATATAACCATCCTAACATTCTTGTTCATCCAAACAACTTGCATTTTCATTAAAAATAACAACATTTGCATTTAAGAACCATTGTCAAATATTAGCCAATATCTTTGGCTTTACACAAAATAAAGTATTTCAAATTCAAGCCAACACATTTGGCCAAAAAAATAATATGTCACTTAACAAAAGAATAAAATCTTATACATGCCATATGCACAAAATGCTAAAACTAACTATACCGAGTGTTTTGGATGATAGTGTGAATGAAGCCTCCGACGTACTTTAATCCACAAGCTAACTAGGCGGCACTATAAGAAAATGGAAAGGAGATGGGGTAAGCATAAAGCTTTGTAAGTTATAAGTAAATAAATAACAATAATTTGCTATGTCATAGCATATTTTCAATACATCACAATTTGTGCATGATACAAGAAATGGCCACAAACATAACTTACTCATTTTTATCCTTTACTAATCATACACATACTAGTGAGCTCACATTTCATACCTTACACTTAGGTACCTACACCACTTGCAAAAATCATCACAATATCTCTCAACTTAACATTAGCTTTAAATTTCCCCGTTGAACTATTTAAAATATGAAAGGATATTCAATGAGCCTCAAACGTAGGGTATCAAACCGATGCCATGTCCTAAACATGGTCTTACACTAGCTCACATATCAAGTCGATGCCATGTCCCAGACATGGTCTTACACTGACTCTCAATGTATCAAGGCCGATGCCATGTCCTAGACATGGTCTTACACTGGCTAGCACATTTCCGTGTCGATGCCATGTCCCAGACATGGTCTTACACAAACACGTAACGAGGCCAATGCCATGTCCCAGACATGGTCTTACACTAGCTCTCATATCGACCCCAGTATCATGGCATGAATATCCAGTCTATTCTTAATGTTCAACTGGGTTTTATCACATAGTTTCTCATCAATTCATTACTAAAAATCATCATTTGGCAATTCTTGCTCAATGAATATTCTCATACATAGCTCATTTCGCAATGCATTTTCTTATGACAAAACAATGATTTCATGCATAAGAATTAGTAATTTTGTATCATTTACCTACAACTTACCTCCGTATACAAAATGTAGATGACTAGTTCGAATCAATCTACAAGCTTGGTTTTCCCCCGGTCAAGGTTCGGGTCTCATATTTCTTGATCTATAACAATAAAAATTCACTAATTTTAATCACCAATTTAATCCAAACAACTCCAAAATTGTAATTTGGCAAAATGACCATTTTGCCCCTAGACTTTGGCAAAATGACCATTTTACCCCTAGGCTCGAAAATTGATTTTTATCGAATTTCCTTATTAACCAAGCCTAACAAATTCTTTTCACTCTTATGGCAGCCCAAGATTTCCATTATTTCATGCTTTTGCTCTTTATTTTGCAACTTTTACCACTAAGTCTTATCTAAGTGTTTCCACGCAAACTCTTTCACAAAAGTTATTTATTAACCAACTAAGATTCATTTTCTTCCACAAAAATCTAGCAAACAATATAGACACTCTCATGGTAGAACCCTAGACTTTCAACCATTTTGCAAAATGGTCCCCTCATTAGAAAGCCCATGCTCCAAGGGTCTTAACAATGTAAAAATATTCAAGATAGACCATGAGAATCACTTACTAGAGAGAAAATAAGTGGCTAAAAATTCTGAGCTTCCAAACCCCAACAATGGCTGAAATTTTGGTGGAAGGGATGAAGAAATGAAAAAAAATGATGTCTAGTTTCTTAGGCTATTATTTAATTACCAAATTAAGTTACCTAACTTTGACTTTTCTTATTTTCTTGTCTCATATCCCCCTTGGCTGTCCATGCTACATGAAATGGGCCTATTTTCTCATTAAAGACCCCTAATTTTAATTCCATGACCAATTTAACACCAATTGCTAATAAAATCAAACTTTTGCCTTTTATGCGATTTAGTCTTTTTTCGCAATTAAGCCCTCAATCGTATAAATTAATTCACCAAAAATTTTATGCACTCTTATAAAAATACTATAACACATAAAATAATGCTAAAATAATTTTCTCTAACCTCAAGTAAGTGATTTTGAAATCACTATTCCGACTAAGCCCAAATTCGGGCTGTTACACTTCCTCTATCCCGTGTTAATGCCAAAAAGCCTTCACAAGTTTTATACGTTTATTTCTCAAATATTTGATTTCTCGAGCCAAGATCCTAATCGGTTCTTCATTGTATGACAAATTAGATTGTATTTCTACATCAATAGGACAAATTGGTTCTTCTTTGCTATACGTCTAAATTAGGCTGTTACACAAGTTGCTCAAGATCAACAATGAGACACTATTCTAGACACGATCAACAAAATATTGGAACATATAACTACCAAAATTGAGTGTCTAAATCGTAATTGGAGAGATAAGGTTGATCAGCCTTGTCTTCATGCAAATAATGCTCGACGGGTCTCTATCGTGTGTGAATATAATATGCGAATGTAGTAGTAATCAAGTAATAAAGTAGTAAGTAAGATCGTCTCCTCAAGGATCAGAAAGGACTAATTCGGTTAAGCTATTACTATAAACTATATGAATTAGGCTATGGTGAAACAGAATAACAATTTGTAGATGAATAATCATGTATGTAATATTAAAATCAAATAACTAACTTAAAATGTTATGGGAAAGATAAGGAGACAAAGTTGAGAGGATCTACATTATTTAGTAGGAAGGTTGGGATTATTAAGATTATTTCCTCATAACACAATAATGCCATGGAAAAATCTTAACCAATCTATTATTCAGATTAAATCTAAGGTAGTCTACTTCTTTCGAGAGTTAGACTTCAAGCTACCCTACCTAAAGCTTTGAATGTCTATAAGCCTTAAGAAGGATACCCAGCACTGTTTCTTCCTTTCTCTTTATAGAGCTTCGCTCTATGTCTAGAGTATTACTAGTATTCTATCAAATGCTCTCTGGTATCATTCGATCATAATCCAACTTATCTAACCTTTTTAGAATTAAATAAAGTTTATGGACATACCATACATTCATTTATGTTTAGAGGCTGCATGCATACATTTTAAAATAGCACAAATCGAATGAAATAGTAAATCTAATCAAGATAATGCCTAGTTCATTAAAGGAACTAAAGATTCATCTAGTAATTCCAACCTAACAAGATTAGCTCATGAGTTGGAAATTAAAATCCAAAATGAAAGTATCATTCAACAACATATAACTTTAGGAAGCTTTCGCCAATCCAGTGCTAAAATCCATTGCTGTCGTATCTTGCGAAGCCCAAGGTTGAATGCTTCTCCTTCTCCCTTGTGTTGCTACTCTGTTCCTTAGCTGCTACCCTCTTTCCTTACGTCTCTGGATCTCCCACAAGAAGTCGTGTGAGAGGAAAACCGCCTCCTTCCTCTTTTTCTCTTTCTTCATTTTATAGGGTATGTCCCCCTTTCAGCACACACTCTTTTCTCCATCTTTTTTAGGTGGATATTTTTGGTGCAAGTACAGCTGGCTAAGAGGCATAAATTAACAACTGAGTTAGCATCTTCCTGGAATTGCCATGGCATTTGTGCTGGCAACTATCCAACTTTTTGTCATAACAAAACTTCACCTTTTCACTTCTTTTCCTCTTTTCTGCACTTGTTATAAACAACACGCAATTCCTTTCCTCCTACAAGTAAAAGTAACATATAGTGACATTGAAAGCACAATCTAAGCTTCATGATGCAATGTTATAAAAATACTAATATAATTTCCTAAAATGCAACTAAATTTACTCACGTACGAACAATTAACCAAGTCTAGAGGCCTGAAATACAACTCTTTTTAAGGCTATCAATCTCTTGTGCAAATGATGAGACTTTGGTTAATAATGATCGTGGGCAACATTTTTTTAGCTAAATTAAAGTTCTCAATTTCACAATTTCGTGGAAAGAATGATCTTGAGGCATATTGTGAGTGGGAATGAGAAATTGAACTTATGTTTCATTATTATAAATGTTGGGAAGAGGAAGAGTCTCATTGGCTGTAACACCCCTAGCCACTATCCGTCACTGGAATAAGGTTACAAGGTATTACCTATCAAATCACATCAAGTTACAATCATTTCACAATCATTATAATTCATACACATATAACATTCAAACATAATCATAATGTCCCTTACATAGGTCTACGAGACCTTAAAACAGGCTCGAAAGAGGTTCGGGACTAAACCGATACTATTAGAAAATTTTTGGAAACTTAAAAATTTTCATGCATATAGGGGTCACACGCCCATGTGAACAGGCCATGTGCCTCACACAGCCACTAGACATGTCCCTGTCTCAGGCCGTGTGAACATAAGGCATACATACTGACTTACATCATACAGATGAGGACACACCCGTGTGCCAGGCCATGTGAAACTTAGAAGGGTTACTAACTTGGGTCACACGGCCGTCCATAAGCTCATGTGCTAGCCCGTGTGCCACCCACGGCCAATAGACACGCCCGTGTGCCTATGCCGTATAACTCACTGACTTGTTTTAACTAAGGTGCAGGGGTCACACGGTTGAGTCACACACCCATGTGCTCAGGCTGTGTGGCACGAACATAGGCTTGGTTTAAGCCATTTTCCCACCTATCATTCATGTACCTATAATACAACATTTCATGCCATTCCATACATTAATGGGCAGCCAAAACATCACCAAAATATTCACATTTCATACCATGATAACATCAACCATTTCTAAACTCAAATAACAAATCAAAGCATACCAAATTCATATGCCAAACTCATCAATTTCACTTAACTTCTATAGGCATTTTCTCACATTTTATCAACCAAATTCATGCCTCATAAACATACCAATTCATACCAATAATGTTCCTTATAAACACAAATTTACTACACCACATTAGTCATATTAAACTTGCCAAAATACAAGACAAATATATACATCACATACCATATCACCTTATACCAAAAGTTATATCACATAAACAAAATCATCTCAACAACTATACCATTTATAAGCCAACTCACATGGCTAAGTTTATAACTCAAAACATACCAAAATAACACTAGACTATACATGCCATATACCACTATATACGAACTCAAAATGTACCAAAAAGATGTTCGTAGTGTGATGATGCCGCTGACGATCCCTTAGCCCAAGCTAGTTTTAATTCACTGTAAAACAAAGAAGATTTCACACAGTAAGCTTTAAACCTAGTAAGTTCATACGACAATAAATTCAACTCATCAAATAAATACTATTCAAACAATTAAGCTTAAATTAACATATCACATAACATTTCCAACTCTTATTCACATTCACTACTTAATTCCATACGAACCATCTAATCTCATTCGTTCAATAATTCAATAGGTCTCGTACATACCTATAGCCTTCCGTACTTATCCATTACTTGTGTATGTCATTGTATGCTTAGTAAACCCGCACACTTAGTACCAAATGAATGATTGAAGCTATGTCTAGCTCGCACACTTAGTGCCAATACATCTAGCCAAAGCTACTTCAATTCCACACACTTAGTGCCAAAACATTTAATCAAAGCTATTTCGATTCCGCACACTTAGTGCCAAAACATTTAGCCAAACCTATCTGAACATTGCACACTTAGTGCCAATATATCACTGATTCTTTGTCAGATGTATTCATTCTCTCGTATTTGCATTTAACTAATATCAAAACATTTAAACATCATTAAAATGCTATTTAATCCATACGAACTTACCTAGGATGTAAAAATGACTAATTTGTTTGATTAGTCAAGAACCTTAGTTTTCTCCTGATCTAAGTTCGTATTACTCTATTCTTGATCTATATGAATTCAAATATGACTCATTTATTCATTAATTCATTCAATACAGCTCACAAACACACATTTAGGCATTTTTACACTTTAGCCCCCAAAATTCCACATTTTTACAATTTAATCTTATTTTACAAATACACAAAATTCACAAAATTACTTAAATACCCATGCTAGCTGAATCACCATAATGCCCCTAGTAGCCCGTATTTTCCATTTATTCCACATTTCAACCATATAATTTCTCATTTTCACAATTTAATCCCTACTATATAATTTCATGAAAAATCACTTTATTAGATAAGATAATCTATAAAAAATACTTATTTTTCATCATCAAACATCACGAAACTCATGGATTCATCAATGGAATTTCTTAAAATCATCAACAAATTTAGAAATTAAGGCATGGGCTAGCTAGTATACGAAGCAACGATTTCAAAAACATGAAAATCATAAAAAACCGAGCTCAAAAGATACCTTAATCATTGAATCAAAGTGCCGAATGTTCAAGCTTCTCAAACTCTTTATTTTCCTTGTGTTTTTCTGTGATGAAGCATAAAACAATATGATATTTTAGTTTTAATTTTATTTAATGTACCTTATTACATAATTTACCAAAATGTCCCTTAATCAAAACATTAAAAATCCACTAAGATATGTCCATTTATGTCTATTTCTACTCAAAATGGTCTAATTTCAATATAAGTACCTTTGATTTAATAAATCATAGCAATTAAACACTTTTAACTTATAGCATGCTACTTTTGCATTTTACGCGATTTAGTCCTTTTATCAAATTAAACACCCAATCGATAAAATAAAAACACGAAATTTTCACACATCTCTAATCACATGCTGTAAACAATTAAAATAATATTAAATTAATTTTTCAACCTTGGATTTGTGGTCCCGAAACCACTGTTCTGATTTAACTAAAATCGGGCTATTATAAACTCTCCCCCTTAGGGATTTTCGTCCCCGAAAATCTTACCAGTGAATAGGTTCAAGTATTGTTCTCCCATAGCATCTTTGAGTTTCCACGTAGCTTCTTCGACCTCGTGTCGATGCCACAAAACTTCAACTAACGCAATTCTCTTATTTCTTAGTTCTTTAATCTCATGAGCTAAGATTTGAATCAGTTCTTCACTGTATCGTTAAATCTTATTGAATTTCAACTTCTGTCAGGGAAATGACATGTGATGAGTCAGATCTATATCATCGTAGCATCAATGTAACGGCCTGAATTAGGGCTTAGTCAGAATACTGGTTTCTAGACCACACATCCGAAGTAGAAAAGTATATTTCATGATTATTTTTTTAGTTTATGATATGATTGCATAATAGTGATAAAATTTCATGAAGGAATTTTTATGAAATAGTGGTTAATTTGTCTTTAAGGACTAAATTGCAAAAGTTACAAAATATGAGTTTATAAAAGGTTTAATTATGAAATAGCATTAGAAAAATTATTAGAGGTTCTTATTTAGGAAATAGACCAATTATTAGCATGATGGAAAAAAAATGCCCAAGGAAGGGAAAAGTACCAAAGAAAGGACAAAAGGGCATTTTGGTCATTTGGTTAATTAATGAAATAAAAAGGGAAAAAGAAAGCAAAACTGTGTCCATCTTCTTCCTTATGTGCCAAAAATTAAGGGTTCTCCATAGCTAGGGTTTCTTTCATTTTCAAGCTCTAAGTAAGTGCAATTTATCCCCGTTTTTAATTCTCTTCGTATTTTTGAAATCCTCGTAGCTTAATCTAGCTATTTCTACCACTAATTGAGCTAGAGTTTATACTAATAAATATGCCCATGCATGACATGCAAGTAATTTGAGGCCTAGTGGTAGAAAACGAAAGTTTAAGGTATAGTAAACATCTTTTATTAGGTGAATTTTTATGAAAATCCCTATTAGGGACCAAATAAAAAAGGTGGTAAAATGTGTAGTAAAAGTGAGAATTAATGAAAAAATAGAGGTTGTTATGAGAATATCAAATGTTCGGCTAGGCTTGGGTAGTTAAGAAAATAAGTACATTTCATTTTACAAGCCTAGGGACCATTTTGCAAATACGTAAAAGTTTAGGGGCAAAATATAAATTTTGCCAAAGTGTTAATTATGGGCTATTTAGTCAATGTGAGCATTAAATAAGTTTAATTTGTCATTTAGGTCACGAAACAATAAGCCTAGACCGAAACCGGGGAGAAAGTAAGGTGGTGGATTAAACTGAGCATCCACTCGCATTTTGGATTCGAGGTAAGTTGCATGTGATAAATTAGCTTTATGAGTTATGAAAATTTATTGTGATGATCTTTTTATAAATTTTATGATAAACCATGAAATCTATTGATATCAAATGTTACTAAGAAATGATGATGAAGTAAAAGAGAAATCACATGTATATGATAAAGAAATCGAAGGATACCGTTGTCATGAGCATTGTAGGTCCCGTGTAAGACCATGTCTTGGACATGGCATTGGCACCAAACAGAGATCCCATGTAAGACCATGTTTAGGACATGGCATTGGCATCGAGATGTGATACCATGTAAGACTGTGTCTGGGACATGGCATTGGCATCCACATAATGTCCTGTATAAGACCATGTCTGGGACATGGCATCAGCACCAAGATGAGACATAGATCCCCTGTAAGACCATGTCTAGGACATGGCATGGGCATCTAAGAGAGATCCCGTGTAAGACCATGTTTGGGACATGGCATCGGTATCATCCTACGATCTCTGTAAGACCATGTCTGGGATATGGCATCGACATCGATATGAGATTTTGTGTAAGACCATATATGGGATATGGCTTCGACATCGACGTGATCCCATGTAAGACCATATCTGGGATATGGCATTAGCATCATACCATGAGATTGACTCGCGGGTATCCTTCAGTATTCTAAAAAAAATTTTTAAGGAGAAAGTATTCACGTTAATTAGTTTAACGAGAAAGACTAAAGTTTATGATGAGTGTTACAGGTACACTTAAGTAGGTTACGAGAAAAATGGAAATGAGTAAGTCATGAGATTGAGTAGAAAAGTAATGACATTTTATGATATTTTAATTGAATGATGTTTTATGACTTATGTTACTATTTTATTCCATGCGACTTACTAAGCATTTTATGCTTACCCATTCATTTCCCCTTCTTCCTTGTAGATTTGCCGAATTAGCTCGAGGATCGATCAAAGTCGGAGCACGAAGTCACACTATCAAGCCATTCATTTTGGTATAATATAGTTAGTTATTTTGATGTATGGCATGTGTGGGAAATTAGTCATTTTGATAAGCGTCTTTTTGGATGGCCAAAGGTGTTGGCTATTGATATTACTCAAGTCTTGTTGTAATGGCCTTTGAAATTGGCCAATATTGTCAAAGTTATATTTTATGAAAAGATGAGGATGTTCATGATAGTGCAAGTTGCATGTTTAAGAAGAGTAACGATGGATGAGAATGATAGGAATGGTGGCATTCGGATGCCTTAGTTGTGAATGTCTATAGTGTATATTATATATGGTTTTATGAGGTTGAATTTAGTATGAGTTTTATTATGTTTCACGGTGGCAAAAAAGCTTGGAAAATAGCCTATATTGTCCATACGGGCTAGGTACACGGGTGTGTGTCTTGGCCGTGTATGATACACGGTCCGCACCAAGGGCGTGTAGCTCAATTGTGTGTCCCCTGCATCTTAAGTAGTTAAGCCAGTATTGCATACGGGCTAAGCACATGTGTGTGTGCCTTGGCCGTGTGAACCCCTAGTAGTTTATAGTGTTCAAAAATAGAGTAGTACACAGTATAAGAATACAGGCGTGTCTAAGCCGTGTGAAGGACACGGTCCATAGACATGGGCGTGTGCTCAAGCCATGTTGAAACCTGTAGATTAAAATTGAGAAATAAATTCAGCACGGGCTAGGGACATAGGCCTGTGTGACCATACGACCAGCCCACACGGGCGTTTTCCATCTCACACGGGCATGTGTCCCTGTTTGAAGCAAAATTTTTCGAAGAGCTCAAAAGTTCCCGGATTAGTTTCAAACCACTCCCGGTGTATGTTTTGGGCCTCGTAGGCCCATTATATGGATAATAAGGGAACATTTGAAAAAGTTTTAAATTGGAATGAAATTTAGGTCCAACTTTACATGATTAAGTAAGTTTAAGTGTGGTAATGCCTCGTACCCCATCCTGGCGTCGGACCTGGGTAAGGGGTGTTACATTTAGTGGTATCAGAGCTAGTGTTTAGTTGATTCTAGGACTAACCTAGTACATGTAAGAGTCTAGCTATACATGTCATACTTATGTATGTACATGATATGATAGTGTGACGACTCTTGACAATTTAAATGTGTTTTCCTTATAGTAAATGGATCTTAAACGAGCTACGACAGATGATGTAAAAAGCAATGCGCCGGCTCCCGTTGAAAGGACGGTGCTAGTTGGATCAGATAATAGGCCAGCTACAGTTAGTCAGGGAGGGGATGCCCGGGAGGCCTTCTTCCAAATGATGAATGACTGGTTCACAGAGTTCATTCGAACGAACCTAGCCACTCAACAGCAAGCTCCACCCCCTCAAATTCCATAATCTACGCCGATAACTTCTCAAATAGTAGAGGTAGGGAGACGAGAAAAGCCACCGGTTGATAGAATTTGGAAACAAGGGGTAGAAGCATTCGAGGCTACTAAAGATGATGATCCGAAAAGAGCTAAGTCTTGGCTAGAGAATACCATCAGGGTATTCAAAGAATTGTCTTGCACCCCTGAAGAGTGCATGAAATGTGTGGTATCTCTCCTTTGAGATTCTGCCTATTAGTGGTGGAACACCTTTGTGTCAGTGGTACCAAGGGAGAAAGTTAATTGGGAGTTTTCCAGGAAGAATTTCGTAAGAAGTATATCGGTCCAAGATTTATTGATCAGGAGCATAAGGAATTTCTAGAACTGAAACAAGGACGGATGATCGTGATAGAATATAAGCGTGAGTTTGTGAGGCTCAATAAATACGCTCAAGAAGGTGTGTCCACCGAAGCCATCATGTGTAAAATGTTTGAAGATGGATTAAACGAAGACATTAAAATGTTTGTTGGAATTTTGGAACTAAAAGAGTTTGTAGTGCTCATGGATAGAGCTTGTAAGGCCGAGGAATTGGCCAAGGAAAAAGGGGAAAGCTGAGATAGAGTCTCGTGACTCAAGAAAGAGACAGTTAAGCAAGTCATTTTAGTCGTTCTCTAAGAAATCAAAAGATTTTGCTAATCAATCCACTACTTTAGTTGGGTTTTCAGGCAAGGGCAAAGGTAAACAATATTCGGTCTTTAAGGCCCAAACTACTTCAGTTGTGAGTGTAGGTAACACTCGACCTAATAGGCCTAAATGTCCCTAGTGTGGCAAACGCCACCTGGGTGAATGTAGAGCTCATGAGAGGGCCTACTTCAAGTCTGGTTCACAAGACCACTTCATTAGAGAGTGCCCTGGGATGGTCGAAAAGGACAAAGATCAGAGTGCAAGGTCGGGCAATGCTCCCTCTAGAGGTAGACCCCAGAAAAACCCGGGCACGTGAGCGAGTAGTAGAGGCACACCAAAAGATTAAATTGCGAGACCTGAAGGTAGAGGGCCAGTAAGGATGTACAGCATTTGTGCTCGTGAAGAGGCATCATCACCCGATATAATCACGAGTACATTTTCTCTCCATAAAACTTCTATTATTTCTTTGATAGACTCGGGATCTACCCACTTATATGTTTGTATGAAATTGGTCTCTAGCATGAATATGCTAGTAGAGCCTACGGAATTTGTGATAAAAGTATCCAATCCTTTAGGCAAATGTGTGTTAGTAGACAATGTATGTAGAGATTGCCCTTTGATGATTAGGGGTCATTGTTTCCCAACTAACCTCATGCTTTTGCCATTCGACGAATTTGATGTAATCCTCGGTATGGACTGGCTAACCACTCACAATGTAGTAGTGAATTGTGGTAGAAAATTTATTGAACTTAAATGTGAGAATGGTGAAACTCTCCGAATGGAGTCAGAAGAATCTGAGGGTTTGCCTATAGTGATTTCTTCCATGGTTGCTTAGAAGTATATAAGAAAAAGGTATGAAGCTTATCCTGCTTTTGTGATGAATACAAAAGAGTTAGGGTTGAAAATAGAATCAGTGCCAGTAGTTTGCGAGTATCAAGATGTATCCCCGAAAGAGTTGCCCGGATTACCTTCGGATAGAGAAGTGGAGTTTGGCATAGAGTTGGCTCCAGGCACTACACCTATCTCTATTGCTCCTTATAGAATGGCTCCAATTGAGTTGAAAGAATTGAAGTGTAACACCCTGAATTTGGGCCTAGAAGAATTGGGCTTTGAGTCTAGGTTCGGATAAAAGAAAACCTGAATAATTGAGAAGTTTTAAATATTATTGTTATTAGAAAAATATTACTGTATTTATTATTACTGATTTTTTAAATATTTATGAAATTTATAATTATTATTATGAGATAAAATTATTATTATTATTTAAAAATATATATAATATTATTATTTAATCGCTTTATTTTCAATTTGGGTTTGTAATGAGGGCGCTCTTTTTTTTTTGGGTCTTTAATTATTTAAATAGTTTTTAGCTTAAGTAGGATATTATTTAAATCATTTTGAAATCGGTTAGCTCTAAGGCGTGTTTTTATAAAAGTTGTTTGTTTTCAAAATATCACGATAACAGAGCAAAGCTTCCGCAACGTAAATGTTTTCACAAATAAATATTTTAAATAAACTTAAACTTAATTTGTTGTTCATGGACAAGTCATAAGGTTAAAGTGTGGCAATGGATGTGTGCATGTCTAGGATTGGATCTAGAAAGAGCTTGGTACTTAAGTAGTCTAAATGACTCACCTCCTCTTCTCTTGAATCCTACCTGGTGCATAGTATCCATTCACTTTAAGCTATAACAAAGAAAGTCAGATTTTCCGATGCTTAAACTGTTTTTAAAACAACATGTTTCCGCAACTACAAAGGTTTACAAGCTTTCACAATTTTTCCATAAGATTTTACAAAGTTGTTTTGATTATTACAATGAATCACGTTTTGGAAAAAAATAAACATAAGCTAAGGTTTTATACAAGTTTACCGGTAAAAGTTTCTAAACATTAAGAAGGGTTTTCAATGAAAACATGGTTTTCGAAAAACACTTCAATGTGACACACCAGACTTGACCGTAACGTCTAGGCCGGGTTTGGGGTGTTACATGAAGGCTCAGCTACAAGAATTGACAGATAAAGGTTTTCCAAGACTAAGTCATTCCCCATGGGGTGATCCTGCATTATTCGTGAAAAAGAAAGATGGTTTGATGAGGTTATGCATTGATTATCGGTAACTTAACAAGGTAACCATAAAGAAAAAGTATCCTTTGCCAAGGATTGGCGATTTATTTGATCAGTTGCGAGGAGCCACAGTGTTCTCCAAGATAGACTTAAAGTTTGGATATTATCAGCTAAGAGTTAAGGAGGCTGATGTGCCTAAGATTGCATTTCGGACGAGGTATGGTCATTATGAAATCCTCGTCATGCCCTTCGGTTTAACCAATGCTCTTGCCATATTCATGGATATAATGAACCATATCTTTCGGCCATACTTGGATAAATTCGTCATGGTCTTTATTGATGACATCCTGATTTATTCTCGTGATGAGGATGAACATGCTGAACATTTGAGGACAATTTTGCAAACTCTACGAGATAAGCAACTTTACGCCAAATTCAGTAAGAGTGAATTTTGGCTTAAAAAAGTTGGATTTTTGGGCCACATTGTTTCGGGTGATGGCATCAAAGTTTATCCAAGTAAGATCTCAGCAATTGTTGAATGGAAGCCGCCGAGAAATGTATCCGAGGTTAGAACTTTTTAGGCTTGGCTTGTTATTACCAAAGGTTTGTCAAGGGATTTTTCATGATCGCCACTCCAATGACAAGGCTTTTGCAAAAAGATGTTAAGTTCGAGTGGATAGAGAAATGCAAGCAGAGTTTCGAGAAATTGAAGACCTTACTAATTGAAGCTCCTATACTAGTACAACCTGAACCTAAAAAGGAATTCGTAGTTTACAATGATGTATCATTAAATGGATAGGGCTGCGTACTTATACAAGAGGGAAAAGTGATTGCATATGCTTCGAGATAGTTGAAACCTCATGCAAAGAATTATTCGACCCATGACTTGCAGTTGGCCACAATAGTGTTTGCGTTAAAAATTTGGAGACACCATTTGTATGGCCAACAATGCCGAGTGTTCACAGACCACAAACGTCTTAAGTACTTGATGACGTAAAAAGATTAGAACCTACGACAACGAAGATGGCTTGAGTTATTAAAAGACTATGAGTTGGTCATTGACTACCACCCAGGGAAAGCAAATATTGTTGCAGACGCTTTAAGTCGAAAGTCCCTATTTTCCTTGATAGCCATGAACACATAGTTGTCCCTAACTGATGATGGTTCAGTTAGAACAGAGTTAAGAGCTAGGCTGATGTTCATTTAAGAGATTTGTGAAGCATAGTCAGGTGACAAAGATTTGCAAGTTAAGAAAGCTCAGTGTGAATCGGTTACCGATTCAAATTTTCAAATCGAATCAGATGGTTGTGTAAAGTTCCGAGATCGAATTTATGTACCAAAGGATGATGAACTCATTCAGAGGATTCTACATGAGGCATATAGTAGCCGAATATCTATTCACCCCGACAGTACTAAGATGTACAATGATTAAAAGAAATGGTATTGGTGGCCAAACATGAAACGAGATATTTCTGAGTATGTAGTAAAATGCTTGATTTGTCAACAAGTGAAGGTAGAACACCAAGTACACTCTAGTTTATTGCAACCTATTATGGTTCCCGAGTGGAAGTGGGACTGTATTACCATGGATTTTGTGATGGGTTTGCCGACGATACTAAAAAAGAAAGATGTTATTTGGGTTGTGATCGACAAGCTTAATAAGTCGACCATTTTATACCAGTACGCACGGATTATTCACTAGACAAGGTGGCTGACTTGTATATTTCTAAGATTGTTGGCTACACAGAATTACATTTTCGATCATTTCAAATAGAGATCTGAGATTCATGTCACGATTTTTGAAGAAGCTACAGGAAGCATTGGGTACGAAGCTAAACTTTAGTACCGCTTTCCACCCACAGACCGACGGTCAGTCGGAAAGAGTGATACAGGTGCTTGAGGATATGCTCAAATGTTGTGTATTGGAATTCCAAGGTAGTTGGAAAAAGTACCTACCTTTGGTCGAATTTGCCTACAATAACAGTTTTCAGTCGAGTTTGAAAATGGTGCCTTATGAGGCTTTATATGAGCGTAAGTGTTGAACGCCTTTATATTGGATAGAGCTTAAAGAAAGTTAGATTCACGAGGTTGATGTAGTCAAGGAAACTGAAGAGCTTAAAGAAAGTTAGATTCACGAGGTTGATGTAGTCAAGGAAACTGAGGAAAAAGTAAAAGTGATTCAAGGTTGTTTGAAAGGTGCGTCTGATAGAAAAAAGTCGTATGCGGATTTAAAGCTGAAAGAAGTAGAATTTTAAGTCAGGGATAAAGTATTTCTAAAAGTTTCTCCAAGGAGAAAGGTCCTTAGATTTGGTTGAAAAGGCAAATTAAGTACTCGTTTCATCAGACCCTATGATATCATTGAAAGGATATGACTGGTAGCTTATCGGCTGGCTTTGCCGTCTGAGTTGGAAAAGATTCATGACGTATTCCATGGTTCATGTTGCAACACTACCGATCAGACCCTTCACATGTGATTACCCCAACAGAGATTGAGATACAACCAGACATGACTTATTGTGAAGAACCGGCCAAAATTCTAGCTCGAGAAGTCAAATAGTTAAGGAGCAAAAGTATTGCCCTTGTGAAGGTATTGTGGCAAAGACATGGGGTAGAAGATGCAACATGGGAGCTTGAGGAAAACATGAGGACCCAATATCCAAACCTATTCACCGGTAAGATTTTTGGGGACGAAAATCCCTAAATGGGGGGTGTAACACCCCGAATTTTGGGCCTAGAAGTATTGGGCCTTGAGTTTTGGATTGGTTAAAAGGTGGCTTAAATAATTCAAATGTGTGATTTTGGAGTGTTTGGAGGGTACTATGAAGTCTCGAGTTCAAGTTAGGCCATAGAAAAATTTTTAATTTTTAGCCTTAGTGGAACCCTGATCTCAAGTGGTATGACTCTTAAATAAATCAAGGTAAAATAAGGCACAAAAAGGAGTGTGGTGTAGGGGCAAAGTGGTGCTACTTAGGTGATAAGGAAGTGACGCCATAAAGGAAGAAGGGGGTCCAAGGTTCAAGTCTTGGCTCTTGCAATTTATTTTGGTTTTCTTTTAAATGAATCTGGAAGTGAGTAGGCGGGCTTTAAAGTTAAATGTGTTGGACTTATGACACAAAGGAGCTTGTGTCCTGGTGGTGGTGGCGTGACATGGTTATTAAGAGGACTATGGTTCGAATCCCTTTGCGTGCAAAGGTTGGTTATTTTGCTAATGCTTTATTTTTGGGGGATTGATGGAGAATCCTACATCGGGAAGCTAATATGAGAATAGGTGAGGGGCTGGCTTTAAATAGAGCAAACCATGAGGATAGTAGGCATACATTTCTTGGCTTATCCCTTTCACGTTGTGGCGTGTTCGTTTCGGTTAGGCGCTGGATCATTCGTTGATCTGTATGCCGTTGGGTCACGGTGGTGGTGACCGTAGTTGATCAACATACCCCCTGGGAGTCAATGGTGCGATTATTGTTGGCTTCTAGGCATAGCGGCGTTCAGAGCGTGGATTAACTTCAGATACCTATCAGGTGTGTACCTCACCCTACTCTAGCTGTAGAACGGCAAATGCCAGAATGCTGAAATGGGCCATGTGGACCCAATGGGCTCGTAGGCCCAATCAGGCAAATTGTATGATTGTGTAGCAAATATTATACTAGACTAGGTGAATCTCATATCTGTGGCTAGTTTTGGGCTAAAGGGCGACAGGAGCGTGTGGGCCCACTTGGGCCGAGTACAGGCTTTAGGCCCATTCGCAACGTTATCTCTGTTTAGAATACTTGAGTCACTCGAGGCGACTGTAGACTTTCTGAGGGGTTGATAAAATTACTTAAATACCCTTATAGGGTAGAATTACTGTAATACCCTCAATTTGTAAAAATTACAAAAATACCCCCGATTTGTAAAATTACAGAATTACCCTCGATTTGTAAAATTACAGAAATACCCCTGATTTGAAAAATTACAAAAATACCCCTAATTTGTAAAAGTACTATTTTACCCCCTAATTTGCAAAATTATCATTTTACCCCTAATTTGTAAAATTATCGTTTTACCCTTAATTTGTAAAATTATTGTTTTACCCATGATTTGTAAAGTTACCATTTTACCCCTGATTTGTACAGTTACCGTTTTACTCCTGATTTGTACAGTTACCGTTTTACCCCTGATTTGTAAAGTTATCGTTTTCCCCCTAATTTGTTAGAATTACCGTTTTACCCTCGATTTACAAAATTATAGAAATACCTCAGTTTAGAAATTTCAAAAATACCTCGTATTTTAAAATTACCGAAATACCCCTGATTTACAAAATTTCCAAAATACCACTGGTTTGTGAAATTACCGAAATACCCCTGGTTTGTAAAATTACCGAAATACCCCTGGTTTGTGAAATTACCGAAATACCCCTGGTTTATGAATTTACAGAAATACCCTGGGTTGCAAAATTACTAAAATACCCCTGTAGGTAGAATTATCGAAATACCCCTATAGGATAGAATTACCGAAATACCCCTATAGGGTAGAATTACCGAAATACCCCTATAGGGTAGAATTAGCGAAATAACCCTGTAGGGTAGAATTACCGAGATACCCCTGTGGGGTAAAATTACCATTTTGCCCCTAGGGTGTTAAATGACTATTTTGCCTTTGTGGGCAAGCGACTGACTTGGACTGTGTGTTTGACGAATTTGACTGTGCTTGTATGACAATGATTTGATTGACGTGACCGTGGTTGTGTGATTAATATGTTTTAATATGTGTTTAAATGACTGATACTGAACATGGCCATTTTGCATACATGTGTGATGATTGAGCATAACATACACGACATATTGGGTTGGGACATCGATTTGGAAGAAGTTCTGTGCTAGTGGGTTTGCCACGTATTCTGATTCTAGTGGCTTCGACACGTTATCTGTTATTAGCAGCATGGCTGCGTCATTGGTGTGTAGGGTTCGGTGGGTCGAGTTATTCCTCACATGGCGTGTTGGGTTGGTACGGGTGGTGTGATGGCTGGACTGGGTTGGGGTTGCATTCGCATATTGTTTTGTTTCTGCTATGGGCTTGGCCTACACTGTTCTATATAGGGTTAAGGCCCAGACTGATCTGTTCTGTATAGGGCTTCGGCCCATTCTGTTCTGCATATCTACATTATACTGTTACTGATTCTGTTTTGGGCTTAGGCCCACCTGATTCTGATTCTGATTTTGATTCTAATCTGATAATGATTCTGATTCTGTAATGGGCTAAGGCCCATCAAGTACTGTACGTTATAGTGGGCTAAGGCCCAATTGATACTGGAATTGTAGCAGGGCTGGGACCTAGACTTTTAATTCTTTTGTATGACTAACTGTTCGTTTTATATGGTAGGGGATTACACACTGAGTTTTCATAAAACTCACCCCGTTTAATAATTGTGTAGGTAACCCCTAGCTTTAGGAGGATCGATGCTGCGAGGGACTCGGAGAAGGCCGCACATTGCTTATGCTCTATCTTGATTTACTTTTAAGTACTTTATTCCAGTTTGGGTTGTAATAAGGCCTTTTAAACTTTTTGGTTTTTACATTTGGGATTTTATTTATTGTTTTATAATTGCTAGAAGTCGGACATGGTTTTTCCAAAACAACAACTATTCTTCAAAATATCACGTTTCCGCAACTGTTTTAAATTAGGTTTCTGTAACAATTAAGGTTTTAAAGGTAATAACATTTTACAAGAGAACGTCTATTAATAAACCATGTTTTAAAAATATGCATACGAAATTCAAGATTTTACACAAGTTTTAAATGGCAACAAGTTTTAATAAGAAGGGTTTTCAATGGAAACAAAGTTTTCAAAAAACACCTCAATGTGACACGCCAGGTTCGGGCCTAACTTCTAGGTCGGGTTTGGGGTGTTACAGTTGGATCGTTCGTTGATCTGTATGCCGTTGGGTCACGATGGTGGTGACCGTAGTTGATCGACACACCCCCTTGGGAGTCAAGGGTGCGATTATTGTTGGCTTCTGGGCATAGCAGCGTTTAGAGCATGGATTAACTTTAGATACCTATCAGGTGTGTACTTCACCCTACTCTAGCTGTAGAACGGCAAATTCCGGAATGCCGAAATGGGCCATGTGGGCTCGTGGGCCCAATCAGACAAATTGTATGATTATGTAGTAAATATTGGACTAGACTAGGTAAATCTCATATCTGTGGCTAGTTTTAGGCTAAAGGGCCACACGAGCGTGTGGGCCCACCTGGGTCGAGAACGGGCCTTAGGCCCATTCGCAACGTTATCTCTGTTTAGAATACTTGAGTCGCTCGAGGTGACTGTAGACTTTCTCGGGGATTGATAAAATTACTGAAATACCCTTATAGGGTAGAATTACTGTAATACCCTTGATTTGTAAAATTACACAAATACCTTCGATTTGTAAAATTATTGAATTACCCTCGATTTGTAAAATTATAGAAATACCCCCGATTTGTAAAATTACAAAAATACCCCCGATTTGTAAAAGTACTATTTTACCCCTAATTTGTAAAATTATCGTTTTACCTCTAATTTGCAAAATTATCGTTTACCCCTGATTTGTAAAGTTACTGTTTTACCACTGATTTGTAAAGTTACCATTTTACCCCTGATTTGTAAAGTTACCATTTTACCTCTGATTTGTAATGTTACCGTTTTACCTCTGATTTGTAATGTTACCGTTTTACCCTTGATTTGTAAAGTTATCGTTTTACCCCTGATTTGTAAAGTTATCGTTTTACCCCTAATTTGTAAAGTTATCGTTTTACCCCTGATTTGTAAAGTTATCGTTTTACCCCTGATTTGTTCGAATTATCGTTTTACCCTCGGTTTACAAAATTATAGAAATACCTCAGTTTACAAATTACAGAAATACCTCAGATTTCAAAATTACCGAAATACCCTTGATTTACAAAATTACCAAAATACCCCTAGTTTGTGAAATTACAGAAATACCCTTGGTTTGTGAAATTACCGAAATACCCATGGTTTGTGAAATTACTGAAATAGCCCTGTAGGGTAAAATTACTGAAATACCCCTTCAGGGTAGAATTACCGAAATAGCCCTGTAGGGTAGAATTATCGAAATACCCCTGTAGGATAGAATTACCGAAATACCCCTGCAGGGTAGGATTACCGAAATACCCCTGTAGGGTAGAATTACCGAAATACCCCTGTAAGGTAGAATTATCGAAATACCCCTATAGGGTAGAATTATCAAAATACCCCTATAGGGTAAAATTACCGGGATACCCCTGTGGGGTAAAATTACCATTTTGCCCCTAGGGTGTTAAATGACTGTTTTACCCTTGTGGGCAAGTGACTAACTTGGACTGTGTGTTTGACGGATTTGACTGTGCTTGTATGACAGTGATTTGATTGACGTGATCGTGGTTGTGTGATTGATATGTTTTAATATGTGTTTAAATGACTGATACTGAACATGGCCATTCTGCATACATGTGTGATGATTGAGCATAGCATACACGACATATTGGGTTGGGACATCGATTTGGAGGAAGTTCTGTGCTAATGGCTTTGCCACGTATTCTAATTCTAGTGGCTTCGCCACGTTATCTGTTATTAGCAGCATGGCTGCGTCATTGGTGTGTAGGGTTGGGTGGGTCGAGTTAATCCCCACATAGTGTGTTGGGTTGGTACGGGTGGTGTGATGGCTGGATTGGGTTGGGGTTGCATTCGCATATTGTTTTGATTCTGCTATGGGCTTGGCCCACACTGTTTTGTATAGGGTTAAGGCCTAGGCTGATCTGTTCTGTATAGGGCTTCGGCCCAGTCTGTTCTGCATATCTACATTATACTGTTACTGATTCTGTTTTGGGCTTAGGCCCACCTGATTCTGATTCTGATTTTGATTCTAATATGATAATGTTTCTGATTCTGTAATGGGCTAAGGCCCATCAAGTACTATTCGTTATAGTGGGCTAAGGCCCAATTGATACTGGAATTGTAGTAGGGCTGGGGCCTAGACTTTTAATTCTTTTGTATGACTAACTGTTTGTTTTATATGATAGAGGATTACAGACTGGGTTTTCATACAACTCACCCCGTTTAATAATTGTGTAGGTAACCCCTAGCTTTAGTAGGATCGGTACTGCGAGGGACTTGGAGAAGGCCACACATTACTTATGCTCTATCTTGATTTACTTTTAAGTACTTTATTCCGGTTTGGGTTGTAATAAGGCCCTTTAAACTTTTTGGTTTTTACATTTGGGATTTTATTTATTGTTTTATAATTGCTAGAAGTCGGAAATGGTTTTTTCGAAACAACAACTATTTTTCAAAATATCACGTTTCCGTAACTGTTTTAAATTAGGCTTCCGTAACAATTAAGATTTTAAAGGTAATAACATTTTACAAGAGAACGTCTTTTAATAGACCACGTTTTAAAAATATGCATACAAAATTTGAGATTTACACAAGTTTTAAATGGCAACAAGTTTTAATAAGAAGGGTTTTCAATGGAAACAAGGTTTTCGAAAAACACCTCAATGTGACACGCCAGGTTCGGGCCTAACTTCTAGGTCAGGTTTGGGGTGTTACAGTTGGATTATTCGTTGATCTGTATGCCATTGGGTCACGGTGGTGGTGACCGTAGTTGATCGACACACCCCATTGGGAGTCAAGGGTGTGATTATTGTTGGCTTCTGGGCATAGCAGCATTTTGAGCGTGGATTAACTTCAGATACCTATCAGGTGTGTACTTCACCCTACTCTAGCTGTAGGACGGTAAATGCCGGAATACTGAAATGGGCTATATGGGCTCGTGGGCCCAATCAGACAAATTGTATGATTGTGTAGTAAATATTAGACTAGACTAGGTGAATCTCATATCTGTGGCTAGTTTTGGGCTAAAGGGCCACACGAGCGTGTGACCCAACCTGGGCCGAGAACGGGCCTTAGGCCCATTCGACGTTATCTCTGTTTAGAATAATTGAGTCGCTCAAGGCGACTGTAGACTTTCTGAGGGATTAATAAAATTACTGAAATACCCTTATAGGGTAGAATTATTGTAATACCCTCGATTTGTAAAATTACAGAAATACCTTCGATTTGCAAAATTATCGAATTACCCTCGATTTGTAAAATTACAGAAATACCCCCGATTTGCATAATTAAAAAAATACCCTTGATTTGTAAAAGTACTATTTTGCCTCTAATTTGTAAAATTACCGTTTTACCCCTAATTTGCAAAATTATCGTTTTACCTGTGATTTGTAAAGTTACCGTTTTACCCCTGATTTGTAAAGTTACCGTTTTACCCCTGATTTATAAAGTTACCATTTTACCCCTAATTTTTAAAGTTGCCATTTTACCCCTAATTTGTAAAGTTACTGTTTTACCTCTGATTTGTAAAGTTACCGTTTTACTCCTGATTTGTAAAGTTACCGTTTTACCCCTGATTTGTAAAGTTACCGTTTTACCCCTGATTTGTAAAGTTACCATTTTACCCCTGATTTGTAAAGTTACCATTTTACCCCTGATTTGTAAAGTTATCATTTTACCCCTAATTTGTTAAAATTACCATTTTACCCTCGGTTTACAAAATTATAGAAATACCCAGTTTACAAATTACGAAAATACCCTGTATTTCAAAATTATTGAAATACCCTTATTTAAAAAAATTACCAAAATACCCCTGGTTTGTGAAATTACTGAAATACTCCTGGTTTGTGAAATTACCGAAATACCCTTATGGGGTAAAATTACCATTTTGCCCCTAGGGTGTTAAATGACTGTTTTGCCCTTGTGGGCAAGTGACTGACTTGGACTGTGTGTTTGACGGATTTGACTGTTCTTGTATGACAGTGATTTGACTGACGTGACCATAGTTGTGTGATTGATATGTTTTAATATGTGTTTAAATGACTGATACTGAACATGGCCATTCTGCATACGTGTGTGATGATTGAGCATAGCATACACGACATATTGGGTTGGGACATCGATTTGGACGAGGTTCTATACTAGTGGCTTTGCCACGTATTCTGATTTTAGTGGCTTCACCACGTTATCTATTATTAGCAGCATGGCTGTGTCATTGGTGTGTAGGGTTCGGTGGGTCGAGTTATTCCCCACATGGTGTGTTGGGTTGGTATGGGTGGTGTGATGGCTGGACTGGGTTGGGGCTGCATTCGCATATTGTTTTGATTCTGCTATTGGCTTGGCCCATACTGTTCTATATAGGGCTAAGGCCCAGACTGATCTATTCTGTATAGGGCTTCGGCCCAGTCTGTTCTGCATATCTACATTATACTGTTACTAATTCTGTTTTGGGCTTAGGCCCACCTGATTCTGATTCTGATTCTGATTCTAATTCCGATAATGTTTCTGATTCTGTAATGGGCTAAGGCCTATCAGGTACTGTCTGTTATAGTGGGCTAAGGTCCAATTGATGCTGGATTTGTAGCAGGGCTGGGCCTCAGAATTTTAATTCTTTTGTATGATTGACTGTTCATTTTATATGGTAGGGGATTACATATTGAGTTTTCATAAAACTCACCCCGCTTAATAATTGTGCAAGTAATCCCTAGCTTTAGGAGGATCGGTGCTGCGAGGAACTCGGAGAATGCCACACATTGCTTATGATTTGTCTTGATTTATTGTTAAGTACTTTATTTCAGTTTGGGTTGTAATATGGCCTTTTAAACTTTCTGGTTTTTACATTTAGGATTTTATTTTTTTTATAATTGCTAGAAGTCGGACACGGTTTTTCCAAAACAACAACTATATTTCAAAATATCACGTTTCCGCAACTGTTTTGAATTAGGCTTCCGTAATAATTAAGTTTTAAAGGTAATAACATTTTACAAGAGAACATCTTTTAATAAACCACGTTTTAAAAATATGCATACGAAATTCGAGATTTTACACAAGTTTTAAATGGCAACAAGTTTTAATAAGAAGGATTTTCAATGGAAACAAGGTTTTCGAAAAACACCTCAATGTGACACGCCAGATTCGAGCCTAACTTCTAGGCCGGGTTTGAGGCATCACATGGGGAGTATTGTAACACCCCGAATTAGGGCTTAGTCGGAATAGTGGTTTCGAGACCACACATCTGAAGTAGAAAAGTATATTTCATGATTATTTTTTTAGCATATGATATGATTGCATAATAGTGATAAAATTTCATGAAAGAATTTTTATGAAATAGTGGATAATTTGTCTTTAAGGACTAAATTAAAAAAGTTACAAAATATGAGTTTGTAGAAGGTTTAAGTCTGAAATAGCATTAGAAAATTTATTAGATGTCCTTATTTAGCAAATAGACCAATTATTAGCATGATGGACAAAAATGCCCAAGGAAGGGAAAAATTTCAAAGAAAGGACATAAGGGCATTTTGGTCATTTGGTTAATTAATGAAATAAAAAGGGAAAGAGAAAGCAAAATTGTGTCCATCTTCTTCCTTGTGTGCTGAAAATTAAGGGTTCTCCATAGCTAGGGTTTCTTTCATTTTCAAGCTCCAAGTAAGTGTAATTTAGCCCTGTTTTTAATTCTTTTCGTGTTTTTGAAATCCTCGTAGCTTAATCTAGCTATTTCTACCACTAATTTGAGCTAGGGGTTATGCTAAAAAATATACCCATGCATGACATGCAAGTAATTTGAGGCCTAGTGGTAGAAAATGAAAGTTTAAAGTATAGTAAACATCTTTTACTAGGTGAATTTTTATGAAAATCCCTATTTGGGACCAAATCGAAAAGGTGGTAAAATGTGTAGTAAAAGTGAGAATTTATGAAAAAATAACGGCTGTTATGAGAATATGAAAGGTTCGGCTAGGCTTGGGTAGTCAAGAAAATAAGTACATTTCATTTTACGTGCCTAGGGACCATTTTGTAAATATGTAAAAGTTTAGGGGCAAAATTATAAATTTTGCCAAAGTGTTAATTATGGGCTATTTAGTAAATGTGACCATTAAATAAATTTAATTTGTCATTTAGATCAAGAAACTCGAAGCCCAGACTGAAACTGGGGAAAAAGTAAGGTGGTGGATTAAACTGAGCATCCACTCGCATTTTGGATTCGAGGTAAGTTGCATGTGATAAATTAGCTTTATGCATTATGAAATTTATTATGATGATCTTTCTTTAAATTTTATGATAAACCATGAAATCTATTGATATGAAATGTTACTAAGAAATGATGATGAAGTAAAAGAGAAATCCCATGTATATGATAAAGAAATCGAAGCATACTGTTGTCATGAGCATTGTAGGTCCCGTGTAAGACCATGTCTTGGACATGGGATTGGCATCGAAAAGAGATCCCATGTAAGACCATGTCTAGGACATGGCATTAGCATCAAGATGTGATCTTGTAACACCCTCTTACCCGAGACCATCACCGGAGTCGAGTTCGAGGTGTTACTAAACTTAGTTCATCATTTAAACAACTTTAGACCATTTATTTTAACTTTCGGAATAAGCTGTCCTTCTGCATCATGGTCGCTAAAAAAATCATATCTTGAGTTACGAAACTTGAATTTAAGATCTGTAAATTTTCCCTAAAACTAGACTCATATATCTATCTACTAACTTTTTTCTAGAATTTTTAGTTGAGCCAATTAGTACAGTTTATTAGTTAAATTTTCCCCTGTTTCAATGTTCAACTGGTCAGACCTCTGCTTACTACGAACCACTTTTCTCTCTGTAAAAAATTTATAAGACTATAACATTTGTTTCTATTAAAACTAGACTCAATAAGGATTCTGTACATATACAGTATACCTCCTAATTATTTTTTTATAATTTATGGTGAATTTCCAAATTTGGAACAGGGGATCCAGAGATCGCTCTGGCCCTATTTCACTAAAACTCAAATATCTCACAACATATAACTCTTTTACCTATTTTGATTCTTCCATATGAAAGTAGACACAATAAGCTTCAATTTCATATTTAATTCATCACCTAATTCGGTTTCTACTATTTTTAGTGATTTTTCAAATTTACGTCATTTCTGCTGCAATGTTCTGTTTTATAACAAGATTCAACTTTCTATGGTTTTTCATAGACTAGATAGCACATTAAACATACTCAACATCAAATATGATCACAATAGGCTATTTCAAGGTCTAACCACTACCAAACATTTCCTCATCAAGCAAAAGCCATACCATAAGATTAATTACACAAAATGAGTATATTGCTATACATGCCATATTTAAGTTATACAAGCCATGTTACCAAAAAGTTCTTTGAATAGTGTGAACGAGCCTTCGACCTATCCCGATTCCTGAGCCAGCTTGTCCAAAACTATAATGAATGAAAAGGAGGGAGTAAGAATAAATGCTTAGTAAGTTCACATGTAAATAACAAGTAATATAATCATGGAATTCAACATGGGAATCAAATTCAATAACAACACTCAAACATACATAGCATAAGAACATTTGTTATCTTACCACACCATCATCTTACCATGTTCTCACATATAGTTTAGGATCATACCTGTTCAATTCCTCTTTCACAATACGTCACAACATACCTCGGTCGCTTAGACGCTCTCAATGCTTATTTATCAATTTACCCGTTGAACACATAGGAATATAACTCGGATACTCGAATCGTATACACATAAATGTCATATCCGTAGCCAAGCTACCATGTAACCTGCCCATAATTGAACTCGGACTCAACTCAATGAGTTCGGGTGTTTGCATCCATAAGTGAACTCGGACTCAACTTAGCGAGCTCGGATGCCTAGTTACATCTCACGAACTCGGACTCAACTCAACTAGTTCGGACATTTGCATCCATAAGTGAACTTGGACTCAACTCAACGAGTTCGGATGCCCAACCATCCTAGTGACATGTCACTTGTATCCTAATCTATTCCCAAGGTTCAAACGGGATTTTCCTCAATCACACATTTCCCAGTCGTTCTCCTCAGAATATCAGAACCAATACGTTGCTTGCATCTCATACTTATCAATTTAATCACATACTTTTTATACCAATACATAATATTTCACAAAGCATAATATTCATAATAACAAGTATCATATCATATAAATAGCATTAAATCACTTAAAATAGCAATTATGTTACATTATTTACACATGAACTTACCTCGATACAAAATATAGAAATTTTGCAATTTAGTCCACAATCTTTTCTTTTCCTCAATCAAGATCGATTCCACGTCTTTCTTGTTCTAAAATAACACATTTAGCTTATTTAATACTCACATTTATCAAAATAGTCCTTAAATCTAACTTTGGAAAAATTACGATTTTGCCCCTAAACTTTTGCATATTTACACTTTTGCCCCAAAGCTCGGAAATTAAAATTTTTCCAAAATTCTTATGTTTTAGGACATGCTGATCATTTTTTTACTAACAGCAACCTCAAATTCCCACTATAACATGCACTTATGAACAATTGGTATTTTTACCGATTAAGCCGTTTTACTCGTTTTTACTTAAAACCAAGTAGCACAAGTTGTTTAACATAATCCGAAACCTCATATCATATCATAAAACATCAAAATACACAATTATTCAACATGGGTCAATTTTTGAAATCAAACCCTAGCTCAAATAAATGGTAGAAATAGAGAAATCATGTTACCGGGATTTCAAAAACGTAAAAATAATTAAAAACGGGGCTAGAACGGACTTACAATCGAGCTTGGAAGCTTGAAAAATCCTTGCCATGGTTTCTCCATGCTATTTTCAGCCTTGAGGAAGAAGATGAGCAAAAATTGGCTTTTAAATTGATTTTTAATTCATTTAATCACTAAATGACCAAAATGCCCCTAACTTAAAAATATTCTTTTTTCTCACCCATTTCATGTCCATTTTTGTCCAATAAATTAACCAATGGTCTAATTACCATTTAAGGACCTCCAATTTAAATTTTAATAACAATTGGACACCTTTAACATATAGAACTCAACTTTTGCACTTTTTACAATTTAGTCCTTTTGACTAAATTGAGTGCCCAAACGTCAAAATTTTCATACGAAATTTTTTTACAAAATAATTTCATAAAAATGTAAACCATAAAAATATAAATAAAACACATTTCAATTTAACACCTTTACCATTTGACAAAAATGCCCTTAATACCTTTCTTTGTAATTTTTCATGTACAAGCCCATTTTTGTCCAAAATTTTAGAAATTGGTCAAATTGCTATTTAAGACCTCCTAATTAATATTCCAAAGCAATTTCATACTAAAAGCTTCTAGAATGCAAGTTTTGCAACTTATTCGATTTAGTCCCTAATTTCAAATTAAGCACTTTATGCATAGAATTTCTTCACGAAATTTTCACACAATCATGAAATCATATCATAAACCTCAAAATAATTATAAAATGTGTGACAGCGCTAATTTGGCCCTAGTTGGGAAGTGGTTTCGGGACCCCAAAATTGAGTCACGAAAATAATTAAATATTAAATTCTATGCATATTATTTGTGAAATATGCATGTTTGAAAATTTCATGCTTGGATTTTGTCATTTGGATGAGGAATTAATTAAAAAGGACTTATGTGAGAAATTTTGAAAATGTGCCAGGTCAAATTGTAGTGGCCAAATATTGCATAATTTGAAACATGAGGATTTGCATGTCAAATTCCCCATAAATTGAGTAGTGGACGGCATGATGATGATTGAATGATTTTGATACATATTGTTTCATTAATAAATTAATGAGTAAGTGTTTTATAATATGCTTTTAATATATGAAAGTAGTATAAATAAAATAAAATAAAATACACATATATGTGATGGACAGCAAAACCCCTTTTTCAATGTCTTTCATGTGTGTTTTTGTAAGGGTTAATATAGTGAAAGATCAAGTGAATATAAGTTAAATAATAAAACATAAAAGAGGGATGGAAGTGTTCCTTGTTCTTACCGATTTCTCCAAGGAAGAAATAAAGGAAAGAGGGTGAATGTATTCGGAACTTAGTAGATCAAATTCAAGGTATGTTTGATGCTTTTCCTTGTGGATTTTAGCATATCTTGAGTTGTTAGCTAGTATTATAACTAGCCCAAGCTTTGATTTTTAGAAATGGTAATGAAGTATGTATTCGGGTATGTCTATAATAGATGAAATTGTTAAGTTTTAATGTTTGTTAAATTGTCTTTATTTGTGCCGAATATGTAAAAAGTTAAAGAAATTAGTTTAAGTGTTTAGTTAATTGATGTTCAGTTAAGGTGGGTATATAAATTGTTAAAGTGACAAATTTGGTATGTGCATTAAAGAATATATGTATATTCGGCTTTGTAGGAGAATTTGTTGAGAGTGTAGTAAAATGGTGGATTAAACGAAACAAATACTACTTGTATATGTGAAATGTTTAGAAAGTGTTTCAAGTTAAAGTAATGTCTTGTAAAGTTTGTAATTGTTCATTGGGTTGAATTGGTTTATATGTTAGATGAATTCGAGTTAGTCAAATGTATTTAGATGTTTTATAATTTCAAAAAGGGGGAAATCGGCTACTAATACTTGGGGAAATTCATGCTAGCTCTTGTAAGAAGATGTTAATTTTGTAAACTTAGTTGTGACATAGTTACCAAATGAATTTAGGGTATACATGGATGAGTTTAAAGGTGTTATGATTGAAAATGAAATTTTCTTGTGCCAAATGTGGTTTTAGCTTTGGAATTTGATTGAGTAGTAAAACAAATGAAATAGATGTTTAATCGGTTTGTGTATTAATTAATAAGATTTTGTAAAGAAATTTTTAAGGCCGAATGTGCCATGGAAAATGGTTTGATAATGGATTGAATTGCTCAAATGGTTTGCCGAATGACCACTTTAGTCAATCAATCGTGTATGTGCTTGTAAATGGAGTTGATTGAAGGTGAATTAAATGATATATAACAATCGGTTAATCAGTTTCTACTTAAATGATTTCCGATTTTAGATTTAAGCATTTAGTTATGAAATTGTTGATTTAATAGGTGAACATTAGTTTAGTGAATGTACATTTAAATGTCGTGAATGAGTTGTGAACATGAAAATGTAGTTATATCCTTAAGTAAATATTTATCTTATGTTTTGAGTAAGTAAAGATATAGCCGAATACAATATTTAAGTAATGAGTGTAAGTAGTTAAATTATTTATTAAATGAATCAAAATTGTTTGATTAAGCTCAAGAGCAAGGGGACCTAAATTCGGACAGGGGGAAGGCGAAGCTAGTCAATTAATCAATCCGTAGTGACTCGATAAATTTGAGGTAAGTTCTTAAGAATTTGAGTTTGATTCCTTTGTAAGTTTTAAGTATTTAAATGGAATGAATATGAACTATGTATATATGTTAAGGTCAATGACTTTTCTAAATGATGGCATATATGATGTTATGTTATAAATATGTGAATAAGAACTTTAAAGAGTAAATTTGTATAAATCTGCTTGGCACAGCAGCAGTAATGTGTTTTGGAAAAATCACCATAAATTGTTGGAGTTGAATTAGAGGCTGAATAAATTATGTAATTAAATCTTAATGAGTCTAGTTTCTTATAAAAGAAACCATATAAGCAAAGGAATTGCCGATAAAGAGATATTTAAAGTAGTGTGAGATAGTGTCAGAATGACTCTGAAATCCTCTGTTCTGTTTTTAGAAAATCATTATAAATTGTAAAAAAATTGTTATAAGATAAAATTTATGTGCTTAGATCCTTAATGAGTCTAGTTTCAAATGAAATAAACAAAACATATTTTGAATTCTGTACAATGAGAAATTTGATTCGTAGTGAAGAGTGGTCAGTATAGTCAAACAGTGAAACAGGGGAAAATTTAAGAAAAATCTGGTATTGATTGGCCAAATCAAAAATTCTGAAAATTTTATAGGTATAAGATATATGAGTCTATTTTCAGGAAAAATTAACGGTACTTCATTTGGAGTTTTATAGCCCCAGTTACAAATAATTTAATGACTGTTGCTCAGGGAGGCAGCTTGTAGTGAAATTGTGATTATGTTGTAAATATTGATAAAACGGTTTGAGTCGCTTAGAAGCTATTGATTAAATATTGGTAATCAAAGTACTGAATCCATATTAAAGTGAGGCTATAAGCCGTAAATGACTAGTATACCTAGTCAATTTTGTTATGATGAAATTGATGTACAAAATACGTATGTGTGGTGAAGCCGAAATGGCTAGTATTAAATGTGCAAGTTATCCGAATGGCCTTTATGAAAATGTGTACTATCTTTATTTGTATAGTGAGACCGAATGGTTACTTAGAAATGTTATATGGTTGAGTGGTTATTTAAATGAAAGCAAAGTATGTGATGTATTAGCAAGTGATGATAAAAACATTATCTTATATATGTGCTTGTGTATGTGGTGTGACTGAAAGGGGCAAATGTGAAATGTACATATGTTTATGTGTATATAATATGGCCGAATGACCAATTGTGAAAAGTGTATATTATTAGATATTTGATGAGGCTAAAGTCAGTAAAATTATATAAAATGAATTGTGCTGAGACTGTATCCGGGATTAAAACCCGCTGACTACGTGTGGAGATTTTGTCCGGGTAAGACCCGATGACTACGTGTGGAGAATATCCGGGCTAAGTCCCGAAGGGTATTTGTGCCAGCGTATATCCGGGCTAAGTCCCGGAGGGCATTTGTGCCAGCGTATATCCGGGCTAAGTCCCGAAGGGCATTTGTGCCAGCGTATATCCGGGCTAAGTCCCGAAGGGCATTTGTGCCAGTGTATATCTGGGCTAAGTCCCGAAGGGCATTCATGCCAGTGTATATCCGAGCTAAGTCCCAAAGAGCATTCGTGCTGGTGATATATCTGGGTTAAATTTCGTAAGCTTTATGCGAGAACCTTATCCGGACTTAATGTCCGCAAACTTTGTATTCGTACTGTATCCGGGTTTAAAGACCCGAAGACTAAATGTTAGAGTTTTAAGTAAGATTTCGATATTGAGTATCCGCAGTAAATTACCATCAAGTAAGTATTATGCATGTAAGATATTCAAGCACGTATTACTTACTCATCAGTGGATTGATTTCGAAGTAAATTAGTAGTAACAAAGAGAAATGTAAATTTGATCGATAATATAATTCCGAATATGTGAATGATTTATTTGATCAATGGTTGATAGTATATGAAAGTATTTGATTTAAAATATAGCGTATGAACTTTAATTAAAGAAAAATATGACTGAAATTATCCATATGTATTAGTGTATATTCAGCCAAAAAGGCCTTATGATTTGAGAATGGGCTATATTCGGCTAGTTGTGCAAATATAAGAGAAGGATTATATTATGACAACTTACGTATATGTGTTAAGGAATATGCTTGGTTCTTTGTGTACCTATATGGTAATTTAATACATGTCATGTTAAAATACTCGAAGATATTGATGTGATTATGAACTAAGGAATTAAGTTCTACATACGTATGTACATTCATTGTACATGCACGAATGAGTGCAAATGAGTACAAAGATTTAGTATTATGTGTGTGATATGTACTTACCATATGAATCCAACTTCGGTTGATGAAGAATGGTTTTGGGAATCAAACATAAAAGGGTTATATGTTATGCTAAATGAGTAGTGACTCTATGAAACTAGTCATGATAGATTGTGACATGACTATGTGGTTCCAAATATAGAAATTGAATGTGGTTAAAGTATTATGTTTTCATTTGATTAAATCAAACGCATTTAAAGTAATGCATATGCAAATATTCGACCATCTTGGTCATTATTATGAAAATATATATATGTATTAGCTAAGTGATGCGTTATTGAAATTATAGTCCGAATTGAAGCTCTAGATTTAACTTCATCAAATAGAAGAAGTGAATGACCAATGACATTGAATGAAAACATTTGGTGATTTTAAACTCAAGGCTAAAGAAATGCCAATTAAATTATGTGAAATTGTGGTTAGATATATTCGGTCAAATGAGACTTTACTTAGATTTAAGTATATGAGATAATCATCTTAGATTCAGCAAAATTAATGTTTTGCTTAAGACTTACTAAGTTTACGAAAGCTTACTCTGTTTGTTTCATGCCTTTGTTTTATAGGTTGTGGATTCCGACTACCAGCTCGGGGATCGTCAGCATTTCGTCACACTATCTACTATTACGGTAACCGTGTGTTTCGTCTTAGCTTATGGCATGTATAGGGTAGACAATAAGTAGAATGGTATATTGATTTTTGTATATAAGTCATGTGAATATGCAACTTACGAAACTTTCTTGTATAAGTTTTAAATTCGAACTTTAATTGTGTCTAAAAATTTTAGTAAACGAATGAATTTTTAATTCAAGAAAATGTTCAAAATTTTTTTCAGTCCTGATCCGATTTCAAATTTTTGGTAACGCCCCGTCCTATTCCGACAACGGTTACGGGATAGCAGTGTTACAAAATGATTATTTATATCTCGGATTTGTGGTCACGAAACTACTATTCTGATTAGGCCCTAATTCAGGATATTACAGATCTCATGTACGACCATGTCTGGGACATAGCATTGGCATCCACATGAGTCCTATATAAGACCATGTCTAGGACATGGCATCGGCACCAAGATGAGACATAGATCCCTTATAAGACCATGTCTGGGACATGGCATGGGCATCTAAGAGAGATCCCGTGTAAGACCATGTTTGGGACATGACATCGGCATCATCCTCCGATCTCGTGTAAGACCATATCTGGGATATGGCATCGACATCGATATGAGATTTCGTGTAAGACCATATCTAGGATATGGCTTTGACATCGACTTGATCCCATGTAAGATCATACCTGGGATATGGCATTGGCATCATACCATGAGATTGACTCACGGGTATCCTTCGGTATTGTAAAAATTTTTTTTAAGGAGAAAGTATTCAAGTTAATTAGTTTAACGAGAAAGACTAAAGTTTATGATTAGTGTTACAGGTACACTTAAGTAAGTTACGAGAAAAATGAAAATGAGTAAGTCATGAGATTGAGTAAGTTATGAGAATGAGTAGAAAAGTAATGACATTTTATGATATTTTAAGTGAATGATGTTTTATGACTTATGTTGCTATTTTATTCCATGCAACTTACTAAGCATTTTATGCTTACCCCTTCATTTCCCCTTCTTCCTTGTAGATTAGCCGAATTAGCTCGGGGATCGATCAAAGTCGGAGCACAAAGTCACACTATCAAGCCATTCATTTTGGTATAGTATAGTTAGTTATTTTGATGTATGGCATGTATAAGAAATTAGTCACTTTGATAAGTGTCTTTTTAGATAGCCAAAGGTGTTGGCTATTGATATTACTCAAGTCTTATTGTAATGGCCTTTGAAATTGGCCAATATTATCAAAGTTATATTTTATGAAATGATGTGAAAGTTCATGATAGTGCAAGTTGCATGTTTAAGTGGAGTAAAGATGGATGAGAATGACAGGCATGGTGGCATTTGGATGCCTTAGTTGTGAATGTTTATAGTGTATATTATGTATGGTTTTATGAGGTTGAATTTAGTATGAGTTTGATTGTGTTTAGGGTGGTAAAAAGGCTTGGAAAATAGCCTATATTGTCCACACGGGCTAGGTACACGAATGTGTGCCTAGGCTGTGTGTGATATACGGTCCGCACCAAGGGCGTGTACTTGATTGTGTGTCCCCTGTATCTTAAGTTGTTAAGTCAGTATTGCACACGAGCTAAGCACATGGGTGTGTGCCTTGGCCATGTGAACCCCTGGTAGTTTATAGTGTTCAAGAACAGAGTAGTACACGGGATAAGAACACAGGCGTGTCTAGGCTGTGTGAGGGACACGATCTATAGACACGGGCGTGTCCTCAAGCCGTGTCAAAACCTGTAGGTTAAAATTGAGAGATAAACTCAGCACGGGCTAGGGACATGGGTGATATGACCACACGACCAGCCCACACAGGCGTGTCCCATCTCACACGGGCGTGTGGCCCTATTTTAAGCAAAGTTTTTCAAAGAGCTCGGAAGTTTCCGGATTGGTTTGAAACCACTCCCGATGTATGTTTTGGGCCTCGTAGGCCCATGCTATGGATAATAAGAGAAATTTTGAAATTTTTTTAAATTGGAATGAAATTTAGGTCCGACTTTACACGATTAAGTAAGTTTAAGTATGGTAATGCCTCGTACCTCGTCCTGGCGTCGGACCTGGGTAAGAGGTGTTACAATTGATAAGTGGTATACATTATGAATCTTTTCTAACTCACTTGGTAAAGATAATCGATATGCCACTGAACCTATTCTTTCGATGATCTCATACGACCTAATGAATCTCGGGCTCAATTTGCCTTTATGACCAAATCGAAGTATTTTCTTCCATAGAGATACTTTCAAAAATACTTTGTCATTGATCTGAAACTCAATATCTTTCTGTTTCAAATCTGTGTATGATTTCTATTGATCTGACACTACTTTTAGATAATCACGAATTACTTCCACTTTCTTTTCAGTCTCTTTAACCAAATCGACTCCATGAATCTTATTCTCGCTAAGTTTAGTCCAATAAAGTGGTGTTCGACATTTACGACCGTATAAAGCTTCGTACGGTGCCATCTTTATACTTGATTGAAAGCTTTTATTATACACAAATTCAATCAACAGTAAATATTTTTCCCACGTACCTTCAAACTCAAGAATGTAACATCGTAACATATCCTCAAGTATCCTAATGATTCACTTGGATTGACCATCCGTTTACAGATGAAATGCCGTACTGAAGTGTAGTCTTGTACCTAGATCATCTTGCAGTTTGTTCCAAAGCCATGATGTAAACCTCAGATCTCTATCAAACACTATAGAAATAGGCACCCTGTGCAACTTCACAACTCGGATATATACAATTTAGCTAACTTATCAAGTGAATAGTCTGTTCTTACTGGAATAAAATGAGTCGATTTCGTCAATCTGTCAACAACAACCCAAATTGCATCTTTCTTTCTCAGAGATAGGGGCAATCCCAACACAAAATCTATCGTGATTCTGTCCCATTTCTACCCGAGAATCATAATAGGTTGTAATAAACCTGACGTCACCTAATGCTCAGCTTTCACTTACTGACAAATCAGACATTTTGATATGAATTCAGAGATGTCGCGTTTCATTCCAAACCACTAATAATATTGTTTCAAGTCGTTATACATTTTCATACTTCTCGGATGAACAGACAAACAACTACTATGTGCTTCGTTCAAAATCATCTAAATCAACTCTGAATTTCTTGGAACACATATTCGATCTCTGAATCTCAAACAATCATCAGCATCAACTTGAAATTCTAAATCAGGGTTCAAATTACATTGAGCTTATTTTGCTAACCTTTCACTATCGACTTTCTTAGTTTCATAATTTTGCTGAAGAAATAACGATCTTACTCTCATCTCAAGTACAACTGAACCAACATCAGAAAATTTTTAATTGAGTATTAAAAGTATGCAAGGCAAATAGAGTTTTCTGTTTCAAAGCATTAGCAAATACATTTGCTTTCTTCAAGTGATAGTAAGTTATTAACTCATAGTCTTTTATCAATTTGAACCATTTCCATTGTCGCAAGTTCAGATTTTTTTGAGGCATTAAGTGTCTCAAACTTTATATCTTTTTGAAGCAATCTTGTCAATGATGTTGTAATCATTACAGAGCCTTTCACAAATCTTCTATAATAATTGGATAATCCCATAAAACCAAATTTTAGTAGTCAAAACTCACATTTGCTGAACTTTACAAACAATTGCTTCACTCTTAGAGTCTGTAATACAATTCTCAGATGTTTAACCTCGTTTAGAAAACGATTTTTGGCACATCAGAGTCTTTAATCCTCAACTGGTAATAACCTAATCTCAAATCTATAAAAATATCGTTGTTCTTTTCAACTTATTGAATAAATCATCTTTAAGTAGTAGAGGATAATTGTTCTTAATCATTACTTTGTAAAGCTATCCGTAGTTTATACACGTTCACACTGTATCGTTTACCTTTTTCACAAATAATATCAATATACCTCAGGGAGAGAAATTCGTCTGGCAAACCCTCTATGAGTTAGTTCTTGTAACTGAACTTTTAATTCTTTCAATTCGATCAGAACCATTCTTTAAAAAGCTATCGATGTAAGTGTTGTTCCTAACATTAATTCAATGCCAAACTTAACCTCTCGGATTGGGGCTAATCTCGACAATTCTTCGGAAAACACATCTGTATGCACACACTCAACTAGTAACAATTTCAAGCTTTGATTTTGATACTTTTGTATCCAGCACATATGTAAAATAAGCTTCATACCCTTTTCTTTTCTCACATATCTCTAAGCTGACATCTATGAAATTATCGTCAATTAACCATTTAAATCACCAGATTCAATCCGGATAATTTCATTATTTTGACACCTTAATCAATTTTCTTCCATTTACAATTCACTATCGTATCATGCAACTTTAACCAATCTATACTCAGATTTATGTCAATCTCATCAAAATTTATCAACATCAAATCAACTGGAAAACAGTGACCCAAAATCATTAATGGACAGTTCTTACATACTTTATCAACCAAAACACATTTGCCTAAGAGGTTCGAAACTTTTATAATAAACTCAGTAAACTAACAGGTAAAGTTTTACTAGACACTAAATTCATACATATATACAAATAAGTTAATCCTGAATCCATCAATGCCATCACATCAATGTCATAACAAGAAGAGATACAAGTGTTAACATCTAAAGATGACGTTTCTTCACAAGCGCATATAGCATAGGCTCTAGTAGGTGGTCTGGCCTCGGACCTCACAGTTGAGTCTTTAGTCACTCTCTAGCTACCACTCTCACTTCTTGTGTTTCTGGGTGGTCTACCTCTGGTTGTAGTTGTAACGCCCTAATTTTTAGGATTTTTGTGATTCTGATGAAATTTTGAAATTTGGTTGTTAAATTATGAAATTTATGTTTAAAGTGTGTTAATGGGCCTTTAGAAGGCCTAAGCATAAGATAAAACCCATCAGAAATATCAAATTTTGGATTTAAAGTGAAGGGGACTTGGTTAAGTGGGCTTTTAAGAAAAAGTTAGTAAAGTTAGACACAAATAAGCCCTTGGTAAAGTGGCAATGTGGTGCCACTTGGATGCCTAAAAAAATGGTGTGTAGTTAGAGTGCAAGGGCCAAGGTTCTAGTTGCATGGTAAGCAGTATGGTGTTTATTTTTGCTGCATGTGCTGGTCATGTAATGGAACTCAAGTGGAACTCTGCTGAAGAGAGTTTGGGTTGTCCAGGAGATTAGATCAAGGAGGGATAAGGAGAGAGATTTTAAGAACTTTGAATGGAAGCTAGTGGTGGCCGAACAAGGGACTCATGAGGGAGCATTACCGATTTGGTCAATTGGTTTTGGTGTAATCGGCCCAGGGTTGTTTAGGGTGCTAGCCAAATGCTTTTGGGGACTTTTAGGTTTGTTTCGATACTTCTATCCTTGGTTGCTGATTAGGTATAGTGATAGGTTCTTTTCTTTCCTCCACCTTTATTCCAAAAAGCTGAAAATGTGAGTTGTGAACCTCTTGGTACCGATTTGTTCAAAGAGCCGAACCATCCCTTCTTTTCTTCTCTTCTTTTCTTTTCTTTCTCCCCTACTTTCTTTTAAAGCCAAAATCTATTGAAGAAATCCCTTCTTCTCAAGCTTTCTAGTTGAATTCCACAAAAGCTGAAACCATACTCACCATTGCCGATTGTCCCTGTGATTGGTACCGTCTCTTCTTTTCTTTCAAAACTTCCAAGTTGCCGAACCTCACAACATCCCTACCCTTTTGTCGACATTTCCTTTCTTTATACTATAATCTTTACCTTTCTCTCTTTTATTTTATCAAAAGCCGAACCTCCATACTCATAGTGATTCGGGATCTAAACCTCTAGATCCGTTCTTTATTTACACTTTAAGTTAGATTTTCATCAGATCTGGGATAAGAAGGTGTTTGGGAACAATTCAGGATAAGTAAACCTTTAGTAAGTTATCGGAACCCTCTTTCTACTCTTTATTTTGGGATCTAAGAAAAGCTGAAATCCCTAAACACATTAAGAAGGCTATCGAATTTGGTAAGAAGTAATGCTAATCTCGTGATGTGGTTTTATGTGTTCTTTGTTCGCAAGAAGGGGTGTTTAGCAAGGTGTAGTAAAAGTTGGAGACGTGGAAGCAAACTAGATCTAGATCTAGCAGTTAAGATCGAAAAGGGTAAGTGGTTAAGAACACCCTATTATGGCCGAATATGGTAAGGGTTTATAGGTTGGTTATTATTGATTTGTAATGTAAAGATTGTAATGAACAATTGTAGGTTAATCGTGTGGGAGATCTCGCTATAGTAATCACAAATCAGGTGTGTAAACGAACACCCTTCTGTAGTCTAAATCGGCAAAAGCAGAAAAGCCAAAATACCGACATTCTGGCATTTCGTGGGCTTGCGAGTGTGCGAGCGCTCGTAAGCCGGTTGGAAATAGTGAGAGCTGTAATTGCAAATGGTAAGATGGATAAGTTTACAATTTCGTGCACCTCGGTAATTTGGGCCTCGATGGGCTAGAATTAGGCCCAATGGGCTTACAGGCCCATATGGGTAAAAGTAAGTGGTAAGTGTGTTCTGGTATACTGTAGGTTATATCTATTAAACTAGACTTAGAATTTGGGCTAAACAGGCTTAAAATAGCTAGATGACACTGTAGGGCCCAATAGGAGTTTTAGGGTCCAATAACTAAAAACTGCTAAAATGGGCTAAATTAACTACTGAGATGAAAGTTGGACTATTAGGGACTAAGATATGCATAAAACCCTAAAAACTAGAATATTTACTAAAATACCCCTTCAGGGTGAAAAATTATTATTTTACCCCTAGGTGCAAAATGACCGTTATACCCCTAGGGCTAAGTTTGACCGAAATGCATGTTTTACTGTTTCTGTTCTCTGTATGCCATGACATGATTATCTGTTGCATGGGACTGGGTATATTGATGGAGGAAGTGCAAGTGGCATTGCCACGATTACTGAAAGAGGCTTTGCCTCGTACTGATTACTGAAAGAGGCTTTGCCTCGTACTGTTTACTGAAAGGGGCTTTGCCTCAACATACTGTTAGTGGCTTGGCCATATTATCTGAGCAGCTATGCTACGACTGTGGACTGTAGTGGCTGGGTAGGTTGAGTATTTCCCCACATGGTGTGTTTATGGCTGGTACGGGTGGAGTGTAGTGGATGGACATAGGACGGGCTTTGGGCTTTGCATATATGCATGACACTTTTTCTGTTTCTGTAATGAGCCTATGGGCCATACTGTTATCTGAAAAGGGCTAAGGCCCATTAACTGATTACTGAATAGGGCTTCAACCCAGTTATTACTAAGACTGGATAGGGCTTAGGCCCAGTGGGCTTGAGCTAATTTGGGCTTTGGATGGGCTTTCTTTGCACACTGAGTTTCCCAAACTCACCCCTTTCTCTTCCATCCACGCAGGTGAGCCCTAGACTAGTGGTCTTGGAGCTGGGAGTGATTCAGAGTGGCCACATGGACTGGACTGTTGGTTTTTAATTAAGTCTTTTTATTTCTACATTTATTTTTAATTATTTTCATTTTGGTTTTGGGTTGTAATAAAGCCGCTTAAATTATTTTTAACTTTGGGTTTTTACTTCCTATTTACAAATTGATTTAAATGATTTAAACAAGGCTGCGTGGGTTTTCTCAAAATCAATCAATGTTTTCAAAGCAAAGCACTCGTAACGAATGAATAACAAATCAACGAACAAGATAGATTTCAAACGGTTAGTGGATAGGACAATCTCAAACTAAACCTGGATTTTCTTCCCAAATTACAAGTACGTTTTTACAAAACTCACCCTAGTCTTAGTAACTAGGAAACGTGATTAGCCTGTTGTTGATGTGACACACCAGACTTGGCCGTAACGTCTGGGCCGGGTTTGGGGTGTTACAGTAGTGTTACTTGGTCTCGTGTTCTGATCTTTATCTTCTTCAGCCATTTCAGGGCAATCCTGAATAAAATGATCTCGTAAACCACATTTGTTGACACTCAGGTTTGTTATTTCTCAATGCCAACGCTCATTTCTAATGCAACTTGAGCTTTAGAATTAGAGTGTTGTTTCACACATTCGCTATTCGGATACCCGGCTAAAATATTTGAACAACTATTTATGTCTCTAGATTTCTTTGACGAGGATTGATATGGCTTATTCATCAATCTTTTTCTTGAGTCTCTTGCCTCTGAATATGTTTTTCTCTTTTCTTTTCTGAGCTCTTCAGCTTTGCAGGCTCTTTCAACTAAAACAACAAATTCATTCATGTCTAGAATTCTGACCAAGAGTGTAACACCCTAAACCCGATCCAGACGTTATGGCCTAATCTGACATGTCACATGGAACTACGTTTGAAAATCGGTCTCATTGATAGAAGTTTAGCTCTAAGTTAAAAATCCTTTTAAAACTTGTTATTATTTTATTTCAAAACATTGGCTTAAAAGTTGATCTTTGTTAAATTCAGTCATTCTAAACCACAGAAGCTTTTTAAGTTGACTATCTGATGCGCCTGATTCTCTTGAAAACATTTATTATTTTGAAAATCCGTTATACTGTTCTAGCAGCTTGAAATAATAGTAAGAAACCCAATTAAGAAGAATTAAAAAGTCTTAAATGGCATTTTTACAAAAATAAATATCCAAACCAAACTATAGAAAAATAAATAAGGTCAAATCCATTAAGCTGTAGTCATGTGGCCACCTCCGAGTCTCTCGCGGCTCCAAATCACCTATGGCTGGGGGTTACCTGTATAGTAAAATAAAAAGTTGAGTTTACGAAAACTCAGTGTGTAACTCCCCAACTGATAACAGAAATCAAACATGCAAAATAGACTGGGTCGAAGCCCTATGCAGTAGCTGAACAATTTGGGCTTTAAGCCTTATATAGAAACAGTGTGGACCCAAGCCCATAACAGAAACAAAACAAAGAAGATATGTGACTAATCCCAATCCAACCAACACACTACCCGTACCAACCAACACACCATGTGGTGATTAGATCGACCCACCCAACTAGCACACGAATAATGTAGCAAAGCTACTAATAACAGAATATGTGGCTGAGCCACCAGAATCAGAATACGTGGTGAAGCCACTAATAACAAAAATACGTGGCAAAACCACTAGAACAGAACTTCCTCCAAATTAAACCCAACCCCATGTAGACTAACATGACATAAATATAAAGTGCATACAAAACATCAAACTTAGATACTGACATACGTATATCTTATACTCATTAGTTAACACCTGTAGGGTTATAATGGTGATTTGGATAGTCAGGGGTAAAATGGTAATTTTACCCCTCAGGGGTATTTTGGTCATTACTAAATTTTAGAGTCTCGGTACCTATTACGACCCCTTAAAGAGTCTCTCGTCACCTTGAGCGACTCAGATAACCTACATGGTCAGAACAGTATATATGAGCCCAAAACTCCCTATTGGGCCTAAGTGGGCCCACACGCTTGTGTGGCCCATTTAGTCCAAATTTAGTCACGGTAACGCAAGGCCCATAATCCAAACAGTTAATTAACACTTAACGAGGATTTTACCTTTGTGGAGCCCACAAGCCCATTGGGCCCACACTGCCCATTTCGGCCCATCGAGGCCAATGGCGGCCCAAGCCCATGAAAACGCTCGTGGAGGCCTCTACAGTTTATTGCCCATGATTAGTGGGCTTGGTTTACCTTGTGAGTGTTCGTATACTCATGGGAATGCAAATACTAAGATTTCGGCATTTCAGCATTTCAGTAAGATGGTAGGCAGTTACACACCTCTCTCAGAAATGCGAGTGACCCTAATCACCAACCTACACAAACAAAGCCTTCGATTAATTTACTGACAACTTAAGTTAACCATTATTATCAATAACTCTAGAAAACACCATCTTACCTTGATTGAGTGGGGGCTTAAACCTCTAAGATTTCTAACGCACAGTTGAATACACGCTAAGACGAGAATCTGAATCACAATTAGATCTTGTTAGCTTGAATCACTACTTAACCTTTTAACACACAGATAATATTCGGCTTAACCCCAACAAATGGGGTAGCCTATTACCTTATTTGGATGCCTGAGGAAGAAGGCTATGTTGCTTTCAAAACTACTCACTCACTTCTATTCCTTGAGAAACCCTAACAATAAGAAAGAACAAAAATCGGTACCCGGAGAGCAACATAGAATATTCAGCTTAAAAGAGTGTGAGGAACATAACTTAACCCCTTACCACTTGATAGAAAACGAAAGCCAGATTAGAAGAAGTACAGCAGAATATTCGGCTTAATAAAGTGTGAGTGTATCAAAGAAACTAGAAAAGGGATGAGCAACAAGATGAAAAGGGGGTTCGGCTAGGAGAGACCAGGAGAACTTCAACAAAGAATCGGTCAAGAAGGAATTAGAGTATAACAAGAGAGAGGTTAAATTCAGCCAACAATGGGAAGAATATTAAGGGTAGAAGAAATGTAGTTGGAGAGGGAGAGAAAGGCTAATGTAATCGACTAAGGTTGTGAGAGATGAAGAAATATGGAAATGAGAAGAGAGATGTAGAATTCAGCTAAAGAGAAAAAAAATGAGAGGAGAATCAACCCAAGTTTGACCACTAGCAGAAATTGGAGAAAGGAAAAAGCGCACAAAAGTGCCAAATCGGTAGAGAAACAAGTGAGAAGAAGAAAAGAAGTTTACTGAAGGTAATTCGGCACTAAAACACACTCTAATATAATCCAGAAAAAGCACAAAATGGTCACTTGTGAAATCGCATTAGAGAGAAAAGAGGCACGAAATGACAAAAGAACAAAACCTGAAATACTTAAAGGGAAACTCGGCACCTAAACTCTCACAAATTGCCGATTATGCAAACTCAAAAGGCCCCTAGCTGAATTCCCCTACTCAAGCTCCCCAAATTCGGCTACCACTCTCCTCATAATTCGAATTCCTTGACAATCTCTACATATTGCTCCCCAAATCACTCCTTCAACCACCCAACAACCATATCATATCCTTGATTCTCTCTACCTTTTACCAAGTCCACAACCTCCTTGCAGAGTTTGAATCCAACTCTGCCTCTCATGCCATAAAGACACAAAATAGATATGCCTTTACTTTCCATGGATTCGAACCCACTCCTTCCTACAAGTCCAACACGCCACTTGCCACCATACCACAAGCTCATTTGTGTTATGAAACATTAACAATTAAACTTAAGCCCTACTTGCTACCATCCATCTCTACTTAAGAGCAAAAATTCAAAATTTTGTCAATGCAGGGACTTGAACCCAGGCTTCCTAAAACCCCAAACATACCCAAATTACCTTGTCATCACACCATACATAATTTGTCAAATTATGAAAAATTAGAGACCCTATAATTTTAGGGGCGTTATAACTCTACCTTCTTAAAGAAATTTCAGCCTCGAAATTTACCTGGTCAGAATAAGTGAGGGTATTACTGTGGCATCACCTCCTCAGGCTCCCATGTGGCTTCCTCTGAACCGTGATTATGCCAAAGCACCTTGACTAGTGGAACAGATTTCCACCTCAGCACTTTAACATCACGATCTAGAATCTGCACCGGTTCTTCCTCGAAAGTTAGATTAGGCTTAACCTTGATTTCCTCAACTGGCACAATGTGTGCAGGATCAGAGCGGTACCGCCTCAGCATGGAGATGTGGAACACATCATGAATCTAATCTAATTTAGGAGGCAACTCTAGCTGATAAGTGACTGGTCCCACACGCTTTAAGACTCGGTATGGCCCAATAAATCTAGGGCTTAGTTTGCCTTTTTGTCTAAATCTCAGAGTTTTCTTCTAAGGTGAGACCTTCAGAAAGACGTAGTCTCCCACTGAGTACTCGATCTTTTTACGCTTTAAGTCTGCATATGACTTCTACCTATCAGGTGTTTCCTTCAACCGATCTTGAATCAACTTTACTTTATCCTCGGTATCAGAAACTAACTCTGGCCCCAAAACTTGACGCTCACCTAGTTTAGTCAACATGTAGGCGTATGACACCTATGACCATACAATGCCTCATATGGTGCCATCTGGATACTGGCCTGATAACTATTGTTATACGCGAATTTTGCCAACGGCAAATAGTCCTCCCAGTTGCCTCGGAAATCAATTACACAACTTCTTAACATGTCTTCCAGTATTTGAATCACCCTCTCTGACTATCCATCTGTCTGAGGGTGAAAGGCAGTACTGAAATTTAATCTTGTACACAGTGCCTTGTGTAACTTCTTCCAAAACTGATATGTGAATCTAGGATCTCTGTCAGAAATGATAGAAACTGGTACCCCATGCAGTCTCACAATTTCAACCACATACTACTTAGCCAACTTTTGTGGTGAGTAGTCAGTATGGACCGGTGTAAAGTGGGTAGATTTAGTCAGTCTGTCTACAATAACCCAAACCGAGTCCTTCTTAGAAGGCATCAAGGATAGCCTATTCACAAAGTTCATGGTTACCCCATCCCACTTCTAGAGTGGAATCTTGACTGGCTGAAGTAGCCCAGAAGGCAGTTAATGCTCAGTCTTAACTTGCTCGCTTGTCAAACACTTACCCACAAACTCGGTAACCTCACACTTCAGTCTTGGCCACCAATACAATTCACACAGATCTTGATACAATTTGTTTCCACCAGGATGCATAGCATATGGGCTGCTATGCACCTCACACAGTATTGACTGCCTCAGATCAAAATCTTTTGGAATGCAAACTCTTCCACAGAAACACAAAACTCTTTCACTGTTTAGCCTAAAATCAAAAATCTCTCCATTTTCAACCTATCGAAACCGAGGAACCAGTGACTCATCTAATAAATGTTTTTCCTTAATTTTCTCAGTCCGCGTCGGTCACACCTACAGCTCGACCAATAAACTACCATCATCAAAGAGACTAAGACGAGCAAACATTGCTCTTAGATCAGATACAGTCCTATGGCTCAGTGCGTCAGCTACCATGTTAGCTTTACCAGGGTGATACTCAATCGAGCAATCATAATCCTTAAGCAACTCTATCCATCTTTGCTACCTAAGGTTCAGTTCCTTCTAAGTAAGGAGGTACTTGAGGCTTTTATGGTCCATGTAAATAATACACCTCTCCCCGTATAAGTAGTGCCTTCAGATCTTTAGTGCGAATACCACCGCAGCCAACTCCAAGTCGTGAGTAGGGTAATTCGCCTCATGAGGCTTAAGTTGACGTGATGCGTAAGCAACCACCTTACCCTTTTGCATTAACACGCAACCCAATCTAATATGTGATGCATCACTGTAGACAGTGAATACCTTCCCAGACTCCGGTTGTACTAACACAGGGGCTTCAGTCAGAAACTTCTTCAGTTTCTCAAAACTTTCTTGCTGCTTGTCAGCCCAATTAAATGGTACCCCTATACACAATAACTTAGTTAGTGGTGTGGCAATTATAGAAAACCCCTCAACAAAACGTCTGTAGTACCCAGCTAGACTTAGAAAGCTTCAAATTTTTGACACGGTCCTTGGTGGTTTCCATCCTCAAACGGCTTCGATCTTTTGAGGATCAACCTTAATCCCATCGGTAGATACCACTGACCCAAAAATGTCACTTCTCACAGCCAAAACTCACACTTGCTAAATTTTACGTAAAGCTACTTCTCCCTCAGAATTTATAGAATAGTTCAAAGATGCACATCATGATCCCCTTCAAAACTCGAATACACCAGAATATCGTTTATAAAGACAACCATGAACCGATCCAGGTAGGGTTGGAATACCTGGTTAATGAGGTCCATAAAGGCTACTGGTGCATTCGTAAGCCCAAACGACATTACTAGGGACTTGTAGTGACCATATCGAGTCTTGAATGTTGTCTTATAAATATCAACCTCCTTAAACCTTAGTTGGTGATACCCAAATTGAAGGTCGATCTTGGAGAATACCGAAGATCCTCTAAGCTGGTCAAAAAGGTCATCAATGTTGGCAGGGGGTACTTGTTCTTGATAGTCAGTTTGTTCAACTGACGACAGTTGATGCACATGCACATGGTCCCATCTTTCTTCTTAATGAATAACATCGTTGCTCCCCACGGAGACACACTCAATCGAATAAACCCTCAGTCCAGAAGCTCTTGAATTTGTGCCTTTAACTCCACAAGCTCATTTGGTGCCATCCTATAATGGGCACTGGACACTGAGGTTGTTCCAGGTAGCATCTCAATTTTGAATTTGAACAGTTTGGAGGTAACCCAGGAAGCTCATCAGAGAATACATCCAAAAATTCCTTGACAGTTCTTACATCTCTCACAGAAGGACTTTTAGGATTAGAAACACTCATATACACTAGAAACGCCTCGCAACCCTTTCGAACCAACTTTTCATCCTTTAATGCTGAAATTACATTAGACAGATAATCCCTTCGCTCCCCTATCACAGGTACCTCCTCATCCTCTGTAGTCTTCAACACCATTTGCTTAGCAGTGCAATCCAAACTCGCACGGTGTTTCACTAACCAGTCCATACCCAAGATAAGGTCGAATTCTCCAAATGGTAGTTCCATCAAGTCCGTTCGAAAGATTCTACCTTGAACTTTTAGGGGCACGTCTCTAAACAATTTATCTACCCTAATTGACTGTCCCAGTAGACTTATCATAGTCATTTCACTAGCAGTATTCTCAAACTGGATATTCAACATCTCAGACACAGTGCATGCAACATATGAGTGTGTAGACCCAATGTCAACTAAAGCAACGTAAGGTATGCTATGAATAAAAAACATACTAGTTTTAACATCAGGGGCGCCAACATCCTCTCGGCGACGAACAACATAGACCAAGGCTGGCTGTCTTGCCTCAGTGTTACCAATAACTCTGCTCGGTGCTCCACGACCATGTCCATTACTGTTTCTGCCCCTGGCCTGACCACGACCTCTTGGTGGTTGTTAACCGCCTCTCACTGGCTGCACAAACCTTTGCTTTGTAGCCTACATCTGGCCTGGCCTCTGAGGACAATCCCTGACTTGATGATCTTTGGACCCATATCTAAAGCATGCACTAGTTTGTCTCCAACAATCGCCCTAGTGAGACCTTCCACAATCCGTGCAAGTCTGCGGTCTTACAATAGTAATAGGGACTGCTCGGACTAGCCCCTCAAATCTGGCCTTCTTTATAGGCCTTTCAGACGAACCTGAGGGCCTTGAATCCCTCTTAAATCTACCCATATCCTTCTCGCAATTCTGGCACTCAGAGCGCTTCATGTCCTTAGAAATCTTTACTTTTTTAACAGGGCAGTAAAGTCCTGCTCCCTTTGTGGAGCTATCAACACACGCAACTCATCCCGAAGTCCATCCTCAAAATACACACAGCGTTCATACTCAGTTGTTACAATCCTACGAGCATATCGACTCAGCAGCAGAAACTCTGCCTCGTACTCTGCCACAGTTTTGTTCTCTTGGGCCAAACTCAGAAATTCCTTCCTACGAGCGTCCATATAAATCGCCCTAATGTACTTCCCTTGAAAGGCCATCTTAAAGAAGTCTCACGTCAAACGGTCAGCCGGTGTACCATCTCTCACAGTGAGCCACCATTGGTAGGCCTCATCTCTCAGTAAAGACTCTACTCCTTTTAGTTTCTACTCCACTGTGCAGTTAATGTCATCTATTATCCGTTCAGTGGCCTCTAACCAGTACTCTACCACATTTTGGGCTGCACCAGATACACCTCGGAAGATTTCCGCTCTATTAGCTTGGAGTCGTTCAGAAATTGACCCATGTTCACGGTCCTAGTACTAGCTCCAGCAACCCTCTCTAAAACACAGAGCATCGCTTTGGATAGAGCATCATCCCCAGCTACTCGATCATGAGACCCCGTTTCAGTCACTGGTGGTGCTGGTGTCTCCCCAACAGGCATATATGTAACGCCCCGAAAATTATGAACTTTCATTTTTGTGTGTTGTGGCTTTGTATGCATGTTTGCATTGTTGGGATATTGAGTTTGAGGTGTTAGAGAGTCTCTATGAAGTTCTGAGTTTGAGCTTTGGTACAGGTAAAATCTTGGTTTTAGCTTTAAGGGAACTTTGACTTCAAGTGGTATGACTTTTAAATAAATGTGACTAAAATAGGACACAAAAAGCCTAGTGGTCTAATGGCAAAGTGGTACTACATGAGAGGCAAAGAGGTGGCATCACAAGGGGCTAAGGAGGTCCAGGGTTCGAGTGTTGGCTTAGTACACTAAGGAGAAATTATTTTGCATCTCTGGATAGCTAGTGGTGGAGTTGAAGTGGGACTCTGAAGGGGAGAGTTTGAATTGGTCATGTGAGAAATTTAAGGAGGGGATTATGGAGCAAATCTTGGAGAAAATTAAGGAGATTGGGTGTATTGAAGAGTTGGAGCCGAAATGGGATCTTAGGGGAGCATAGAATCAGGTTGGAAGGGAGGGCTGAGCATAGTACCGACATCGTTTTTGGTTATTTCGACTTTTGGTTCATTGTGGGTGATTTTTAAGTGTTAAGGTAAGTAGTGATCAAATTTTAGTCACTCTTTTCATTTTAGGTTTTTGTCTTTTTGCCAAAACTGAATATTACCAAAACATTGTCATTGGTGTCAATTCCTTTTTTTCCTCTCTTCCCGATTCCTTTCCATTCCTTTTTGCTTCTAGCCGAATCCTCCTCCTCCTAATTCTCTTTTTGCTTCATCATTCATCTCCCTTTTTCTTTTCCTTGGCCGATTCAGTTCTAAGCCAATCACTTGGTCGGCTTCTTCTTCATATTTATCTTCTTGAGTGCCGAACTCTCATTTCTCAACACTAGCCTCTAAAAACCGAATAACTTCACTCCCTCTTTGCTAAATTCCTTTTCAATACTGATTTTTTCAATCTAGACTCCCAACCCATCACTCCAACAGTTGCCGATTGTAGTTCATTCCTTTACTGTGCCGAGTATTGTTCTTCTTTTCTCTTAGCCTACATTATTCTCTTCTTTAATCAGTTTTGGGCCATAGTCGAACCTTCTTATTATGTTTCTTATTCATTTGTTTTCTTTCTTTGGCTAGGCTAAATCTTGTGTTTCTTAGCCAAGTCATGGTCTTTTCTTTGCCAACTACTCTTCTTGCGTTTGGTTTTGGTGTGGTAAGGATCTCTGACAACCAGTAAGTGCACATAGTTTATTCTTGTTTTTAGTGAAGGTCGAAGGCTCTTATATGGTGTTAAGGGTGATCTAAGGTGGATGCAAGTCACATAGTTATGCAGTCTTTGATGATAAAGGTTTTTGTACGTAGATCTTGGAGTCAATCGTTGCTAGCGATTAGTGAAGGATTAATAAGGCTCGATCGTTCAAGGTAAGTGATGGTGTGATTTCGACTTCTGGAAAAGAAGGGGAACCGTACTGAGCGAGTGATTAATTGTTAGTTTTGAATGATTATAGGTTCGTGGCTAGAGATTTGTAGCGCGTATCGTAATCAAGTGTGTACACACATCACACACAATCTCGAAAAGCCGAAATGCTAAAATGTCGAAATGCCAAAAATTGAAAAGTTGAAAGGCTGGCTACGGTAACCACACGAGTGCGCGAACACTCATGTGGAAAGATTGATACGATGATTGAGGCCCCGTGAGCAATCTCATGGACTTGGGCCACTTTTTGGCCAACTGGGCCGAAATAGGCCATATGGGCCTGACGAGCCCGTGGGCCCGACACGAGCAGAGTCATGGATAGAGAAGAAATAGTGAGTCGGTCATGTTGTCTACATGGCCAATGGCAGATTTGGGCTAAGAGGGCCATACGAGTGTGTGGGCCCCACTTAGGCCACATATTGGGCTTTCGTGCCTTGGGGTATTATTGATTGCTAAAAGTGACATAAGTCGCGCTAAATGATAGTTGGCTTAGTAGTGGGCCAATTTACATACTTGGGCCCACATTGATAAATGACTGTTATGCCCCTGATGGGCAAAATGACTAAAATGCCCCTGCATGTTATATGTTTGATATTGTATGCCGTATATATATTATGTTGCATTCATGTGTTATTATGCTGCATATGGGATGGGATTATGGACTGGAGGAAGAAATTGATATGTGAGGGTCGCATGGTCGCTTGACTGCTATAGATCCACAGATGGCTTTTAAGCCTAATATATGATTGACAGCTCTACTGCAATATTGAGTAGTGCCGCAACCGGTGCTACAACGAAAGTGTAGGGATAGGTAGGTCGATTAAATCCCCACAGGAGTGTAGGTTAGAAGGGATACAGAGTGCAGGGTTGGATGGGGGTAATTGAGCATTGCATATATTATTTTGATTGTGATATGGGCTTAGGCCCAATTGAGACCATTATGGGCTGAGGTCCAAATGCCACCATTATTGTAATGGGCTTAGGCCCAAATTGATTAATGCTTGTTATATGATCGACGAGGGTTGTACACACTAAGTTTTCATAAACTCACCTCCTCTTTTTAATTTTTCAAGTGATCCTCAATAGGCGGTTTGACACATGAGAGGACTCGGAGGTGGCCACATTACAAGCAGCTTTAGACTTTAGAATTTTACTTTGCAGTATTTTCAATTACTTTCTTTTGGGTTGGATGTAATAAGCCCTTTTCTCCAGTTTTGATTTGGTATTGAATTTTATTATCGTATCTGCTTAACTGTAAGTTTGAACATATTTTCTAAAAAGGAAACTTAAATAACAATTTTACAAACCAAAGTAAACACATGAACATTTTTCAAAGATGACCTTCTGCTATAACTAAAATATGAGAAACAGCATTGAACATGGAAACTAAGGATTTCAAAAGACAACTCAAGGTTTTACTCCAAACTTACAAACATACAAGCTTTCACCGGTTTTTGTTTTAAACACTGTTTTAAATTGCGAACAACCTAATGTTTTCAAGATTTTCCAACAATATCAGAATTGGCGATTCACCCTTTAACGCGACTTTGCCAGATTCAGCCATAACGTCCGGGCCGGGTTTGGGGTGTTACATTAGTGGTATTAGAGTCAGGTTCCAAAACTCAGGCTGTGAATGGGTCTTAGTTTTGGGGTTTTAAAATAGTTTACAAATGATTTTGAAATGGTTTTGAAAGATTTTTATTGTGTGGCAAATCGAGTCCCCGACGTCGAGCCAAGTAAGTACTCTTAATACTGAATTATCTTTAAACTGTTATACCGTAGGAAACTATGAGGATTGCTCTAGATAGGAAAATAATGAGACTCTCTAGTTAGACAAGGCTGAAACTTTAGAAAACTGGAACTGTAGTGGACTTACGAACTACGAAAACAACTCCTAAACTACTACTTTCATAAGACATTTACTTAATTATTGAAATATAAGTTTGATTTCATAAAATTTTTAATTCAGATAATACGTAAACCGATGATGAGTACTAGAAGAGGTGCAAGAGGCCGTGACAGAGGCCGTGGAAGCACTAGGGCTGGGTCTTCGGCATCAAGCCATGTGCCCAATCTTGAAGAAAGAGAGGCTCCAGCTTTACTAGTTACTGAGGCAGTATCATATGATCAGGCTGCTGGGGATGACGCATTGTCCCAGGCAATACTGAGGATTCTGGAAAGAGTCACTGGGCCAACAATGGCATGAGGAGTGGTGGGTCGACTTCAAAGCGACTTCAGTCAAATGGAGCTGAGATCTTTAACAGTATCGTTGGTGTGGCTCCTAATGTGGTTGAAGGGATAATGGACGACCTAGACTGCACTTCTGAGCAGAAACTAAAAGGTGCAGTATCGTTGCTAAGAGCGGAAGCCTACCAATGGTGGATTACGGTGAAAGAGGGCACTCAGCCTGATCGAATCACTTGGGAGTTCTTCAAATCTGTGTTCTAGGGGAAATACATAGGTGCAAGATATGTGGATGCCCGGAGGAGGGAGTTCTTGAATTTAACCCAGGGAGACAAATCTGTGGCAAAATATGAGGTTGGGTTCCTGCGACTCAGACATTATGCAAAAGGAATGGTGGTGACGGACTATGAGCGCTGCGTACGGTTTAAGGACGGCCTTCGGGATAGCCTTTGGGTACTGATAGCTCTACAAAGGGAGCGAGATTTCGTAGCATTGGTAGAGAAAGCAAAGATAGCTAAGGATGCACTGAGTGCTTGAATAGGGAAAAAGAAAGGGGCAAAAGCAAAAGAGAGGCAGAGCCTTTCGGTGCTGGGCAGCGACCTAAGAGGAATGCCAGAGTGGATAAGCTAGTCAGAACGGGGCCCCCTACTGCTACTATTGGGGTGCCACCTTGTGCTATCTCTAGAAAATGTCATTTGGGTGAGTGTTGGAGGAGGATGAGAGCTTGTCTAAGCTGCGGATCAATGGAACATCGTATCAAGGAATGTCCCAAAAGGTCAGATCAGGTGCAAGCCATAGGCAGGGGTAATGTGCAGTTGCCGAGGGGTGGTCAGCAGCCACCAAGGGGCCGTGGTTAGGCCAGGGGTGGTAACAATTTAGGATGTGGTCGTAGTGCATTGGGCAGAGGTACAAGACATGCTGAAGTGAGGCAGCCAGCTTTGGTCTATACTACTCGCCGCCAAGAGGATGGAGATGCACTAGATGTGATAACCAGTATATTCTTTATTCATGAGCTACCTTACACTGCATTGATTGACATTGGGTCAACGTATGCATACATTGCGTGCAATATGACTAAAACCTTAGTTGATGTGTTTGAAACTACTGCAAATGAGATTACTGTGTTGAGTCCTCTAGGATAGTCTATGAAAGGGAATAAGTTGTTTAGGGATGTACCCTTAGTAGTCCAAGAGATTACCTTCTTAGCGGACTTGAGGGAATTGCCTTCTGGTGAATTCGATCTAATCTTGGGCATGGATTGGCTGGTGAAACATCAGGCAACTCTGGATTGTGCTACAAAGCAAATGGTGTTGAAAACTATGAAGGATGAGGAAGTGGTGGTAATTGGGGAATGTCAGGATTATATTAAGGGCTGAAAAGTTGGTTCGCAAAGGTTGTAGGGCGTATTTGGCCTATATAAGTGATTCAGGTACTAAGGGTCCTACTGCTAAGGATTTGAGAACGGTTAAGGAATTTCCTGATGTTTTTCCTGATGAGCTACTTGGATTACCTCCCAACAGAGAAGTGGAATTTGGAATCGAGTTACTACAAGGTACAGCTCTAGTGTCTATCGTTCCTTATAGAATGGCACCAAATGAGCTGGTGGAACTTAAAGCGCAGATTCAGGAGTTGTTAGACCGAGTTCGACCAAGTGTGTCTCTGTGGGGAGCACTGGTGTTATTTGTGAAGAAGAAAGATGGGTCCATGCGAATGTGCATCGACTATCGGTAATTGAACAAGCTGACCATCAAAAATAAGTACCCTTTGCCTAGAATAGACGATCTTTTTTATCAGCTCAGAGGAGCCTCGGTTTTCTCAAAGATTGATCTACGTTTAGGGTACCATCAATTGATGGTTAAGGAGGTGGATGTTTACAACACAACTTTTAGGACTCGTTATGGTCACTACGAGTTCTTTATGATGTCGTTTGGACCGACGAATATAGAAACAGTGTGGGCCTAAGCCCATAATAGAAATAGAACAGAACAGATATGTGACCTATCTAAATCCAGCTCCCCCAATTCAGCTACCACTCCCCTCATAATTTGAATTCCTTGAAAATCTCCACATATTGCTCCACAAATCACTCATTCAACCACCCAACAACCATATCATATCCATGATTCTCTCCACCTTTTACCAAGTCCACAACCTCCTTACAGAGTTTGAATCCAACTATGCCTCTTATGCGACAAAAACATAAAATAAATATGCCTTTGCTTTCCATCGGATTCGAACCCACTCCTTCCTACAAGTCCAACATGCCACTTGCCACCACAACATAAGTTCATTTGTGCTATGAAACAACAACAATTAAACTTAAGAGACCCTATAATTTTTACCAATGCATCCATCTCTACTTAAGAGCAAAAATTCAAAATTTTACCAATGCAGGGACTTGAGCCTAGGCTTTCTACACACCCAAATTACCTTGCCATCACACCATACACAATTTGTCAAGTTATGCAAAATTAAAGACCCTATAATTTTTGGGGAGTTACAAGGAGTTTAATATCTTCATTCAATCCCTCAACAAATCATTTACACATATAGCTTCTGTTGAAACACATTCTCGTGCGTATTTAATCAACCTGCCGAACTCAAGTTCAAACTTTGTTACAGCCATACGACCTTGCTTGAACTCAAGAAACTCTTTCCGTATCTGATCAATGAATCTCTAACTAATGTACTTTTTTTGAAATTCGGTTTGGAAGAACTCCTAGGTGACTCGTTCCCTTGGAACCATAGATATTAATGTGTTCTACTACTGGTACGCAGAATCTCCCAACAAAGATACAGCACATTTAATACATTCTTCCAGAGTACATGACAACTTATCGAATACTCTGATTGTGTTTTCAAGCCAGGATTCAGCTCGTTCAACATTATCATTAGCAGTAGCCATGGACTCTTCAGACCCATATTTCCCAATTTTATCAATGGGAGGTTTATTCAAACGTATCAAATCAACAACTTGTGGCACAATAGGGATTTGCGGGGATAGAGGTTGTTGAGCAGCCGGATTCATTCGAACGAACTCCATAAACCACTCATTCATCATCTAGAAGAATGCTTGTTTAGCCTCTCCCTCTAGGCTACTAGTTACTGGCCTAGAGTTGGCTGACGTTGCCCCTTGAGTGGGAGCGGGCGCGTTATTTTCAACATCATCTGCTACGATTTGTTTGAGATCTATTACTATATGAAAACACATTTTAACTGTCAGGAATCATCATACTATCACAGTTCATATATATGGCATATATGCTATGTTAGTCCTAGAATCGACTAAACCGTAGCTCTAATACCAATAAAATGTAACACCCCTAACCCGTATCCTCATCAGAATAGGGTTACGAGGTATTGCATAGCAAATCACTTCAAATTACAATCATTTTCCAATCATTATTCATACATATATAACATTCAAACATAATCATATTGTCCCTTACATAGGTATACAAGACCTTACAACAGGCTTGAAAGAGGTTCAGGATTAAACCGATAACATTAAACTTTTTGGAAACTTAAAAATTTTAATGCATATAACGGTCACACGCCTGTGTGAATAGGCCATGTGCCTTACACGACCACCAGACAAGCTCGTGTCTCAGGCCGTGGGAAAACAGGGCATACATACTGACTTGCACCACACGACCGAGGACACATCCATGTGCAAGGCCGTGTGAAATCTGGAAGGGTTACTGACTTGTGTCACATAGCCTGCCACACGCACATATGCAAGCCCTTGTGCCACCCATGGCCAATAGACACGCCCGTGTGCCCGTGTAACTCACTAACTTATTTTAACTAAGGTGTAGGGGTCACACGGTCGAGTCACACACCCGTGTGCTAAGGCCGTGTGGCATAAAAATAGGCTTGGTTTAAGCCATTTTTCCCACCTAACATTCATGTACCTATAATACAACATTTCATGCCATTCCGTACATCAATGAGCAGCCAAAACATCACCAAAATATTCACATTTCATAGCATGATAACATCAACCATTTCTAAACTCAAATGCCATGCCAAACTCATTAATTTCACTTAACTTCTATAGGCATTTTCTCACATTTTATCAAACAAATTCATGCCTCATAAACATACCAGTTTATACCAATAATGTTCCTTATAAACACAAATTTACTGCACCACATTAGTCACATTAAACTTGCCAAAATATAAGACAAATATATACATCACATACCATATCATCTTATACCAAAAGTTATATCACATAACCAAAATCATCTCAACAACTATACCATTTATAAGCCAAATCACATGGCTAAGTTTATAACTCAAAACATACCAAAATAACACTAGCCTATACATGCCATATACCACTATATACGATATCAAAATGTACCAAAATGATGTTCGTAGTGTGATGATGTCACTGACAATCCCTTAACCCGAGCTAGCTTTAATTTACTGTAAAATAGAGAAGATTTCACACAGTAAGCTTTAAAGCTTAGTAAGTTCATACGATAATAAATTCAACTCATCAAATAAATATTATTCAACCAATTAAGCTTAAATTAGCATATCACATAACATTTCCAACTCTTATTCACATTCACTACTTAATTCCATACGAACCTTCTAATCCCATTCGTTCAATAATTTAATAGGTCTCGTACATACCTATACCCTTCTGTACTTATCAGTTACTTGTGTATCTCATTGTATGCTTGGTAAACCCGCACACTTAGTGCCAAAACGAATAATCGAAGCTATGTCTAACTTACACACTTAGTGCCAATACATCTAGCTGAAGCTACTTCAATTCCACACACTTAGTGCCAAAACATTTAATCGAAGCTATTTCAATTCTGCACGCTTAGTGCCAAAACATTTAGCCAAAGCTATCTCAATATCGCACACTTAGTGCCAATATATCACTGATTCATTGTCAGACGTATTCATTCTCTCGTATTCACTTTTAACTAATATCAAAACATTTAAAGATCATTAAAATGCTATTTAATCTGTAGGAACTTACCTCGGATGTAAAAACGGCTAATTTGATCGATTAGTTGAGAACCTTGGTTTGCCCCCGATCTAAGTTCGTATTTCTCCTTTCTTGATCTATATGAATTTAAATATAACTCATTTATTCATTAATTCATTCAATACAGCTCACGAACACACATTTAGGCATTTTTACACTTTAGCCCCTAAAATTCCACATTTTTACAATTTAATCCTTAGTTCACAAATACACAAAATTCACAAAATTACTTAAATACCCGTGCTAATAAAATTACCATAGTGTCTCTAGCAGCCCATATTTTCCATTTATTCCACATTTCAACCACATAATTTCTCATTTTTACAAGTTAATCCTTATTATATAATTTCATCAAAAGTCACTTTATAAAATAAGATAATCTATAAACAGATACTTATTTTTCATCATCAAACATATGGAATTTCTTAAAATCATCAACAAATTTAGAAATTAAGGCAGAGCTAGCTAGTATACGAAGCAACGATATCAAAAACATGAAAATCATAAAAAATTAAGCTCAAAACATACTTTAATCATGGAATCAGAGTGCTGAATGTTCAAGCTTCTCAAACTCTTTATTTTCTTTGTTTTTTTCAGTGAAGAAGCATAAAAGATAATGATATTTTAGTTTTAATTTTATTTAATTAGCCTTATTAGATAATTACCAAAATGTCCCCTAATCAAAACATTAAAAATCCACTAAGATATGTCCATTTATGTCTATTTCCACTCAAAATGGTCTAATTTCAACAACATAAGGACCTTTGATTTAATAAACCATAGCAATTAAACACTTTTACCTTGTAGCACGCTACTTTTGCATTTTACGCGATTTAGTCCTTTTATCAAATTAAACACCCAATCGATAAAATTAAAACACGAAATTTTCACACATCTCTAATCACATGCTGTAAACACATAAAATAATATTAAAATAAATTTTTAACCTCAAATTTGTGGTCTCAAAACCACTGTTCTGATTTAACTAAAACTGGGCTGTTACATTGGCGACCCGTGGATTTTCAAATTATGCATTGAGTTGGTGGATTCAACTTGAAATTAATCATCAAAGAAACTACGAAAGGGTAATTGAAACATAAGAAGAGTTGAAACAACAAATGGCACTATAGTTGGTGGATCCATGACGGACTTCCAATTACATTACTCTACCATCGATCGACACTTTTAATCTTGGGAAAAACGTAAGTTGAATATTGATACTTCCCTATGAGTGCTACAAGGTAACAAAGGTAAGGAAACAATCGAAATCAATCTAAGAGGGCATACCTTGAATATTTTTGATAAGTATGCTGTTGATTTTATTTGTAAAATATTTCCTTACAACATGTTTTTTCGTTGGTCAAATTTCATTAAACCTTGGTCTGAAAGTTCAACTGATTTTATGGATTTATCTAAATTTGTAGAGGTTAAAAATAGTAATTTTGTTGTATTAAAGAGGTTTTTTTAAAACATTTTATATATTTTCTCTTGTAACAAAATTTTCTATCTTGACCTTTAATGATGAAATTTTACATAATAATATTAAACTTCTTGATTTTTATAATTATGTAAAAATTTTAACCCATTGTTGAATCTCTTATGGATGACCATGTATATTCAAAGAAAGTTACAGGTTATTTTTTACTTGAAGACTCATGTGCCTAATATTTCTTTGTTCAGTGTTGATGGTTTATTTTATAAGGATAGATACTTGATCCATGCTGATTTGGGATATCAAAATCATATCTTTGATCATGGAGATAGTTTTGGCACATAAGAAAGCTTAGGTAAGTTTTTTTTTTTCATTTTATTGTTATTTATTCTAATCCCCTTTCTTTCTGTGTAACTAAAGATTCAAAGGCGAATCTTCTTGAGGAAGGTGGGCAAGATTTGAGTCTCAAAGCCCAATTTTAGACCCATGAATGTGATGGGCTCACACTACCTCAAGGCCCAACAATAATGTCAAAGGCCAAACAAATCAAACAAAGATTCAATCAAAGACAAGATTTGAAGATGAATCTCTTTGAGGAAAGGGGGAATGATACATTCACAGATGGAGTGAAATTTATTAAATTCCATTCATCAAAGCTACCGATTTTCATGTAGCGCCCCGAATTTTGGGCCTAGAAGTATTAGGTCTTGAGCATGGGAAAAATTAGGAGGTTGCACATAAATATTTAGTTGTGCAAGAAAGTGAAATAAATAATTGACTGCTTGAGTGGTTGGGTGTTCAGGGAGTGTCTGAGAAGTCATGGGTTCGAGCCTTAGCTTGTGCAAAAAATTTTAGCTTTTACTTGAATAAACCTTGACTCTAGTCTCCAGGCTTCTTAAATAATTTTGGTTAAAACATTGCATAAAAAGGTTCTTAGCCCAGGGGATAGTGGCGTGTAGATTGTTCCTTGGGGTTTGAGGTTCGTAACCTGGGGAAGGCAGTGGAGTGTTTTATTTTGCTGCTTGCGCCATGTCAATGTTGGAGGTTGACTGAAATACTAAAGTAGTAGAGGTGTGGTAGGATATGGTTGCTGAATTCTAGGAAAGCATATTTGGGATTTGGTTATTGAGGGAGAAGTGGGTGGTTTTGAGAGATTATGGGAGAAAAAGGTGGAAGTTTGAATTAATGGGGAAAGTAGTGTCGAATGGGAACTTTAGTCACTCATGAATACAGCTAGGGGTATCTAGGATCATTTTCGATTTGGGGTAGAGTTGTGGGCACCATTTGGAGTTTTGTGCAATTATCGAATTCCCTTACCTCATTTTTGGCTTCTTTTGTTTTTTGGGATTTTGGTTTTCTCTCGGTATCGCTTTTTATTGTTACTTTTTTCTTCTTGGTGCTAAATTTTGGTTAGGGACTTGGGGTACCTTTTCAGTTTTGGTTGCCTTCGATTTTCGCTTGTCTATCGATTTTCTTCCCTCTGTAGTTAAATGCTTTTTCTGCCTTTCTCTTTTCTTCTTTGGGTCTAAAGAAATTACCTTTCTTTTGGCATTCTTTACCTTAGCCGAATACATCATCCCTCCTCCCTCTCCATTTTGTTTTGGCTTTCTTCAAGTTTTCCTCCTATATTGTGAGCCAAATTCTCGTGTAGCCGAATCCTTCTCTGCATTCAATTAAGGTAAACCCCCATCTCTGTTGGCTTCACAATTGTGCTTTTCTCCTCTTTCTTTTCTTCTATCGAAATAAGTTCCCTTTATACATCTTCTTTTCTCTGCCGACACTGCTAGGAGGTGATTGTGCCATCTCGTGCTTCGGGTTTGAGTGTGCCTTTGTAGGTCGATTACTGCAATCCATTATTCTGAGTTCTACGTTTCAGTAAGATATATTCATTTGGTTTAAGTTATTTTACGCTTACAGTAATAGTTAACAAGAGTAGGTTGTAACGTAGTCTTCACCAAAGATCGTGAAGTAATCTTGGTCGACGGTTTAGGTGGGCTAAGTCACACTTGTTCAGTCAAGGCAAGTATCAATATTATTTTGGGTTAAGTGTTAAAGAGAGTTATTAACCTTATTGATTAAATGACTAATAGAGTGATTTGATTGAATATAGGTTGGGTGTTCGTGCTTTTGCCCCTTTTCACAAAAAAAGGTGTGTAATCACACTGTCTTAACTGTAAATAGGCAAAAGTTGGAAAATAAGACTTTTGACGTTACACAAGCGTGCACTCACTCGTGTAGTAATCTGATCGTATAAAACATAAGCGTTCGACTACTAAGGCCACCATGAGTGATTCCATGGGCTTAGGCCGTTTTGGGCCTTGTTGGGCCGAATTGGGCTGTGTGGGCCCAACGAGCTTGTGGGCCCCACACGGATGAATCATACCGATGTGTGGAAAATATTTAACCTTGTAACGCCCCAAATTTTCAGGATTTTGAATTTTTGCTAAAATTTAATTTTGCGTGGTTGGATGTGTTATATTGTTGTGTTTAGTGTTTTTAGTGAACCCTTAGGAGGCCTAAGTTTAAGATTTAAGTCTAGCAAATTTTTATTTTTGGACCTTAGGGGAGAATGGACCTAAGCTAGTTGGGCTTTTAAATAAATGTGGGGAATTTAAGACACAAGGAAGCTTGTGTTAAAGTGGCAATGTAGCGCTACTTAAAACACAAGGGGGTGGTGTGTGAAGACTGTGAAGGAGCTAAAGTTCAAATCCATTGATAAGCAAGTGTTGTTTTATTTTTAATACGTGTGCACAGTGAGTGATAGAACTCAAATTGAACCCTAGAGGAAAGTGTTTGAATGGCTCATGGAATTAGGATGAGGAGTGATAAGGGAAGAAAATTTAGGAGTTGATTTGGGAACAAGAGTTGGTCGACTAGAGGACTTTGGAGAGGCAAGTTCGGCTAGGGACCTTAGGCTTTGGCATTTTCGGCAATTGGGGTGTAGGTGTCGATTTCTTTTGGTGGTTAGCCTTGGGGATTGGACAAATTTGGTCACTTTCTTTTGCCAATTAGGTATAGTGTTCTTGCTCTTTCTTTTTCTTCCTCTTCTTAGTGTTCTAAAAACTGAAATCCCAAATTTGTTAGCTTTCCCTTGTCGATTTACCCAAAGAGCTGAACCCTTTCATCACTTCTCTTCCCAAATTGAATCAATCATCCTCTTTCTCTTTTCTCTTCACCTCTCTCGTTTCTTCTTCTCTTCTTCATATTTTCTCAATTGATGATGGCCGGTGAAGGATACGGGTTAAGGGTGTTACAAATGGTCATGCGGCTCGTGATATTTTCCCTATCAATTCTTACGGGGCCCTCATCACGTCCTCAGAATGACACTATTTTGAGTCGTCTCAGAACTACCTGAATGCCTTGTTTGATTCCCAACTAGTCTCTCTATCGGGTAGTTTTGCCCTTTGGAACATTTGCCTTGGCTCATGTTTCTGTCATCATCTAACTTGAACCGCGTCTCTCTTTTCTGCATCTTGTTAGCAAGATCCTACCATTCTTACTTGCCCCCATCAGGACTTGCCTCTACCAAGATCCCCTTAATCGTTACAAATAGGCTTTGACACCATCACCTTGAACACTGGGTTAACCTTGAGTATTGTCGCTAACTTTAGCTTGTAAGTCCCTTAACTTACCCATTTCAAAACTCTAAAAGAGCCCTTGTGTCTTTGCCAAGCCAATGGTAAGTCAAAATATAAAACATTATATAAGTGTTTCTCGTAGCGTTTACTTTTTCCAACTACTTAATTGGCATCACCACTTCCCCCCAAATTCTAATGGACAACCCATCTTTCTCATAGGTAACTTCCCCACTGATGACTCGACAGGCTTCATATCAGTTTTCTATACCTCCAGCATTTCTAAGGGGTTCATTGTAGCACATCTACCAATTCAATAATCTCACCACAAGGAATATCCTTGGCTAGCTAGATTACCAACTGTACTTTGGTTCTACCTCTCAAGTTTCGACTCACTAACACAATACATTGTTGTTGTCAAGTATCTAAGATGCATAAAAAAATCAGCAAAAGGAACGAATAGAGAATTTGTAACGCCCTAAAAATCCCAAAACTTTTAATTTTGTGTGCTGTAGCTTGGCGTGCAGGATTAGCACTATTAGATTGTTAATTTTGAGGTATTATAGGGTTTCTTTGAAGTCTCAGGTTTGAGGCAGACCATAGGAAAATTTTAAGTTTTGCCTTAGTGGAACCCTGATCTCAGGCATTAGGCCTTTTAAGGAAATTAAGAGGAAATAAGACACAAATGAGCCTGTGGCCTAGTGGCAAAGTGACGCCACTTGGGGGAGCAGGAAGGTGGCGTTACTGGGAGGCTAGGAGGTCCAAGGTTCAAGGGTTCGTTGGCACAGAGATGGGGATTTTATTTTGTATCTTTTGATAACCAATACTAGAGTTAGAGTTGAACTCTGATGGGAGGAGTTTGAAGTGGTCATAGGAGGGTTTCAAGAAGTGATAAGAGGAGGAAATATTGGAGAAAACTTAGGGATTGGGTTGTTGGATAAAGTGGAGTTGTAATGGGACTTTAGAGGTAGGAAGAAATCGGTATGCGTAGGGGTTGAGTACCGATTTGGTCATTTTTGGGGGTGTAGCCGAATGCTCTTGGCCTTTTTGCTTTCGACATATGTGTGATTTGGTTTTTCGGGTTTTTTCTTTCTTTATTTGACTAGAGAGCATTGTTGTTCCCTTTGCATACTCATTCTTTCAAACTCTAAAAATTGAATCCTCTCAATATCCCTTCTTTTCTCTACTCCTTCTCGTATCACCTTATAATCGAACAATTGCTTCAAACCTTCTCTCTTGTGCCGATTCTTTACTTGTTCTCTCATAACCCCAAAACAACTATTTTGTTTCTTAGATCTAAATCTACACTTCCACAGTCGGTTGTGTTAAAGACTGATCTACTCTCTTTTTCTGCTCCCAAAAGCCGAATGCTATTCCTATTTCTCTTATAACCGATTAGCCCTACCTCTTTGCTGATTTATTGTTGCTTTTCCTCCATCTTAAATCTATTCTTGTCATCTACTACTCTCATTTGATTCTTAGAAGCCGGATCTCACCTATAAGCTATCTATGCCGTGGGATCAAAGATCAAGTTCTGGTAAGTACATATTCGTTCTTATTCCTCTTTGCCTTAATGAAAGCCGAATGGCTTATCTAATCATTCTCTTCTCATTGAATCTATATATCTCTTAATCAACCAGTAAAGGATACAACTGCAAGAAGGGGAGATCGTTTTAAAACCAAGCATCTTAAGAGGGTGTAAGTTGATTCGATTAAGGTAAGGGTTGTCTTAGGTTCGGTTTCGATAATGAGAATTGCTAGATCTTGTAAGTGGCTAAGCGAGTTCTCTAAATGAAATATAGGTCCTACGCGTGTGAGCTGTTAGGTTCTCTTCAATAAGGTGTGTACATACACCACACACATGACGAATCGGTAAAAGCTGATATCCTGAAAAGCTGAAATGCCATATGGAGATACCGATACGACGACTAGGGCTAAGAGAGCGATCTCATGGGCTCGGGCCACTTTTTGGCCAACTGGGACGAAATGGGCCAAATGGGCCCGATGGGCCTACAAGTAAAATTGACGATCTAGAAGGTTTTGATGAGCCGGATAGGCTAACTACGTGATTTTTAATAGAATTGGGCTTAATGGGCCAAGTAAGTATGTGGTTCTTTCTTGGGCTATGAAATGGGCTTTTGGGCCCTAATGAATTGGAAACCCTAATGGAATTGGCTTTAAATGCATAGAATAATGGGATTGTGTTAATGGGCCAACTTGTGTACTTAGGCCCACGATATGATATGATTTGTATGTTTAAGCGGAAATAAATGACTAAATTGCCCTAAATGCATAAATGACTAAAATACCCCTAGGTGCTAAACATACGAAAATGTATGTGTTGCATTCATATGATATATGTTGCATTTGGGTGGGTTTTATGATATGGAGGAAGATATGATTAGATCGCGTGGTTGCTTGACGACTGTAGATCAACCGGTGGCTTTTAAGCCCATTATATGATTAGCAGCTTTGCTGTAACGATTGAGTTAGTGCCGCAACCAGTGCTACCATTGGAGTGTGGGGATGGGTGGGTTGATATTTATATCCCCACAGGAGTGTAGGGTTGGAAGAGAAAATAGAGTGCAGGAGTGGATTGGGATGGGTTTGTTGCATACATATGATATTGTTGTGATATGGGCTAAGGCCCAACTGAGGCCACTGTGGGCTAAGGCCCAAGGGCCACCGATATTGGTAGGGCTTAGGCCCAATTTGTTATTGCATATTAGTATGTTTGTTGAGGGTCATACACACTGAGTTTTTGAAAACTCACACCCACCTTTAATTTTTTTCAAGTGATCCCCAGCAGGCGGCTTGACGTAAAAGAGGATTCGGAGATGGCCACATTGCAAGATGATTAGTAGTTTAATAGTTAATTTCCTTTATTTTATTTATTTTTATTTTAATTGCTTTCATTGGGTTGTAATAAGGCCTGCAATCTCTGGTAGGTTTTTATATTTGGTTTTATTATCTCTATACTTGTTTGACTTTCAACTTAAACATGTTTCCCAATTCAAATAGTATTTTGAAATCAACATCAATACCTGAACGTTCCCTTAAAATATGAGCTTTTGCTATAATTTAACAAGAATACTTATGTGATTTACAAAAAACCTGGGTTTTCTACTATCGAAATTTTAAAGCTTTTAATTAAACTCACCTGAACTCTTAAATTAAGCAACCATCCAAAGGAAATCGTTTTTAACCAAAAGATTTTTTTTCCGACAGAGCCGATTTGAAATTAAACTTTTATTTGATCCTCGAACAGGACCGTTGTTTTGAAAAGCTAACCACTTCACGTGATTGGTATGAGTCACCCCTCAATGTGACACATTCAGATTCGACTGTAACGTCGGGGCCGGGTTTGGGGTGTTACAGAATTAATATTGTTAAGGAAATTGAAGCCAAGAATAAAGTCGTAATTATTCAAGTGGATTACCTCGAAGTCTTCCTTGCCTTTCTATTGACCCATTTGTAGCTCAACTCCTTGTACTACTCCTACAATTGGGGCCTTTTTGGAATTTACAATCTTTATCTTCTTGGTTGATTTGCTAATTGAGAGACCAAATTTACCCACAACTTCATTCAATATGAACAAGTTTGATGCCCATCAATCAACAAGAGGACTCTTTTTCGACCTATGATGTCGATGTTCACAAACATCAACCCTTTTTACTTGCGATCTCTCTTCGCTTTTGCAGAATTGAGTATCACTAACCCAAGCTTTAAAGTCTCACTCTCTACCTTCGATTCATTTCCTTTACTATTCGTGGATATCTTGGATCACTCTGGATAGTCTCGCATCTTAAGTGGACCACAACATAAAAAACACTCTACTTGCTTCTTTTCACTCTCTTCGATACTCAGCTTTGATAGAACGCATGATCAAACCAAGCTTCAATGGTGCTCATTTTGGCTCATCATCCCCTTCAATGACAGAACATATGGATTGTTTTCGACTGTCCCTCACCATTTCCCTTCTCCTTGGGCTCAAAAGACTCAAACTTGTTTTTCTTCGAAACAAGCTCAATTAAGGACTTCGTTATGGCCATTGCTTTAGAAAGTTCCTTGACCTTTGATGTTACAACTCTTTCTTCGTCCAAGGCTTTAGCCCATCCATGAGGGAGAAAAATACCTCCTTTTCACCCAGATCGAAAATTTGGAGTACGAGTTCATTGAACTCCTTCACATACTGTAATGACTTGAAGGTTAGTAGTGCCGAAAAGTGTGGTTTTGGAATCCCATTTCTGTAAATAGACTTGTAGATATTTTTTATTAAATATTTATTAATTTATAATTAAAGTGAATTGAATTTTGTATATGTAATTTTGTCGAAATAGTGTTTAATTTAAGTGCAAAGACTAAATCGTATAAGTGATAAAAGTAAGAATTATTAAGGAATTACAATTACAATTGAATATATAGGACTTATAAAGTAAATAAACCATTATATATATGATTATATGTGGCCGATTATGACTAAATATCATATATGTTATACATGATAAAACTTTAGTTAAATTAAAGTTAAAATAAAAATAAAATAAAAACAAAATGAAGGAAAAGATGTTAATTAGTGGATTGAAAGAAAATGTAACCATTCTCTTTTCGTTTTAAACATTTCTAAACAAAGAAGAGGAGAAGAAGAAGATGAACAGTTAGGGCTTTAAACTTTCAAGCTTTAATTTGGTTAGTTCAATTTAGTCATTTTCTCGTAATTTTTATGTTTTCGGAATCCTGATAGTTTGAGCTAGCTGACCCATGTCATAATTTTTAGTATTGGTAAAGACTGTGAGTTTTACCATTGTTGGATAGTTGAAGTTTTTGGTTGTATTTAGATAGATTTTAAGTTTAGAATTGATAAAAGGACTAAATTATGAAGCAAATTGATGATTTCATGCAATAAGGATTAAAATGCACAAATTGTGAAATTTGGGGAGCAATTGATAAGTAGGAAGTCCTATAAGGACTCTAAAGAATCCGACATTAAGTTTGGAGGGTTAAATGTGAAAATTATGTTAGCCCTGATTTTAGGGACTAAATTGAATAAAATGCAAATTTTACATAAATTAGAAATTGAATGTGAAAATGGTTGTATATTGATAATTTTATGTATTATTTTTAATTTTTAGGTAAAGTTGACCCGAATTTCTCGAAAAAGAAAGGAAAAAACAACGTCATTGTAACACCCTACCGTCTCTGTCATCGGATTAAGGTTATATAGCATTATTGTACAATTCATAACATTTATCATCGAAACAGAAACTAACATACAATTATATATTAACATTAGATAACATAATTTATTTATAGCAAAAATACTTCTATAGCCTTAAATCAAGCCTAAGAGACCCTAAAAATAGTTTGGGAATAATTACGGACTAATTCAAAACAAATCAGAAAATATTGGAAAAACATGAAAAATTGGGAAACAGGGGTCGCATGGTCGTGTGACTTAGCCCAGGCCGTGTGGACATTCAAACTATGGGACACACGGCCGCGTCTTAGCCCGTGTGTCAAACCATGTAACTCACTTACTTGGGTCACATGTCGTGTCGCAGGTTGTGTGAAACCTGCACCTGAAAATAAAATAACACACGACCGTGTATGGTGATTGTGTGTGGCACACAACCATGTGACAACCCGTGTCCCAGGCCATGTGCTCCAAAATTAACCCCTAAAACAAGACAACTCAAGGCCTATGCTTGTATTCCAAGACACCCTTCTTCCAACACACACACACATATATATATGATAGAAAACACAACTTAAACACCTGCAAAACATGCCATTCAATCATCCTAATTGTTCTAACCAATATGCCATTCAAAGGCACCATAACTCAAACATTGATTCAACATATTTCAAGCCATTTTCATACCTTGAACATATACCATACAAACACAAAATTGACATGCTTCAATAATATAAATATGTCCTCTATTTACTTGACCTTCAAATGACCAAACACACATATTAACTGAAGCATTTTACAAGGCAAAAAATAAGCGTATACACAAGTTTGGCATCAACCGAAATATATCAACTTAACATATAATAGCTCGAATTAGGGCTAAGTTATAATAGTGGTTTCGGGACCACAAATTTGAAGTAGAAAAATTTATTGTGATAAAGTTTTAAGGTTTATAGTATGATTGAATGCATGTGTGAAAATATCATTAAGAAATTTTATCGATAGAGGGTCCAATTAAATTAGTAAGACTAAATTGCAAAAAAAAGTGCAAAATATATGTTTTGGAAGCTTTGGGTGCTTAATTGGAATGAAATGGTAAATTAGAGGTCCTTATTTAGCAATTAGACCATTATATATCATGATGGACAAAAATGGACATGAAAGGGTAAATTTTCAAAGAAAGGCCTATGGGCATTTTGGTCATTTGGTTAATAAAAGAATAAAAAGGGAAAATGAAGTAAAAAATTATCTTCCTCACACATAGCCGAAATTCTCAAGGACACCATAGCTAGGGTTTGGCCAAATTTTAAGCTTGATAGTAAGTGAATCCTAGCCCCGTTTTTAATGCTCTTTACGTTTTTGAAGTCGTAATCAATCGATCTAGCTATTTCTACCATTTATTTGAGCTAGGGTTCATGTTAAAAAATTTACCCATGTGTGACATGCTTGTGTTTTGATGTTTAATGGAAGAATATGAAAGTTTGAGGTGTGTTTAACAACTTTTACTAAGTGATTTTTGATGAAATTGCATAAAAGGACCTTTTTGTAAAAGTTGTAAAAATGTGTGTAGGAAGTGTGATTAAATGAAAAATATGTGCTGGTATGAGTATGAAAATAGTTTGGCTAGGCTTGGGTAACAAAGAAAATGAATACATTTCATTTTACGAGCCTAGGGACTAAAGTGTAAATAAGTGCAAAGTTAAGGGCAAAAATGTAAATTTTCCTTAATATGATTTTTGGGTCAAATTGAATAGTGTGAGTAATAAACAAGCTAAATGTGTCATTATAGATCAAGAAAGACGAGGAATTGACCTAGATTGGGGAAAGGGCAAAGTTGTGGACTAAATCGCAAAAAATTGCTATTTTTGTACCGAGGTAAATTTGTATGTAAATAATGCATCATTTTATTATGTTTTGATGTTTTAATGTTGTATAAAATGTGTGACTGATATTATGTGATATAATTGACAAAGTTTTGATAAGTGATAAATGTGAATGGAGAATCCCGGTTGAACCCTAGGAATAGAATAGGATATGAGTAACATGTCACTAGGAACTCAAGTGTGTGATTATGTGATTAAGTGATGTTCGAGTGCTGGTCTAGTACGTCTACCAGTGGCTAGGTAATCTTGCATTTATTGGGGACACCTGTCAGCTTATGTGAGCATCACTGAGTAGTTACGTCCTGGCCGTCAGCTTGTGTGAGCAGACCCGTGACCTTCTCAAGAACGAGCATATATGTGAAATGTGATAAGTGGTAGCTTCGGCTATATATATGTGGCACTTATGTGCAAACTATCCATGCATCCGTTAGTATTTCGAGTGTTCAATGGGAAAAATAACAAAAGATGTGAAAATATGTGTGTTTGTATGATGATGTGGTACATGTGTGTACGAGCAATTCGTAGTATGAATGTTATAAGTGAGGATACTGTGGTAAGTTGTGTTTGAGTAAGTTTAGCATATGTGAGCTCAATGGTAAATGTGTTAACTCTCATTATATGAGTTTTGCATGGTTAAGATGCTACTTATTTGCATATAAACTCACTAAGCTATATAGCTTACCCCTCCTTTATTTTTCTTGTTTTAGTGTCACCAAGCTAGCTCAGGATCGGGACTTGTCGGAGGCTCACTTCACACTATCAGAATCGTTAATTTGGGTGTTTGATAGTTGTGATATTTTTGAAAGTATGGCATGTATAGAGACTTGGACATTTGTTAAGTGTCATCTTTGATTTGGCCAAGAATGTTAGCCTAATTTAGTTGAAAGTTCATTTTGTATAAGGCCATTTGAAATTGGCAAATATTGGTTATTGGTATGATCATGTAATGATGTCTTTCATGAATGTGGTTGCATGCATGATAGAGTTGATAATTGTGTAATGTTCATGCATGGTGATTATGGTATGTGGATGATGAGAGGATACCTTGATTGTAGAGGTTTAAGTGCTTGATTTATGTCATGATAAGTGTTGTTGGATGGACATATATGTTTTTGTGTTTCAGGGTGGCAATTGGCTTGGTAAATAGTCTACATATTGTCCACACGGATAGACACGCGGGCGTGTGTGACCACACGGCCTAGCCATACGGGCGTGTGACTCTCCAAAACATGAAATTTTTATAAATGTTGAAAAAGTTTTGAAAGTTCTCGGTTCAGTCCTGAACCACTCCTAATGTATGTTTAAGGCCCTATGGGCTCATAATAGGGACGTTATGAATATAAATGAAAATTTTTAAATTTGATGCAAATTTTATGACTCGGATTTATGTGTTCATGTGTGTTTAAGTTCGGTAACGCCTCATACCCTATTCCGACGTCAGATACAGGTAAGGAGTGTTACATAACAAGTAGTAAATTAGCATATGTATTCAAGGCTTATGCATGCCAAACACACATCACACACTCACCAGTTAGTTACTTCTTTCTTAAATTATATCACTTAGTCACATTCCTTTATAAAACACTTATAAGAGACCAAACTCACCTATTAACACAAGCATATACCAACTTATTTCACAACACACATATATATATATATGCAAGTATGTTAGGCATAGGCTCGAAACATAACAAACTAACATACAACCCTATACATACCATTTATAACCATTAGTCCAATGCAATCAATAGCTACCAAATTATTCAATGGATAGTGTGATTGTGCTCCGATGAAGATTCCAACCGGTCAAGCTTTCCGATGACCTACAGAAATAGAGAAACCAACTAGGTAAGCAACTAATACTTAGTAAGTTTGTATAACAGAACTTAAACTTACCAAGTGCAATAATTAAACAACTATAAATGATTCCATCTAGCCATAGTCCAAATTTCCTTTTCCTATACACAACACCTCACAAGATTACTAGGTGAAGCAATGCACATATAAATTTACCCAAATAAGGCATATAACATCTCAAGCTTTTCAAATCATTAATCACTTTCATCATATACTATGTATTTTCATTTTCATTACCTTTCACACCTCAAATTTCATATATCATACATGATATAGCATAGTAAATTATGACATATACCTAATAAGCATTTAGGTTTTATATCTCATCCATCACACATATATATATCCATTTCACATTCTACACATTTGAGTCCACATAATAGATAATAAGTAAACATAATGCTTATTTCATTCGTCACATGATAAATTTTCATCCTTTTCATTGCATATGTGCATATCCATCTGTCCATTTCGTATAAACATTAGTACATTAAGTTTTTATACATGTCTTTCCAATAACCTTTACTTACCCATTGAACCATCTAGAATTTCATCGGATACTCGAGAATGTTCACACATAGTATGCCTTTTCATGTAATAATAACCTTTCCTTTTCAATAGTGCTCACATGAGCTGTAAAATGGGCCTGGTCAGACGAGCCATGGAGTGGAATGTTAGCTATACGATGCTGCTCACATGAGTTGTGGAGAATCCACAACAAATACAAGACCTCAGCCATCAGTAGGACATTCAAGACCAACACCCGAAACCATATAAACCCTATTGACATGTCATTTGTATCCTAAGAATTCTTAAGATTCAAACGGGACTTTTACATCTTAAATCCTTTACTTCTATTACATTATAACATTTCCATATATCATCATGATTTACACATTTCTCAATTACAAGCTTCAAATAAACTAACCTTACACATCAAGATTTTAATTTACATAATTATTCATAGTAATTCATTTAAAACATCCTATTAAAAATAATTTAACTCTATACAAACTTACCTATACCAAAACGATGCCCTCACGTGATCTAACGACTAATCCGCTATTTTGGTTTTCCCATGATTAGTGTCCATTTGAGTCGTTCTTGATCTAGATAAATATTTTTATTCAATTAGTCCCGTTCCAACATTTAAAATAATTAATTTAACTTATATGCAATTTAGTAGTTAAATTTTACCTTTTATGCAATTTAGTCTCTAAACTCGAAACTTGTAATTTCACCATTTTTAACCATAAATCATGCTAGCTGATTTTTAATGTAACACCCCAAAACCAGCCTAGATGCTATGGCCAAATCTGGCGTGTCACATCAGAGTGTCGTTTCAAAAACTAGATTCACCGATAAACGCTGATTTTTATGTTTAAATACTTTTAAGTTTAGTTCAATATAAGATCTCGACAACAGCTTTTTAGAAATAAGTTTTGTTGATAAAAACAAGTAATTGGGTTAAAACCTGTTAATATTTATTACAAGAGAAAGGTCGGTAAAATTCATTATTCCATTTTCAAACCAAATGTTAGAAAAGTAATTTCCATATTAATCATTGTTGGTTTCTTAATCTTGATTGCAACCGCTGAAGCCTTTTTGTTGAAATTCTAAGATGAAATGTGCGTGTTTTTCTTGAAAACATTTGTTATTTTTGAAAACTAGGATTATCTACTTTAGCAGTTTAAAATTGTTATCAAAACCCGAATAAAAGAAAAGTAAAATCCCAATGGCCTTATTACAAAAAATAAACCCCAAATATCAAATTTAAAATGTTTAAGTTTAAATAATTGAATAAAGTTCGCATGGCCACCTCTGAGTCCCTCGTAGCTCCAAATTGCCTAAAACTGGGGATTACCTGCATAGTTAAAAGAAAGGGTGAGTTTGTGAAAACTCAGTGTGTAATCCCCTAACAGTCTATAGCAACTGAACATGAAAAACAGTCTAGGCCAAAGCCCTAAACAGTAACAGAGCAGTTTGGGCTTTTAGCCCAGTATAGAAATAGTGTCGACCCAGCCCAAAATAGAATAGTGCAGAACAGACATGTAACCTAGCCCAATCCATCCAACTCACCACCCGTACCATCAAACACACCATATGGGGATAAAATCGACCAGCCAACACACCAAAAACACAGCATGGCTGCTAATATCAGAATACGTGGCGGAGCCACCAGAATTAGAATACGTGGCGGAGCCACTAGAATTAGAATACATGGCGGAGCCACCAAAATTAGAATACGTGGCGAAGCCACTAATAATAAAGATACGTGGCAGAGCCACTAGTACAAAACTACCTCCATATCAAACCCCAACCTCATGCAGAATGTCATGTCATACATATGAATCGAGCATATAGAAGATCATACTCATCAGTCAACCTACCCCTAGGGGTATAATGGTCATTTCGATAGTTAGGGGTAAAATGGTAATTTTACCCCTCAAGGGTATTTTGGTCATTTAACCTCATTCTGGAATCTCAGTACATACTATGGCCCATTGAGGCCAATGGTGGCCCAAGCCCACAAAAACGTTCGTGGAGGCCTTTACACTTTGTTGCCCATGATCGGTGGGCTCGATTTACCCCGTGAGTGTTCGCATACTCACGAGAATGCAAATGCCAAGGTTTCAGCATTTCGGCTTTTCGGCTTTTGCCAAATCACAGTAATCTAGGGTGTGAATAAACACCTGATTTAAGGAAAGTGCGACGAGTCCACAACACCGAACCTATATTTATTCAAAATAATTTTTTAGACAACCGACAATTGGGATATCAGTCGACTTAAACCTTAATTCGAAATTGGCCCTCACACTTACCTTGATTGAAAGAGCAAATCCTAGTCCTCAAGATCGCTGTTCAAAATTATTCCCCAGTTCCTGCCGTTTATCTGCGTTACCATGAAAACACTAAGTAAGATTGTCGAATCCCACAGACTGAGAGTTTTTCTCAACAACTAAAGAACACACCCTCCCAAGGTATGAAACATTCGACACAAAAAGGCAAGGAAGTATACATTCGGTTTAGCATTAGAGTAGAGGGAAAGATTAAAGTACATGGTCAATAGAATGAAAGGGTGGTAGAAAAAATTATACTTACTAATAAAATTGAGGAACGATGGTAACTGACGAAACCCAAAATAATTGCCGCACCTAAAATCCCTCTATGCCACTCGGATAAGGTTTGCCAAACAACATACGATAAAAAGATTGAGAAGAAGGGAAAGACAGGAGTGGGCCAAGGCTAGGATGTACAAGAGAAAGGGTTGTGATTAGACTAAGAGGAGGTGAGAAGGAGTATTCGGTTATGGTTGCAAGAGTAACCGCACAATATGCTAAAGGGAGTGTCGAATGAAAGAACAAGGAAAAGATTGAGAAAAGCAATCGGCTGAAGAAGAACAAAAGAAGGAAAACAAGTGAGAATGGAAAGGAATAGGGTTCAGCTAAAGAAGAATTAAGTAGAAAGCACCAGAGTGCAAATTTGGCAGAGAGAAAATATGAGCAGGAAGAGAAAGATTCAAAGATGAAAATCGGCACTTAGGACATACTCTAATACAAACCCGAAAATGTACAAGTTACTTGTAAAAATTGGCACTTGGTGGAAAAGAAACATGAAATGTCAAAAGAATAAAACCCAAAAATGACTGAAGGAAATTTGACTCCTACACACCAATTGTCGAAAAAAAGAACATGACCCCAAAAGTTCCCCTAGCCAAATTTGCACATACCTAATGCACAATTCGGCTACAACTCTCACAACCCAAAATCCCTTGAAACAGTCCACAATTTTCTCCTTGATACTCTCCACCATCTACTCCTCATTCAAATTCAATCCAACAACCAAGACCAATTCAAACTCCCCCTTTTACCAAGTCCACAACTACCTTCTACAATTTGAAGCCCATACAACCTCTTGCCGCCCCCAAGTAGCAAAATAATTGTATTTTGCTTGCAAGGGGATTTGAACCCTTGCCTCTCTCACATGCACACATGACACTTGCCACCACAACACCAGCTCCTTTGTGTTATGATACAACCACAACTTGTGACACCCTTAATTTAACCTTAGTCAAGAAGTGGTTTCGGGACCACGAAATCGAGTCACAAAAATATTTAAATACCTTATTCTATGCCTAATATATGTGAAAATGCATGTGTGAATTTTTAATTCTTTGATCTAGTTAATTTGAATGTGAATTGAAATAAAAAGGACCCATGTGAAAAGATTTAAATATATGTGTGGCTAATTTTAAGAGATTAATAAAAGAATGAAGTAAAATAAATGGAGTTGCATGTCAAATATCCATTTTCTAAGGTTAGTGGCCGGCCATGCTATGAATGGAATGATTGTTTTTGTATTTTAATTGTAAAATAAAGCTTAGTGGAATGTTATCATAATGCTGAATTAAATAATAAAAGAATTTGGTGAAAAGAACAAGGTAGCTCTTTTGTGTTCCTTTTAGCCGAAAATCAAATAAGAGAGGGGAGAAAAGTCTAAAACCATTCGGCACTTTGATCTTCTTCATTAGGTGAGTTCTTGATTAAAATTTAATGGAAATTTGATTTTTTTGGGTTGGATGTTAAGCTAGTTAGGCAACCCATGGTTCAATTTTTTTTGTTATGTGGTTATATATGCATTTCGGCCATGGTCTTTGCTTGAATTTGAGATTTGTAATGTGATTTTCCTAAATTGTCTATGAATTTTTGGTTGTTGATTTCATGGTAATGGTATATTGAATCCATGATTTGAATCCATGAAAATTTAGTAAGGTTGCATTCGGCAACTTGCTTGGAATTGCTTGGAATTATGAAATGATGTCCAAAATTTGTAATTCATGCTTAAATATTGAAATGGAGCTTACAATTAATAGAACTATGTAATAATTGAGGATTTTATGTGTTAAATTTTGGATGTTGGAGTTTTAGCTTTGAAATAGTTGTTAGATGGGTTATAAAGTATTAAAAATTGGAAAGAGAAAGAGCTTAAGGCATGGTTAGTATTCGGCCATGATGAGAAGTAAGAAAATGAATGTTGTGGTTGAGATGATTGAGGTGGTGATCTAGAAGCTAAGTGATTATCGGCTAGGGTGTTATGTATATTTAAGTGCCGAGTGTGGACTAAAACATTTAGTAGAATAATTGTTAATTATATGCTTGAATGTACGGTTTGTAAGAAGTAAATTTATGGATAAGCTTGATAGATGTTGTTGAGGCTAATTTAAGAGCTTTGTGGCATATAATCCTTAGAAAATTATGTTTGTGGTTATAAAAGATTTTGGGCATTCGGCTACTTGATGAAAGATGAGAGACATGCTTATATGTTTATATGTGTATTACCGAACATGATTGTGAATAATGATACTAATAAAATGGTTTGTAAGTTATTAATAAGGGTTTTGACATAGATACTTGTAAATAAGACAAATATTATATATTTGGAACCCTTACATGGTATTTCGGCTTTAGTTAATTATTTTAGAAATTAAAGCTAAATGTTATAAGGAAATAAGTGTATTTCTTTCTAACCGAATTATAATATAATCAAATGTGGTTTTACACAATAGTGATGTGATAAGTTTAAATTTGGTTCATTAGCTCAAGAACTCAAGGAAACAAAGTCGGATCATGGAAAAGGGAAATTGGTCGAATCGTCGGAATTGACGTACATTAGAGATCGAGGTAAGTTTTAAGTATTAAAGCCTATAATATGATTGAGTATGATATGTTAAGCACATATTAAAAGAATCATAACTCTATTGTATTTTTATGCATATAGCCTAATGGCTATTATGAAGTATAGGTAAGTTATTGATATGATATGTTGCCAAATGGATATGATAATATGAAGTGCTAAAAGGATATGTCAGAAGAGTAAATTTGTAATAAATCTGCTTAGGACAGCAGCAGTAACATGAATTTAGAAAATCACCATAAATTGTTGGAGTTGAATTAAAGGCTGAATAAATTATGTAATTAAATCTTAATGAGTCTAGTTTCTTATAAAAGAAACTGTGTAAGCAAAGGAATTGCCGATAATGAGATATTTAAAGTTGTGTGAGACAGTGTTAGAATGACTCCGAAATCCCCTGTACTATTTTTAGAAAATCATTATAAATTGTACAAAAATTTTTATAAGACAAAATTTATATGCTTAGACTCCTTAATGAGTCTAGTTTCAAATGAAACAAACAAGAACATATTTTACAATGAGGAATTTTATTCGTAGTGAAGAGTGGTCAGTATAGTCAAATAGTGAAACAGGGGAAACTTTAAGAAAAATCTGGTATTGATTGGCCAAACTAAAAATTCTGAAAATTTTATGGATAAAAGATATATGAGTCTATTTTTATGGGAAATTAACGGCACTTCATTTGGAGTTTCGTAGCTCCACTTACGAATAATTTAATGACTGTTGCTCATGAAAACAGCTTGTAGTGAATTTGTGATTAAGTAGTAAACATTGATAAAACTGTTTGAGTTGCTTATAAACTATCGATTAAATATTGTAATCAAAGTACCGAATCCATATTAAAGTGAGGCTATAAGCCGTAAATGACTAGTATACCTAGTCAATTTTGTTATGATGAAATTGATGTACAAGATATGTATGTGTGGTGAGGCCGAAATGGCTAATATCAAATGTGTGTAAGTTATCTGAATGGCCTTTATGAAATGTGTGCTATCTTTATTGTATAGTGAGGCCGAATGGTTATTTAGAAGTGTAATATGTCTGAGTGGCTATTTAAATGAAAGCAAAATATGTGATGTATTAGCAAATGATGATAAAAATATAATCTTATATATGTGCTTGTGTATGTGGTAAAGCCAAATGGCTAATGTGAAATATGTGAGATATATATATATGTGGTAAAGCCGAATGGCTAATGCGAAATGTGTATGAGATATGTATATGTGGTAAAGTCGAATGGCTAATGCGAAATGTGTGAGATATGTATATGTGGTAAAGCCGAATGGCTAATGTGAAATATGTATGAGACATGCATATGTGGTAAAGCCAAATGGCTAATGTGAAATATGTATGAGATGTGTATATATATTGTGGCCGAATGACAAATTGTGAAAGGTGTGTATTATTAGATATTTGATGAGGCAAATGAATTACAAATATGATAGTCGATGTGAATGTTGTAACATGTGATTAAATGTGCATGAAACTTGGAAATATATTCCTGGTAAGACCCGATGACTACGTGTGGAGATTATGTCCAGGTAAGACCCGATGACTACGTGTGGGGATTATCCGAGCTAAAGGTCTCGCTGATGATTCGATTAAAGCATAAGATTATATGACTTCACAGTAACAATTGTTAATAAATACGTTCAATGCGTTAAGTTGGACAAGTATGTATTCTGAGCTTATATTTAAGCTTGAGTTGGATTAAATCACAAGGGTTTTATGTGATGCATATGTGAGTAAAACAATAAGACTGTTTCTATGATTATTGTGCATTTGGCCAATGTGAAAAGCTAGGTGAAAATATGTAATGTACCTATGTTTGTAAGAGATCATTATCAAGTGAGAATTTATCTGCTTATTGTGTATTACATAATTGTGTATATTCGGCCAAAAAAAAAGGGCAGTATACCTAGAAAGAGGTTATATGAGAATTCGTAAGATCGACTTTTAATTTGGTATGTCAGGTATGTGATAAATACTTGTACATGTTAGACCCATCAGAATTAAATCATGATTGTAAAGTGGAAAGAAAATATGAAAATGCCATATCAATATGTGGGTATACGGTTATGGAGAAATATTATAGGATATTGGGAGATATACATTTTGACTTGACCGATAAGGGTAACTGTAGATATGAAATGAAATGTTATATATGAATCAAATAAACAAATTGGTTATATTTGAGTTCAAGGGTTTTTTTTTTAAAATTGCTTAAGACTTACTAAGCTTACAAAAGCTTACTCTGTTGTTATGTTTCTCTGTTTTATAGATTGTTGAATTTGGCCTTTTGCTCGGGGATTGTCAGCAACTTGTCACACTATCACTATCCACTGCTTGGTGCTGCTATGTTTTGGATTATCTTATGGCACGTATAGAATAGACTAGTAGCGGAAGAATATTTTTGTTAATGTATATAAGCCATGCGAAAATGGCATCTTTTGAATGTTTACTTATAGGAGTTTAAATTTTATCCCTGGCTGTGCTTAGTACTTATTTAAATGAATGATCTTTATTTCAAGAAAAAGTTCAAAATTTTACTGTTCTGATATGAGTTACAAGTCCGGTAATGCCTCTTACCTATTCCGGTGACGGTTACGGGATAGGGGTGTTACACAACTAAATATGAGTCTAATAAGCTAACATGCAAGTTCATGACCTTCAAACACACTCAATTCACTTAGCCTACAAAGCAAACAAGTAATTTGCGCCAACACATGCAAAATCATAACCCCTATATTTTTGGGGCGTTACAACTCTACCCCCTTTAAAGAAATTTCGGCCTTGAAATTTACCTGGTCAGAAAAAGGTGAGGGTATTGTTGTCGCATCCCCTCCTCAGGCTCCCACGTGGCTTCTTCTAAATCGTGATTATGCCAAAACACTTTGACTAGATGGACCGATTTCCTTCTCAACACCTTAACTTCGCGATCCAGTATCTGCACCGGCTCTTCCTTGAAAGTCAAATTAGACCTAACCTTGATCTCCCCCCCCAGCACTATGTGAGAGGGATCAGAACGGTACCGCCTCAACATGGAGACGTGGAACACATCATGAATTTTGTCCAATTCTGGAGGCAGCTCAAGTTGATAGGTAACTGGTCCCACATGCTTTAATACTCGATAAGGCCCGATAAATCTAGGGCTTAACTTGCCCTTCCGTCCAAATCTTAGAATTTTCTTCCAAGGTGAGACTTTTAAAAAAACATAGTCCCCTACTGAGTACTCGATCTTTTTACGCTTTAAGTCCACATATGACTTCTGCCTATCCGATGCTTCTTTTAATCGGTCTTTAATCACTTTAACTTTGTCTTTAGTATCCGCAACTAACTCTGGCCCCAAAACTTGATGCTCACCTAGTTCAGTCCAACATGTAGGTGTACGAAACCTATGACCTGACAACGCCTCATATGGTGCCATCTGAATAATGGCCTAATAACTGTTGTTATATGCGAACTCAGCTAGCGGCAAATAGTCTTCCCAGCTACCTCGAAAGTCAATAACACAGCTTCTGAAGATATCCTCCAGTATCCGAATCACCCTCTCTGACTGTCCATCTGTCTGAGGGTGAAAGACAGTGTTGAAATCCAACCTTGTACCTAGTGCCTCGTGTAACCTTTTCCAGAACTGAGATGTAAATCTAGGATCTATATCAGATATGATTGATACTGGCACCCCATGTAGTCTCGCGATCTCAGCCACATACAACATAGACGACTTCTGCAGCGAGTAGTCAGTACGAATTGGTATAAAGTGGGCGGACTTAGTCAATCTGTCTACAATAACCCACACAGAGTCCTTCTTAGAAGGCGTCAGGGGTAGCCCACTCAAAAAATCCATGGTTACCCTTTCCCACTTCCAAAGTGGAATCTTGACTGGCTGAAGTAGTCCAGACGGCAGTTGATGCTCAGTCTTAACTTGTTGACATGTCAAACACTTACCCACATACTCAGTTACCTCACGCTTCAGTCCTAGCCACCAATATAGTTCACGCAGATCTCGATATAATTTTTTCCCACCAGGGTGCATAACATATGGAGTGCTATGCGCCTCACGCAGTATCGATTACCTCAGATCAAAATCTTTTGGAACACAAACTCTCCCACAGCAACACAAAACTCCCTCACTATTCAGTTCAAAATTAGAAGTCTCACCATTCTTAACTTGTCAAAAACGGGAAGCTAATGACTCATCTAACAACTATTTCTCCTTATTTTGCTTAATCCAAGTCGGTTTCACTTGCAGCTCAGCCAACAAGCTACCATCATCAAAGAGGCTGAGACGAGCAAACATTGCTTTCAGATCGAATACAGCCCTATGGCTCAGTGCGTCCACTACTACGTTAGCCTTACCAGGCTGGTACTCAATGGAGCAATCATAATCCTTATGTAACTCTATCTATCTTTGTTGCCTAAGGTTTAGCACCTTTTAAGTAATGAGGTATTTGAGGCTTTTATGGTTTGTGTATATAACACACCTCTCCCCGTAGAGATAGTGCCTCCAAATCTTTAATGCGAACTCCAATGCAACTAACTCCAAGTCATGAGTAGGATAATTTGCCTCGTGAGGCTTAAGCTGACGTGATGCGTAGGCAACCACTTTACCCTCTTGCATCAACACACAACCCAAACTAGTGTGTGACGCATCACTGTATACAGTATACTTCTTCCCAAACTCCGGTTGTATCCAAATAGGGGCCTCAGTTAGAACCTTCTTCAGCTTCTCAAAAATTTCTTGTTACTTATCAGTCCAATTAAACCGTACCCCTTTTTGTAATAATTTTTTCAACAGTGTAGCAATTACAGAAAACCCTTCACCAAACCGTCTGTAATACCCAGCCAGACCCGGAAAACTTCAAATTTCCAATACAGTCCTTGATGGTTTCCAATCCACTACGGCTTCAATTTTTCAAGGATCCATCCTAATCCCCTTAGTAGATACCACATGCCCCAGAAACATCACTTCTCGCAACCAGAACTCACACTTGCTGAACTTTGCATATAACTGCTTTTCTCTCAGAATTTGCAGGACAGTTCGAAGATGCGCGTCATAATCCTCCTCGAAACTCGAATACACCAAAATGTCGTTTATAAGGACAACCATAAACCAATCCAGATAGGGTTGGAATACCCGGTTCATGAGATCCATAAAGGTTCTAGTGCATTCGTAAGCCCAAACGGCATTACCAGGAACTCGTAGTGACCATATCGAGTCCTAAATGTTGTCTTATAGATATCTGCCTCCTTAACCCTCAGTTGGTGATACCCAGAACAAATGTCGATTTTGGAGAATATCAAAGCTCCTCTAAGTTGATCAAAAAGGTCGTCGATCCTTGGTAGGAGGTACCTGTTCTTGATAGTCAGTTTGTTCAACTGTCGGTAGTCGATGCACATGCGCATAGTCTCATCTTTCTTCTTAACGAATAACACCAGTGCTCCCCATGGAGACACACTCGGTCGGATAAACCCTCGGTCCAGAAGCTCTTGAATTTGTGCCTTTAACTCCACAAGCTCTTTCGATGCCATCCTATAAGGGGGATTGGACACCAGAGCTGTTCCAGGTAGCAGCTCAATTTCGAATTCGACCTCACGATTCGGAGGCAACCCAAGAAGCTCATCAGGAAAAACATCCAGAAATTCCTTAACAGTTCTAACATCTCTCACTGAAGGACCTTCAAAATCAGACACGCTCACATAAGCTAAATACGCTTCGCAAACCTTACGAACCAATTTCTCAACCTTTAATGTTGAGATGACATTAAACAAAAAATCCCTTCGCTCTCCCATCACAGCTACCTCTTCATCCTCAGAAGTCTTCAACACGATTCGCTTAGCAGTGCAATCCAAATTCGCACGGTACTTCACTAGCCAGTTCATACATAAGATAAGATCAAATTCACCAAATGTAATTCCATTAAACCCGCTGGAAAGATTTTACCTTGCACTTATAGGGGTACGTCTCTAAACAATTTGTCTACCCTAACCGACTGTCCTAGTGGACTTAACACAGATATCTCACTAGCAATATTTTCAAACTGGATACCCAACTTCTTCGACACAGTACATGCAATATGTGAGTGTGTAGACCCAATATCTATTAAAGCAATGTATGGTATGTTATGAATCAAGAACATACGAGTTATGACGTTAACGGCGTCATTATCCTCTCGGTAACGAGTAACGTAGACTAAGGCTAGCTGCCTCGCATCAATATTACCAGCACCTCTGCTCGGTGCTCTACGGCCACGTCTATTACTATTTCTGCCCTTGGCCTGGCCACGGCCTCTCGGTGGTTGCTAACCACCTTTTATTGGTTGTACAACCCTTTGCTCTGTAGCTTGCGTCTGACCCGGCCTCTAAGGGTAATCCCTGACTTGATGATCCTTGTACCCACATCGAAAGCACGAACTAGTTCGTCTCTAACACTCCCCCTAATGAGACCTCCCACGATCCGTGTAAGCCTACGGTCTAACCATAGTCACCGGTACTGCTCGAACCGACCCATCAAATTTGGCCTTCTTAATAGGCCTCCCTGAAGAACTCGAGGGCCCTGAATCCCTCCTAAACCTGCCCCTATCCTTATCGCGACCCTGGCGCTCTGAGCGCTTCACATCCTCAGCTATCTTTGCTTTTTCAATAAGGGCAACAAAATTGCGCTCCCCTTACGGAGCTATCAACAGTCGTAACTTATCCCAAAGGCCATCCTCGAATCGTACACTGTGTTCATACTCATTGGGGACAATCTCACGGGCATATCGACTCAGCGACAAAAACTCCACCTTGTACTCTGCCATTGACTTATTCCCCTGGGTCAAACTTAGAAATTCCTTCCTATAGGCATCTACATAACTCGCCCCAACGTATTTCCCTTGGAAGGCTGCCTTGAAAAAATCCCATGTTAATCGGTCGGCATGAGTACCATCCCTTACAGTGAGCCACCATTGATAGGCCTCGTCCGCAGTAAACCCTTCAGTTTCTACTCCACCGAACAGTCCAGATCATCCATTATTCACTCAGTGGCCTCTAGCCAGTACTCAGCCACGTTCGGGGCTACATCAGAAACACCCCTGAAGATTTCTGCTCCTTTGGCTCGGTGTCGCTCAGAAATTGATCCACGGCCCATGGACCCAGCACACGCTCCTGCAACTCTCTCTAAGACCCGGATCATCGCTTGAGACAAAGCATTATCCCCTAAAGCTTGATCATGAGACCCCGTTTTAGTCACTGGTGATGCCGGTGCCTCCTTAGTAGGCACATGTCCCGATGTCGAAGATCTAACCTGAGCACTTGCTCAGCCTCTACCACGGTCTCGAGTACCCCTTTCGCGAGTACCTCTTATGCTCATATCATTATTGTGAATTATCTGATTTAAGAGTCTTATGAATTAGTTCAAAATTCTAGTAATTATTAACGGATGTTTTATGACAAAGCAGTAATATAAAGTTTTTTTTTCCAGAGATCAGATTCTCACTATAGTTTCAGTCTTCTATAGTCTTAGTTTTCCTTACAGTCACAGTCTACTCTAACTATAGAGTTTCAGTATAACACTATTATCTATGGTAGTTTCTCAGTATCTCATTTTAGTCTAACCTAGTAAATAATGTCAGAAAAACTTACAGATTTGGTCCGGAGACTCAGTGTGCCACACTTCCAGTAACAACATTTCAAAACAATCAAATTCTCTTAAAATCATTTTCTTCAAAAAATCAAGGTTTAGAAGAACTTTTAAAACCCAATTTTGAGAAAACTTTCAAAAGAAATCAAATTTTCAAAACAATTTCAACCGTTAAAATCAATTTTTAAAGAATTTAAGAAAATTTGAAACCCATTTCACAACTGAGTTTTGCAACCTGGCTCTAATACCACTAAATGTAACACCCCAAATCCGGCCCAGAAGCTACGGCCGAATCTGGCGTGTCATATCAGAGTGTCATTTCAAAAATTGGATTCATCAATAAATGCTTATTTTTATGTTTAAATACTTTTAAGTTTAGTTCAGTATAAGATCTCGACAACAGCTTTGTAGAAATAAGTTTTGTTGATAAAAACAAGTAATTAGGTTAAAACCAATTAATATTTATTACAAGAGAAAGGTCGGTAAATTTCATTATTCTATTTTCAAACCAAATGTTAGAAAAGTAATTGCCATATTAATCATTGTTGGTTTCTAAATCTTGATTGCAATCGCTGAAGCCTTTTTGTTGAAATTCTAAGATGACATGTGCATGCTTTTCTTGAAAACGTTTATTATTTTTGAAAACTCGATTTATCTACTTTTGCAGTTTAAAATCGTTATGAAAACTCGAATAAAAGAAAATTAAAATCCCAATGGCCTTATTATAGAAAATAAATCCCAAATATCAAATTTAAAATGTTTAAGTTTAAATAATTAAGCAGAGTTTGCATGGCCACCTCTGTAACACCCCTAACCCGAATTCGTCGCCGGAATAGGGTTATAAGGCATTACCGAACAATGTACAACTTTTATTCATTTAACTAATCATATTAAAAATTCTATAAAACATATTACAATCATGCATTTATTATCATTTAATATAGCAAGTATGAAAACACATTGATTAATAATATATGCGGCAAAGATTCATAAAGCGTGGTCTATTAACTTGCAGTACTCACTGTATGATATAATACCTAATAACATATTTACCAAATCCTTATCTTACTTGAACAAACATTAATACTAAATTAAAGCATTACAAGTCATCAAATAGATATACAAACACATTACCTAAACGTCATACTATTTGTCCAAATATAATTTACACTCAAACTCCTCATTATCATTACTTAACATAGGTTACTATTCATTTGGTCTTTATCCAATGCTTGAGCCGAATGCAATTGCTATTAACGTTTATGCTTAGACAAATTCCCACTTTCAACTTTCCCATTCATTAATCATGTCAAACATTTCAAGAGCTAAACTCAAATACCAAACATAATATGCTTTTCTCATTAGTATATCACAAATATACATATATGCATACTATATAACAGCCATTTTGACTAACACTTTAACTAGCCAAAACCGAATCCATACATGCTAATATTATCTATCATGAAACATAAAACAAAAGTCATATATAAGACTAATTCAATGCACTCATATTCGATCAAATACATAAGTAAATATATAACTAAAACTTATTCAATAAATATGCTTAATAATTTATCTACTCAATCAAATATGCCAATCGCATTTCAGCTTCACATCAAATATATCACATATATTATATTATACTAACCAAGATTAATTAAACCTAAAGCTTACCAAACTATATCAACTACACATTAAAACATATCGTGACATTTAATTATAAACCAAAACTAAATAAACACTCCATAATCACATATATCAACCACATTATTTAATTAAAACATGAAACTATACTTAACAAAATGATCAAGCCATTTTCGCATGGTTTATATATATACATACCAAAATCAGACTTGTTCACAAAATAGTTTAACCTATACATGCCATAAGTTTTGAGTTTAGCTTCTAAAAGTACCGATAATTAAACGATAGTGTAGACGACTTCACCAACGATCCTCGAGCACGTAACGACCTCCAAAATCTATAAAACCAAGGCAAACATATACATACAATAAGCTATTATAGCTTAGTAAGTCTTAAGCAATTGTACAATTCATTAACATTAATAAATCAATAAACTAAAAACTGATTCATACTTTCATATTCATTTATACATGTTCAATCTGTCAAAGATTCAATATGTCAAACATATAAACATATATTAGTTCATCCAAATTCACATGTAGTTATAAACATAACTTTAATCCTTATTAACCTATTCACATATACATATTTGGCCGAACACATACTTCCATGAATGCATAAACTTCCATTTCCATCTCATATAATTTGTATTACAAATATAAAAGCCAACTTACCTAATTACACAAATACAACTAACTACCACATACCTGTTCATTTTAACTCTTTTAAAATATGAAATCATCACTTCATCACAAAATCTCGTAATCATAAACTCTTTATAATTCACCGGCAATGAGCCTACTAGGTATAAACCTGAAATCACACCGGCACGAAGCCTGCTAGGCTCGAAGCCTAAATTTTTATACACCGGCATTTAGCCTGCTAGGGATGAAGCCTGATTTCTATACACCGGTATTAAGCCTGCTAGGCATAAAGCCCGATTTCTATACACCGGCATTAAGCCTGCTAGGCATAAACCTCGATTTCTGTTATACACAGTCATTTCAAACCCTACTTCACGTATAAGAAATTCAATTGCAACATACTTTTCATGTAACTTTCCAAATATCATCACATATTTCAAATAAGCTTAAATATGCTATTTTCCAATATCACATTCGGCTAAACAACCACATATATCCATTTAATTCCAAATCAATACTTTAAACAAATTTTCACTCAAAATAATAAATAAAAAAATAAAAATGTTTAAAGTGCTTATAGACTTACCTCGGATATCGACGAACGACGTAAACTGACTATTCGTCTATTTTTGTTTTTCCCAGATCCAAATCCGATTTTCTATTTTCTTGATCTAAATTGATATAAATTAAACTTATTTAATAAAATATTCAATCCAATTCACTCAAAAACACATAAATGAGCAAATTGCACTTTTGCCCCATATATTTTACACATTTAGCAATTAAGTCCAAAATTCATAAAACACAAAATAAATATAATTTACTTACACTAAGCTAAGGCTGAATACTCCTCAAGCCCCTACAAGTCCTCACATTTAATTTAATTCACAATCTAGTCCCTTTATTTACTATTTTTGCAATTAAGCCCTATTTACTTAATTTTCATGAAAATTTCCAATACAAACTTACTAATCTAACACATATCTCTTATTTAACAATATCAAACACAAAATTCACCAAGATATCAATAATGGCAACTCATGAATACATCATCAAAACCAGAAATTTAGGCATGGGTCGAGTAGTATTCGAAGCAACGATCTCAAAAATGTAAAAATTATCAAAAACCGAGTCAAAACCATACCTTAATTAAGAGAAACAATAGTCGAACACCAAGCTTGTATTTTTCGTTCTTTTGTTCTTTTATTTCGACAAGAAGATGATAAAATGGCTTTATTTTCATGCCATTTGTTTTATTTATTTTACAATAATAATATATTTACCTAACCATCCATTAAAATATTTATCATTACTAAAATGCCAAACCATGAATTCCACTAAACTTTTAATGGTCAAATTACAACATAAAAAACTTCCCTTTAATAAGCCTTAAAATTAAGCACTTCTAATAAATAGCCAGCCACTTTTATATTTTACGCGATTAAGTCATTTTATTTAATTGGCACTCATTCGACAAAATTAAATCACGAAAATTTCACTCACAAAAATTCACACATAATAAATATAGAAAATAATTTTAAAAAATTTTTCTGACTTGGATTCGTGGTCCTGAAACCACCGTTTCGAATAGGGTTAAAATTAGACTATTACAACCTCTGAGTCCCTCGCGCCTCTAAATCGCCTAAAACTAGGGATTACCTACACAGTTAAAAGAAAGGGTGAGTTTGCGAAAACTCAGTGTGTAATCCCCTAATAGTCTATAGCAACAGAACATGCAAAATAGTGTGGGCTGAAGCCCTAAACAGTAACAGAGTAGTCTGGGCTTTTAGCCCAATATAGAAACAGTGTGGACCCAACCCAAAATAGAATAGTGCAGAACAGACATGTAACCCAGCCTAATCCATCCAACTCACCACCCGTACCATCCAACACACCATGTGGGGATAAAATCGACCCACCCAACCAACACACTAGTAACACAGCAAGGCTGCTAATATCAGAATATGTGGCGGAGCCACCAGAATTAGAATATGTGGCGAAGGCACTAAAAATAGAGATACGTGGCAGAGCCACTAGTACAGAACTACCTCCATATCAAACCCCAACCCCATGCAGAATATCATGTTATACATATGAATCGAGCATACAGAAGATCATACTCATCAGTCAACCTACCTCTAGGGGTATAATGGTCATTTCGACAGTTAGGGGTAAAATGGTAATTTTACCCCACAGGGGTATTTTGATCATTTAACAACATTCTGGAGTCTCGGTACATACTATAACCCCTTTAGAGAGTCTATCGTCGCCTTGAGTGACTCAGATAATCTACATGGCCAGAACAGTTTATATGGGCCCAAAACCCCCTATTGGGCCCAAGTGGGCCCGCCCGCTCGTGTGGTCCATTTAATTCAAATTCAGCCACGGCAACGCAAGCCTCACGGTCCAGACAATTAATTAACACTTATCGAAGATTTTGCTCGTGTGGGACCCACAGCTTGTTGGGCCAACACGGCCCATTTCGGCCCATCGAGGCCAATGGCAACCCAAGCCCACAAAAATGCTCGTGGAGGCCTCTACGCTTTTTGGCCCATGATCTGTGGGCTCGATTTACTCCGTGAGTGTTTGCATACTCACAAGAACGCAAATGCCAAGGTTTTAGCATTTCGGCTTTTCGGCTTTTGCCAAATCACAGTAATCCAGAGTGTGAATACACACCTAATTTACGGAAAGTGCGACGAGTCCACGACACCGAAACCTATATTTATTCAAAATAATTTGTTAGAAAACTGACAACTGTGATATCAGTTGACTTAAACCTTAATTCAAAATTGGCCCTCACACTTACCTTGATTGAAAGAACAAATCGTAGTCTTCAAGATCGCTGCTCAAAACTATTCCCCAGTTCCTGCCGGTTATCTACGTTACCATGAAAACACTAAGTAAGATTGTCGAATCCCACAGACTGAGAGTTTTTCTCAACAACTAAAGAACACACCCTCTCAAGGTAGGAAAACATTCGATACAAAAAGGCCAGAAAGTATACATTCGGTTTAGCATTAGAGTAGAGGGAAAGATTAAAGTACATGGTGAATAGAATGAAAGGGTGGTAGAAAAAATATACTTACTGATAAAATCGAGGAACGATGGTAACTGAAAAAATCTGAAATAATTGCTGCACCTAAAATCCCCTACACCACTTGGCTAAGGTTTGCCAAACAATATACGATAAAAAGATTGAGAAGAAGAGAAATACAAGAGTCGGCCAAGGCTAGGATGTACAAGAGAAAGGGTTGTGATTACACTAAGAGGAGGTGAGAAAGAGTATTCGGCTATGGTTGCAAGAGTAACCGCACAATATGCCAAAGGAAGTGTCGAATGAAAGAAAAGGGAAAAGATGGAGAAAAGTAATCGACTGAAGAAGACCAAAAGAAGGAAAAAAAGTGAGAGAAGAAAGGAATAAGGTTCGGCTAAAGAAGATTTAAGAAGAAAGCACGAGAGTGCAAATTCGGCAGAGAGAAAATATGAGCAGGAAGAGAAAGATTCAAAGAGGAAAATTGACACTTAGGACATACTCTAATACAAACCCAAAAATGCACGACAAGTTACTTGTGAAAATTGGCACTAGATGGAAATGTCAAAAGAATAAAACCCGAAAATGATTGAAGGAAATTCGGCTCCTACATACCAATTGCCGAAAAAGAGAAAATGACCCCAAAATTTCCCCTAGCCAAATTTGCACATACCCAATGCACAATTTGACTACAACTCTCACAACCCAAAATCCCTTAAAACACTCCACAATTTTCTCCTTGATACTCTCCACCATCTACTCATTCAAATTCAATCCAACAACCAAGACCAATTTAAACTCCCCCTTTTACAAAGTCCACAACTACCTTCTAGAATTTGAACCCCATCAACCTCTTACCGCCCCCAAGTAGCAAAATAGTTGTATTTTGCTTGCAAGGGGATTCGAACCCTTGCCCCTCTCACATGCACACACGACACTTGCCACCACAACACCAGCTCATTTGGGTTATGATACAACCACAACTAAATATGAGTCCAATAAGCTAGCATCCAAGTTCCTAAAAACCCAAAAATTAAAATTTTGCCAAAGGCTAGACTTGAACCCAGGCTTCCTAAAACCCCTCAAACACACTCAATTCACCTAGCCAGCAAAGCAAACAAGTAATTTGTGCCAACACATGCAAAATCATAACCCCTATATTTTTGGGGCGTTACATTTACCCAATCTTATAACATCCCATATTTATCAACAATTTATAATATTTTCCTTGAATTTTACCATTTTCATAAATTCCCCTAAACTTTTAAATCATCAAAATTACTTAACAAAATATGTTCATTTACAACCAAACTTAACAATCTATCATAAAACTTCAAAAACATATTAAATTCATCCATGACACAATTTATAACATTTAACAATTTTACAATTTGACCTAGGGGTTAGCTCGATTAAACTAATATGAGCTCAAAAACACAAAAATTACTAAAAACTATCCTAAAAAATATAACCATGCACAAGCGAGAGCTTGTCCGAACCTCACACCCTAAGAAATGGTGGTTTTTCGGCACCAAGAAGATGAACATAAACAAAATAATAACGATTTTACCTTTATGTTTCTTAATATATTACTTTACTTTATTTTTATTTATTTTAGCATATAAAATAAATCAAATTAAGGCACCAACCGTACCTAACATGAAATTATGGAATAATAGCCACATAAAAGCTTACAAATTTAGTAATTTAACAATTTAACCCCTTTAACTATTAGATTTTAACTTTTTTACCTTTTTCAATTTAGTATTTTTAACTTAATTAACTATTTAAACCTTAAAATTTCTTAACCAAATTTTAATACCACCCTAATAACCTCACATAAATATTTACTAGAAATATTTACGGGCTCAGTTTATAGAAACGAGGTTTCGATTCCTTATTTTCTAAAACCACTTGACTTTAAGGATAAACCACTTGAACCTAATTACTATTTCAAATAACATAATTTATCAAATCAGAATTTATTATAATACTATATTTTACTCACAAATATTAAATAATAATGTTTACGAACTCAGTCATTGGATTTGTGGCCCTAAAACAATTATTTCCATGGGTTGTTACAGTTGTCGATGAATAGCTCAGAGTTTACGATTTGTGTTTCTATAATTCGAACTCTTTGTAAATTGTTGCATTTTGAAATGTTTGTGTATGGTAATTGTAACACCCCTATCCCATAACCGTCACTGAAATAGGTAAGGGGTATTACCAGACTTGTAAACACAGATCAGAACATTATATTATAAACATATAAGACATTTATCATGTAATCCAATAGTTTTCAAACATTCATAATCAATTCATGCTTTAATCAACCATATAAATTTTTGATCATAACATAGGGACCAATTCGTTAGCAATTAAAAGATATAGGAAAACTTGAGAAAATTTTTGGAATAGGGTCACACGGCCGTGTGCCCTGGCCGTGTGCCTCACACGACCACTAGACATGCCCATGTGTCCTGGCCGTGTAAGAACAGGGCATACATACTGACTTGTACACACAACCACAAGACATGCTCGTGTGTCTAGGCCATGTGAAAATTAGGAAGCTACTAACTTGCGCCTACTCGTACAAGACACGCCCGTGTGTCTAACCCGTGCGGTATCCTGACCAATTTAACTAAGATGCAGGGGTCACACGGTCAAGTCACATGCTGTGTGCTCTGGCCGTGTGGCACGAAATAGGCTTGGTTTAAGCCACTTTTCACACCCAATTTGCCATGTACCTACAAGCATCAATATGCAACATTTACAACCCAATTCCAGCCAAATTCATGCTCTAAAACATTCATCGATATGACCAAACCATTAACAACCATTTCAAATACAAAATCCATCTCAAAACATACCAATTTACAAGGCATAATCATAGCCAAACATTTGCTTCATAATTCATTCATGTACCATTAAAAACAACCAAAACCATACTAGTTTTTAACATCAAACATGTACTAATATGGGCCAATTCACTACCTATTTCAACTTACCAATTCATTCACCAAAGTGACTTTCTAATTTAACCACATCCACCATCATCAAAGACATATACCATACATCATAACTACCATATAAAAACATAACATATGATACTTCTAATACAAACCAACCATTATCAAATCAAGCCATATCACACAACTTGAACAATGGCCAAAATTCATACCATAATCTCAAGCATAAGTGACCAAAAGATTCAACTTAAAAAATACATGCCATATTTACAACATTTACAAAGTTCCAAAAGTACCAAAAGTTGCTTGGATAGTGCAATTGCAATCTCTGACTTTTTCCAAAATCGAGCTAGCTTTCGAAATTTATAAAACACGAGAAAAATAAACAGAGTAAGCTTAAAAGCTTAGTAAGCTCGTATAAAGTAGAATTAAACTTACCGAATCAACAGTTAAAAGTGTAAACAACATTATCAAACCAAATCATATGTCCTCGATGCCTATTCAACCATCATACACATGTTAGTCATATAACAACCATGTATTCATCCATTCCAAGGATAAAACAAACATATAACACCCATGTAACCATAAGTCATGTATCAATTCATTCATTTATCATATACATGCATATAATCATATAACCATGTAACAAATTATCTATACAAATCATATATCTCATATAACATATAAATCATGTAACATATAATCCATGTAACTTGTACCACATTTAACACAAAATCTCATATAATCATGTACTTCTTATATCTGTTATAATATGTATTTTATATATTACATATCGGTAAATTACCCGTTGAACCTTTAAAAACACCGAGGGATACTCAGGTGATACACACACAGTGTATAATCGGTAACCCGTCAATTCATCATGTATGCTCTTTCGAGCATGTACGGTATGCTCCTCCTGAGCCAGTAACAGTAAGCCTGAAGGTTGAACATGTAAGCCTAAAAGCTGAACGGTAAGCTCATGAGCTGTAGAGAGTCTGCAATATATGCAGGAGCTTAACCAAACGGTAGCCCTAGTGACATGTCACTTGTATCCTACAATTTTCTACGGTTCAAACGGGACTCGGTATTCAATTTAAAAATATATTCAATAGGTGTGTAGATTTCATAAATCATTATACATTCATATAACATCTAAAATATAGCAATTATAAATATAATACAAGTTTGATTTTAATTATACGAACTTACCTTGTCTTAGCTCGTATACCCGATATCTACTCGTCTACCTTATGTTTCCCCCGATCAAGTTCCGATATTTGTTTATCTTGATCTATATTAATAAAAATTCAACCATTTATTCACCAACGCGTTCAATTTAACACATATACATGTATTTTGGTCTATTTACAAATTAGTCCTCATATTTTTATATTTTGACATCTTAGTCCTTTATACACAAAATATACAAAATACACAAAATCCCATTGTACATGTATTTAGCCAAATTCTCTATAGCATTTAAACAACCCATATTTTCTTTTATTTTGACATTTCTAACCACAAAATTTCTATCTTTTCCAATTTAATCCCTATTATTCATTTTTCTCAAAAATCACTTTATAAAACTTGTATATCAACTAACAACCATTGATAATCTAGCATAAAACTTCAAATTACACATATATTCAATAATGGCACATTTCAAAAACATCACCAATTTCAGAAATTGAGGTACGGGCTAGCTAAAGTATAAAGCAATGATCTCAAAAATGTAAAAATCATCAAAAATCGAAGCAAAACATACCTTTAATTAGGGATCAATATTGCTGAATCCTAATATGTGAAGAAGAACTCTTTTCTTTTCTTATAATAGGCTATGGATGATGAAGTAAAACACATTTTATAAGACCATATGTAACACCCCAAACCCAGCCCAAACGTTATGGCCAGATCTAGTGAGTCACATGGACAGTTATTTACACCTCGTTCTTCGTTTCATAATTTTAGGTTGACTTAGCAAAACCATTTCATGCGTTTTGAAAAAAAATAGAAGGTTATTTAATTTATAAAAATCCTATCCACTATCAGTTCGAAGTTTACTTTTTAAAAGATGTTGATAGCGAGTCTTTGTCATTAAGTTATCCATTTGACACGTAGAGAATGTTTTGAAAACGTTTGTTAATTTGAAATAAAAATCCGCGCAGCCTTAGTCTATCATTTTTAAACAAGTAATAACTAAATAAATAAAACCAAAATAAAAATAAAATAATTAACGAGCGGCCTTATTACAGTTTAAAAACCCAGAAATTAATGAATACTAAAATAAAGAAAACTTAAGAAATTGTAAAACTGGAAAACAGTTCACGTGGCCACTCCGAATCCCTCACAGCTCCAAGTCCTCTAAGGTTGGGGTTCACCTACATGGATGGAAAAAAAGGGGTGAGTTTGTGAAAACTCAGTGTGTAAGCTACCCCAACCAAATTCAGAGATCAGTTCAAGCTCAAACTGGGCTTAAGCCCTATTCAAACACAGTGATAACTGGGCCTTAGCCCTATTCATAAAACAGTGATAACTGGGCCTTAGCCCATTACAGTAACAGTTCAGTGTATTATGCATGAATGCAAAACCCAAGCCCAATCCAGCCCTACACACCACCCGTACCAGTCCTACACATCATATGGGGAATAACTCAACCCACCTAGCCCTATACACCACAGTCGCAGCTTAGCTGCTTAATCAGATATTGTGGCCAAGCCACCAAAACAGTAATACGAGGCAAAGCCTCTAACAGTATACGTGGCATTGCCACTTTAGCCCTTCCTCCATCAAAATAACCCAATCCCATGCAACAGAATATATTATGATATGACATACAGGGTAACAGATATAATAGCATGCAAATCAGTCAACTTAACCCTAGGGGTTAAATGGTTTTTTAGCACCTAGAGGTAAAATAGTAATTTCACCCTTAAGGGGTACTTCAGTAAAATTTCCAAATTTTAGGGTTTCATGCTCATTACAGTCTACTAACAGACCTATTGTCATCCAAGTAACTTATTTAGCCCTTTTCATAATTACCGAGTCATCGGGCCCTAAAACCCCTAATGGGCCCGACGGAGTCCACTAGCTACTACGGCCCACTAAATCCAAATTTTACACTCGTTTAAGCAAATCTAACAATCAAATTACCAGAATATATTTACCGCTTGTTTTCACCCATATGGGCCCGTAAGCCCATTGGGCCCAAATTCGGCCCTTCGAGGCCCAAAACCACCAACGTGCACGAAACGCGCACACAACAGTCTTACCGCTTGCGATTACCAACCTTACCGTTCCAAATTGACCCACGAGCACTCGCACGCTCGCAAGCCCTCAAAATGCCAAAATTTTAGCATTTCGGCTTTTCGACTTTTGCCGATCTAGTCTACTAGAGGGTGTCGATTACACACCTGTTTGCGATTATCGTCTGACGCTCCCGCGAGTAAATATCCTCAAACAATTAATTCCACATTAAACCATTACTCAATTGGAAATTAACCCCATATTGACTTACACATTCGGTAATTATTAGTACATCACCATCCCTTACCTTTGCCGAAATCTAGATCACTAGATCTAGATCTAGATTGCCTTAATATCGCTAACCACCTTTAACGAGATCCGTCACTATAAATAGCTATTCCCAAAATTGACCACAAGAAGAGAAGTTAAATCAGTCCATTAGACAAAGGCCCCAAAACTGTCTAGTACTAGGGGTTAGGGGTTTCGACTTTTCTTGATTTGTAGGAAATAATAGAGTAGGAAGGAAACTACTTACCCAACAGTGTTCTTGATAGCCTTGCGACACAAAAGAACCACCGATCACTAGCCTAGGCTAGACCTATTACAGATCTAGTCAGAATGCAAGGAGAAGAGGGATCCAAAGGATTCGGCTTTCGAAAACACACTAGAGGGTATGGGGTTTTCGGTTTTGAGAAACAAGGTGGAAGGAGATGAAAGCAAAAGAAAAGAGAGTGTCAAGTGATTTCGACTTTTCAAAATAAAGATGAGTGAGGTTCGGTCTAAGAAGAAAACGGCAAGGGAGGATTCAAGGTTTTGGGATTTCAGCTTTTATGGTATTCGGCCAAGAAACATTTGGATAGAAGGGATTCGAGTTTCAGCCTTGAAGCAATCGGCCAGAAGGGGTTTAAAGAGATCACTTCAATCAATGAAGAAAAAGGGAAGAAAAGAAAGAAAGGAAGAATGAGGAGAATAGGTTCAGCCAAGAGAAAGAAATCAGCAGAGGATAAGATGTGTACAAGGTTTTCGACTTTTCTGAATAGAGAGAAGATGAGAAAGAAGATGGAATGAAGGAGCCCAAAAAAAACTATACCTATTCAGCAACCAAAAGAATGACCCAAATTGTCAAATCCCGAAGGCTAAACACCAAAAGAAATCGGCACCAACACCTCAATTGCCGAAAAAATGCCAAGCCTAAGGTCCCTAGCCGAATTTGCCTCTCTAAAGTCCTCTAGTCGGCCAACTCTTACTTTCCTTTTCAAATTACCTAAATTTTCTCCTAGATATCCCCTCATTATCACTCCACACCTAATTCCATGAGCACCTCAACTTCTTCCCCAGAATTTCACTTGAGTTCCAACACTTACCATGCATAAGCATAAAAATAAAACAAACTTGCTTATCAAGGGATTTGAACCTTAGCTCCTTCACAGCTTCCACACGCCACCCAATGTGTTTTAAGTGGCGCCACCTTGCCACTTTAACACAAACTTTCTTGTGACTTAAATCTGCATTATTTATTTAAAAGCCCACTTATCCAACGCCCCTTCTCTTTTAAGCCTAAAATTTAAAATTCTACCAGGCTTTAAACTTAAACTTAAGCCTTCTAAAGGCCCACTAAACACATTCAAAGCATAATTTAACACATCCAGACAAGCAAAAATAAATTCAAGCAAAATCTGAAAAACCCGAAAATTAAGGCGTTAAACTCTACCCCCTTAAAGAAATTTCAGCCTCGAAATTTTACCTGGTCCAAACAAGTGAGGGTATTGTTGGCAAATCACCTCTTCTGGCTCCCACGTAGCTTCTTCTCTGCCATGATTTCTCCAAAGCACTTTCACTAAAAGAACTGACTTCTTTCTTAATACCTTGACATCACGGTCCAAAATTTGCACAGGTTCTTCTTCAAAAGTCAAGTTAGTTTTCACTTCAATTTCTTCTACTAGTACAACATGAGAAGGATCAGATCAATATTACCTTAACATGGAGACATGAAAGACATCATGAATCCTATCCAACTCCGAAGGTAGTTCCAGTTGGTAAGCTATCGAACCCACCCATTTAAGAACTCGATAAGGCCTGATAAACCGCAGATTCAACTTGCCCTTCTTTCCAAATCTTAATATCTTCTTCCAAGGCAAGACCTTTAAGAAAACCATATCTCCCACTAAGTATTCAATTTCCTTATGCTTCAAGTCAGCATAAGATTTTTGTCTGTCAGATGCTTCCTTAAGCCGATCCGTGATTAGCTTAACCTTGTCTTCTTTATCTGCCACCAACTCTGGCCCAAGAACTTGATGTTCTCCCAATTCTGTCCAACAAGTAGGCATACGACACCTACGCCCATACAATGCCTCATACGGAGCCATTTGAACACTCGCCTAATAACTGTTGTTGTACATAAACTCCGCTAACGGCAAGAAGTCTTCCCAACTACCTCAAAAATCAATAACACATCCTCTCAACTCCATAACTTGAATCACCCTTTCCGACTATCCATCTGTCTGGGGATGAGAAGTAGTGCTGAAATCTAACCGTGTACCCAACACCTAATGCAACTTTTGCCAGAATTGAGATGTAAACCTAGGATCCCGATCAGAAATAATTGAAATTGGCTCTCCATGAAGTCGCACTATCTTCGTCACATACAACTTCGTCAACTTTTGAAGTGAGTAGTCGGTTCGGATAGGTATGAAATGAGCAGATTTAGTTAGCCTATCCATAATCACCCAAACTGAGTCTTTCTTGGAAGGCGTCAAGGGTAGCCCACTCACAAAGTCCATGGTTACCCTTTCCCACTTTTAAAGTGGAATCTTCACCGGTTGCAGAAGTCTAGAAGGTAGTTGATGCTCAGCTTTCACTTGCTGGCATGTTAGACACTTACCCATGAATTCAGTTACTTCACGCTTATGTCCAGGCCACCAGTACAACTCTCGTAAATCCCGATACTACTTATTCCCTCTAGGATGCATGGCACAAGGTCCGCCATGAGCCTTTCTTAGAATTGACTGCCTCAAGTCAGAGTCTTTCAAAATACAAACTCTTCCTCGAAAACACAGAACTCCTTCACTGTTCAATCCAAAATCAGAAGTCTCATCATTCTCAACTTGTTGGAACTAAGGAACCAGTGACTCATCATCTAACTGCTTTTCCTTAATCTACTCTATCCAAGTTGGTCTTACTTGTAATTCTGCTAATAAGCTACCATCATCATATAGACTCAGACGAGCAAACATTGCTCTCAACTCAGTTTCAACTCTTCGACTCAGTGCATCAGCCACCACATTCGCTTTACCTGGGTGATACTTAATAGAATAGTCGTAGTCCTTAAGAACCTGTATCCATCTTCGTTGCCTAAGGTTCAACTCCTTCTGAGCCAACAAATACTTGAGACTCTTATGGTTCGTGTATATAATACACTTTTCTCCATAAAAGTAGTACCTCCAGATCTTTAACGCAAAAATCACTGCTGCCAAATCCAGATCATGTATAGGGTAGTTTGCTTCGTGAGGCTTAAGCTGTCACAACTCATAAGCGACCACCTTACCCTCTTGCATCAGCACACAGCCCAAACCAACATGAGATGCATCACTGTACACAGTGAAATCCTTCCCAGACTTTCTTCAACTTCTTGAAAGCCTCTTGCTATTTTATAGTACAAACAAACGGTGGTCCTTTCCTCAAAAGTTTCGTTAATGGTGCCGCAATCAAAGAAAACCCTTCCACAAACCTTCTGTAGTACCCTGCCAAACCTAGAAAACTCTAAATTTCTGACACGGATCTCGGTGGCTTCCATTCCAAAACCGCCTCAATTTTCTGAGGATCCACCCTAATTCCTTCAGCAGAAATAATGTGGCCTAGAAACGTCACCTCTCGCAACCAAAATTCACACTTGTTGAATTTCGCATACAATTGCTTCTCCCTCAGCACTTGCAGAACAATTCGGAGATGCTCATCATGTTCCTCCTCAGTCTTCGAATACACCAGAATATCATCTATGAAGATGACCACGAATCGGTCCAAGTAGAGTTAGAATACCCGATTCATCAAATCCATGAAAGTCGTTGGTGTATTCGTCAATCCACACGACATCACCAGAAACTCGTAATGACCATACCGAGTTCTGAATACTGTCTTATGAATATCCACCTCTTTGACCCTTAACTGGTGATATCCAGATCGAAGATCGATCTTGGAAAATACTAAAGCTCCTCTTAACTGGTCAAACAGGTCGTTGATCCTTGGCAGAGGGTACTTGCTCTTAATCGTCAGTTTGTTCAACTGATGATAATCAATGCACATACGCATCGTCCTATCCTTCTTCTTCACGAACAGTACCGGTGCCTCCTATGGAGACACACTTGGCCTAATAAAACCTCTATCCAATAGCTCTTGCATTTGCGCTTTCAACTCCACTAACTCCTTTGGTGCATCCTATAAGGAGTGATGGACACTGGAGTCGTTCCAGGCAACAAGTCGATTCTAAATTTGACTACAAGATTCGGAGGCAACCCAGGAAGCTTCTCAGGAAAGACATCTTGAAATTCTTTGACGGTTCTAACCTCTCCTACGGTCAAACCCTTAGCATCATACTGACTCACATATGCCAAAAATGCCTTGCAACCCTTGCGAATCAGCTTGTCAGCTCTCAAAGCCGAGACCACATTGGACAAATAATCTCTTCGCTCTCCTATAACCATCACCTCCTCATCCTCTGTAGTCTTTAGCACCATCCGCTTAGTAGCACAATCCAAAGTCTAGTCCATTCCCAAGATGAGATCGAACTCTCCAAATGGTAACTCCATTAAATCTGTAGAGAAAATCCTACCTTGAGTCTCTAAAGGTACGTCTCTATAGAGTTTGTCTACCCTAACCGAGTGACCCAGTGGACTTATCATAGTTACCCCACTCACAGTTTCCTCATAGTGCACACCCAACGCCCCAGATACACCGCATGCAATGTATGGATGGGTAGATCCAATATCAATCAAGGCAGTGTATGGCATGCTAAAAATTAGAAACGTACTAGTTATGACGTCAGGTGCGTCACCCTCCTCTCTGCGACGAGCAGCATAAACCAATGCTGGCTGACGAGCCTCAGCATTTCCAGCACCCCTGCCCGGTGCTCCACATCCATGACCATTTCTATTGCCGCCCCTACATTTACCACGGCCCCTCGGTGGTGTGGTGCACCTCGCACTGGTTGAGCAACCCTCTATTTAGCAGCTTGCATTTGAGCTGACCTCTGAGGACAATCCTTGACTCTATGATCTTTGGACCCACACCAGAAACATGCCCCAGTACGCTTCCAACACTCACCCAGATGCACTCTACCACAATCCCCACAAGCCTGAGGTCTAACCACATTCATCGGAACTGCTCGAATCGGCTCGTCCACTCTAGCCTTTTTGACATTCCTACCCGCAGGACCCGAGGGTCCAAAATCCCTCCTGAATCTATTTTGGTCCTTTTTTAGCCTTTTCCACTAGAGCCGCAAAGTCGCGCCCCCTCTGCGGAGCAATCAGCACCCTTAGCTCATCTCTGAGGCCATCCTCGAACCGTATGCTACGTTCATACTTTTAGCGACTATCCCACTAGCATATCGGCTTAACCTTAAGAACTCAGCCTTATACTCTGCGGCAGTCTTATTTCCCTGAGTCAAATTTAGAAATTCCTTCCTTCGAGCGTCTACATAGCTCGCCCCGACGTACTTCCCTTTGAATGCCGTCTTAAACAGCTTCCAAGTCACCCGCTCAGCTCGGGTACTATCCCTTACAGTGATCCACCGTTGGTAGGCTTCGTCCCGCAGCAGCAATACTACTCCTTTCAGCTTCTACTCCACTGAGTAATCCAAGTCGTCCATAATCCGCTCCGTGGCCTCCAACCAATATTCGGCCACATTTGGGGCTACAGATACGCCCTTGAAAATCTCAGCTCCTTTAGCCCGGAGTCGCTCAGAAATAGATCCCCGATTCACAGTGCCCGTACTCGCTCCAACGACCCTTTCTAGAACCCGTAAATCACTTGGGATAAAGCATCGTCCCTTACAGCCAGAACATATGACCCAGTCTCAGTTGTCGATGGCGCTCGTGCCTCCCCAACTGGCATATGTCCCAAAGATGAAGACCCATCTTGCGTACTACCTCGGCCACGTCCACGGCCTCTCCCACGAGCTGCCCTCGTACTCATATCATATTATCTGATTACGAATTTTATGAATTAGTTCAACATTTCAGTGTTTATTACAGATATTTTATGCATAGATAGTATTTCAGAGTTTTGTTTTCACGGAATCGTAGCCTAGCTACAGTCTCAATCTTCTAGAATTTTGTTTTCGCGGAATCGTAGCCTAGCTACAAGATGTGCACAAGGTTTTTGACTTCTCTGAACAGAGAGAATAGGAGAAAGAAGATGGAATGGAGAAGCCCAAAAGAAACTGTACCTATTCGGCAACCAAAAATATTACCCAAATTGTCAAATCCCGAAGGGTAACCACCAAAAGAAATCGACACCAACACCTCAATTGCCGAAAAAATGACAAAGCCTAAGGTCCCTAGCCAAATTTGCTTCTCCAAAGTCCTCTAGTTAGCCAAATTTTACTTTCCTTTTCAAATTACCTAAATTTTCTCCTAGATATCACCTCCTTATCACTCCACACCTAAATCCATGAGCACCTCAACTTCTTCCCCAGAATTTCATTTGAGTTCCATCACTTACCATGCATAAGCATAAAAATAAAACACACTTGCTTATCAAGGGATTTGAACCTTATCTCCTTCACAGCTTCCACACGCCACCCCTTGTGTTTTAAGTGGCGCCACCTTTCCACTTTAACACAAGCTTTCTTGTGACTTAAATCCCCATCATTTATTTAAAAGCCTACTTATTCAACGTTCATTCTCTTTTAAGCCCAAAATTTAAAATTCTACCATGCTTTAAACTTAAACTTAGGCCTTCTAAAGGCCCACTAAACACATTCAAAGTGTAATTTAACACATCCAGACAACTAAAAATAAATTCAAGCAAAATCTCAAAAACCCGAAAATTAGGGCGTTACACCGTAACCGTCCATCCATATTTCTCGTGGTATAATTGCCATGCAAGGACTTCCAAAAATAAAGACAAATTTATTTAAGCCATTTTACTAATAGAACTCAGATTTATCGCTTTACGCAATTTGGTCCTTTTTACCGAATTAACTATTCAAATAATAAAATTTCTTTACGAAACTTTTGTACGGTAATTCTATCACGTAATAAGACTTATTAAAATTATAAAATAAATATTTTGACTCAATTAGGTGGTCCCAAAACCACCTGTTTCAATCAGACTCAAAATTGGGTTGTTACAATTGTCCCCCTTTAGGGATTTTCATCCCCGAAAATCTTACCAGTAAACAGGTTAGGGTACTATTTTTGCATAGCTTCTTCGGGTTCCCACGTAGCTTCCTCTATTTTATGTTTACACCAGAGAACTTTCACAAGTGCTGTACATTTATTTCTCAACTCTTTGATTTCTCGGGCCAAAATCTTGATTGGTTCCTCGTTATACGATAAATCTGATTGTATTTCCACATTAACGGGAGAGATCACGTGCGACAGATCGGATCGATATCGATGTAGCATCAAAACGTGAAACACATCATGTATCCTTTTAAGCTCAGACGGTAATGATAATCGATAGGCTACAGGCCCTATTCTTTCAACTATTTTATATGGCCCAATGAATTGTGGACTTAATGTAACACCCCTAAACCCGACCTGGACATTATAGCCGAATCTGGCGGTGTCACATTGGAGTGTCTTTTGGAAATTTGATCTTTTTTATTAAATCTCGTTTGAAGGTTAAAGCCCCTTTGTTAATTCTTAGTCATTTGTTAACCAATTTAAAACGTTATTACTTTTAAAACATGGTTCGTTGCAGAAGCTTAAAAATTTATGTTGCGGAAACATAATATTTTGAAAACAGTTAATATTTTGGAAAACCACGTCCTACTTCTAGCAGATATAAATTGTGATAACTAAAAACCCAAGTTAAAACCAGAAATTTAAAGAGAGGCCTTATTACAAAAAGAAATAAACCCAAATTGAAATTACTATAAATCAAAGTTGAATGTGAAAACAGATGCAGTTGTATGGCCACCCTCGAATCCCTCGTAACACCGATCCACCTAACGCTGGGGATTACCTGTACAGTTAAAAGCAGGGTGAGTTTACGAAAAATCAGTGTGTAATCCCCTAATATAAAAATAGTCAATCAAAAATACAGAATATAGAAACAGTCTGGGCCTGAGCCCATTATTACAGACAGTACCAGATGGGCCTTAGCCCATTACAATAGTAGAATTAAAAGCATAACATATGTCGGCTTAAGCCTAATACAGTAACAGTTGGCCTCAGCCCATAATAGAAACAGAATCAGAATGCAGTATGTATGATGTATGATGCAAGTTATCCCATCCAACCTTGTACTTGCCTCCGTCCAACCCTGCACTCTTGTGGGGAATTAAATCGACCCACCCATCCCTACACTCTCAATGTAGCACCAGTTGCGGCACTAACCAATATTGTAGCAAGGTTGCCAGACAACAGAATCGCAATTAACTGCTAGTAATCAGAATCGCAGCATAGCTGCTAGTAAGATAAGTGGCGTAAAGCCATCAATAGCGGCACAAAGCCTTCAAAATGGCACAAAGCCTTTAGTAACGGCACGAGCTTTTGGCAATATAGACGACACTAAGCCATTGATAATAAGCATGACATAAAGCTATTAGTAAAATGGATAGCACTAAGCCATCAATAATATGCATGGCACAAAGCCATCGGTAAAATAGACAGCACTAAGCCATCGATAATATGCGTGGCACCAAAGCATCGGTAGTATGTACGAATGTAAGGCTTAAAGCCTTCAATGGGTCTACAGTCATCTCGTGTGACCCATGTGACCCTAACAGATCAGTACAAATATACGACTTAAAGCCTTCAGTAGGGCCATAGTCGTCTCGTGCGACCCGTGTGACCCTATCAGATCAGTACTTCCTCCATAATAATAACCCAACCCATGCAGCATGTCATGCATGCATACAAAACATATAATCACCACATAACATACTCAATCAATCAAACATCATATAAGGGCATAGCAGTCATTCCACCCGACAGGGGCATTATAGTCATTTTACCCCACAGGAGCATTATGGTCATTTTACCCTCCAGGGGTAATTTAGTCATTTTACCCTCCAAGGGTAATTCAGTCATTCTACCCTACAAGGGTATTACGGTCATTCTGCCCTATAAGGGTATTACGGTCATTCTGCCCTACAACGGTATTATAGTCATTCTGCCCTATAAAGGTATTATGGTCAATCTGCCCTATAAGGGTATTACGGTCATTATACCTATTTGGGGTCTTGGTATAGTTAGTGACTTCTCTGAAGGTTTACTGTCGCCTCTAGCGACTCAGATAACCTAAATGGTCATTACAGCGTAAATGGGCCCAAGGCCCAATACTCGACCCAAATGGGTCCACACGCTTGTGTGGCCCTTTTAGTCCAAATTCAGTCACGGCTATGCAAACTACATAGCCCAGTCCAATATTTGACTCCTACCATGGATCTCGTCCGTATGGGCCCAGAGCCCATTAGGCCCATATAGCCTGTTACGGCCCAACAAGGCCCAGAACAGCCTAAGCGTGACATGACAAGTCTAACTAATTCCCACTTAACAGTGAGATTCACCCATGCGGGCCCACGGCCCCATTATTGCCTAAGCACATGAATTCGTTCATAGCAGCCTTTTCAGTTGCCCACCCAGTTTCATGGGCTCGATTTACCGTACGAGTGATTGCACGCTCTAGGCCCCTCTTTTTGGCTTTTTAGCTTCTTGGTATTTCGATATTTTGGCATTTCTTGACCTATGGTCAAATCAATGTGTGTGGATTCACACACTCTTTCGTCTTTTTAGCCGATTAGCAAGTATGATATACTATTACACACCTGATTACGTAGAGTACTAAAAATCCACAAGCGCCAGAACCTATATTCAATCATAACATACAATTAATTTCCTATCAAAAGAGTTAGAAGAACTTTAACCAAACACTTTTCTGAAAGATCGACTACCACTTGCCTTGACTAGATCAGTCGACTATGATTTGCTTACTTGATCCAAAGTTTGGTGCAGCCACTCTGCTGCACCTTGGTGGAAAGTCTCGAACTGCCGACACCTTACGCTGCTTAAACTTGGGGGCAGGGGCTATGAGTTCATTCTTAGCCGGCATTAGTACCATCACTTTGTTACTAGAAGCCTCTTCCCCCATGAAAGTTCTAGAACTCGAAAGAACATACGCATAGGAGAAAAGAGAAGAATCAATAATAAGGAACCGAATCATTTGGCTTAAACAGTAAAAGAGTAAACATAATTGAGCCAAAAAACTTACCGATTAACAGAGATTACTTACCAAATTGAAAACAGAAATGGAGAGAGTATAGGATGTAGGAGCAGAGAATCCCTTAAACCAAGGCTAAATCGAAAGGGGTTTGAGAGGGGATAAAAAGAAGTATTCGGCTAAATCTTTAGAACTGAAAAGGAATATCAAGAGCAGTAGAAGTGAGGAATAAAGAGGAATAAAAACATAAATTTTATCAGTCAAGAAGCGTAATTGAGAGAACAAATTCGATCCAGTCTTAGAAAGAAAAAGAAAAGAACGATTGACCCAAAAGGAGAACTATTTGAGAGAAGAAATCGGCTTATACCAAAAAGAGACAGAATAATTTTTTGAAAAAATGCAATATTTGGCCACTACAATCTAAAGAATAAAAACCAAAATGCCGGGCCACCAGCAAAAATAATCTCCATTTGCACAAGCAGAGATTCGAACCTCAGACCTCATGCACCACTCCTCACGCCACTTTACCATCAAGCCAATACGCTTCTTGTGTCATAACTTATCCTTAATATTTTATAAAGCCTACATGCTAATGTCCAGGTTTATTCAAGGAAAAACTAAAAATTTTGCACATGCCAAGACTTGAACCTCAGACCTTACAGTTACACATCATGCCACCTTGCCATTAGACCACAAGCTCTCTTTGTGTCATATTTTGTCCTCCATTAATTATAAGGCCTACTTCCAAACACCTAGGGTTTTATTCACCTAAAACCAAAAATTGTACTAAAGCCCAGATTTGAACCCAACACTTCTCCAACACTCCCAAACACACCCAAACCTCTTAGCCATCACACCAACATATAATTTAGTGTACATAGGCCCAAAGCCCATTACGTAGCCTAAGTGGGGCCTACGTGCTCGTATGACCCGCTAAGCCAGATTTAACTATAGCTGTGTGTACAACACAGCTAGTCCATTAATTCTCGCAAGTCCATTGACAAACACCCGTGTGGGGCCCACAAGCCTGTTGGGCCCATACGGCCCATTTCAGCTCGAAACTTCTAGGCCCAATTTCGGGGCATTACACTTAACTTTCCTTTTTTACCGAAACGAAGAATTTTCTTCTAAGGAGATACTTTCAAGAATACTCGATCCTCGACTTGAAATTCTATCTCTTTACGTTTCAAATTCGCGTATGATTTCTGTCTATCAGATGCTGCTTTCAAATTGTCGCAAATCACTTTCACTTTTTCTTCAATTTCTCTAATTAATTCAACCCTGTATATCTTTTTCTCACTCAAATTTGTCCAATATAATGGTGTTCGATATTTCCGACTGTATAGTGCTTCGTATGGAGCAATTTTCAAACTCGTTTGAAAGTTGTTATTATATGCAAATTCAATCAAAGGCAAATATTTCTCCCAGCTACCCTTAAATTCAAGGATGCAATATCGTAACATATCTTCTAGAATCTGTATAACTCTTTCGGACTGACCGTAAGTCTAAGGATGAAATGCTGTATTAAAATTCAATTTTGTTCCCAGAGCTTCTTGCAATTTTTTCCAGAATCTCGATGTGAATCTCGTATCTCTATCGGAGATAATAGACAATGGTACACCATGCAATTGTACAATCTCAGATAAGTACAATTTAGCTAGTCTATCCAGAGTGTAGTCTATACGTACCAGTATGAAATTAGTAGATTTCATCAATTGGTCCACTATAACCCAGATTGCAACTTTTTTTTGGAGTCAGGGGCAATCTTGATACAAAATCCATAGTAACTCTGTCCTATTTCCATTCTGGAATCATCACCGGCTATAATAAACTTGACCGTACTTGATGTTTGACTTTAACCTGTTGATAGATCAAACATCTCAATACAAACTCTAATATATCTCGTTTCATTCTTGACCAGTACAACTGTTTCAAATCATTATACATTTTAGTACTACCTGGATGAATAGAAAAACGACTACTGTGTGCTTCATTTAGAATCTTTCCAATGAGTTTAGTATCTTTTGGTACACAAATTCTATTTTGGAACATTAAACAATCATCAATTCCAATACTAAATTCAGAATCAGATTTATACTAGCAGTGAAGTCACTTAGCTTGTAACTCGGTATCATTTTTCTGAGCCTCGCAGATTTGTTGTAGAAATATCAGTTTCGCTTTAACTCAGCTAGAATAGATCCGTTATCACGTAGCATCATCTGAGTGTTCATAGCTCGCAAAGTAAATAAAAATTTCTGAGTCAAGGCATCAGCTACGACATTAGCCTTTCCCGAATGATAATCAATCACGAACTCATAGTCTTTCAGTAATTCAAGCCATCTCTATTGTCTCAGATTCAAATCTCTTTGTGAAATCAAGTATTTCAGACTTTTATGATCTGTAAATATTCAACATTTCTCGTTGTATACACAGTGTCGCCAAATCTTTAACGCGAATACTATTGCAGCTAATTCAAGATCATGTGTCGGGTAATTCTTCTCATGTGGTTTCAACTGACGGGATGCATAAGCTATAACTTTTCCACCTTGCATCAATACACAGCCCAGTCCATTTAACGGTGCATCACTGTAAATACAAATTCTTTACCCGATTCAGGTTGAACTAAAACTGGTGCCTCTATTAACAGTGCTTTCAACTATTCGAAACTCTGTTGACACTTATCAGTCCACTTGAATTTCACATCTTTTTGAAGTAATCAAGTTAATGGAACTGCAATCATCGAGAATCCTTTCATGAATCTTCGGTAATAACCCGTTAATCCTAGGAAACTTCTGATCTTGGATACATTCTTTGGTGATTTCCAGTCTAATATTGTAGATATTTTGCTCAGATCAACTTTGATGCCTTTCGTTGAAACAATGTGACCCAGAAATCTGACTTCTCAAAGCCAAAGTTCACATTTGCTGAATTTAGCATATAATTGCTTATCTCTCAAGGTCTACAACACGATTCTCAAATGTTCGTTATGCTTTGTCTCATCATTAGAATAGATCAGAGTGTCGTCAATGAACACAACAACAAATCTGTCTAAATACGTTCTGAATATATGATTCATCAGGTCCATACATACTGCAGGAGCGTTAGTCAAACCAAAAGGCATAACTAGAAATTCATAATGACTGTACTGTGTTCTGAAAGTAGCCTTCGGTATATCAGAATCTTTAACCCGCAACTGATAGTAACCTGATCTTAAATCAATCTTCGAAAATACTGTAGCCCTTTTCAGCTGATCAAACAGGTCGTCGATTCCTTTATATTTTTTATTATTTCAGAGTCTTCTTTAGACCATTCGAATGTTATTCCTTTTTTTAGTTTTTCGTATAACTTATCTAGTTTTTTAGATAAATTAGGAAAGAAAGTTCTTCCATAATTAACAATTCCTAAAAATTTTTGAAGCTGTTTTTGATCTTTAATATTATCAGGGAATTCCTTTATTTTAATAATAATATGATCCTGTAATTTAAGACCATCTGCAGATAATATTAATCCTAGAAATTCTATTTCTGTTTTTTCTAATTCTATCTTTTTAGGACTTAGTATAATTCCATGTTTTATGAATTCTCTAGAAATGATATTTAGATGTTTTCTATGAGTTTCTAGAGTGTCTAAAAAAATTAAAATATCATCAATATAAACAACACAAAATTTTTTATATTTTTTAAAGATTGAATCCATCCACCTTTGAAAAATTTGTGGTGCATTACAAAGACCAAAAGGCATTACATTCCATTGGTAATGACCATTAGGTGCACTAAAAGCTGTCAAAGGTTTCGATCCTTCTGTTAGCATGATTTGCCAAAATCCTGATTTACAATCGAATTTACTAAAATATCTAGCATGTTTAGCTTGATTTATTAATACTTCCTTTCTTGGAATAAAATATCCATCAAAGATAATATTTTGGTTTAATCTTTTATAATTAATTACCATCCTGGCTTTCCCTCTTTTTATTTCTGCATGGTTTCTTACCATAAATGCAGGGCTAGAATGTGGACTAGTAGTTTCTTCTATTAATCCTTTTTCTAATAATTCTTTTATTTGGTCGTACCCGATAACAATTCAATACCAAATTCAGCTTTTGTAATCAGCGGTGAGCCCAGTAATTCTTTTAGAAATACATTTGGAAATTCACAAACAACCGGTATAGCTTCAAACTTCAATTTCGATACTGTAGTATCCAATACATATGCTAAATACGCATCACAGCCCTTTTTCACACATTTCTGAGCTCAAATAGTAGATATCACAATCAGTAATTCATTCGAATCATTTGATTCAATCCAAAGAATTTCACCATTTTGACATTTCAATTCTATACTCTTCTGTCTATAATTCATAACCGCGTCATGCATATTCAGCCAATCCATACCCAGTATCACGTCAAACTCATCAAATGGTAGGAGCATCAAGTCAGCTAGAAAACAATATTCCCTAATCATTAATGGGCATTTCTTACAGATTTTATGAACTAACACAGATTTGCCTAACGGATTAGATACTTTAACTACAAATTCTATAGACTCTACATGTAAACTCTTTTTAAACACTAGTTCCATACGGATATATGAATGAGTTGATCCAGGATCTATCAACGCAACTATATCAGTATTATAAAGAGAAAAAGTACCGGTAATAACATCAGGCGACGAGGCTTCCTCGTGTGCACATATGGCATAGGCTCGAGCAAGCGTACGTGTCTCAGATCTAACATTTGAATCTCGTGTAACACTGCGGTTTTCACTCTGATTCCCAATATTCTGGGGTGTTCTACCTCTGGTAACAGTATTGCGAACTTTTACAGATTGCTCTTTAACAGCAGTAGATCTCTCTAGATAGTCTCAGAGATAATGATCTAGTGATCTGCATTTGAAACATGCTCCATTTTTCAGTTAGCACTCACAAAAGTGCTTTCGGTTGCAATGATTACAATCAAGTCCTATATTTCTTACACTACCCAAACTAGCAACTGATGTCATTTGAGGCTTCGGATTAGATGATCTTGCATCTCTATCTCTAATCTTTACCCCCACGAAAGTAGTGGAACGGGGATGGAAATCTTTAGATTTCTTTGATCCGAACTGATGCGACTTACTCACAAATCTCTTTCTAGATTCTTTGGATTCAAAATCAGCTTTTCATTTCTCTTTAGCAAGTTCTTCAGCTTTACAAGCCCTATCAACTAGAACAACAAACTCTTTTAACTCGAGAATTCTGACTAACAGTTGGATATCTTCATTCAACCAATCCTCAAACCTTTTACACATAATGGCTTTGGTAGAGATGCATTTACGAGCATATTTACTGAGTCATACGAACTCTCTTTAATAGTTAGTTATAGTCATTCGACCCTGTTTCAGCTCAAGGAACTCTTTTCTTTTCTGGTCAACGAACCGCTGACTAATGTATTTCTTTTAAAATTTAGTCTGAAAGAAATCCCAGCCAACCCGTTCGTGTAGAACAACCGATATTAAGGTATTCCACCACTGATTTGTCGAATCTTGTAATAAGGAAATAGCACATTTCAAACATTCATCCAATGTGCAAGATAGTTCATCGAAGACCCTAATTGTATTTTCAAGCCAAAACTCAGACCTCTCAGCATCATTAGTAGCTGAAGCTCAAAATTCTTTGGCCCTGTATTTTCGTATCTTATCAACAGGTGGTCTATTAAATCTCAAAGGATCCATACCTCGTATAATCTCAGGGTTTGGTTGGGGAACCGGAGTGGGTGGAGGTTGTTGAGCAGCTGGGTTTGTTCAAACAAACTCAAAGAACCATTCATACTTCATTTGGAAGAAAGCTTGTTTAGCTTCTCCCTAACTACCCGTAGCAGGGCTAGATTTGGTAGGCACAGCCCCTTGAGTGGGACTTGGCGCATTACTTTCAACATCATCGACTATTGCTTGATTTGGATCTATTTACTATATAAAACATAATTCAGAAGATGTCAAGAGATATCGCACTATCACAATTATGTAAATGGCATGTATAGCTAGACTCGTATACACTATGGTAGTCCTAGAATCGACTAAACTGTAGCTTTGATACCAGTAAAATGTAACACCTCTATCCCGTAACCGTCACCGAAATAGGTAAGGGGTAATACCGGACTTGTAAACATAGATCAGAACATTATATTATCAACATATAAGACATTTATCATGTAATCCAATAGTTTTCAAACATTCATAATTAATTCATGCTTTAATCAACCATATGAATTTCTGATCATAACATAGAGACCAATTCATTAACAATTAAAAGATATAAGAAAACTTAAGAAATTTTTTAGAATAGGGTCACACGTCTGTGTGCCCAGGTCGTGTGAGAACAGGGCATACATACTGACTTGTGCACACGGCCACAAGACACGTACGTGTGTCTAGGCCGTGTGAGAATTAGAAAGCTACTGACTTACACCTATGGGTAAAAGACACGCCCGTGTGTCTAACCCGTATGGCATCCTGACCAATTTAACTAAGATGCAAGGGCTACATAGTCGAGTCACATGCCCCTGTGCTCTGGCTGTGTGGCACGAAATAGGCCTAGTTTAAGCCATTTTTCTCACCCAATTTGCCATGTACCTACAAGCATCAACATGCAACATTTACAACCCAATTCCAACCAAATTCATGCTCCAAAACATTCATCAATATGACCAAATCATTAACAACCATTTCAAATGTAACACCCCAACTCCTGCCTAGACGTTAGGCCTGAATCTGGCAGTGTCATATTGGAGTGCCATTTTGAAAACCATTTTCCCTTGTTGATAAAACCCATTTAGAAAGTGACAGCCTCTTCATTAAAATCTCAATTGTCTTTGTCATTTGTTAACCAATTTAAAACGTCGTTACTTTTAAAACATGGTTCGTTCCAGAAGCCTAAAAATTTGTGTTGCGGAAACATAATGTTTAGAAAACCGTTAATAATTTGGAAAATCACGTCCTACTTCTAGCAGATATAAATTGTGATAAATAAAAACCCAAATTAAACTAGAAGTTTAGAGAGAGGCCTTATTACATCAAAACTCAAACTCAAGTTATAGAAAAATAAAAAGTCGAACAGACAGTCTGCTGTGTGGCCACCCTCGAGTCCCCCGCAACACCGATCCACCTAACGTTAGGGATTACCCACACAGTTAAAAGCGAGGGGACTTTACAAAAACTCAGTGTGTAATCCCCTAATATAAAAATAGTCAGTCAGACAAATAATACACAAAATACAAAAGCAGTCTAAGCCTAAGCCTATTACAGTAACGGTGGCAATTGGGCCTTAGCCTGTAATAGCCTCGATTGGGCCTTAGCCTGTAATAGCCTCGATTGGGCCTTAGCCCATATCAATATTAGAATCAAATTATGTAATGCATATAAACCCAACCAACCCTGCACTCCGTCTCCTGTCCAACCCTACACTCTTGTGGGGATTTATTCGACCCACCCATCACTACACTCCCAATGTTAGCACCGGTTGTAGCAATAATCAATATCGCAGCAGAGCTGCCAATCATATAATCGGCTTTAAGCCATCGGTGGATCCACAGTCGTCTCGTGCTACCCGTGCGACCCTAACAGATCAGTACTTCCTCCATAACAATAACCCAACCCATGCAGCATGTCGTGCATGTATGCAAAACACATAACATACTCGTTCAATCAAACATCATATAAGGCATAATAGTCATTCTACCCTATAGGGGTATTACGATCATTTTACCCTACAGGGGTATTATGGTCATTTTACCCTCTAGGGGTAATTCGATCATTTTACCCTCCAGGGGTAATTCGATCATTTTACCCTCCAGGGGTAATTCAATCATTTTACCGTCTAGGGGTAATTCGATCATTTTACCCTCTAGTGGTAATTCAATCATTGTACCCTCTAGGGGTAATTCGGTCATTTTACCCTTTAAAATGGGTCTAAACTCAGCTACTGACCCAACAGAATGTCCACGATCATCTCGTACACCCGAAACAGTCATAACAGTGCAATTGTACCCAAGGCCCAATATGCGACCCAAGTGAGCCCACACGCTCGTGTGGCCCATCTGGTCCAGAATCATCCACCACCATGCAAACTACACAGCCTAGCCCAATATCTACCACATGTCGTGAGATTTATCCATGTGGGCCCCATGAGCCCATTGGGCCCACACGGACCACTTCAACCCAACGTTCCCACCACTGCCTTAATTGTCGTGCACCCATATTTCGTAGGCTCGGTGAATCACATATGCGCTCGCACACCCATGTGGCCTTAAAGCCCAATCTTTTGGCTTTTCGAATATTTGGCTTTTTATAGATCTACGGTTAAAGTCATCGTGTTCGTACATACTCCTTCAACTTTTCAGCTGACTATCAGATACAGGGTAAAAATACACACCTGATTATGAGAAGCATGCAAATCTTGACGTATGTCAACATAGATTCAACATGACCCAAAGTCAATCCTTAAAATGTTAGGGTAAAACACCCTCTTATCACATCTATTCCCCAATAGGCACTTACTACCTTACCTTGTTTGAACGAACTACGACCTATTCCTTTTGGATCATAGACTAAAACCGATCATACTTTTCGTGCCGAAAAATTGCAATAACAAAAGGTTTTAACAGATGGGACTGATCATAACTTTGGCTTAACTCCATGAATAATAATCCTAGAGAAATATATAGAGATATTCAACCTATTCCAAAGGTAAGATAATGACTTCACCTTAATAGAATGATGGGAGAAAGAGATTGATGGCTCGAGTAACTTCTGCACTTCTTTACTTCTCGGGAATACCTAAAACCCCACGAACACCACATTAAGAGGAAGGGATCAAAGACCATGCGTAGAAGAAACATTCAGCTTTTAGAGAAAAGGGGTAGGATAGAATATATTAGAACAAGAAGGTGAGGAAATATAAACACCTACCGTCTTGTTAAGAACTCCTGTAGAATTGGAATAGAGAGGGAGAGAAGAGACAAGGGATATTCAGCCAATGCACAAGGAGATGGTGTCAGCTCAAAATCAAAATAAGAGAGATCTAGCTTCGGCAACAGAGAAGAGAGAATTGGTTACAAAGGAACAGAGGCGGGTTGAGAGAGAGGATGAGAAGTAAAGGTAAAAATCAACGATAAGAGGAAAAAAAGAAACTGAAAGTGCCAACGGAGAAAAAGAGGCTAGAAGCAATCGGTCAATGAAGGAAACCAATTTAGAGAAGTAAAGAAGAGCACACAATCACATCACATAGAAAAGAAAATGCCCGAATAGTCAATTGCAATTTCGGCACTAGAGAGAAAAGGAAGAAACAAGAAGAAAAACTGGAAGTTCACAAAACCGATGACAAAACTGTCCAAAAAGAAAATGGGAGAAACTCTCTTAGCCAAATTTCCTAGGCATCCCACATACCAATTCGGCACAACCTCCTATCCCACTTTAAACTCCTACTTTCTCTCCACAACCCACTCCTAAAAATCCTCATTTATCTTCTACTTGAATTCCTCCCCTTATCAGTCCACAATCACTCCAAAAACTCCTCCAAATTCCTATCACATCCCTTGATTTTCTCCTTATGACCAATTCAACCACCACCTCAGTAGAGTTTCACTCATCCTCTGCTTCTTACCTGACAAGAACAGCAAAATAATTATCCTCCATTGTACCAAGTGCGACTCGAACCCCAGTCCTCATGCATCACCCTTGACGCCACTTACCACTGGAGCACAAGCTCCTTTTGTGATTATTTCAGCCACAGTTATTTTTAAAGTCTCAAGCTAGAGTTAAGGTTTACCTAAATAAGTAACCTAAAAATTTTGCCTACGCCAAGACTTGAACCTCTGACCCCTTGCGACACTTGTAACACCACAACCACTGCACCAATAGGCTTTTTGTGTCATATTTTATCATCAATTAAATATACGGCCTAATTTCAAGTACCCAGGGTTTTATTCACTGAAACCAAAAATTTTGGTATAGCCCAGGTTTGATCCCAAGACTTCTTCAACACTTCTCAGGGCCCTTAATCACTAAAACAAGCCTTCATTTATGTCACTTCTTGCATAGTAAATATTCATATGCCGACTTCCAAACGCTCCTCAAGCTCAAGGCCCATTTCTTCTAGGTCCAAAGTTCAAGCGTTACAATTCACCCCTCCTTAAAGAAATTTTATCCTCGAAAGTTACAACTCCCAGACTACACCACTACACTTCCGCTGCGCACTCTAATATAATAATACTAACACACATCCAAAACATCTATCCATCGGAGCAGATAGATAACACATGCATACAATATCTACATTTTCAGAATACACACTGAATAAATACTAAATTTGAATCCAACTATCACAGTACGATATAGTATCTAAAGTATCTGTTTAAAACAATCAACAATATTAAAGAAACTTATAGATTCAGCACTAGAGATTCTGTGGGCCACACTTTTCATAAAAAAATCTTAAAACACTTCTCATATTTGAAAATAACTTTTCAAAATTCAATATTTGAAAACCCATTCCATAGCTGAGTTTTGCAATCGGGCTCTGATACCACTAAATGTAACACTCCAACCCCTGCCTAGACGTTAGGCTAAAATCTGGTGGTGGCACATTGGAGTACCTTTTCGAAAACCATTTTCCCTTGTTGATAAAACCCGTTTAGAAAGTGATAGCCTCTTCATTAAAATCTCAATTGTCTTTGTCATTTGTTAACCAATTTAAAACGTCATTACTTTTAAAACATGGTTTGTTACGGAAGCTTAAAAATTTGTGTTGCGAAAACGTAATGTTTAGAAAACCGTTAATAATTTAAGAAACCGCGTCCTACTTTTAGCAGATATAAATTGTGATAAATAAAACCCAAATTAAACTAGAAGTTTAGAGAGAGGACTTATTACATCAAAACTCAAACTCAAGTTATAGAAAAATAAAAAGTCGAACAGACAGTCCGCTGTGTGGCCACCCTCGAGTCCCCCGCAGCACCGATCCACCTAACGTTAGGGATTACCCACACAGTTAAAAGCGGGGGGACTTTACAAAAACTCAGTGTGTAATCCCCTAATATAAAAATAGTCAGTCAGAGAAATAAATACACAGAATACAAAAGTAGTTTGGGCTTAAGCTTATTACAGTAACGGTGGCAATTGGGCCTTAGCCCGTAATAGCCTCGATTGGGCCTTAGCCCATATCAATATCAAAATAAAAATATGTAATGCATACAAACCCAACCAACCCTGCACTCCGTCTCCTGTCCAACCCTACACTCTTGTGGGGATTTAATCGACCCACCCATCACTACACTCCCAATGTTAGCACCGGTTGCAGCAGTAATCAATATCACAGCAGAGCTGCCAATCATATAATCGGCTTTAAGCCATCGGTGGATCCACAGTCGTCTCGTGCAACCCGTGCGACCCTAACAAATCAGTACTTCCTCTATAACAATAGCCCAACCCATGCAGCATGTCGTGCATGTATGCAAAACACATAACATACTCATTCAATCAAACATCATATAGGGCATAACAGTTATTCTACCCTACAGGGGTATTACGGTCATTTTACCCTACATGGGTATTACGATCATTTTACCCTTAAGGTGTAATTCGGTCATTTTACCCTCTAGGGGTAATTCTGTCATTTCACCCTCCACATTTAAAATAGTGTGATAACTTTTGACATTTGAAAATGTGTTTTCGTATAGTAAATGGATCCCGATAGAGCTGTAGCTGATGATGTTAAGAGTATAGTGCCTGCTCCGTTGCAAGGGACAACGCTGGTTGATTCTCGACTGATCTTGAGTAATGAAGAGGGTGAGGCTAAGCAAGCCTTTTTCCAAATGATGAACGACTAGTTTACTAAATATATCCGGACTAATTTGGCTACACAACAACCTGCACACCCAACTAATCCATCTTTGATACCTGTTATACCTTAAGAGAATGATCCGTTGAGATTGCTTAAGCCTCCTGTTGATAAAATTAAAAAACATGGGGCTAAAGAATTCAAAGCTACTAATGATGATGATGCTGAGCAAGCTGAATTCTGGCTTGGTAATACTATCCGTGTATTTGATGAGCTATCTTGCACCTCCGATGAGTGATTAAAATGTGCCATATCTTTGCTACGAGACACTGCATATCACTGGTGGAATACACTAGTATCGGTGGTTCTGAAAAAATGATTGACTTGGGAATTCTTTCAGACTAAGTTCCGTAAGAAATACATCATTCAAAGATTTATCGACCAGAAGTGCAAAGAATTTCCAGAATTGAAATAGGGTCGGATGACTATGACAGAATATGAGCGAAAACTTGTGATGTGTAAAAGATTCAAAGACGGTTTGAATGAAGACATTAAACTGCTTGTTGGCATACTTGAGATAAAAAAGTTCGTAGTACTAGTTGAACGAGCCTGCAAAGCCAAAGAGCTCGAGAAAGAGAAAAGAAAAGTTGACTTTGAAGCTAGAGATTCACGTAAGAGATCGTTGAGTAAGTTATTTCAGCCAGCATCAAAGAAGTTCTGAGATGATTTTAGCCGTTTTAAAGCTACATCGGGTTATTCTAGACCAGATTGAGATAGACCACCTGTGAGCTCGAAAGCTACCTCAGTAGCTAGTGTGGGTAATGTCAGATCAAATCAACCTGAGTGTAAACATTGTGGTAGACGACATCCCAACAGTTGCAGATTGCATGATCGGGCAGTTTTAAATGTGGATCGATGGATCATTATATTTGTGAATGCTCAGAGTTAGTTGAAGAAAATCTGACATAGAATACGAGATCGTGTAACACTACAGCTCCACATAAACCACCCAAAAATACGGGTAATGTGAGTGGCAGTCAAAGAGGGACTAAAGATATAGTAGTTAGATCTGAGGCTCGTGTACCTACCACAGCCTAAGCTATTCGCGCACCCGAGGGGGCCTCATCTCCAAATGTTATTACTGGTAGATTCACTCTCTATGATACTAGTGTAATTGCATCGGTTGATCCTGGTTTGACTCATTCTTATGTGTGTGAGACTTTAGTATTTAGTAAGACTTTGCCTATTGAGTCTACTGAGTTTGTGATTAGAGTATCGAACCCCTTAAGCCGGTGTGTTATGGTTGATAAAGTGTGTAAGAATTGTCCCTTGATGATTCGAGATTCGTGCTTTCCAGATGATTTGATGTTGTTGCGTTTGATGAGTTCGACATAATTCTGGATATGGACTGCTTGACTTTGCATGATGCAGTTGTAAACTAAAAAAGAAAGACTATTGATTTATGGTGTCAGAATGATGAGATTATTTGAATTGAATCTAATGATCAGTATGGTTTGCTGACAGTGATTTCTTCAATGTTAGTTTAGAAATATGTGAAGAAAGTTTGTAAAGCTTATTTTGCCTATGTGCTTGATAGTAAAATGGCCGAAAGAAAGATTAAATCAATACCTGTTGTGTACGAGTATCTAGATGTGTTTCCTGAAGAATTGTCGGGTTTGCCACCTATTTGAGAAGTTGAGTTCGGTATTGAATTAGAGTTGGGGACGACTCTGATATCGATAGCTTCGTACAGAATGGCACCTACTGAATTAAAAGAATTGAAAGGTAAATTACAAGAGTTGACAGATAGAGGTTTTGCGCGATCAAGTTTCTCTCCTTGTTGTGCACCAGCTTTATTTGTGAAAAAGAAAGACGGAACTATGAGAATGAGCATCGACTATAGATAGCTCAATAAGGTGACTATAAAAAATAAATATCCATTGCCACATATTGGTGACTTGTTCGATCAGTTGAAAGGAGCAAAGTGTTTTCGAAGATAGATTTGAGATCAGGCTACTATCAGTTGTGAGTTAAAGACTTTGATGTGCCAAAGATTGCTTTCTGAATAAGGTACAGACATTATGAGTTTCTGGTTATGCCTTTTGAACTTACTAATACACCTGCTGTTTTCGTGGATTTGATGAATCAGGTCTTCAGACAGTATCTAGATCGATTTGTGGTAGTATTCATAGATGACATTTTGATCTATTCCTATGATGAAACCAAGCATACTGAACATTTGAGACTTGTGTTACAGACTTTGCGAGATAAACAGTTGTATGCAAAGTTTAGTAAATGTGAGTTCTGGTTACGCGAAGTCAGTTTTCTGGGCCATGTTGTATAATCATCGGGTATTTGGGTTGATCCGAGTAAAATTTCAGCTATACTTGATTAGAAACCTCCAAGAAATGTTTTTGAAGTACGGAGTTTTCTGGGACTTGCTAGTTACTATAGGCAGTTCGTGAAAGGTTTCTCTATGATTGCAACCCCGATGACAAAGCTATTACAGAAAGATGTTAAGTTAGAGTGGTCAAAAAAGTGCCAAAAAAGTTTGATCAGTTGAAAGCCCTTTTGACAAAAACTCCAATGCTAGTTTAGCTAGAATCGAGTAAAGAATTTGTTGTTTATAGTGATGCATCTTTAAATGGATTGGGCTATGTTTTAATGCAGGAAGGCAAGGTTATAGCTTATGCCTCGAGATAATTAAAGCCACATGAAAAGAATTATCCGACACACGACTTAGAATTGGCAGCTATTGTGTTTGCATTGAAGATATGGCGTCACTACCTATTTAGTGAGAAATGTCATGTTTATTCTGATCACAAAAGTCTGAAATATTTGATGACATAAAAAGATCTGAGTTTGAACAGCGTCAATGGTTAGAGCTGTTAAAAGACTACGAGCTTGGGGTTGACTACCATTCGAGAAAGGCTAATGTTGTTGTTGATGCTCTAAGCTGAAAATCACTGTTTGCTTTGCGTGCAATGAATACACATATGACTATGTCTGATGATGGTTCAATAATAGCTAAATTAAAAGCAAGACAGTTATTTGTTCAACAAATTTGTGATGCTCAGAAAGTTGATAATGATTTGTTAGCAAAACGGGTTCAATGTGATTCGAATATTAATTCAGGGTTCAAAGTTGATGCTGATGGTTTTTTGAGGTTCAAAAACCGAATATGTGTTTTGAGAAATTTAGAGTTGATTTAGATGATTTTGAACGAAGCTCACAGCAGTCAGTTATCTATTCACCTGGGTAGTACGAAGATGTATAACAATCCTAAATAGCTTTACTGGTGGCATGGTATGAAACGAGACATTTCTAACTTTGTTTCAAAATGTTTGGCCTATCAATAAGTAAAAGCCGAGCATTAGGTACCTTCTGGATTGCTTTAGCCAATCATGATACTGGAGTGGAAATGAGATAGAGTCACAATAGATTTTGTATCCGATTTACCATTAACACTGAGCAAGAAAGATGCAATTTGGGTTATTGTGGATAGATTGACTACATCCACTCACTTTGTTCCAGCTCGTACAGATTATTCACTCGATAAGCTAGTTGAATTGTATATTTCTCAGATTGTACGATTACATGGTGTGCCTATTTCTATTGTTTCGGATAGAGATCCGAGATTTACATCGCGATTTTGGAAGAAACTGCAAGATGCTTTAGGTATGAAAGTACATTTCAGCACTGCTTTCCATTCACAAACAGATGGTAAGTCCAAACGAATCATTCAGATACTTGAAGATATGTTGAGATGTTGCATTCTCGAGTTTGAAGGTACGTGGGAACGATACTTACCTTTGATTGAACTTGCGTATAATAATAACTTTCAATCGAGTATTAAAATGGCACCTTACAAGGCTTTGTATGGTCGTAAATGTTGTTCACTATTTTATTGGACTGAGCTCAGTGAAAATAAGATACACGGGGTTCATTTGATTAGAGAGACTGAACAGAAAGTGAAAGTAATCCGTGAAAATCTGAAGATAGCATCAGATCATCAGAAATTGTATGCGGACTTGAAATGAAAAGATATAGAGTTTCAGATCAGAAGCGAAGTATTTTTAAAAGTCTCACTGTGTAACGCCCCGAATTTTGGGCTTAGGATAAATGGACTTCGTGTATCGGAGAAATTTAGATTTTTTTTTGTCAAGAAAAATATTCATAATTTCATGTTTGGTTTGTTGGTTAAGTGATTTGGAGTGCTTGAGGATAAGTTCTGGGTTCAAAAAGGGCCTTTAAGAAAAATTTTAGTTTTTCTCATTATATGGAAATTGGGGTCACAAGGAAAGGCTTATAAATATTTTTGGTTAAAGCTTGACGTATAAAAGCAGGTGGTCTGGTGGCTAGGAGCGTTGGGAAGCCAAGAGTGATCCAAGGTTCAAGTCATGGCCTTAGCATTTAATTTTATTTTCGCATATATGGGCACGGAAGCTGGCGTTTAAATCATATAGTTTGTTGGGGTTGATATTCAACACAAAAAGAAACTGTGAAAGGGCGAAAAATGGCGTGTTGGGGATTTAGAAAGGGATCAGGTTCGAGTCTCTTGGCAGACAAAATTTTCATTTTTACTATTGAATAACCGTGGCTTCAGCAGGTAAGTGTTATAATTAGTGGTGACCATATTATAGTGTAAGAGCAGTTGTGGTGCAGTGGCCAGCAACGTGAAGAGGAACCTGGTGGGCTGGAGTTTGAGCTTCCCCTTACGCAAATGAGGTTAATTTTTGCTGCTCGTGCAAGGAGGAATGGAGGCTAGCCGAATTTGGTAAAATTGATTTGGTCAAGCAGTGGATTTAGACTAATTGCTAGCTAAATTTAAGCTACTATTTAAGCTAAATGTAACACCCCAAACCCGGCCTAGACGTGAAGGCCGTATTTGGTTGTGTCACATTGAAGTATCTCGAAATCGTTTTTCACTATGACTAGATTTGTTGTAAAAACCCTTTGTTCTTTAAGGTTTGAAGAAAACATCATTCCGTTACCCTTGATTAATCAGATGATGATAGTAGTTTACTTTGGAAAAACATAATGTTTGCGGAGGCTTTGTTTGAATTCTTGTTTGTTGTGAAAACGTAGTTTTTAAAAAAATATATATCATTTTGTAAAACGCGCCCTAGAGCTAACAGATTTTTAACAAGCAGATAAACCCAATATTTAAGAAAAATTAAATAGCGGCCTTATTATAAACCCAAAATAAAAACCATAATTAAAGTAAATGAAAATTTAAAAGCAGTGTAAAAGCAAAATATGGTCGCCTCCAAGTCCACGTAGCACCGAATCGCCTATGCCTCGGTATTACCTATATAGTAAAATAAAAGGGTGAGTATACGAATACTCAGTGTGTAACCCCTACAATAACAATATAATAGAATCAATCTGGGCTAGAGCCCATTACAATAGCATATCACAATCAGTGGGCCTAAGCCCATTACAGTAACAGTATAATATGCAATCAGAATCCTACCTAACCATCCGCTACACTCCATCTCCATCCAACCCATCACTCCATGTGGGGATATAATCAACCCACCCAATCCCACACTCCACAATGTAGTACTGATACGGCACTATCGATAAAATGCAGCAGTGCTGCCAGAATATTAGGTATAAGCCACAGAATAATGCAGCGAAGCTGCCAGAACAGTACACTTCCTCCATAGACATATACCCCATCCCCATGCAATGCAACATATTAAAAGACATGCTAACATGATACAGATAACTCATACAAAGCATTTTACATTATACATATTTAATCAGGAAACATACAGAGTCAAAATAATTATTTTACCCTGGAGGGTATTTTGGTCATTTTGCCCCTTAGGGGCATTCTCGTCATTTCTCAGTCTGGTCCTACGTATGTAATAGCCCATTAGTAAGCCCATGGTCATCTAGCGACACATGCAACCAAACAGTCCAGAGATTCGAAAATGACCTAAAGCCTATCTAGCGGGCCCACGTGCCCATTCGGCCCATTTGGCCCGTTTCGGCCCAACTCATGAAATCGCTTGTAACGCCCCAAATCCCGAAACTTTAAATTCTGTGCACTGAAGTTGGCATGTATAGGTAGCACTGTTAGAATATTAATTTTAAGGTATTACAAGGGTTATTTGAAGTCTTAAGGATAGGGAAGACCATAGGGAAAATTTTAAATTTTTGCCTTAGTGGAACCTTAGTCTCAGGTATTAGACCTCTTAAACAAATTAAGGGGGAAATAGGACGCAAATGGACCTGTGGCTTAGTGGAAAGGTAGCGCCACTTAGGGAGCTATAGTTGGCGTCACTATCAGCTGAAGAGATCCAAGGTTTGAGGCTTAGAGTGGTAAATTTGGGCACTTTATTTTTGCACCATGAAAGGAAGGTAGTGGCGCTAGAGTTGACTCTGGAAGGGAGTGTTCAGGAGAGAAATTTAAGGTAAGGATAATGGAGAGAAAATAGGAGATTGAGGAGGGGAGGTGTTGGTGCCGAATGGGACTTTGGGAGAAGGAGGTTTCGGCTTGTGGTTATTTAAGGGTGCCGAATTCCCTTTGTAGGGGTTCTTTTGTTTTGCCAAACCAAGTGCTAGCAAATAGGGTTATAGGTGCCGTTTTTTCCACCTTTTCTTCTTTGTTGTTTCTGCCAAATTTTCTCCTCCCAAGTTCTCTTGTCCATCACTCTTTTCCCACTTGTGTTCAAAAAGCAGAAAACCTCTGTTCCTTTGTGTCGATATCTCCTTGTTTTGCCTTTAATTCAATCGGTCATTTCGCTCTTAGGTGGATATCTTCATTCCCTCAATCAAAAGCCGATCTATTCCTTGCCCAAAAGCTGATTGTACTTTCTTTAGTCACCCCCAAACGGATCTTGACATTTTTAGTAAAGTTGGTCGAATACTCTTTCTTTTGGAGGAGAAACTGATTGGTATTTAGTAGGGAATTTGATTCAAGTTGGATCTCACTCAGTAGCTATCTAGGCCGCATGATTAAAGGCTAGATTCGGTAAGTACTTAGTCAAACATCCTTTAGTGCATTTCGATAAAAGTCAAAGGGCTAACTAACTCTTTCTTGTCGTTAACCCTGTATTAACAAGGGTAGGGTTCAAAGATCGCAAGTGTGGTAAGGATCGCTAGCAAGTGGTAAGTGTACTCGTCTTAATTTTGGGTTAGTAAGTGGCCGAATATAAGTGTGGCTTATAGAGGTGACTTGTGTGGAATATGAGTCACTTGATTTTTGATAGTATATGTGTGGATGCAGATCTTGGAATCAGAGGAGGCTAGTTATTCATAGGATTGACAATCTTAAGTATCGATTCCTAATAAGGTGTGTACATACACTTCACACACAACAAATCGGCAAAAGCCGAAATCCCAAAAAGCCAAAATGCTGAAAAGCTGAAAAGCCAAAAGGTTGGCACCGGCAACCACACGAGCGTACGAATATTCGTGTGGAAACATCGATACGATTACTGAGGCCAAGAGAGCGATCATGGTCTCGGGCCACTGTTTGGCCAACCGGGCTAGACGGGGCTAAATAGGCCTACCGAGCTCGTAGGCCCAAATCGGCAAAAGTTGGTAAGTGATGGTAAATGATGAATTGGTATGGGTGGTTGAATGATTTGATTATAATCGGGCCTAATGAGCCATATATTTTTGACTGGGCCTAATGGGCCGTATAGACATGATTGGGCTTGATGGGCAATATGTGGTTTAGGGAAGCATGTAGACTTGTTAGGGAATTATAATGGACTCTAGGCCTTGTTCTAATGAATTCTTAAACAGCATCAAACTTAATTCATTAATCAAATATGTCTGTGGACATGTCACAAGGTTAAAGTGTGGCAATGGGCATATGTATGTCTAGGATTGAATCGAGGGAAAGCTTGGTACTTAGCGGTCCTAGTGACGCACCTCCTCTTCTCTGGAATCCTACCTGGTGCATAGTGTCTGTTCACTTTAGCTACAAGGACTTGTTGATGGGCCAAAGTCCGTAACTAAAACCCGAAATGTTAAGAGATTACGAAAATACCCCTATAGGGTAGAATTACAAAAATACCCCTGTAGGGTAGAATTACGAAAATACCCCTGTATGGTAGAATTACGAAAATACCCTTGCAGGTTAGAATTATAAAATACCCCTGTAGGGTAGAATTACGAAAATACCCCTGTAGGGTAGAACTACTAAAATACCATTGTAAGGTAGAATTACCAAAATACCCCTGGGTAGTGAATTGACTAAAATACCCTTAGGTGCTTAATGTGTGAAACTATATATGTTGCATTAATGAGATGTATGTTGCACTTGGGTGGGTTTAATGGTACGGAGGAAGATATGTGAGGATCGCATAGTCACTTAACGACCGTTGATCCACCGGTGGCTTTAAGCCCATTATATGATTAGCAGCCTTGCTGCAACGTTTGAGTAGTGCCGCTGTTGGTGCTACCATTGGAGTGTAGGGATGGGTGGGTTGATATTTATATCCCCACAGTAGTGTAGGGTTGGAAGGGAAATGGAGTGCAGGGTTGGATTTAGGATGGGAGCATAGCATTGCATTCATGTGATACTGATGTGATATGAGGTCATTGTGGGCCAAGGCCCAAGACCACCGATATTGATAAGGCTTAGGCCTAATGTGATGAAATGCATGTTGATTTGATTTCCAACGGTCGTACACACTAAGTTTCAAAACTCACACCCTCTTCATTTAATGTTTCAGGTGACCCTCAGTAGACGGCTCGACGTGGGAGAGGACTCGGAGGTGGCCACACTGCAAGTTACTTAGAAGTTTTTAATAGTTTTAAATTACTTTATTTTAATTACTTTATTTTTTATTGGGATCTAATAAGGCCTTGTATCTCTGATTTGACTTTACGTTTGGGTTTTATTATTGTTTACAACTGTCGAGTTCTTAAACTTAAAGGGATTTCTTAAGTTAAACATGTTTTCTAAATAACATAAACATATGGACCTTTTCTTAAAACATGGGCTTTCATCATAATATAACAAGTTACAAGCATTTGGGTTTCTAAATCATAAACTTAAGCTTTTAACCAAGCAAATTTTCTAGTGAACATAATTTTAACTAAACAAAGTTGTTTTGGGAATAATCCCTTCAGTGTGACATCGCCAGATTCGGCCATAATGTCTGGGTCGGGTCTAGGGTGTTACATCCTTCATGAAAGCCGCTTTCTGATGTAGGGCCACAATCTATAGCCTCAATCAATCACATGAGCATTCACACGCCCATGTGGCCAACATTCGATTCGTCGGCTTTTTAGCACTTGCAGTTTCAGCATTTCGCCTTTGTGTCCAAAAAGTGCGATAACACACCTGTAATAAGGTAGACGCTAGCTGCTTTCCAAAATCTGAGCACCTAAGATAAAAACAATCTCCCCGTTAGTCATATCCCATGGTAAATCCAACCTATGGTGTGAATGATACCCTAACCCCCCATCGTAACTTACAAAAAAGACGAATCGCAAGGCCCTCCCTTGCTTTAACAGTAAAACTTCCCTTACAGTCTTAACCTTCACAACAAATGAAAACCTGTAACACCCCAAACCCGGCCTAGAAGTTAGGCCCGAATCTGGCGATGTCACATTGAAGGGTTGCTTTCAAAAAATGGTTTAGTTAAAAACTTAGTTCGAAATGAAATATGCTTGATAGGAATTTACTTAGTTAAAAATTCAAAGAATTAAATTAAATGAATAATTAGAAAAAAAAAAACATGTTTATTAAATATAGCAGTAACTAAATAAAATCAAAAGTAAATAATAAAATCGAAGATACATAGCCTTATTACAACACAGTGGAGATTTAAAAGTAATTATGATAAAACACTTAATAAATCTATATTGAAAATTCCTAAGTAACTTGTAGTGTGGCTATCTCCAAGTCCTCTTCGCATCGAGCCGTTTACCATGGATCACCTGAAATATTAATAATAAGGGCATGAGTTTCGAAACTCAATGTGTACGACCCTTATCAATCAAATCAATTCAATATACACATATCACATTGGGCCTAAGCCCTAATAATTTTGGTGGTCTCGGCCTTAGCCCGCAATGACCTCATATCATATCAGAATTTCATTAATGCACATGTTCCCATCCCAAATCCATCTGCTACACACCATCCGTACCAGTCCAACACACCTGTGGGGATGTCTACATCAACCCACCCATCCTCTACACTCTAGAGGTAGCACCGGTTGCGGCACTACTCACGTTGCAGCAAGGCTGCTATATAAGTACGGTGTAGCAAAGCTACTCGGTGGCTTAAGAGCCTACGGTGGATCCACAGTCGTCAAGCGACTATGCGATCCTCAAAACACTTCCTCCGTATCATTAAAACCCATCCAAGTGCAACATACAATTCATGAATGCATCATACTCATTTTCACACATTTTCACATATTAAGCACTTAGGGGTATTTTGGTCATTTCACTACTCTGGGGTATTTTCGTAAATCTACCCTATAGGGGTATTACGGTACTCCAACCCTACAAGGGTGTTTCAGTAGTTCTACCTTACAGGGCATTTTTGTAATTCTACATTAGAAGGGTATTTTCGTAATTCTATCCTAGAAGGGTATTTTCGTAATTTCCTAATGATATAGATTTTAGTTATGAATTTTGGCCCATCAACAAGTCCTCACGGCTAAGATGAACGACACTATGCACCAGGTAGGATTCAAGAGAAGAGGAGGTGGGTCACTCAGACCGCTTAAGTACCAAGCTCTTCCTAGATCCAATCCTAGACATGCATACGTCGGTTGCCACACCTTATGTCTATTGACTTGTTCACACACATGTTTATTACTTAGTTAAGTTTTATGAAAATTTGAGAGTCCATTTAACTAGGCCTAAAGTCCATTAAACCCTAGCATGCATTCCTACAACCCCACAAAGTCCAAACATGCTTATAAAGCCCATTAAACCCAATCATGCTTATAAAACCCATTAAGCCCAATCATAATTCAATCATACAATTCATGAATATCATTTTATCATAGAATTTCATATCACAATTTTGCCAATTTGGGCCCACAAATTCGGCAGGCCCATAAGGGATTTCGAGATTTTGGCTTTTGCCATTTCGCCATGTGTGTAGTGTTTGTACACACTTGATTGACGACTCGCACCTACACTATCCCTAATCTCGACCTACAATCAAAACCACTTCCAAATCAACTCCAAACCTTACTAAAACTTTATCAAATCCCGAAGCCTTACCGTAGCCTTACCGTGAACCTTCAGCTTTTCTAGCCTTTCCTTAGTGAATAGTCTCAAATATTCCTAGATCTGCATCAACACACATATTTTATCAACATCAGGTGACTCGTCTTCCACACGAGTCACCCTTATGGCTACACATATATTCGGCCACCCCCTAAGAAATCGAAATTAAGAATGACACACTTACCAAAACTCGTCTCTGATCTTGTAGCCTAAATATCTACTGAGTGTGATCGACTTTTAAAATCTTGATTAAAGGTTGTAAATAACAAAAACAAATTTGTGATGGAGGAAAACAAAAGAAATCGGCAAATGGGATATAGGTATTCGGCTTTTGCAAAAACTTTTTAATCTAGCTGTTTTAAAAACAAAATCTAAGGCCCATTTCATAGCCCAAGCTTTGAAATCGGGCTCTGATACCACTAAATGTAACACCCTAAACTCGGCCTAGAAGTAAGGCCCGAATCTGGCTATGTCACATTGAAGGGTTGCTATAAAAAAAAGGTTTAGTTAAAAACTTAGTTCAAAACGAAATATGCTTGATAGGAATTTACTTAGTTAAAAATTCGAAGAATTAAATTAAATGAATAATTAGAAAAAAAACATGTTTATTAAATATAGCAGTAACTAAAAAAAATCCCAAGTAAATAATGAAATCGAAGATACACAGCCTTATTACAACACAGTGGAGATTTAAAAGTAATTATGACAAAACACTTAATAAATCTATTTTGAAAACTCCTAAGTAACTTGTAGTGTGGCTATCTCCGAGTTCTCTCTGCGTCGAGCCGTTTACCTTGGATCACCTGAAATATTAATAATAAGAGCGTGAATTTCGAAACTCAGTATGTACGACCCTTATCAATCAAATCAATTCAATATACACATATCACATTGGGCCTAAGCCCTAATAATTTCAGTGGTCTCGGCCTTAGCCCATAATGAACTCATATCATATCAGAATTTCATGAATGCACATGTTCCCATCCCAAATCCATCCGCTACACACCACCCGTACCAGTCCAACACACCTGTGGGGATGTCTACATCAACCCACCCATCCTCTACACTCCAGAGGTAGCACCGGTTGCGGCACTACTCATGTTGCAGCAAGGCTGCTATATAAGTACGGTGTAGCAAAGATACTCGGTGGCTTAAGAGCCTACGGTGGATCCACGGTCGTCAAGCGACTATGCGATCTTCAAAACACTTCCTCCGTATCATCAAAACCCACCCAAGTGCAACATACAATTCATGAATGCATCATACTCATTTTCACACATTTTCACATATTAAGCACTTAGGGGTATTTTGATCATTTCACTACCCTAGGGTATTTTCGTAAATCTACCCTACAGGGGTATTACGGTACTCTTACCCTACAAGGGCGTTTCAGTCATTCTACCTTACAGGGCATTTTTGTAATTCTACCTTAGAAGTATTTTCGTAATTCTATCCTAGAAGTGTATTTTTGTAATTTCCTAATGATACAGATTTTAGTTATGAATTTTGGCCCATCAACAAGTCCTCACGGCTATGATGAACGACACTATGCATCAGGTAAGATTCAAGAGAAGAGGAGGTGGGTCACTCAGACCACTTAAGTACCAAGCTCTTTCTAGATCCAATCTTAGACATGCATACGTCGGTTGCCACACCTTAGTCTATTGACTTGTTCACAGACATGTTTATTACTTAGTTAAGTTTTATGAAAATTTGAGATTCCATTTAATTAGGCCTAAAGTCCATTAAACCCTAGCATACATTCCTACAACCCCACAAAGTCCAAACATGCTTATAAAGCCCATTAAACCCAATCATGCTTATAAAGCCCATTAAGCCCAATCATAATTCAATCATACAATTCATGCATATCATTTTATCATAGAATTTCATATCACAATTTTGCCAATTTGGGCCCACAAATTCGGCAGGCCCATACGAGATTTCGAGATTTCGGCTTTTGCCGTTTTGCCGTGTGTGTAGTGTTTGTACACACCTGATTAACGACTCACACTTACACTATCCCCAATCTTGACCTACAATCAAAACCACTTCCAAATCAACTCCAAACCTTACTAAAACTTTATCAAATCCCGAAGCCTTACCGTAGCCTTGCCGTGAACCTTCAGCTTTTCTAACCTTTCTTTAGCGAATAGTCTCGAATATTCCTAGATCTGCATCAACACATATATTTTATCAACATCAGGTGACTCGTCTCCCACACGAGTCACCCTTATGGCTACACATATATTCGGCTACCCCCTAAGAAATCGAAATTGAGAATGACACTTTTCGAAACTTGTCTCTGATCTTGCAGCCTAAATATCTACTGAGTGTGATCGACTTTTAAAATCTTGATTAAAGGTTGTAAATAACAAAAACAAATTTGTGATGGAGGAAAGCAAAAGAAATCGGCAAAGGGGATATGGGTATTCGGCTGTTAAGAGATTAGGGAAAGAAATCGGCAAAGGGGATATAGGTATTTGGCTTTTGTAAAAGAGGAAAAGGAACTAGAAAGAAGGAGAAGAATGAAGCATTCGGTTTGGCAAAGCAAGGGAAACTTTTCAAAAAGAATTCAGCACCCCCTATAAATACCCAAAGCCGAACCCCTAAAGTCCCAATTGGATCCACTTCATCCACATCCCATCTCCTAATTTTTCTCCACGATAAGCTCTCCTAACCTCTTCTTATATTTTCTCTTCTGATCACTCTCTATCAGAGTCTATACCAACGCCATTACCAACCTTCTAGAAGGCCAAAATTAAACTCCTAAAAATACTAAGCTAGGATCCAAAACTTAACTAAGGCCCAATACTTTTAGGCCCAAAATTCGGGGTGTTACAATACCGATTGATGAATACCCATAGTACTACAAACCAAATCACAAAACTTGAACCCTTACCAACAAAGGAAATGAGCACTACCAAGAGATAGGGAATTCGGCCTAATACCCTAATGGAATGCCTAGCCAAAAACGTCAATACAAAGTGTTACAAAACCATTACTTAAACAAGCAATTAAAAGCATGAGGGTACAAACAACCCTCGAATAGCGAAATCAACCCTTGTGATCGAAAACTTACCAATATCCACACGATCACGAATAAGGGAAAGCAAGACATCAAATGGAATCAAAGTTTTGGCTTTAAGAATCAAGAACCTTAGATTCAGCCCCGCACCGCGAACAATGATCTACATTCGGCAACTTAAGAAGTGAAGGGTTAAGAGCCTATATTGAACAAATCAGAAAAGAGAAATGAAATAAAAATAAAGGTGGAACAACAATCGATTTATGAGTATGCCAAAAGGAGAAACAAAATCGAGAGATGAAAAAGAATATACGAGTCAACTAGAAAAAGAGAATGAAGGGTTGATGGATTCAAAACCACATTCGACTAATATGGAGAAGAGAAAGGAGTAGAAGGAGTCAATAGGGACCAAGGTTATAGGTGCAATCGAGCTTTGCAAAAATCCAAAGAAAAGACAAGGTGCATGAAAGGAATAAGAAAGAATGTATACGTTAGTTCAAACAAATGGAATTGAGAAGCATTTGATTGGGAGTCAAAAGAATGGAAGAAAAATACCAAGAGAGGAGAAACTAAAATCGGCACAAAAATTTTGTGTGAGCAAAGAAAAATGATGCCTTCGGTCAAAGTTTAGAAAACAAAATGGAAAGCCATCCCTCTACCTCAATCATACACTGAAATATCCTAGCCTAATTCTCTAATTTTGCAACAAAAACACAATTGACCGAAAGTGACTTTTGTTTAAGCAAAAGAATAATACCCTCGGTCAAAGCTTCAAATAAAAGAAAGCAAAAATCTTTTATTAGCCAAAATCATAATTGACTGAATGGCACTAACAAGGTCCCACATTCCATATTCAGTCCCTTAAATAGTAGCTTAAATTCAGCCAGCAATCAGTCTAAATCCACTGCTTGACCTGACCAAATCAATTTTACCAAATTCGACCAGCCTCTATTCCTCCTTGCACGAGCAGCAAAAATTAACCTCATTTGCGCAAGGGGAAGCTCAAACTCCAGTCCATCAAGTTCCCCATCACACTGCTGGCCACTGCACCACAACTGCTCTTACACTATAATATGGTCACCACTAATTATAACACTTACCTGTTGAAGCCATGGTTATTCAAGAGTAAAAATGAAAATTCTGTCTGCCAAGAGACTCGAACCTGCGCCCTTTCTAAATCCCCAACATGCCGTTTGTCACCCTTTCACAGTCACTTTTTATGTCGATTATCACCTCCAACTAACTATATGATTTAAATGCTAGCTTCCATGCCCATATATGTGAAAATAAAATTAAATGCTAAGGCCAGGACTTGAACCTTGGATCACTCTTTGCTTCCCAATGCTCCTAGCCACCAGACCACCTACTTCTATATGTCAAACTTTAACCAAAAATATTTATAAGCCTTTCCTTGTGATGCCAATTTCCACATAATGAGAAAAACTAAATTTTTCTTAAAGTCCCTTTTTGAACCCAGAACTTCTCAGACATCCTCAAGCACTCCAAATCACTTAACCAAGAAACCAAACATGAAATTATGAATTTTTTTCTTGACCAAAAAAATCTAAATTTCTCCGATACACGAAGCCTATTTCTCCTAAGCCCAAAATTCGGGGCGTTACACACTGTGGAAGAAAATATTTAGATCGGTCGTAAAGGAAAATTGAGTCTGGGATTTATAGGGTCGTATGAGATTATAGAGCGTATCGAGCCGGTTGCTTATAGACTGCTGTTGCGTCCTAAGCTAGAAATGACCCACAATGTATTCCATGTTTCGATGCTTCGTAGATATCGATATGATCCTTTACATGTGATTAGTCCGTCAGAGATTGAGATTAAGTCCGATATGACATATGAGGAAGAACTAATTCGCATTTTGGCTCGTGAGGTTAAAGAATTACGAAATAAGAAAATTTTGTTAGTTAAAGTACTATGGCATAAACACGGAATTGAGGAAGCAACATGGGTGCCCGAAGATACAATGAAAGAGCGTTATCCAAACCTATTTACCGGTAAGATTTTCGGGGACGAAAATCCCTAAGGGAGGAGAGTTGTAACAGCTCGATTTAGACCCTTATCAGAACGGTGGTTTCCGGACCACAAATTCTAGTCAGAAAAATATTTTAAAACTATTTTCTGTGTTTATTATGTGTGAATTTATTTGTGTGAAATTTTCAGGCTTTAATTTTGTCATTTGAGTGTCCAATTAAATAAAAGGATTTAATCGCGTAAAATGAAAAATTTGGTGGTTATTTTTAGAAGGGCCGAATAGTGGTTGTTCTTTTAATGTGGGAGATTCATGTTGCAATTGTCCATTGACTAAATGAATGGACGGCATTAGCTAAATGAATGGACGGCATTAGGCATATATTATATGGTTTTGTTATAAATTTATTAAGGTTAAACATGTAAATTAAACATTAAGTTAATATAAGTTATTATATATCATAAAACATATAAATAATAATTATAAAGCCATTATATGTGTTTATATTGTGTTCTTGCTGAAACAAAAGAAAAGAGAAAGAAAACCTAGGTTCGGTCATTCTCAAGCTCAATTCAAGGTAAGTTCTAGCTCGATTTTTGATCATTTTTATATTTTTGAGATCATTTCTAAGTTATCTATAAGACCCATGCTTGAATTTTTTATTTTGGTGAATATTTTGGATTATGCCATTTTTGAAAGCTTGTGATTTTTGTTGTTTGATGGTAGAAAATAAAAGATATGTGATAGATTAACAAGTATGTATTGGAATTTTTGATGATTTTATGCAATAGAGACTAAACTGTGAAAAATGTAAAATGTCAGGGGCAAAAGTATAATTTGCCCATTTATGTGTTTTTGGATGAGTTTGGTTGAATATTTGATTAAATAAGTTTAATTTATATTAATTTAGATCAAGAAAAGAGAAAATCGGATTTGGATCGGGGAAAACTAAAGTTGTCGACTAGCCGTTCCGTTTCGGTTTTTCATTGTCCAAGGTAAGTTTATAAGCAAATAGACGTACTTAATCATAATTAAATGTGAATTATATATGCTGAATTGAAATATGTAAATATATATATATTAGCCGAATGTAAATAAGCTTGGCAGAAATGTTTATGAAGTTGTTTCGACCGAGTTACGACATCCGAAAGCCCCATATGAACCTTAGGAATAGCTAGGATACATATGTCATGACATAGGATTCTGATATGTGATATGCGAGTAAGACTATGACATCGATATATTTGTGCGAGTAAGACCACGTTTTATATGTTGGCATCGATATGTGACTCCGATTTATGTGTGCGAGTAAGACCCTGTCGGGACAGTGGCATCAATATGTGATTACATGTAAGACCACGTCTGAGACGTTGGCATTGTACAATATATGTGATTATCCGAGTGTCCTACCCAATTCTGAATGGTTCATCGGGCAACGATATGTGTGATCGAATGTGCAAATTGAGCTAAAATGATCAGATATGAATTAGTTTATTTCCTACTTGAAATAAGGTAAGTAAGTTACTTGATATTTGTTGTAAGTCTTGTATGAAGTAAAGAAAAAGCGTTTATGAACATGGTAAGTGTATTCAGCTTAGTGAATAAATGATATGAAAATTATGGAATTGATTCTTAAATATGTGTATATATGACCGTGTATATTCGGCCACATAAGTAATGTATGTACATGATGTTATATTATGATTATTGAGCTTGTGCATATAGGTGTATGTATATTTGGTTATATAATGACATTTTGGTTTTGAAAGTTGAACGATAATTGGTTATTTTAACTATATGAGCATTCGGCCAAGGTTGCATTTGTGTATGAAAATGTATTATATATGAAATTTGTAAGTTTGAGACTAATTATGGTAATGATAATATAATTTGGTTTGGTTTAATTGAGTTGATTATATCATTTAATTGTTTATTTGCCTATGACTTACTAAGCTTAATAGCTTACTCTATGTGTGTTCTTGTTTACTTATGTTTTTATAGATTTTGGAGTCAAGTTACGAGCTCGGGGATCGTCAGCTAAGTCTATCACACTATCGACTGTCTTTGGTATTTTATAAACTAACTTTTTGGAACTATGGCATGTATAGGCTGGATTATACTTTAGAAATGTTGTATTTTGGTTTATGTATAATTTGAGCCATGCAAAAATGGCTTAATTTCTACGCTTGAGTTCGTCTTGGTTTAATTATGGTTGAAGTTCATTTTGGTTATTATGATATGTGCCATGAATGATTAGAATTTGTGATATGTGTTTGTGTATTGATGTTGGTTCATGATTTTGGATGTGGTAATAATGAAATAGTTATGATGTGTAATCGGTTATGTGATTAGCTCAATTTGAAAATTATGTTCATTGTGTAAATACGTGGTGTGCTTGGCTAAATGAATTGGTTTTGAATAATGCTATATTTGGTGAATGTGTTTTTGCTTTAATGTATATATATATATATATATATATATTCAAGTGGGTATTAGTTATTATGAAATGAATGTAATGGCAATATATGTGTTTATATATTACGTTGGAATGTTAGGTTTTATGTTGGTTAGAAAATGTGTCTTAATTGTGGTTCGACAAGTGTGCATAATTAGGCCATTATGGGTTTATTTACTTGATAATGCTATATTTGTAGTATTGAATAATTATATATTTAGCTGGGCTAACACATTTTGATTAATGTATGTGATTTTTGTGTCGGTATTAAAGTGGCATATTATTTGAAAATATTGGTTAAATATTTAAGTTGCATAATTGGTTGAATTTATGACATATTCAATTTATAATAAGTAGGATATTATATATATGTATCTGTGTTATGCAAATGTTGCAGATAAGAAAACAAATGTTATGATGGTATATGTTATTTACATGGAATGAAATGATGAATATTTGCATGTTTTAAAGTATGCACATATGATTAGTGAGGTAATAATATGTTTTATGTATAATTTATTTGAATGTCTTAAATGTTTAAATATACATATATGATTGATTGGCATGTGAAGTGAAATATACTCAGTTATGGGTTAATATTCGAATTTTCATGACTTCTTTTGATATTGATTGAATGTAAATTTGGAAGTTATATGAATTATAGAAACAAAGCATGAAAGTTTAATTTAAAATTTTTCTAGATTAATATTAATGAAATGAAAGTTTGTTTTGAGTTGTATTTGATTGGTAATGCCTCATAACCCAAATCCGGCGATGGATACGAGTTAGGGGTGTCACATGTTCCATTTGGATCGTAGGCTAAAACCGATCACACTTTTCTTGCCAACAAACTATGATAACAAAAGATTTTAACAGATGAGACTGATCATAACTGTGGCTTAATTCCATGAATAATAATCCTACAGAAATATATAGAGATATTCAACCTATTCAAAAGGTAAGTTAATGAATTCACCTTAATAGAATGATGGGAGAAAGGGTTTGACGACTCAGGTAACTTTTGCACTTCTCCACTTCTCGAGAATACCTAAAACCCCACGAAGACAACATTAACAGGAAGGGTTCAAAGACCATGCATAGAAGAAACATTCGGCTTTTAGAGAAAAGGGGTAGGAGAGAATAGATTTGAATAAGAAGGTGGGGAAATATAAAGACCTACCATATTGTTAAGAACTCCTGTAGAACCGGAATAGAGAGGGAAAAAAGAGACAAGGGATATTTGGCCAATGCACAAGGAGATGGTGTCGCCTCAAAATAAAAATATGAGAGATGTAGCTTCGGCAACAGAGAATAGAGAATTGGTCACAAAGGAGCAGGGGCGAGTTGAGAGAGAGGATGAGAAATAAAGTTAAAAATTGACGATAAGAGGGAAAAGAAAAACTGAAAGTGCCAAGGGAGAAAAAGAGGCTAGAAGCAATCGATCAATGAGGGAAACCAATTCAGAAAAGTAAAGAAGAGCACACAATCGCATCACATAGAAAAGAAAATGCCCGAATGGTTAATTGTAATTTCGGAACTAGAGAGAAAAGGAAGAAACAGGAAGAAAAACTAGAAGTTCACAAAATCAGTGACAAAACTGTCCAAAAAGAAAATGAGAGAAGCTCTCTTAGCTGAATTTCCTAGGCTTCCCATATACCAATTTGACACAACCTCCTATCCCACTTCAAACTCCTACTTTCTTTCCACAACCTACTCTTAAAAATCCTTCTTTATCTTCTCCTTGAATTCCTCCTTTTATCACTCCACAATCACTCCAACAACTCCTCCAAATTCCTATCACATCCCTTGATTTTCTCCTTATGACCAATTCAACCACCACCTCAGCAGAGTTTCACTCATCCTTCGCTTCTTACCTGACAAGAGCAGCAAAATAATTATCCTCCCTTGTTCCAAGTGCGACTTGAACCCCAGTCCTCATGCATCACCCTTAACGCCACTTACCACTAGAGCACAAGCTCCTTTTGTGATATATTTCAGCCACAGTTATTTTTAAAGCATTCAAGCTAGAGTCAAGGTTTACTTAAATAAGTAAAACAAAAATTCTGCCTACGCCAAGACTTGAACCTCTGACCCCTTGCCACACTTATAACGCCACAACCACTGTACCAATAGGCTTTTTGCGTCATATTTTATCCTCAATTAAATATATAGGGCCTACTTTCAAGCACCCAGGGTTTTATTCACTTAAACCAAAAATTTTGCTAAAGCCCAGGTTTGATCCCAAGACTTCTCCAACATTTCTCAGGACCACTGAAACAAGCCTTCATTTATGTCACTTCTTGTACAGCAAATATTCATGTGCTGACTTCCAAATGCTCCCCAAGCTCAAGGTTCATTTCTTCCAGGCCCAAAGTTCGGGTGTTAAATCAAATGTAAAATCCATCTCAAAACATACCAATTTCCAAGGCATAAGCATAGCCAAACATTTGCTTCATAATTCATTCATGTACCACTCAAAACAACCAAAACCATACCAATTTGTAACATCAAACATGTACCAATATGGGCCAATTCAGTACCTATTTCAACTTAGCAATTCATTCAACAAAGAGACTTTCTAATTTAACCACATTCACTATCATCAAAGACATATACCATACACCATAACTGTCATATAAAAACATAACATATAGTACTTCTAATACAAACCAACCATTATCAAATCAAGCCATATCACACAGCTTGAACAACTGCCAAAATTCATACCATAATCTCAAGCAAAAGTGACCAAAAGATTCAACTTAAAAACTAGCTTATACATGCCATATTTACAACTCGAGGATGATAGTCGATCACTAACTCGTAGTCTTTCAACAAATCGAGCCACCATTGTTGTCGCAAGTTCAAATCTTTTTGTGACATTAAGTACTTCAAACTTTTATGGTCGGTAAAGATATGACACTTCTCACCAAATAAGTAATGCCGCCAAATGTTCAAGGCAAAGAGAATGGCAGCTAACTCCAAATCATGTGTCGGGTAGTTCCTCTCGTGTGGCTTCAATTATCTTGAGGCATACGCTACTACTTTATCTTCTTGCATCAATACACATCCAAGGCCATTTAAAGACGCATCACTGTAAATCACAAATTCCTTTCCAGACTCAGGTTACGCTAATACTGGTGCCTCAGTCAATACTATCTTTAACTTATCAAAACTCTGCTGACACTTTTCATTCCAATTGAACTTAACATCTTTTTGCAGCAATTTAGTCATCGGTGAAGCAATCATCGAAAAGCCTTTTACGAAACGTCTGTAATAACCAGCCAAACCCTGAAAGCTTCTTACTTTCGATACATTTTTCAGCGGCCTCTAATCCACTATCGCTAAGATCTTATCGGATCAACTCGAATGCCATCCCTTGAAACAATGTGGCCTAAAAATCCAGCTTCACTGAGCCAAAATTCACTTTTACTAAATTTTGCATACAATTGTTTATCTCGCAAAATTTGTAAAATTGTTCTCAGATGCTCGACCTGTTCAATCTCATCACGAGAATAGATCAAGATATCATCAATGAAGACCACAACAAACTTATCCAAATAAGGTCTAAAAATTTGATTCATTAAGTCCATGAACACCGCTGTAACGCCCTGATATTGGGCCTAAAAGTATTGGGCCTTAAGCTAGGATCAGTTAGAAGGCGGGTTATAAATATGCAATTGTACTTGAAAATATCACAAATTGCATGCTTGCCTTGTTGGCTAAGTGATTTGGAGTGTTTGGGGATGTTTAAGAAGTCCTGGGTTTAAACCAGGGCTTTAGCAAAAATTTTAATTTTTTCCTTAAGTGAACTTGGTGTTAGGTTGAAGGCCTTATTAATATTTGTGGTGGATTCATAGCACAAGAGGAGCTTGGGCTCTAGTGGTAAGTAACGCCAAGGGTGAAATAGGAGGACTGGGGTTCAAGTCCTGGCATTTGCAAAGTTTTGAATTTTTGCTCTTAATGGGAGATCGATGCTAGCAAGTTGGACTTATGTTTAATTGTGGGTGTTTCATGACGCAAAGAGACCTTGGGGCTTGGTGGCAAGTGGCGTGACTAGAGATTGAGGGAACTTAAGTTTGAATCCCATGGTAAGCAAGGAATTATTTATTTTGCTGGCCAAGCTAAGCAGAAGGTAAAGTTGGACTGGAACACTATGGTTGACTTGGTCATGAGGTGGTTGAATTGAATTTGAATTGGATGGAGGAGATAATGGAGAGATTTTAGGAAGGATTTGGGGAATGAATCAGGGAATTTGAATGTGGAATGTTTCATGGAGGAAATTGGGGTGTTGGAATTTGAGGGTGTGATAGCCGAATTAGGCAGCTTGAATAGGGGAAATCGGCTAGGGGCTTTTGAGGAGTTTGCATTTTCGACTTTTGGGTGTTTAGGTGCTGATTTATTTGTTTCTTTGTGACAATTTGGGGTTCTTTTGTTTCTTTTTCATTTCCTTTAATTTCTTTCCTCAAAAGTGTCAAAATTGTTAGCGTCATAAGTTGCGTTTTTTGTCAATTCTGGTGAGTCAAGTGCGTTTTTTCACTTCTATATTTTTCCACTTTTTCTTTCCTATTCTTATTTTTCCATTGGGTGCCTATAGCCAAACTCTTATTGTCTTTTTGGTCATCACCATATTCCCTTTTTGGTTAAAATTAATCTCTTTCTCTCAGTTCTTCTTCACTTTTCTCTTGTAGTCGAATATAGTCTTCCTTCCTCTCCCTGTTGTATTTTTCTATTCGGTTCTCGCTCTCTTTATCTTTATGTTCGAACATAGTTCACCTTCCCATTCGCTTAATTTCTTTCAGTTCCTTCCATTTATCCAAACCTTTCTTCATCTTGTTACTCACCCCCTTCTTCTATTTTTGCATTAAGAAGACCGATTATACCTTTGTCTTGTTCCTCAATTTCTTTCTTGAAGTGAGTTGAATCTTGTTCTTATCGTTCCATCCTTCTTGTTTTAGGGTGGGTGAAAGTCGAATACTTCTCCTTCTTACCTATTAATTACCTATTATTAGTTCCCTAGGCGGATCTTTAGATTTCTAGGTTTCTACAAGAAGTGGTGGAGTGCAAGTATTGTGGAAGCGATTGAAACTCTTTCCCTTGTTATTCAATCAAGAACTCTCAATGAGTAAAGGTTCTAGCGGTAAAGTGAAGGCGGTGGTGCCATTGGATAGTGGATGCGTAGCCTCTGCCCCCAAGTTTAAAAGGTGTAAAGTGTCAGCTATTCGGGACTTCTCGCCTGGATGTGGCAGGATGACTGCACCAAACTTTGGATCGAGGTAGTTAATCACAGTCGATCGCTCTGGTCAAGGCAAGTGATAGTTGATCATGTGGCTATGTGTTTGGATTAGTGTTTGTCTAAATCTTTTAATAAATGATTAACTGCTGCTATGTTTGAATAGGTTCCAGAGCTCGGGAATTCTTAGTACTCTATGTGATCAATGTGTAACTGTATGCTTTGTTTTGATAACCGGCTGAAAATTCGAAAGTGTGTGTATCTGTAAGCTATGTTTGATGGTCGGCTAAAAAGTCAAAAGTTCGAAGTGCACTGATTAGGCTAAATGCCGATTAAGCCAGAATACCCACGAATACTACCACACAAGCGTGCAAACGCTAGTTTGGTGGATCGAGCACACGAACATGGGCGTCAGATGATTGAGGCCACGTTGGGCCGCGTTGGGCCGAAATGGGTTGTGTGGGCCCAATGGGCCTTTGGACCCCACACGGATTAAATTTGCATATTGTGGTGGATTTTTAGACCGAGTTGTGTAGTCCATGTGGCTAGGATCGTTTTGGGCTAAATGGGTCGTGTGGGCCCATAGGCTTGTGGGCCCCACACGATTGAAATGTATGTTATATGCCTACTGTTGGGTTGGAGTGTCTAGTTCGTATAATTGAGGCTGTTTCTTGGATAATTGGGCCACACGAACGTGAGGGCCCACTTGGGCTGGATAGTGAGCCTTAGGCCCATCTGCACTGTTATGTCGGTTTAGGTTACGACCATCGCTCGAGGCGATGATGGACTTTCAGTGGGGTCGTAAAGACCCCTAGTTTATAAAATTATCGAAATACCCCAGTTTGTAAAATTATCGAAATACCCTCGATTTGTGAAATTACCAAAATACCCTCAATTTATAAAATTACAGAAATGACATCGATTTGTAAAATTACTAAAATACCCCTGTAATGTAGAATTACCGAAATACCCCTGTAGGGTAGAATTACCGAAATACCACTGTAGGGTAACATGACTGTTTTGGCCCTAGAGTGTAAGATGACTGTTTTGCCCTTGTGGGCAAGTGATTGACTTGAACTGTGAACTTGACTAATTTGACTGTGATCGTATGACAGTGTTTTAACTGACGTGACCGTGGTTGCATGATAGATATGTTTTTAATATATGTTTAAATGACTGTTACTGAGCATGGCCATTATGCATACATATGTGATGATTGAGCATGACATACACGACATTCTACATAGGGTTGGGCTTGATTGGGAGGAAGTTCTGTGCTAGTGGCTTTGCCACGTATTCTGATTCTAGTGGCTCTGCCACATTTTTTGTTATTAGTAGCCTTGCTACGTTATTGGTGTGTTGGTTGGGTGGGTCGATTTAATCCCCACAAAGTATGTTGGTTGGTACGAGTGGTGTACTGGTTGGATTGGGTTGGCATGCATACCCACGTTGTTGCATATCTATTTATGAGATCTGTCATTGTATTGGGCTTAGGCCCATTTGTTCTGTTATCAGTTTGGGCTAGGCTCAATTGATTTTGTTATGGGCTGTGACCCAAATGATATTGTAGTGGGCTTGGGCCCACGTAGGCTCTGAATTAGACTATACTGTTACCGTCAAAAAGGCTCTGGCCCAGACTATTTAGGTTTCTACTTTTGTATACTAACTGTTACTCTAGCAAGGGAATTACACACTGAGTTTTCATAAACTGACCCCATTTATTAACTGTGCAGGTAATCCCCAGCGTTAGAAAGATCGGTGCTGCGAGGGACTCGAAGGTGGCCACGCGATCGCTGATGTTCTGCTTTAAACTTAATTATTTAAATTCCATTTTGGGCTATTATTTTGTAATAAGGCCATTTGTGGTATAATTTTTCATTGGGTTTCTACTTTTTCTATTTTAAATTTGTTAGTTAGGAAAGGCGAGATTTTCAAGATAGTAACTATTTTCAAAAACATACGTTCTAAACTTCTTTACTTCCAATTAGTTTCCGCAACTATATAAAGATTTTCAACGAGATTAATAACATTTTTAAAAGGTATTTAACTTTTCAATGAACCACGTTTTGAAATTTAACGAACACAAACTAAGTCTTTACACAAGTTCTTTAAGGAAGGGTTTCAATGAGAACATGGTTTTCAAAAAAAAATTCAATGTGACACGCCAGATTCGGGCCTAACTTCTAGGCCAGGTTTGGGGTATTTCAATCTCTGGGGCATTAGTTAAGTTGAAAGGCATTACGAGAAACTCATATTGTCCGTACCTTGTTCTGAAAGCAGTTTTTGGCACATCAGACTCTTTCACCCTTAACTGGTAGTATCCAGATCTCAAGTCTATTTTGGAGAACACTGTAGCTCCCTTCAGTTGATCAAATAAGTCATCGATCCTTGGCAAGGGATACTTGTTCCTCATTATCACTTCGTTAAGTTGCCTATAGTTGATACAAAGTCTCATCAATCCATCATTTTTCTTTACGAATAACACGGGGGCACCCCAGAGACAAAAACTAGGTTTCGCAAATCCTTTGCCTATCAACTCTTGCAACCGCACTTTCAATTTTCTTAGCTCTATTAGAGCCATTCTATAGGGGGTTATTGATATCGAAGCAGTAAGTTGATGGTGAACTCTATCTCTCTAACAGGAGGTATACTCGACAATTCCTCAAGAAGTACATCTGGGAACTCACAAACCACTGGCACTGATTCCACTTTCAGTTCAGACTCTTTCGTATTCAATACATAAGCCAAATATACTTCATACCCCTTTCTCAAACATTTCTGAGTAGTCATAGACGAAATCAAAGCAAGCAACTCGCTGGGCACATCCGTTTCAACCCGAAGGCTTTCACTATTTTCACACTTCAATTCAATAACCTTCTGTTTACCATTCACTTTAACGCATCATGCATCGATAGCCAATCTATGCCCAAAATGGCATCAAACTCATCAAATGGCAATAGCATTAGATCAGCTAGGAAACAGTGACCTCAGGTCACTAAGGGATAATTCTTGCAAATCTTATCAATTAACACACATTTACCTAGAGGGCTTGATGCCTTAATCACAAACTTAGTTGACTCTATAGGTAATTTCATGTCATTCACTAATTTCATGCAAATGTAAGAGTGTGTGGACCCAGGATCAATCAGTGCAACAATATTAACATCATAAAGGGAGAATGTACCAGTGATCACGTCAAGGGATGATGCCTCTTCCCGGGCTCGGATGGCATATGTTCTTACAGGTACTCTAGCCTCTGATCTTGCAGCCGAATCTCTAGCTATACCTTTGCTGCTAGTTCCTTCTTTCACATTTCTAGTAGGCCTCCTTCTAGCGGGTACATTGCTCAGTTTAGTGCTTTGAGTAGTTTCTTTAATTACCATTTCCGGACAATCTTTGATGAAGTGATCCTGGGAGCCACATTTAAAGCAAGCCCTGATGACCATGCAACACTTACCAGGATGTCTCCTACCGCAGTGTTGACATTCAGGATTACTTGGCTTGACATTGCCAACACTAACTACAAAAGTAGTCTCAGCCTTCGAACCCGTATTTTGCCTCCCATGCGTTCTGCTAGGATTTCCAGCTGAAAAGGTTGAACGGTTTAGCGCATTCCTCACTTTCTTTGATGACGATTGGAAAGACTTACTCATTGGTCTTTTCTTTACATCTCTAGCCTCTGATTTGACCCTCTTCTTTTCCTTGAACAATTCCTCAGCTTTGCACGCCCGATCAACTAGCACAACAAATTCTTTTAATTTCAAAATCTCCACATATAACTTGATATTCTTATTTAGGCCGTCCTCAAACCTCTTACACATAATTTCTTCTGTGGAGACGCATTCCTGAACATACTTGCTAAGTCAGACTAATTCTCGCTCATACTCAGACACTGTCATACGGCCTTACTCTAGCTCTAAAAAGTCCTTCCGTTTCTAATCAATGAAATGCTGACTTATATACTTCTTCCGAAACTCCACTTGGAAGAAATCCTAAGTAACTCTTTCGGTAGGAGAGTTCATCAAATACTCAAATTGTATTCTCTAACCAAAATTTTACCCTCTCGGGTCATCATCAACATTGGCTCTAAATTCTTCAGCCTCATACTTACGAATCTTGTCAACAGGGGGCTTATTTTGTCTTGTTATTTTTGTACCTTGTAGGGCTACTAGGATCGGTTAAGGAATGGGAAAATGTTAGGGAGGTTGGGCATTCGGATTAGCTCTAATGAACTTCATATACCATTCATTCATTTTGTAGAGAAAGGCTTCTCGAGCCTCTTCTCCTCAACTAGATTCAATATTTCTACTCTCGGGTGGCCTGGTCCCTTGAGCAGGAGCCGGCGCATTACTTTCAGCATCGCCAGCACTACCGGGTCGAGATCCATTTACTATATGAAAACACAATTTAGGGATTAGACACCATCACACTATCAACATTCACAATTATGGCATGTATAGCTAGACTCTCACACTTGATATGTTAGTCCGAAGACCGGCTAAACCATAGCTCTGATACCACTAAATGTAACACCCCTCACCCTGGTCCGATGCTGGGACAGGGTACAAGGCATTACCGGACTTACAAACACATGATCACTTAATCCCAACTCACAAATTCCACTAAGATTTAAAACTTTTTTAATTATATTCAAAAACCCTCTTATTATTGCTTACGAGGCCTAAGAGACTCATTAGGTACAATCCAGAACCAAACCGAAGCTTTCCAATCACTTAGAAAATTTTTACTTATAATAGGGCACACGCCCGTGTAAGACAAGGACACGCCCGTGTAGGCAGACTGTGTGGTTGCACACGTCCATGTCCCTAGCCCGTACGGAATAAATTTTCATTACGAACCTACAGGGGTTTTCACACGACCGAGCACACGCCTGTGTCTCTGGCCCGTGTCGTTCACACAGCCTCAACACGCCTGTAACACCCCCAAATCGGACCTGGATGTTATGGCCGAATCTGGCGGTGTCACATTGAAGTGTTTTTCGAAATCATGATCTTATTGGAAAGCCCGATAAACATTAATGCCTTGTTATGACTTTAACGAAAAATTTGTTATTCATATTAGATTGTTATTACGCTTTAAAACTTTGTTTGTTGTGGATGCCTTTAGAATATGTTGCAAAAACGTGGTGTCTTTGAAAACAGTTATCTAGTGAAAAACCCAAAACCGTCTTTTCCTACAACTAGTAGTTTATATCAAGCAAGTAAAGATCCCAATTTAAAAGTTTAAAATTTAAGGAGGCCTTATTACAAAAATAAATACCCAAATCTAAACTTCAGAGTAAATAAAATCAGGAATAAAATAGATGCAATCGTGCGGCCACCTCCATCGAGTCCCTCGCAGCACCGACCCGCCTACGACTAGGGATTTCCTGAATAGTTAAAATAGAGGGGTGAGTTTACGAAAACTCAGTGTGTAATCCCTTATCATATAGTCAATCATACAACATGCGTAACAGTCCGGGCCTGAGCCCATTAAGAACAGTATCGGCGTGGGCCTTAGCCCACAACAGTATCAGTTGGGCCTTAGCCCATAACAGTATCAGTTGGGCCTTAGCCCATAACAGTATCAGTTGGATCTTAGCCCTTAATAATATCGGTTGGGCCTTAGCCGGTAACAGTATCAGTTGGGCCTTAGCCGGTAACAGTATCAGTTGGGCCTTAGCCCATAACAGTATCAGAAATTAGAATGCATGATGCATGATGCACATAATCCCAACCAACCCTGCACACCACCTCTTGTCCAACCCTGCACTCCTGTGGGGAATAAATCCACCCACCCATCCCTACACTCCAATGTTAGCACCGGTTACGGCACTAACCAGTATTGCAGAAAAGCTACTAGTAATCTAAGTGGCTTAAAGCCATAAGTAGGTCCACAGTCGTCTTGTGCGACCCGTGCGACCTTATCAATATAGTACACTTTCTCCAAATATCATAACCTATCCCTATACAATGCAATATGTCGTGACATAATATCATACGTGTATGCAAGATGTCATGCTCAAATACAGTCATACACAAAGTAAAGGCAAAACAGTCATTTGTCACATAGGGGTATAATAATCATTTTACACTATAGGGGTATTTCGGTCATTTCACCTTATAGGCATCTGTCATTTTATCCTATGGGGGTATATCGGTTTCGATCATTTCACCTTATAGGGGTATATTAGTCATTTTACCCTTTGGGGGTATATCGGTCATTTTACCCTATAAGGGTATTTCGGTCATTTTACCCTATAGGGGTATATCAGTCATTTCTTAGTTTGGGGTCTAGGTACACTTACCGACCCATCAGTATGTCCACAGTCGTCTTGTACAAACCATGCAACCCTTAACAGTCAAACAGTGTAAGTGGGCAGAAAGCCCATTATGTAGCCCAAATGGGCCCACATGCCCGTGTGTCCCACAAATTCCAGAAAAGACCTTCGTCGTGTGAACAAAACAGTTAAGTCTAATATCTTCCACACATTCGTATGGTTTTCCCGTGTGGGGCCCACAAGCCTGTTGGGCTCACACGACCTAATTCGGCCCAACATAAGCCCATGAGACTGCCTATAGAGGCCTCTATAGTCATACGCCCATGCTTCGTAGTCTCGAATCACCACATATACGTTCGCACACCCGTGTGGCATCAATTGCCATATTTTTTAACTTTTTAGCTTTTGTTGTCTTACGATTAAAATAGTGTGAGTACACACCTGTTTACGAAAAATACGAATGGTCCTCGAGTACTAAAACCTAGATTCCATCCAGACATCATTTAAGTCAACCATTTAATTAGTTATTCAATCATGCTTATAAAGCTAAAAAAATCGATGAACATACAAAACTCCCTTACAAAAATCAACCGAATCTGCAACCTCGGATCCTTGAGTATGTACTAAATAGCCCTTGGTCTCCACCTAAAACAAAACCTTTTGTTAAACCTTTCTTGAATTTTACTACAGCCTCAGCAAAACCATATTCACCGAATAACTCACATGTTCATTCAGAATCTATATACCTCAATTACTTACCAATTGACGACAGGGCAAAGTGCAGTTTGGCAATACAGCGAAAAGAACCGAAAAAGGGGAAAGAAACTAAAAAGGTCAGAATAGAGGGGTAACAGCAAGAAAAGAAGGAAAAGAAAATGATGAATAGGAGGATGGAAAAGAGGACAAAAGGTAAAGCAGATTACTTGCCAATTATCGATTAAGTAAAAACTAGTTGTTGCATGACCTGCTACAAGAGAAGAGAACTTAGCGTCGCAGATTTTGAAAGCAGAAAAGGGGAACTGAAATCTCAAAAAAATGTCGCAATTAAAAAAAATGAAAAAGAAGGGAATCGTTGAAAGCACAAGTCAATAGCAGAGGAAGATAAATTCGACCAAAAACAATCAATAGAAAAGAAAGAGTTGGAGAGGGAAAGCAATTGGAAGAAACAAAATAAATGGGAAGAAAGAACCACTTAGAACCGAACTCCTGAAAACCCCAAATTCAAATTCAGCACAAACACCCCCAAATTCCTAAAATCTCTCCTACCATTCGACTATACACTCTCCCCCAACTTCATATCCCTTAATTTTCTCCTTGAATTCCTCCTACATATTCTCCATGACCAAATCAAACTCCACTCAACAGTGTTTCGATCCAACTCTACTACCTAAACGGCTTTGGCAGCAAAATAAATACTCCCTTGCATTGCCACGACTTGAACCTCAGACCCCATGGACACTCCACATGCCACTTACCACTAGACCACTAGGCTTTTTATGTCATGGTTTACCCATAGCTAGGGGTTTACTCAATAAAAAAAATTTTTGCCCAACCTACAGTTTGAACCCAAGACTTCTCAGACACTCCCAAGCACTCCTAAACCACTTAACCATTGAAGCAAACATTCATTTATGTCACTTTCTTGCACAACTAAAAATTTATGTGCAGCCTCTTTACTGTTCCCTTACTCAAGGCCCAATACTTCTAGGCCCAAATTTAGGGCGTTACAATTCACCCCTCCTTAAAAAAATTTCGTCCTCGAAATTTCCAACTTCCAGATCAGTCGCATAACAGAGACCACACCACTACGCTTCTCGCTGCACACTCTAATTCCAAATATTACCACACTTAACCTGAGTGTTTCCAGTATAATCTATAGATAGACTGGGATAATGCGTCAATCCAATACTCAGCTGCACGACCATGAGGCCCAGCTCAAGCACCTCCCTGGCCTCCGCCACAGCCTCTTATACTTCGCCTACGCATACCTCTAGTGTTGATTATCGAGTTGCATTTTATCTTATTAACAGTTTTATGCAAATCAATTTATAGTTCCAGTAACTATTAAAAGATGTTTTATGAAAAACAATAACTGAGAGTCTGTTTTCGCAGATTGTGGGCTCACTACAGTTTTCAGTTTCCTACGGTTTTTAGTTTACTCTAACTAGAGTATCTCAGTACGATCTACTACCTAAAGTAATCTCAGTATTTCAATTTAAACAAACAGAAGTTTCAAAGGACTTATAGAATCGGCGTCGGAGACTTGGTGTACCACACATTCATCAAAACATTTCATAACCTTTCAAATCTTTTGAAAGCAGTACTTAAATATTTCAACTTCATAAAACCCAATCCACTGCCGAGTTTTGCAACTTGACTCTGATACCACTAAATGTAACACCCCCAAACCCGGCCTGGACGTTATGGCCGAATTTGACGGTGTCACATTGAAGTGTTTTTCGAAATCATGATCTCATTGGAAAGCCTGTTAAACATTAATACCTTGTTATGACTTTAACAAAAAATTGTTATTCATATTAGATTGTTATTACGCTTTAAAACTCTGTTTGTTGCGGAAGCCTTTAAAATATGTTGCAAAAACATGGTGTCTTTGAAAACTATTATCTTTTGAAAAACCCAAAACTGTATTTTCCTACAACTAGTAGTTTATATCAAGCAAGTAAAGATCCCAATTTAAAAGTTAAAAATTTAAAGAGGCCTTATTACAAAAATAAATACCCAAATCGAAATTTTAGAGTAAATAAAATTAGGAATAAAATAGATGCAATCGTGTGGCTACCTCCATCGAGTCCCTCGCAGCACCGACCCGCCTACGACTGTGGATTTTCTAACCAGTTAAAACAGAGAGGTGAGTTTACGAAAACTTAGTGTGTAATCCCTTATCATACAGTCAATCATACAACATGCGCTAACAGTCCAGGCCTGAGTCCACAACAGTATCAGTTGGGCCTTAGCCTATAACAGTATCAGTTGGGCTTTAGCCCATAAAAGTATCATTTGGGCATTAGCCCATAACAGTATCAATTGGGACTTAGCCCATAATAGTATCGGTTGGGCCTTAGCACGTAACAATATCAGTTGGGCCTTAGCCCATAACAGCATCAGAAATCAGAATGCATAATGCATGATTCATGATACACATAATCCCAACCAACCCTGTACACCATCTCCTGTCCAACCCTGCACTCTTGTGGGGAATAAATCGACCCACCCATCCCTACACTCCAATGTTAGCACCAGTTGCGGCACTAACAAGTATTGCAACAAAGCTGCTAGTAATATAAGTGGCTTAAAGCCATCAGTAGGTCCACAGTCGTCTTGTGCAACCCATGCGACCTTATCAGTCCACAGTCGTCTTGTGCGACTCGTGCGACCTTATCAGTACAGTACACTTCCTCTAAATATCATAACCCATCCCCATGTAATACAATATGTCGTGACATAATATCATACGTGTATGCAAGATGTCATGCTCAAATACAGTCATACACAAAGTAAGGGCAAAACAATCATTTGTCACATAGGGGTATAACAGTCATTTTACACTATAGGGGTATTTCGGTCATTTCACCTTATAGGGATATTTTGGTCATTTTACCCTAAGGGGTATATCGGTCATTTTACCCTATGGGGGTATATAGGTCATTTTACCCTATAAGGGTATATCGATCATTTTACCCTATGGGGTTATTTCGGTCATTTCACCTTATAAGGGTATATCGGTCATTTTACCCTATGGGGGTATATCGGTCATTTTACCCTATGGGGGTATTTCGGTCATTTCACCTTATGGGAGTATTTCGGTCATTTTACCCTATAGTGGCATAATAGTCATTTCTCAGTTTGGGGTCTAGGTACACTTCAGACCGATCAGTAGCTCCACAGTCGTCTTGTGCGACCCGTGCAACCCATAACAGTCAAACAGTGTAAGTGGGCCCAAAGCCCATTATGTGGCTCAAGTGGGCCCACACGCCCGTGTGGCCCACGAATTCCAGAAACGACCTTGGCCATGTGAATGACACAGCCAAGTCTAATACGTTCCACATATCCGTGTGGTTTTCTCGTGTGGGGCCTACAAGCCCGTTGGTCCCACACAACCCAATTCGGCCCAACATAGCCCGAAACGACCTAAGCCCATGAGATCGCTCATGGTGGCCTCTACAGTGATACGCCCATGTTCGTGGGCTCGAATCACCATAGTGTGTTCGCACGCCCGTGTGGCATCAATTGCCATGTTTTTCGGCTTTTTGGCTTTTACCGTTCTATGGTTAAAACAGTGTGAGTACACACCTGTTTGTGAAAAATGCGAATGGTCCTCGAGTACCAAAATCTAGGTTCCATCCAAACATCGTTTTAGTCAACCATTTAATTTGTTATTCAACCACGCTTACAAAGCTAAAAAATTGATGAACATACGAAACTCTGTTACCGAAATCAACTGAATCTGCAACCTCGAATCCTTAAATATGTACTAAACAGCCCTTGGTCTCCACCTAAAACAAAACCTTTCATTAAACCTTTCTTGAATTTCACTACAACCTCAACAAAACCACATTCACCTAATAACTCACCTTTTCATTTTGCATCTTACAACACGCTACAACGAATACCTCAATTACTTACCAATTGAAGGCAAGGCAAAGTACAGTTCGGCAATGCAGAGAAACGAATCGAAAAAGGGGAAAGAAACTGAAAAGGGCAGAACAGAAGGGTAATGGCAAGAAAAGAAGGAAAAGAAAATGATGAATAGGAGGATGGAAAAGAGGACAGAAGGTAAAGCAAATTACCTGGCAATTATCGGTTAAGTAAAAACTAGTTGATGCATGACCTGCTAAAGGAGAAGAGAACCTAGCGCCGCAAAATTTGAAAGTAGAAAAAGGGAATCGAAATCTCAAAACAATGCCACAATTAAAAAATGAAGAAGAAGGGAATCGTTGAGAGCACAAGTCAGCAGCAGAGGAAGAAAAATTCGACCAAAAATAATCAATGGAAAAGAAAGAGTTGGAGATGAAAAGTAATTGGAATAAACAAAACAAATGGGGAGAAAGAACCACTCAGAACTGAACTCTTTAGAACCCCCAAATTCAAATTTGGCACAAACACCCCTAAATTCCTAAAATCTCTCCTACCATTCGGCTATACACTCTTCTCCAACTTCATATCCCTTAATTTTCTCCTTGAATTCCTCCTACATATTCTCTATGACCAATTCAAACTCCACTCAGTAGTGTTTTAGTCCAACTCTACTACCTACACGGTTTATGCAGCAAAATAAATACTCCCTTGCATTGCCACGGCTTGAACTTCAAACCCCATGAACGCTCCACATGCCATTTACCACTAGACCACTAAGCTTTTTGTGCAATGGTTTACCCATATTTAATTATAGGCCTATTGGCCCAAAGCTAGGGGTTTACTCAATAAAAACAAATTTTTTGCCCAAGCTATAGCTTGAACCCAAGACTTCTTAGACACTCACAAACACTCCTAAACCACTTAACCATTGAAGCAGACATTCATTTATGTCACTTTCTTGCACAACTAAAAATTTCTATACAGCCTCTTAACTTTTCCCTTACTCAAGGCCCAATACTTCTAAGCCCAAAATCAGGGCGTTGCAATAACTGTGCCCTCACCCTGTGTGAAAAACTAGGGCATTCTAGTTATGACATCATCGAGAGATCTTCGTCACATGGCCAAGCCACACGCCCATGGCTATCACATGGTCTGGACACGCGGCCGTGTTGCCAGCCTGTGTGTTTACTACAAAATATTTAATTCCTATTATTTCAAGTGCAGGGGACATACAGCCTATCAACACGCCCATAGGCTAGCCGTACACACGCCCGTGTGGACAATTATAAGCTATTTTCCAAGCCAATTGTCACCTTGAAACACAAACCAACACAAACTAATTTTGCCAATACATAATATAGCACGAAAACACATTCAAACAACCAAATTTTAGCATCCATACACTTCGTTTTATCAACCACACATAAGTATACGTATCCATGGACATTATTCACCTAAAATGTAATTTATAACATAAGAGATTACAACACTTTAATAAAACATAACTTAACCATTATGGCTTATCTCAAATGGCCAAAATAGCAAAATAACTTTACCAACCAATGGACCCAAAAGAACCTTGTCTTATAACTAAAATCAATGAACCACCTATACATGCCATAATTTTCAAGGTTCAAAATCAAAATACCAAAACAGTTATTGATAGTGTTGATGGAATCCCGTCGATCACCAAACTTCGAATTAGCTTGACGAACCTATAAGGGAAGGGAAAGACGAAGGGGTAAGCTATAAAGCTTAGCAAGTCTATATGTAAAAGAAATAAGCATTTAAACTAAATAGACATAGATAATGGGAAGTAAGGTCTCCAATCAATTAAGCTTGGGAGTTATCACTTACACATGTGATCTTACCACATGATTCAGTACATACAATAAACACTTAGCACACATAATAGTTTTCGTATAACATGTACATACACAACCTTAAACTTACGGTTAAATCTTTTCGCATGTATTCACATTGTGTCTTATTAATTCGGATAGCCCGATGAACCACGTGGAATACTAAAGGATACACAGAAATAAGGCATACTTGCCACATACATAATGTAGCCAAAGCCACAACTAATACGTAGCTGAAGCTACCACTTACCATATAAGGCTCAATAATGAGCTATTCTCGGGTCTGCTCATACAAGCTGATGGTGTAGTCGATACTGCTCAGTGCTGCTCACACAAGCTGATAGGTATCCGCAACAAATGCAAGATTACCTAGCCACTGGTAGTTAAACTAGACCAGCACCCAAAATCACAGAAACAATCGATAATGGTCGATGGTCTCCTAATAACATGTCACTCGTATCCTAACGATTCCTAAGGTTCAACTGGGACTTTTTCTTTTCTTATCCGTTTATCATACTCCATATTCAACATTTCGATATAATATTTTAGAATTTCAAAATAATTAAACTAATTATACATAATGATTAAAAATAACTCATTATTTACATATAGAACTTACCTTGGTACAAATATGCTAATCTTTTTCGATTTAGTCCGACACCCTGTCTTTTCCTCGGTCAAGGTCGTTTTCGCGTCGTTCTTGATCTATAACACCTGTAACACCCCAAACCCGACCCAGACGTTATGGTCGTATTTGGTAGTGTCACATTGAACTGTTTCAAATCGCGTTTAACTATAACTAAATTTGTTGTAAAAACCCCATTTTGTTATTTAAGCTAAAAGAAATCAATTTTCTTTCTATTCAAGATTAATCAGGTTATAAAAATAGTTTACTTTGGAAAAACATATCGATTGCGGAAGCTTTGTTTGAATTCTTATTTGTTGTGGAAACGTGGTTTTTGGAAAACAAATATCATTTTGTAAAACGTGCCCTAGAGCTCACAAATTTTAAACATTGCAGATAAATAATCCCAAACTTAAGAAAAATTAATAACGGCCTTACTCCAATCCCAAAATAAAACCATAATTAAAGTAGTAAAAGTAAAAGTAATATAAAAGTAAAGTTTGGTCACCTCTAAGTTCCACGTAGCACCGAATCACCTATGCCTCGGGATTACCTGTACAGTAAATTAAAAAGGGTGAGTATACGAATACTCAATATGTAACCCCGGCAATAACAATATAAAAGAATCAGTCTGGGCCAGGACCCTTTACAATGGCATATCACAATAAATGGGCCTAAGCCCAAAATAGTAATAGATTTATATGCAATCAGAATCCTACCTAACCATCCGCTACACTCCATCTCCGTCCAACCCAACACTCCATGTGGGGATTTAATCAACCCACCCAACCTTACACTCCACAGTGTAGTACCGATGCATCACTATCGATAAAATTACAGCAGTGCTGCCAGTATAATAGGCTATAAGCCAACAGATTAATGCAGCGAAGCTGCCAGTATAGTACACTTCCTCTAATTTCAATATATCCCCTTCCCCATGCAATGCAACATATTAATAACATGCTAACATGATACAGATAACTCAAACAGAGCATTTCATAATATATAAATTTAATCAGAAATATACGAAGTCAAAACAGTCATTTTTACCCCTAGAGGGTATTTTGGTCATTTTGCCCCTTTAGGGGCATTTCCGTCATTTCTCAGTGTGGTCCTTCGTAAGTGAAATCCTATCAGTAAGCCCATGGTTGTCTAGCGACACATGCAGCCAAACAGTCCAGAGATTCAATAACGGGTTTTAAACCCATCAGCGAGCTTACAGCCCATTGGCCCATTTCGACCCAACTCTTGAAGTCGCTCATGAATACCATTTTCCAATGTAGGGCCACAATCCGTGGCCTCAATCACTCATATGAGCGTTCGCATGCCCATATGGTCAATCTTTATAAAAGTGTGATAACACACCTGTATCGAGATAGTAGCTATCCGCTTCTAGAAATCCAAGCACCTAAAGTAACCACAACCTTATTGTTAGACAACTTTTATGGCTAAACCCAAAACCACCATATGAATAACATCAAGATCAACTCACCATCACTTACCATAAAAGGAACGATCACTCGCAAGAGTTTGAGAGTTCGGCCAACCCCCTCCTAATAAAATCAAATCCCTAATCATAAACGATCAATTACAGCGTTACAAGATCACTACTTAAATGAAATCTATGGTCACAAAAATATTCAGTTAAACCACTTGACTTCATTCGAATACTTACCGAAATATAGAAGGATAGTATTCGGTCAACATACCACAAGCCTTAGATTCGGGCTATGCAGAGGAAGAATGAAAAGGTCAAAGAGAAAGTGCAACGTCCATTGAAACTTGAAACCCCACAAACGACATCAAAACAAAGAGCAAGAGTCAGTAACTAAAGACAAAACATACGATTTCCATGAAAGAAGCAACTAGGAGGAAAGAACAGCCCTCAAACCAAAAGATCACCTTCAACAATAATCAACAAGAAAATTTAAATGGATAGGATGGATTCGGCAAGAGCAATTTGATATTCTAGGCTAAGTACCAAAATCAAATGTATAGAGAGGGAGAAAGAGAGTAAAGAAGTCAGCTAACAAAAAATGGATGTGATTTAAAAAAAATATAGTCAAATGGCTTAAAGAATAACATAAAAAAATAAACAAGAGACAAAAGGCAAGGAATGATGGTTCGGTTAGTGAAGGAGTAGAGAAAAGACTAGAGGTTGTTGAAGTAAACTATAGCCAAAGGTGCATTCGGCTTGTCAAGTCAAAGAGGAGAGAGTGAGCAAAGGTATAATCGAGTTTTGCAAAAATAAAGGAATAGAAAAGGTGTTTGAAAGGAATAAGAGAAATGAATAAGTGCTAGTTCAAACACATGGAGTGGAGGTGGCCAAATTCAAATGTGAAATCAGCTTTGCCATACATCCAAGAGAAATGAGGGGTGAGCAATGCAAGAATGTGTCGGTAAGAAACAAAATGGAAAGTGATCTCCTAATCCACAACCAAGCCGACAAATCCCCAAGCCATAGCACCCAAACAAGGCAACCATATCACCTATTACCGTAGGGACCAATTAGTCCCACATTTGACCGATTCTTGCCAAAAATGTACATTTAATAGTTGCAAAAAAATAGCTAGCTAACAATCCAAAATTTCCATAAAATAAAAGATTATGAAATTATCCCACCGCTTGACTTTTTCTCCACAGACAGTAGCCCACCGCTTGACTCTAGCCCCATGCAGTAAAAAAATAGTAACAAACCACGTCCAGGTTGCTCGAACCTGTAACCCCAAAACACACCTCTCACACACTAACCCCTTGCCACTGAACCACTTCGACTTTCATGTCAATAACCCTACAAAAACAACTTATAACCCTTCAATCCAGTGTGTCGTGCTTTAAAAAAAAAACAAAAACATTTTTCCCTTTAGCAGTTTTGAACCCTCGACCTCAACACCCTAAGCTTGCCTCCTTACCAACTTTCCAACGCTCCTTTTGTGACATGCTGCAGCCAAAATAATATAAAAGGCCTACTAAACCGAGCCTATATGTAACGCCCCAATTTTTTGGGTTTTTAAATTTCTGCATAGATTATCTTTGCATGGCTTGTTGTGTTATATTGTTGTGATTGGATGTGTTTAATGGACCTCTGGAAGGCTTAGGTTTAAGTCTAAGGCCTGGTAAAATTTTAATTTTTGGCCTTTGGTGAGGTGGGTTTGAGCTTAGTGGGCTTATAAATTAAAGTTGGGTTTTTAAAGCACAAGAAAGCCTATGTTAAAGTGGCAAGGTGGCACCACTTAAAACACAGGGGTGGCGTGTCAAGGCTGGTGAAGGAGCTGAGGTTCGAATCCCTTGGTTGGCAAATTATTTGTCTTATTTTGTTGGAAGTGCATGGTAAGAGATGGAACTCACGTTGAACACTGTAGGAAGGTGTTTGAATTACTCATGAGATTGGATCAATGAGTGATAAGGGGAGAAAATTTAGGAATTTTGAAAGGGGAACAAGAGTTGGCCGAATATGGGTCTCTTGGGGAGTAATTTTGGCTAGGGTCTGTTGGTGTTTGCATAATCGGTAAGTAGAGAAAAAGTGTGTGCCGAATACTTCTTGGGTTCTTTTGGGGTTTTAGTTTTCGGCATTTTTGGTAGTTAAGTGCCGGTGCTTATATTATTTTCTTCTTTTCTTTCCTTCTCCCTTTGTTCTAAAAGCTGAAAACACAGTACACAACCCTCTTGTACTGATTTGTTCAAGAACCAAACCCATTTTCTTCTCTTTTTTCTTCTCAAGCCGAATCTATTCCTTTCTTCTCCTCTTTCTTCTTTGTTTTATTGCCTGAATCGTCTCACTTTGAACCTCACTTGGCCGACTTCTTAAAAACCGAAATCCTGAAATATACAGTCCTTGTGCTGATTTTTTCTTGGCCGAACCTCTCCATTCTTTTTCTTCTCCTTTAGCCGAACCTCTTATTCTTCTCTTCTCTATCTCTTTATTATTTTTCTCTTGCACTCCCTAATAGCCGAACCCTCTTATCTATTTGTAAACATTTACCCTTTGGCTGAATACCTTAGACATCTTCTTCACCTTCGGGTTTTGGGTAGATCTATTAGAGAATGGGATTTGGTCTAGTGAAAGACGACTTCGGTGGTAGCTATTGGATCGAGTGACTTTCTGGGTAAGAGCTTCAATCTTCTTTTGTTTTTGGTTAAGGGGAAAACCGAAACCCCCTAACCCTTTTGTGCTAATCGGTCTAGATTCTTTCTAAGGGTTAGATATTGGGCTCTTTTAATGCTAATGGAGTTTTATGGCTTTTCGTAAGGTGGATCTCGTGGAGGCTAGAGTGGTTGACGATATCAAGAAGATCTAGATCTAGATCAAGTGGTTAGATTCGGCAAAGGTAAGTGTTGGTGATGCTCTAATGTTGGCCGAATAGGTGTGTTAAGTGGTATTAATTATTCAATTGAATTATAGTTGATGTATGGTTAAAACAGTTGTAAGTTAATCGTTCGAGGGATTCTAGCATATTTCGCAAACAGGTGTGTAATTGACACCCTCTAGTAGACTAGATCGGCAAAAGCCGAAATGCCGAAATGTCGGCATTTCGAGGGCTTGCGAGCGTGCGAGCGCTTGTGGGTCAGTTTGAAACGGTAAAGTTGGCATTCACGAATGGTAAGACTGTTGTGCACGTTTTTGTGCATTTGGGTGATTTTGGGCCTCAATGGGCCGAATTTGGGCCCAATAGGTTTACGGGCCCATATGGGTGAAACCATACGGTAAGTATATTTTGGTAATCTGGATATTAGATCTACTAAGATATGTGTAAAATTTGGACTTAGTGGGCCACAGTAGCTTGTGGGCTCCGTCGGGCCCATTAGGGGATTTAGGGCCCGATGACTCTGTATTAATGAAATGGGCTAATTAAGTCGCTTGGACGACGATAGATTTGTTAGTATACTGTAATAAGCATAAAACCCTAAAACCTAGCAAAATTACTGAAATACCCCTAAATGGTGAAAATTACAGTTTTACCCCTAGGTGCTAAAAGACCATTTTACCCCTAGGGTTAAGTTGATTGATTTGCATGCTACTATACCTGATATTCTTTATGCCATGACATGTATATTCTGATTTGCATGGGTTGGGATGTTATTTTGGAGGAAGTGCTAAAAGTGGCAATGCCACGTATTTTGCTTAAAGGCTCTGCCTCGTATTACTGTTCTGGTGGCTTGGCCACGATATCTCTTTAAGCAGCTCTGCTGCGACTATGGTATGTAAGGCTGGGTGGGTTGAGTTATTCCCCACATGGTGTGTAAGGCTAGTACGGGTGGTGCGTAGGGCTGGATTGGGCTTGGGCTTTGCATACATGCATATAATACTGTAATCTAACTGTTACTGTAATGGGCCCAAGGCCTCACTGTTTTCTAAATAAGGCCAAGGCCCAGTTAAAACTGCATCTGAATAGGGCTTCGGACCAATCTGTGCTTGAACTGATCTCTGACACTGGTTGGGTTAGCTTACACATTGAGTATTCACAAACTCACCCTCCTTTCTTCATTTTTGCAGGAGATCCCCCAACCGTAGAGGACTTGGAGCTGTGAGGGATTTGAGGTGGCCACGTGATTCTCTTTTTCTGAATCTACTTTATTTATAGTTTATTTCTTTTTCTTTTAATTTGGGTTATTTTTTTCAAGTTATAATAAGGCCGTTCGTATTTTTATTTGGGTATTTCTTTTATTTTTATTTATCACTTGTTTAAAACACTAAACTAGTTTGCGCGGGTTTTTATTTCAAAACTTAACAAACGTTTTCAAAACAGACAATACGTGACAAATGGGTAACCTAATAACGATGACTCAATGGTAAGATCTTTTAAAAGTAATCATTAATTGGTAGTGGATAGGGTTTTTATAAACTAAATAAGTTCCTCTTTAAATAAAGGTAATATAGTTTTGCTAAAGCTAACATAACAATTATTAAAAAGATCAAAGCGTAATTAACTGTCCATGTGACACACCAGATCTGACCATAACGTTTGGGCCAAGTTTGGGGTGTTGCACTGTATCCTCTTAAGCCAAAACAAGAAAATTTTTCCAAGTCCCGGGATCACTCACAGGACCCTTTAAACACTCCAACACTCTCTTAAATCACTTAATTAACATCCCCAACTTAAAATCAAAGCAAGATAACAAAAATACAAAAATCCAAAAATTTGGAATCCTACAACACCAAACTTAACTCATTCAATACACACATTACTTAATTGGTCACAAAATTATCCTATGGTAAATTTTACCATTTTACCCTAACTTTGTCAATTTTTACAATTTAGTCCCTAGGCTCGTAAAATGAAATGTATAAATTTTTCTACATTCTCAAGCCTAGACGAACATATTTCTCTTCTATAGCAACCCACAATTTTCAATGTTTCAAATTTATGCACATATTTTACAATTTTTTCATTTTAGTCCCTAAATGCATTTTCATTAAAAATCACCTAGCAAAAGTTGTTTACTACACTTCAAGCTTTCATTTTCCATCAATAAACATCAAAATGCTTTCATGTCACACATGGGTAAATTTTTAAACATGAGCCCTAGCTTAAAATAGTGGTATAGAAAGCTAGGTCAAGGTACGAGGATTTCAAAAATACGAAGAACATGAAAAACGGGGCTAGAATCACTTACTTGGAGCTTGAAAAGATGAAAAACCCTAGCTATGGTGTCCTTTGATATTCGGCCAAGGCATGAAGAAGATGGACACTTTTTGGCCTTATTTTTCCCTTTTATTTCATTTAATATCCAAATGACCAAAATGCCCCTAATGGCCTTCTTTGCAAATTTTTCCTTCCATGGGCATTTTTGTCCATGTTGCCATAAAATGGTCTAATTCTAAATAAGGACCTCTAGTTTATGGTTTCATTTCAATTTCACACTAAAACTTCTAGAACACATTTTTGAATTTCTTGCAATTTAGTCCTATCGCTCAATTGGGTACTTTATCGGTAAAATTCATTTACTAAATTTTCACCCATGCATGCAATCACAAAATAGACCTTAAAACTTAATCGAAATAATTTTTTCCATGTCAGATTCATGGTCTTGAAACCACCATTCCGTTTAGGCCCTAATTCGGGCTGTTACACCTTATATATCAAGCCATAAAAGTCTATCATATAAACATAACTTCAAGACATAAGCATAATAATTCAACCATTTAGTACATCCATGAGCCATCAATACAAAAGGTATATACGTGATAATATTGCTATTTCTATACATGATAACCTAGCTCATAAGTGAACTTAATCATATCTCAAGTAATCAATTTCAAGTCATTAACAAGATGCCAAGATAACCTTAAAAACAAGCACATCAAAGTCACCAAAATCACATAACTTGGTAAAGATCAAAATGTACCAAACCAACCTAGCTTTCCAAATTTTATACATGCCAAAACACTATTAACATAAACACCATAATATCATCTCAAAGCACCTTATATATGCCATTATATGTAACATCCTGAATTTTGAGCCTAGAAGTATCGGCCTTAAGTTTTGGATCAGTTAAAGATGGCTTGAATAATATAAATATGAAAATTTACAAATTTATGTTTACTTTAATATTTGAGTAATTTATGAAGGGTTAGTAGTGTGGGAAAAGTCCTAGGCTCGAGTTAGGGCTTTAGCAAAATTTTGCATTTTTTTAAAAGTACCCTGGCCACTAGGTGAAAGGCTTATTAATTAAGCCTGATGAAATCTGACTCAAGGAGCACGTCTGGCCCAGTGGCAAGAGGTGTTAGGAAGCAAGAAGAGAAGTTGGGGTTCAAGTTGTAGCCTGCGCATAAGTGCTGGATTTTTTTTAAAGCAACCTGAGTTATTGCAGGAAGGCTTATAATTAGTTGGGGAGGAAAAAACGACACACATATGGTTGGTGGCATAGTGGCAAAGGGCGTTTAGAGCAGCCATGAGAATTGGGGTTTGAATCTGAATGGTAGCAAATATTTTTAGTATAACTTGGTTGCAGATTAATAGGCCTTAAAAGAAGTTAAGGAGGGAATGTGACATAAAGAATGCCTGGGATGCAATGGCAAATAGCGTGCTAGGAGTGCTGAAAGGTGCAAGTTCGAACCCATGGGCTGGCAAAGTTTTGTTCTTTTTATTCTTAAATAACCGTGGCTTTAGTAGGTAAGAGTTATAATTAGTCGTGATCAAAATATAGCACAAGGTGAGTTGCGGTGCAGTGGCCAACAGCGTGGGGAGAAGTGGGAAGGCAGGAGTTCAAGCTACACTCTGTGCATACGTAGTTGATTTTTGCTGCTCACGAAGGGAGGAAGTCATGTTGGAACGAAACTCCTCTCAGCAGCAGGATGAAGCGGCCAAGCAGTGGAGTTGGGGTTGGCTGCTGTCTGTGTAAGCAATTTGAATAAAGTTCAAATTGTGCTGTTGGCTAAAAACAAGGAGATAAGCATGGAATTAGAGAGTGATGTAGCTGAATTGGGTATCTTTGCTTGTGCAAATTTGGCATTAGACTTGGTGGGAAGACAATCGGTATTTTGGGCTTTAGGAGCCGAATTTTTTTGGTGTTTTTCTCTTTATCTCTTGAGGGGTTATTTTCTTTTGATCGTATATTGTTTTTGACTATTTGGGGTCACTTTTGTTCTCAACCTCATCCTCATTTTTTTTTTCTTTTTGTTCCTCTTAGCCATATCATACATATTCTTTCCACTTTCATACTTTTCTCATTCTCCCCTTCCAAACTTTCTTTTCTTTTCTAATTCTCTTCCTCTCAATCACTTCATTACTGTGCTGTCCCACTTTCTTTTTTGGCTTCTCTATTTGGCTACTTGTTCAACTTTTCTCTATCCTTCTTTGGCCGATTACCCCATTGCTTTCTTGTTGATTATTTCGTGTTACCTTGAGTTTTGATCATTGGCTGATTCACTGCCTTTTTGCGATCGGTAGGGGGTTTCAATAGGGTAAAAGGGTACAAGTGTTGTGGAATCGATCAAAACCTCTTCATCTCGAATTCTGGTTAAGGTAAATGCTTCACCTTCTTCTTGTAGAGCATAGGCCGAATGTGCCTATATTTCTTTAAAGTAGTCATTGGCGTTAAGTCACTTCTTTAATCAATGATCTCTATTAAGGGCTGTCGATGGTGCAGTTAGTAGATCAGGACGTGAGATCGATCTTTGGCCAGCGTTCTAAGAGGATTAAGTTATATCTCGTAAAATCAAGGTAAGAAGTGAAATCTAGTAAGGCTAGTTATGCATTTGTGATATGCGATTAATCAAGTTTATGATTGATTGAATAGGTTGGCTACTCAAGGGTCACTCGTGGTTTTCACAAAAAAGTGTGTACTTCTACCCCTTTGTTTGATAGTTGAGATAGAGTCGAAGGTGTGTGTAACGACACCCTCTAATAGCATAGATCGGTAAAAGTCGAAATGCCGAAATGCCAACATTTCGAGGTCTTGCAGGCGTGCTAACGCTCATGGGCCGATCCGATCCAACAAATTATGGGCGTTTGACTGTAAGAGCTATCGTGCGCGTTCTAGTGCACTTGGGCTGTTTTGGGCCTCGATGGGCCAAAGTGGGCCCAATAGGCCTACGGGCCCATATGGGTAAAGTTGTGCGGTAAGTGATATCTGGTACGTTAGATGTTAAGATCTATAATACTGCATGTGGAATTAGACTAAGCGGGCCACACGAGCGTGTGGGCCACCAGGCCCATTAGGGGTTTTGGGCTCGAATACACTATTTGACCATATGGACTGTTTGAGTTGCTCGAAGCGACGATAGATCTACTAGAAGGTCGTATTAGGTGCTGAGACCCCGAGACCTAGTAAAATGACCAGAATACCCCTGAAGGGTAAAATTATCATTTTACCCCTGGATATCAAATGACAGTTATACCCCTATTAGTGGACTGTCTGATTTAAGTATGCTTTATCTGAATCTTTTAATCTGTTTGCATGTGATAAATAGTACTGTTAGTCTGCATGGGGTTGGGTTTGGATTCAGAGGAAGTTCTGTATAGTGGCACTGCCACGTATTCTGTTTAGTGGCTCCACCACGTAATTCTGTTCTGGTGGCTCAACCACGATATCTGATTTTAGAAGCATGGCTGCGAACTGGTGTGTAGGCTGGGTGGGTTGAGTTATTTCTCACATGGTGTGATGGGCAGGTACGGGTGGTGTGTTGGGCTAGACTGGGTTGGGTTTTGCATACTGTTCTATTCTATATCTATAATGGGCCCAAGGCCCACTTTGTTTCTGAATAGGGTCAAGGCCCAGAATGATCTGTCTGTACAGGGCTTTGGCCTAGTCTGTTTTGCATATTTGAATTATACTGTTACTTGTTTTGTTTTGGGCTAGGGCTCATCTGATTCTGATAATGTTTCTAATTCCGAAATAGGCTAAAACCCATCTGGTATTGTCTGTATAATGGGCTAAGGCCCAATTAATGCTTAGATTTGTAGTAGGGCTGGGCCCCTGACTTTTAATTCGTTTGTGTGTTTGACTGCTTGCTCTGTATAGTAGGGGATTACACACTGAGTTTTCATAAACTCACCCCGTTTAGTTAACTGTGTAGGTAATTTCCAGCATTAGGAGGATCAGGGCTACGTAGGACTCAGGGATGGCTACACACCGTTTATGTTTTCAGATTTTGATTAAGTTACTTTTAATTATTTTTGTTACTTGGGTTGTATTAAGGCCTCTCTGGTATTTATTTTTTTAGCCTTTGTATTTTTTTACTAGGTTATATTTGTTAAGGTTTGATCGCGGGTTTTCCAAAAATGATAATTGTCTTTAAAACAACACTACGTTTTCACAGAACAACGTTTTAGAATGCTTCCGCAACTTCCTCGGTTTTCTTTTCATACACAACAGCAAACTAATAACATTTTACAAGAAAATCGTTTTTAATAAACCACGTTCCAAAAATAAACAAATGAACTTCGAGATTTTATACAAAATTTTAACAACAACAAGTTATACATAAGAAGGGTTTTCAATGAAAACTGGGTTTTTGAAAAACACTTCAATGTGACACGCCGAATTCGGGCCTAACTTCTAGGCTGGGTTTGGAGTGTTACATTATAAACCTTAACCAAATTACTCAAAAACTACCAAATTGTGCACTAGATAGTGTGATAGATCTCCGACGAACTTCTAATTGATTGAGCTTCCAATAATCTATAAAGCAAAGGAAAAATAACTACATAAGAAATGAATGTTTAGTAAGCTCATAAAATTTAAACATAATATACCATTTCAATAATGAACTTTATAGAATAAATTTAAACCTTTACCAATGCCTTAAGCTTAATAAAAGCCTATATAACACCATCAAACTCATAAATTAGCATACTCGTTCATGATACATATTAAATCAACCATATATGTATAAACATAACATTTAAGTCATCATCGTTACCATACGATCATGTTTCATTCCATTTGCTTACTTACTGTTTCCAATACCATGAGTTTAATATAAACCTATTCAAGCATCATCAAGCTCACATGTTAGTAGATTCATTGACAATCATATGAATTCATTTATAACATCAATGGATTTCGTAAGATACAATACATAAGCATCAACCTTTTCCTATAGTTGTGAACCTTTCCATTAAGTCACTTATCGTTCCATTCCCTTTTCTTACCTATTGAACCATCTAGAACTACATCAGATACTCAGGAGAGCTCAAACGAAGTGTGCCTTTACATATAACTGTAACATTTCCTTTACATGAATGCTCACACGAGCTGTGAAATGAGCCTGCTCACATGAGCTGTGGGTTAGAATGTAAGCTACGCGATGCTGTTCACACAAGTTGTAGAGAATCCACAAAAAAAGCAGGACCTCAGCCATCGGTAGGACATTCAAGACCAGCACCCGAAACATGAAATCCCTAATGACATGTCATTTGTATCCTAAGAATTTTTAAAGTTCAACCGAGACTTAATATCGATCAATTCGTCATAATGTGGATACATTCACATATATATTAATTCATTTACATTAAAAACAACATAGTAAACATTTAATTTAATTAATATTATAATGATTACAGTTCATACAAACTTACCTAACTAAATTGCAACAACAACTAAGTACAGGGGCTATTTGGTAATTTTCTCTTCTCCTCAATTTTGCACTCGTGCTTGATCTAAATTAATAATTCCATTCAATTCACTAATTCTAATAGAAAAATCAATTCATTTATGCAATTAAGTCCTTTTTGACATTTTACAAAATCACCGTTACCCTTTTTGCAATTTAGTCCCTAAACCCGAAACTTGCAATTTCATCATTTTTAATTAAAATTCATGCTAACTGATTTTTACCTAATTTTATAACAGTCCATATTTATCATTAATTTTCAATATTTTCCTTTAATTTTATCATTTTCATAAATAAATCCCTAGACTTGAAAATCATCAAAAAATTACTTAACAAAATACTTATATTTAACAACCATGCTTAAGATTCTGCCATAAATTTCAAGAGCATCACAAATTCATCAATGGAAAATTTCCAAACATTTAACAATTTAACAAATTGACCCCCTGGGTTAGCTAGATTAAGCTAACATGAGTCTAAAAACATAAAAATCATTAAAAACGGAATTAAAACACTTACCATGCACCCAAAATTAATTTGGCCAAAAGCTTCCTCAAGGTATCCATGGAGGTTTTGGTTGTACTAAAGAAAGACAAAAAGATGATAGCATTTTAGGCCTTTTATTTCTTTTAAATTTCATTTAATTATAAATTACAAACTTACCCTTTTAAAATCAATCAAATTTCAAGCATTTAATTTCCCAAAACCGTCCACCCATAGTTCAATTGGTATAATTGAAAGATTAGTCCATCAATTTAAGATTCTATAGCCATTGGACACTTTTAAATATTATTCCATCAATTTAAGATTCTATAGCCATTGGACACTTTTAACTAATAGAACTCAACTTTTACACATTTTACGGTTTAGTCCTTTTCACTTAATTAACCATTTAAACATCAAAATTTCTTAACAAAACTTAATACAACCTTAGTAACACTCCATAAATATTTAATAAAATATTTATAGTTCGACTTATAGAAACGAGGTCCTGATACCTTATTTTCTAAAACCACTTGACTTTAGGGTCAAACCACTACCCATTCAACATTTATTTTAATACCATAATTGACTCGTAAATATTAAATAATAACATTTACGAACTTACTCGTCAGATTTGTGGCCTTAAAATGGACTGTTATAAAGCCAAACCCAAACTTCGGGTTCAAAAACTAATCGTTTGTGTCCCTTACTGGCTTTGCTTACATACTGCTTGGTTCTCTTCTTGATGTTTTCCTTCACTTTGTGGTTTAGATTCTTCACGAACCCAGCCTTCTTTTTCCTATCTACATGCACAAATTTATTAGTAGGTAAGGGAATTCAATCTAAGGGAGTCAGAGGGTTAAAACTGTAGACAACTTCAAATGGTGAGTGCTTAGTAGTCGAATGCATAGATTGATTGTAAGAAAACTTGATATGAGTCAAGCACTCTTCCCATGTTTTCAATTTTTTCTGAATGGTTGCTCTCAACAAATAACAACTTTGGTTTGGCCTGTAACACCCCTTACCTAAGTCTAGCGCCGGGACGAGGTACATAGCGCTACTGTGCTGTATCTTACTATATCACGAAAACTCGAGCTATAAAATTTCTTTTTTTAAAAAAAAATTTCATTCATTCTCTTAATAACCTTATCATGGGCCAACAAGGCCCAAAACATACATCGGGTGTGTTCCGGAACTGATCTGAAAATTCTCAAGTACTTGGAAAATTTTTGCCTAAAACAGGGCCACACGCTCGTGTGGGATGGGACACGCTTGTGTGGGCAGGCCATGTGGTCACACATGCTCGTGCGGGATGGGACACACCTGTGTGGGCAAGCCATGTGTTCACACACGCCCATGTCTTCAACCCATGCTAAACTTATTTCTTATTTCAAACCTACAGACTTGAACACGGCATGGGCACACGACTTTGTCTATGGCCTGTGTCCCTCACACTGCCTAGATACGCACGTGCCAATATCCCATGGAGTATCCTTACTTTGAACACTATAACTATCAGGGGTGCACAAGGCCAAGACACACGCCAGTGTGCTTAGCCCATGTGTAATACTGACTTAACCCTAAAAACAACTTGGGTTTAACATGGCCAAAGCACACATCTGTGTGCCCTGCCCATGCTCAACACTAACTTAACTAAATTGGATGTAGGGGACACACGGCCTACTAACATGCCCATGGAGGCCGACCATGTGTCACATATAGCCTAGGCACACGCCCGTGTGCCCATCCGTGTGGACAATTATAGGCTATTTTCCAAGCCTTATTGCCACCCTGAAACTGAACTAAAACAATACCAATTCATATCACATATCATGGCATAGTAAAATATCCAAACATTCACAACCATAACGTTCAAACCATCATATTCATTTAGCAATTAACTTGATTAATATTAGCCTCTTTTCAAGAGCTATTACAAAATGACTTGAACACTACTAATAGCCAACACATTAGGCTAACAAAATGACACACCTTAAAGTGACAAGGTTGTAAATACATGCCATACACAAAATAACTAACTATACAATACCCAAAATGAATGGCTTGATAGTGTGACTTCAAGCTTCGACTTCGATTGATCCCCGAGCTAGTTCAACAAATCTACAAGGAAAGAGGGAAAGGAAGAGGAGTAAGCATTTACATGCTTAGTAAGTTGCATGAAATAATATAGCAACATAGATCATGAAATATCAATCAAATTGAATATCATAAATTGCCATAAACTTTCCTACTCATTTCCAAAACTTACTAAATCTCATGAATTTCTCATTCTCATAACTTACTCGTTCTCATGGCTTACTCGTTCTCATAGCTTATAGACTCATAACTTACTCGTGCCTTTCTTGCTGTATTACTTATAGCACTATACTTTCAATTTCTCATAACTTACTCAAGTACACCTGTATCACTCATCACAAATCTTTAATCTTAGTCGATAACTCAGTAATTTGCATACTTTTCTCATTAAACTTGCTTATAATACCAAAGGATACTCAAATGTCACTCTCATGATAGGATGCCAAAGCCATATCCTAGATATGGTCTTACATGTGATCTCATGTTGATGCCAAAGCCATATCCCAGATATAGTCTTATATGGGATCTCATATCGATGTCGATACTGTATCCCAAACATGGTCTTACACAAGATCGTAAACTGATGTCGCTGCCATGTCCCAAACATGGTCTTACGCGGGATCTCTCTTAAATGCCCATGCCATGTCCTAGACATGGTCTTACAGGGGATCTATATCTCTTCTCGATGCCGATGCCATACCCCAGACATAGTTTTATATGAGACCTCATATTGATGCCAACGCCATGTCCCAGACATAGTCTTATATAGGAACTGAGTTTGGTGCCAATGCCATGTCCCAAACATGGTGTTATACGAGACCTGCATAACTCATGTCATGGCCTCAGTATCCCTTGTATTACTTAACATTTTAACCGAGATTTCTCATCTATAGTTCATCTTTTCTTGATAAAAATCATGATAAATAATTTCATGGGATTCATATAATCACATAGAATATCATCACCATAAATTTGAATAATGCATAGGGCTAAATTATTACATACAACTTACCTCGAGTCCAAAATGTGGGTGGGTGCTCGATTTAGTCCACTACTTTACTTTTCCCCCAGTTTTGGTCTGGGCTTCGTGTTTCTTGACCTAAAATGACAAATTTAGCTTATTTAGTACCCACATTGACTAAATGGCTCATAATTCACATTTTGGAAAAATTTATAATTTTGCCCCTAAACTTTTACATATTTGCAAAATGGTCCCTAGGCTCGTATAATGAAATGCACTTATTTTTTAGGTTACCCAAGCCTAGCCGAACCTTTCATGTGCTCATAGCAGCCCACATTTCTCATCAATTTGTACATTTACTACAGTTTACAAATTTTGCAATTTAACCTCTATTAGGGACTTTCATTAAAAATCACCTACAGAAAGGTGTTTACTACACTTTAAACTTTCATATTCTACCACTAGATACCAAAATATTTGCATGTCATGCATGGGTATACTTTTGAGCATAAACCCTAGCTCAAATTAGTGGTAGAAATAGCTAGATTAAGCTAGGAGGATTCCAAAAATACAAAGAACATGAAAAACGGGGCCTGGGGTCACTTACTTGGAGCTTGAAAAGATGAAACAAACCTAGCTATGGAGCATGAGAATTTCGACACCCATAGGAAGAAGATGGACATATTTTTGCTTCCTTTTTCCCTTTTTAATTCATTAATTTACCAAATGACCAAAATGCTATTATGGCCCTTCTTTAAAATTTTACCCTTCCATGGGCATTTTTGTCCATAGTGCCAAAAATTGGTCTAATTGCCAAATAAGGACTGCTACTAATTTTTCTAATGCTTTTTCATACTTAAATCTTTTAGAAACTCAATTTTGCAACTTTTGCAAGTTAGTCCTAATTGACAAATTAATCTCCAATTCATAAAACTTCCTTCGTGAAATTTTCTCACTATTGCGTAAGTATACCATAAACTTAATAATGATCATGAAATATACTTTTCTACTTCAGATTTGTGGTCTCGAAACCATTATTCTGACTAGGCCCTAGCTCGGGCTATTACAATTCTCCCCCCTTAGGGATTTTCGTCCCCGAAAATCTTACCAGTGAATAAGTTGGGATATTGGTTTCTCATGTTTTCCTCAAGCTCCATGTTGCCTCTTCTGCCCCATGTCTTTACCATAGTACTTTCATAAGGGCTATACTTTTATTTCTCAACTGTTTGACTTCTCGAGCCAAAACCTTAACTGATTCTTCACCATAAGTCATGTCCGGTTGAATCTTAATCTCTGTCGGGGTAATCACATGTGAAGGGTCCGATCGGTAGCGTCGTAGCATGGAAACATGGAATACATCATGAATCTTCAACATAAAATGCAGACTTAACTTACCCTTTCGGCCAAATCTAAAAACTTTTCTCCACAAAGATACTTTCAAGAACACTTTGTCCCTAACTTGGAACTCGATCTCTTTTCGTTTTAAATCGACATATGACTTTTGTCTATCGGAAGCAGCTTTCAAGCAATCTCAAATCACTTTTGCTTTCTCTTCTGTTTCCTTGACTAGGTCAACCCCGTGAATATGATTTTCCTTAAGTTTAATCTAATATAAAGGCGTTCTACATTTACGCCCATATAAAGCCTCATAAGGCGCCATTTTCAAACTTGACTGGAAACTATTGTTATACGCAAATCCAACCAAAGGTAGATACTTTTCCCAACTACCTTGGAATTCCTGTACACAACATCTGAGCATGTCTTCAAGCACTTGTATTACTCTTTTCGACTATCCATCGGTCTGTGGATGAAAAGCGGTACTGAAATTTGGCTTTGTTCCCAAAGCTTCTTGTAGTTTCCTCTAAAATCGTCACATGAATCTCGGATCTCTATCCGAATTGATCGACAATGGTACACCGTGTAATCTCACAATCTCTGAAATATACAAGTCGCCTAACTTATCAAGTGAATAATCCATACGTACAAGTATAAAATGGGTCGACTTTGTAAGCTTATCAATCATAACCCAAACAGAGTCTTTCTTCTTTGGTGTTGTCGGCAAACCCGTCACGAAGTCCATAGTAACACGGTCCATTTCCACTGGGGAACCATGATAGGCTGTAATAAGCCAGAGGGTACTTGATGCTCTACTTTTACTTGTTGACAAGTCAAGCATCGCAAAACATGCTCGGAGATATCTCTTTTCATATGCGGCTACCAATACCATTTTTTCAAATCGTTGTACATATTAGTACTATCAGAGTGTATAGAAATTCGACTACTATGAGCCTTATGTAGAATTCTCCGAATAAGTTCATCATCTCCTGCTACTTAAAGTCGATCTCAAAACCTTAAATAGCCATTCGAATCAATCTGGAATTCTGTATCGATACTAGATTCACATCGAGCTTTCCTATCTTGCAATTCTTTGTCATTGGACTGTGCTTCACAGATCTCTTGAATGAACACTGGTCTAGCTCTCATCTCTACTAAAACTGAACCATTATTGGTTAGGGACAACTGCATGTTCATGGCTCTCAAAGCAAATACCGATTTCCAGCTTAAAGCATCGGCCACAACATTTGCTTTACCCGGGTGGTAATCAATGACCAATTCATAGTCCTTTAGTAACTCGAGCCATCTTCGCTATCGTAATTTCAAATCCTTTTGCGTCATCAAGTACTTACGACTCTTGTGATAAGTGAACACTCGGTATTGCTCGCCATATAAATGGTGTCTCCAAATCTTTAGTGCAAATACTATTGCGACTAACTCCAAGTCATGAGTCGGATAATTCTTTTCATGAGGTTTTAACTGCCTCGAGGCATAAGCAATCACCTTGCCTTCTTGCATAAGTACACAACCTAGTCCGTTTAAGGATGCACCACTATACACTACGAACTCTTTTCCGGGTTTAGGTTGTACTAGAATGGGACCTTCAGCTAACAATGTCTTTAACTTCTTAAAACTCTGCTGACACTTTTCGTTCCACTCGAACTTAACATCTTTTTGCAACAATCTTGTCATAGGAGTGGAGATCATGGAAAATCCCTTAACAAATCTCCAGTAATAATCGACCAAACCCAAGAAGCTTCTGACCTCGGATACATTCCTTGGTACTTTCCATTCAACAATTGGCAATATCTTATTTGGGTCAACTCTAATGCCATCACCCGAAACGATGTGGCCCAAAAATCCAACTTCCTTAAGCTAAAATTCACTCTTACTGAACTTGGCATAAAGTTGTTTATCTCGCAAGGTCTGCAAAATCGTCCTCAAATGCTTGGCATGTTTGTTTTCATCACGAGAATAGATCAAGATATCGTCGATAAAGACTACAACGAATCTATCCAAGTATGGCTAAAAGATAAGATTCATTAAGTCCATGAATGCTGCTGAGGCATTAGTCAAGCCGAATGGCATGAGAAGAAACTCGTAATAGCCGTAGCTCGTCTAAAATGTTGTCTTTGGCATGTCGGACTCCTTCACTCTTAGTTGATAATACCCAGATCTCAAGTCTATCTTGGAGAACACTGTGGCTCCTCGCAACTGGTCAAATAAATCATCGATACTTGGCAAAGGATACCTGCTCTTTATGATTACCTTATTAAGTTGCCGATAATCAATGCATAATCTTATTGAACCATCTTTCTTCTTCACGAATAATACGGGAGCACCCCATGGAGAATGACTCAGTCTTGCAAAACCTTTATCTGTCAATTCCTGTAGCTAAATTTTCAACTTCTTTAACTCAACCGGAGCCATCTATAAGGGGTAATAGAAATAGGCGTAGTGCCGGAAGTCAACTTTATACCAAACTCTACCTCTTTAATTGGAGGTAATTCAGGCAACTCTTTCGGAAAGACATCTTGATACTTGCACACTACTGGCACTGACTGAATTTTCAACTCCAACTCCTTTGTATTCATCACAAAAGCAAGGTAGCTTCATATCCTTTTCTAATAGATTTCTTAGCAACCATGGAAGAAATCACTGTAGGCAAACTCTCAGATTTACCTAATTCAACTCGAAGTGTATTTCCATCCTTACATTTCAGTTCAATAAACTTTTTACCACAATTTATTATAACACCATGAGTGGTTAGCCAATCCATACTAAGGATCACATCAAACTCATCGAAAGCCAAAAGCATGAGGTTAGCTGGGAAATGATGACTCTTAATCATCAAAGGACAATCTCGACATACTTTGTCTACTAACACACATTTGCCTAGGGGATTGGATACTTGTATCACAAATTCCATAGATTCTATGGATATGTTCATACTAGAAACTAATTTCATGCAAATATACGACTGGGTAGATTCAGGTCTATCAAAGCAATAACAGAAGTTTCATATAGAGAAAATATACCTGTTATAACATCGGGCAATGATGCCTCTTCGCGAGTGCGAATGGCGTATGTCCTCGCTGGGGCTCTACCCTCAGGTCTTGCAGTCTGTTCCTTTGGTGCACCTTTACTACTCGCTCCCGTCCTTGGGTTTCTCTGAGGTCTACCTCTGGAGGGAGTATTACCCGTCCTTGCACTTAGATCTTTATCTTTTTCAATCATCTCGGGGAATTCTCTAATGAAATGGTCTTGAGAGCCACACTTGAAGCAAGCCCTCTCTTATGCCCGACATTCACCAAGGTGGCATCTACCACACTGGAGGCACCCAGGCCTATTGGGTCGAGTATTACCTACACTTGCAACTGAGGTGGTCTGAGCTTTGGAGGCTGAATATTGTTTACCCTTGCCTTTGCTTGAAAGCCCTGCTGAAGTAGCTGACCGAGTAGAAAATTCTTTTGACCTCTTAGAGGAGGATTGGAACGTCTTACTAAATGATCTCTTTCTAGAGTCACAAGACTCCATCTCAGCTTTCCTCTTCTCTTTGGCCAATTCTTCGGCCTTACAAGCTCTATCCTCTAGCACCACGAACTCTTTTATCTCAAGGATACCAACAAACATTTTGATGTCCTCATTTAGTCCATCCTCAAACCTCTTGCACATGATGGCCTCGGTGGATACACATTCTCAAGCATATTTGCTGAGTCTCACAAACTCACGCTTATATTTAGTCACGGTCATCCGACCCTATTTTAACTCCAAGAATTCCTTTAATTTCAGATCGATAAAACTCGACATAATATACTTCTTGCGGAACTCCTCTTGGAAGAGCTCCCAATTAACTTTTTCCCTTGGTACCACCGACACAAGGGTGTTCCACTACTAGTAGGCAAAATCTCGTAAGAGAGATACCACACACTTCATACACTCTTTAGGGGTGAACAATAACTCATCAAATACCCTGATGGTATTTTCTAGCCAAAACTCTGCTTTTTCCGGGTCATCGTCCTTAGTAGCTCGGAACTCTTCTGCCCCTTGCTTCCAAATTCTATCAACTGGAGGTTTTTCTCGCCTCGCAACCTCTACTATCTGAGGAGCTGCTGGGGTAAATTAAGGAAATTGAGGGGGTGGAGCTTGGTGTTAAGTGGTCGAGTTTGTTCAGATGAACTCAGTGAACCATTCGTTCATCATTTGGAAGAAGGCTTCCCGGGCCTCTCCCCCTAACTTACATTAGTTGGCTTATTCTCAGTTCAAGCTGGCACCATCCCTTCCACAGGAGCTGGTGCATTACTTTCTACATCATCTTTCATAGCTCGTTAGGGATCCATTTACTATAAATAAACACATTTAAACTGTCAGGAGTCGTCACACTATCATTTCACATCTATACATAAGTATGGCATGTATAGCTAGACTCGTGCATGTATTATATTAGTCCTAGAATCAACTAAACACTAGCTCTGGTACCACTAAATATAACACCCCTTACCTAGTCCAGTGCTGGGACAAGGTACGAGGCATTACCGTGCTAGATCTCACTAAATCACGTAAACTCGAGCTATAAAATTTCTTTTTATTTTATTTTTTTCAACTTTTCACTCATTCTCTTAAAAACCTTATCATGGACCTACAAGGCCCAAAACATACATCGGGTGTGTTCCAAAATCGATCTGAAAACTCTTGAGTACTTGGAAAATTTTTGCCTAAAACAGGGCCCCACACCCATGTGGGATAGGACACGTCCATTTGGGCAGGCCGTATGGTCACACACGCCCATGTCCCTAGCTTGTGCTAAATTTATTTCTTATTTCAAACCTACAGACTTGAACACGGCATGGGTACACACCCGTGTCTATGGCCTGTGTCACTCACACTGCCTAGACACACCCATGCCAATATCTCGTGGAGTATCCTGACTTTGAACACTATAACTATTAGGGGTACACACGGCCAAGACACACGCCCTGTGCTTAGCTCGTGTGCAGTACTCACTTAACCCCAAAAATAACTTGGGTTTAACACGACCAAAGCATACGCCCAGTGTGCTCTGCCAGTGCTCAACACTGACTTAACTAAAAGGATGCATAGGACACATGGCCTACTAACATGCCCATAGAGGCCAACCGTGTGTCACACACGGCCTAGGCACACGCCCGTGTGCCCATCCGTGTGGACAATTATAGGCTATTTTCCAAGCCTTATTGCCACCCTAAAACTGAACCAGAACAATACCAATTCATATCACATACCATGGCACAATAAAATATCCAAACATTCACAACCATAACATTCAAACCATCATCTTCATTTAGCAATTAACTTGATTAATATTAGCCTCTTTTCAAAAGCTATTAAAAAATGACTTGAACACTACTAATAGCCAACACATTAGGCTAACAAATGACACACCTCAAAGTGACAAGGTTACCTATACATGCCATACACAAAATAATTAACTATACAATACCCAAAATGAATGGATTGATAGTGTGACTTCAAGCTCTGACTTCGATTGATCCCCGAGCTAGTTCAACAAATCTATAAGGAAAGAGGGAAAGGAAGAGGAGTAAGCATTTACATGCTTAGTAAGTTACATGAAATAATATAGCAACATAGATCATGAAATATCATTCAAATTGAATATCATACATTGCCATAAACTTTCCTACTCATTTCTAAAACTTACTAAATCTCATGAATTTCTCATTCTCATAACTTACTCGTTCTCATGGCTTACTCATCCTCATAGCTTATAGACTCGTAACTTACTCGTGCCTTTCTTGCTGTATTACTTATAGCACTATACTTTCAATTTCTCATAACTTACTCAAGCTTATCTGTATCACTCATCACAAATCTTTAATCTTATTCGATAACTCAGTAATTTGCATACTTTTCTCATTAAACTTACTTATAATATTGAAGGATACCCGAATGTCACTCTCATGATAGGATGCCAAAGCCATATCCCAGATATGGTCTTACATGGGATCTCAGGTCGATGCCAAAGCCATATCCTAGATATGGTCTTACATGGGATCTCATATCGATGTAGATGCCATGTCTCAAACATGGTCTTACACGAGATCGTAAACTGATGCTGATGCCATGTCCCAGACATGGTCTTACACAGGATCTCTCTTAGATGCCCATGCCATGTCCTAAACATGGTCTTATAGGGGATCTATATCTCTTCTTGATGATGACGCCATACCCAAAACATGGTCTTATACGGGACCTCATATTGATGCCAACGTCATGTCCCAGACAAGGTCTTACATGGGATCTCAGTTCGGTCCTGATGCCATGTCCCAGACATGGTCTTATACAGGACCTATATAACTCATGTCATGACCTTAGTATCCCTCATATTACTTAACATTAACATTTTAACCGAGATTTCTCATCTATAATTCATCTTTTCTTGATAAAAATCATGATAAATAATTTCATGGGATTCATATAATCACATAGAATATCATCACCATAAATTTGAATAATGCATAGGGCTAAATTATTACATACAACTTACCTCGAGTCCAAAATGTGAGTGAGTGCTTGGTTTAGTTCACTACTTTACTTTTCCCCTGGTTTCGGTTCAGGCTTCTTGTTTCTTGATCTAAAATGACAAATTTAGCTTATTTAGTACCCACATTGATTAAATGGCTCATAATTCACATTTTGGAAAAATTTATAATTTTACCCCTAAACTTCTACATATTTGCAAAATGGTCCCTAGGCTCGTATAATGAAATGCACTTATTTTCTAAGTTTCCCAAGCCTAGCTAAACTTTTCATGTGCTCATAAAAGCCCACATTTCTCATCAATTTGTACATTTACTACACTTTTTACTAACTTTGCAATTTAGTCCCTATTATGGACTTTCATAAAAAATCACCTAGAGAAAGGTGTTTACTACACTTTAAACTTTCACAGTCTACCACTAGACATCAAAATACTTGCATGTCATGCATGGGTATATTTTTTAGCATAAACCCTGGCTCAAATTAGTGGTAGAAATAGCTAGATTAAGCTACGAGGACTCCAAAAATACGAAGAATATGAAAAACGGGGCTTGGGGTCACTTACTTAAAGCTTGAACAGATGAAACAAACCCTAGCTATGGAGCATGAGAATTTCGACACCCATAGGAAGAAGATGGACACATTTTTGCTTCCTTTTTCCCTTTTTAATTAATTAATTTACCAAATAACCAAAATGCCATTATGACCCTTCTTTAAAATTTTACCCTTCCTTGGGCATTTTTGTCCATAGTGCCAAAAATTGGTATAATTGCCAAATAAGGACTCCTAATAATTTTTATAATTTTTTTCATGCTTAAATCTTCTAGAAACTCAATTTTGCAACTTTTGCAATTTAGTCCTAAATGACAAATTAATCACTAATTCATAAAATTTCCTTCGTGAAATTTTCTCACTATCGTGCAAGTATACCATAAACTTAATAATGATCATGAAGTATACTTTTCTACTTCAGATTTGTGGTCTCAAAACCACTATTCCACTAGGCCCTATTTAGAGCTGTTACATGGCCATCCGTTTGCAAGTGGCACGTTGTGGAAAATAGCAACTTGGTGCCAAATTTGTTCCACAAAGTCCTCCAAAAATGGCTAAGGAATTTGGTATATGGATTTGATACAATCGTCTTTGGTACTCCATGTAGCCGAAACACTTCCCTAAAATGCAGATTAGCTACATTTGAAGCATCATCAGTTTTGTGGCATGGAATAAAATGAGCCATTTTAGAGAATCTATCAACTACCATAAAAATGGAGTCTTTCCCACTTTTACTCTTAGGAATTCCTAGTACAAAATCCATAAAAATGTCTACCTATGGTTCTTCATGAATGGGTAGTAGAGTGTACAATCCATAGGGCTGGATGTGAGATTTTGCCTTCTTACAAGTGATACATCACTCGTATACCCTCTCAACATCTCGCCTCATCTTGGGCCAAAAGAAATGTTCGTGAAGCATAGATAAAGTTTTGGCCACTCCAAAGTGCCCCATGAGACCTCTATCATGTACCTCTTTCACGAGCACATCTCAAATGGAACCTAAGGGGATACATAATTTACCTTCTTTAAAGAGGTATCCATCATGCTTATAGTACCTTTCGAATGCCTCCTTTTCAAGAGCTTTGTAGATTTCACTAAAACCGGCATCAGTTTCATAAAGTTCCTTAAGATACGCAAAGCCAAGTAATTTAAAGTCTAAATTATTGAGAAGTGCGTACCTTATTGATAATGTGTCTGCAATGACATTCTCTTTACCTTTCTTGTATTTAATCACGTAAGGAAACAGTTTAAGGAATTCCACCCATTTGGCATGCCTCTTGTTCAACTTGTTTTGCCCCTTAAGATGGTTTCATGCCTCATGGTTGATATGAATGAAAAACTCCTTGGGCCATAGGTAGTGTTGCCAAGGTTCCAACACTCAGATTAATGCATACATCTCCTTATCGTATGTTGGGTAATTAAGGGTAGCACTATTTAATTTCTCACTAAAGTAAGCTATAAAACATCCATTTTATGTTAGAATGACTCCAATCCCTATTTCTAAAGCATCACATTCAATCTCAAAGTTTTCTATAAAATCAGGTAAAGATAATAGTGGTGCATTTGTCAAGCAATCTTTAATCAAAGTAAAAGACTTCTCTTGCTCTTCACCCCAATGAAAGTTTGAACTTTTCTTGATAATTCTAGTTAAAGGAGCAGCTATGGTGCTAAATTTAGGAACAAACCTTCAGTAAAAACTAGTAAGACCATGAAAACTTCTTACTTGGCTTATTCTAGTAGGTCATGGCCACTCTCAGATTGCTTTTACCTTCTCTTGATCGACTTTGAGGCCTTCCGAGCTAACAACAAAACCTAAAAAAACAAGTTTGTTAGAACAAAAAGAACACTTTTTAAGATTTGCAAATAAAGTTTCCTTCCTTAATACTTCCAACACGGATTTCAAATGATGAATATGATCTTCCAAAGATTTACTGTAAATCAATATATCATTAAAATACACTACGCAAAATTTACCCATAAAGGATTGAAGAACATGATTCATTAATCGTATAAAGATGCTTGGTGTGTTAGTTAGGCCGAATGGCATAACCAACCACTCATACAAACTGTGCTTGGTTATGAATGTGGTTTTCCATTCATCTCATTCTTTCATCCTTATCTGACGGTAGCCACTCTTTAGATTTATTTTAGAGAAAATGCGAGCACTACTTAGCTCGTCTAACATGTCATCTAAGTGTAGGATCGAGTGTCAATACTTGATAGTAATCTTATTGACTGCATGAGAGTCGATGCACATGCACCAAGAGCCATCTTTCTTAGGTATCAATAGCACAGGCATGACACATGGGCTTAGGCTTTCTCGAACATACCTATTTTTCATTAACTTGATAACTTGTCTTTGTAGCTCCTTGGTTTCCTCAGTGTTGCTTCGATAAGTTGGCTAATTCAGGATAGTGGCTCTGGGAATAAAGTCTATTTGATGCTTGATGCCCCTAATGGGTGGCAACCCACTCAAGATGTCTTCCGGGAACACATCCTCGAACTCTTGTAGTAAATACATGATAGAAGAAGGAAGAGTGTTATCTAAATCGTTAGCACTAAACACACTTTCCTTGTAAATGAGCATAAGAAAATGATACTTTAAAAGCTAAGACTTTCTAATTTCTCTTTCTTTTGCAAAAACACTCAACTTTCCCAACTCACTCTCTTTTTTTCCTTTATTTTCCTCTCATTTTTTACCTTACTCACTTTGTTTTTGCCTTTTGTTTTTGACTCATTCTTTCCTTTCTTCTTTGTATTTTCTTGCTTTCTGATAAACGATAAATTATACATGTTTTTACCTCATGCTTAGCCCAAATTCTAGATGAATTAACCCTTGATTTGTATAAATTGATGCCCTTAAACCTTTAATTTCATGTTTATTACTCAGGTGAGCATAGGGAAGTGAAAAGAACGAGAAACGGACCAAAAACGGAGAAAATGGGCCAAAGTATGAAATCAACACAGCCTGGAGGATTACCACACGGTCGTGCCACATTAACAGACCCGAACACGGCCTGGGCCTTGATCCACATGGGCATGGCACACGGGCGTGTCCCTGTCGTGAAGAAGTTCAATTTCACTCGGAAAAGGTTGCTTAGGGGCTAAGAAAGCCATTTTAAACTCTATATAAACACCCTAGGAGGCAACCTCAAAGGAGACATTATTTTCCTGCCAAGACAGGGAGTTAAAGGCAGGGAATTACTCGAAGGGAAGCCAATTGATCTATCCCAAAAGCTGAATTCTCCTTCAAGACCAAAGATCTCCCTTCAAATTCCTACAGGAGTTTTCGGGTTCTTTATGTTGTGTTATCATTATTCTTCTGAGATGTTTTCTTTATTAAATATGAACTAAATCCCCCAAATACTTGAGGGGGTGAAACCTAAAATAGATCTTGTTATTATTTTATCTTGAGTTAAATGATTAATACTTGAATTGTTCTTAATTATGTGTTCTTAATTCTTGTTTTAATAATTCTAGGTATTAATTCAAGTATGGATGTGCTTATTCAGAGGAGCAAAAGTCTTTGTTTAAGAGTAGATCTAGCTTAATTAAGCTGAGTTGCATGCAACCCTAGACATAGGGCGACATAAATCTACCGGATTAAGGTCAAACCTAATAAGGGGATCCATAGATCTAGTTAATGCAAGACTAGGGGTTTTAACTAGAAAGAGATTTCGGTTAATCAACCTAGGATTAGTTGTTCTTATCCTCGACGGAGGTATTAACATAAGTTAGGGATCTCTACGGATCAAGTCAAGTGAATAAATCGTCTAGCTCAAGAATTGATAACAAGTGAAGTCTAGGTGGATTCTCCCTTGAGTATTGCCCAAATCAATCAGTTTTTCTTAAAGAGTTTTTCCCTAATTTACTTTCTGTGCATTCATATTTAGTTTTAGAATTAGTTTCATAAAAATCCCTTTTATTTTTTTTAGGTTAAATAATAGAAAGGAAGTAAGTACTAGTACTTTTGGTTCCCTTGGGTACGATATCTCGGTCTTGCCATATCTCGGTCTTGCCACTAAGCTATACTACTGTTCGATAGGTGCGCTTGCCTTAAAGTCGTGATAATAGTTAGTTTTTGGTACGATCATTATTATAAATTTTATTACTTCATATCACGCATATCAAGTTTTTGACACCGTTGCCGGGGAACTAAAATATTAAGAAAACTCGATTTCTATTACTTTAGCCATTACTATTTTTTTATTTTCAGCTTTTATTTTCATTTTTATTTATTTTAATTTTCTTTGCTTTTTCCTTTCTAGTTATCTTTAGTTTATGACTAGAAGAAACCCAGGAGGACCACTGCTATTCGACGAAGACTTGGGAGCGACAGTTCGCAGAACTCATAGAGAGATCAGATGAAGCCTACATTATCCCAAGCAAGACCAAGAACAAGAACCTGAACCTATTGAAGAGATGGAAGCAAATTAAGATAATCAACCACCTTCCGCGATAGCTGCGCAACTAGTGAACCAATGTGATGCTCCTCGTACTATGTATGATTATGCTAAACCTAATTTGGCTGGTACTAAATCAAGTATTATTAGACCTGCTATTGCTGTAAATAATTTTGAACTAAAACCTAACACTATTCAGATGATTTAGCAATTTGTGCAGTTTGATAGTTTACAGGATGAGGTTCCCAACTCACATCTAGCCAATTTTTTGGAATTGTGTGATACTTTTAAAATCAATGGCGTTTCTGACGATGCCATTCACCTGGAATAAAGCTAAGCAATGGTTGAATTCTCTACCACGAGGCTCAATCACTACATGGGAATAGATGACCGAGAAATTTTTACTTAAATATTTTCCTCCAACTAAAACAGCTAAATTGCGAAACGATATCTCTTCTTTTGTGCAGATGGATTTAGAGACACTTTATGATGCTTGGGAGAGATACAAATATCTGTTGAAAAGGTGCCCTCACCTCGGGTTACCTTTATGGTTACAAGTTCAAACCTTTCACAATTGTTTGAATCCATCAACGAGGCAAATGATCGATGCAGCTGCTGGAGGAACAATCAACAACAAAATGCCAGAAGCAGCTTATGAGTTTATAGAAGAGATGTCACTAAATAACTATCAGTGGCAAGTCATGAGAACAAAGCCACAGAAAGCTGCCAGAGTTTATAATATAGATGCAGTCACTATGCTTTCTAATCAAGTAGAACTTCTTAATAAAAAGATTGATAATTTTGTTGGTTCTACGCAGGCACACCCAGTGATGCAATGTGATGCAATCCAAGGGAACAACTATAATCCCAACTACTCCAACTACGGACATAGCATGGAAACTAAGCAAGCCAATTATACCGGCAAAAAAGGAAACCAAACCTTGAAGAGATGTTGGAAAAGTTCATATCAGTCTCTGAAACCCGTTTCCAGAACACTGAGCAAGCACTGAAAAACCAGCAAGCATCCATCCAAGGACTTGAAACTCAAATAGGCCAGCTTGCGAAGCTAGTTTCCGAAAGACCATAAGGCGGGTTACCAAGCAACACGGAAACCAACCTTAAGGAGCAACTCCATGCCATCGACACACTTAAAGGGGTAACTAAAAGTAACCCAGAACCTTGTAAGGAGACTGTGGTAAGTAAGGGTAAGGACGAGGTAAGTAACAAGGAACCAGTTGTCAAGGAATATAGACCTCGTGTTCCATATCCTAATGCTTTAAAGAAAGACCGCACAGATGAGCAATTTGGTAAGTTTCTTAACCTTTTAAAGAATTTGCATATTCACTTACCGTTTATTAAAGCTCTTTCGCAGATGCCAAACACTGTTAAGTTTTTAAAAGAGCTCTTGAAAAACAAAAGGAAGCTAGATGAGATATCTCATGTGGAACTAAATGCAGTGTGCTCTGCTATTCTTCAGAATAAGCTACCCAACAAGCTGAAAGATCCAAGGAGTTTTACAATTCCTTGTTTACTTGGTAGTCTAGACGTTAAAAATGCTTTAGTTGATTTAGGGGCTAGTATAAATGTCATACCTTATAAAATGTTTAAACAACTAGGTCTTGAAAAACCTAAGCAAACCAAGATGAGCATTCAACTAGCTGATAAAACTATTAGGTTTCCTAAGGGAATAATTGAATATATGCTTGTCAAAATTGATAAATTTATATTCCCAGTTGACTTTGTTGTGTTAGACATGGATGAAGATAGTACCGTACCCTTAATTTTAGGGCAACCCTTTTTAGCAACTGCTAGAACCATTATTGATGTAGGAACAGGTGAACTTACACTTCATGTAGGTAATGATAGCATTAATTTACAGGCTCGCAACTCAAATAAAACTGTTGATAAGGATATTAATACGAGACCTTGAAAAAAGAATGATCTCACTGTTCAAAATTCTGTGCAGGATACACTCCACATAAAAGCAACTCAACCACCGACGAGTCTATCTGAAGGAGATGTACCTAAGAAGAGAATGCTTCAGATTGATGAATTAGATGAGTGGCTAAACTATAAAGAAAAGCCCAAAATAGGCCACACCACACCAGGGCATCACTGAGATAACCCTCAGGTAAAAACAAATCAACTCAAGATAGGGGACAGAGTAATTTTAAGAGAAAGTGATCATCAAATCTTGAACTCAAAAGCACATACAAGCGACACACCTTACTTCAAGGTAATGAAAATCTTTCCCTACGGTACAGTCGAGATAACCCATGAGTCACTCGGCACTTTCCAGGTAAATTATACTTGACTCAAACTTTGTTTTGACTCTAAAATTGTAAGTAGGACAGAAGAGTTCCATCTCTTCAAGCCACCATGAAGGAACAAGCTCGAAGAGAGTCGAGCTTAGACTATAAATAAGCACTTCTCGGGAGGCAACCCGAGCACTGACTTAGTAAATTATTTTATTTAGGCTCTTTAATACATCAACTAACCCTTTGAATGCAGGTTTTTTTAGCCACATGGCCATGCCCACGGGCGTGCCTCAGGCCGTGTGGACACCACAAGCAAAGACACGGCCGTATGATATGACGGTGTATGAGCAGGGTAAGATGTCCCTAACACATGGGCTTCGATAACTTACCACGGCCGTGCGATGTGGCTGTGGCCAAACCTGTTAATACAACACGAGTGTACGACACGACCGTGCCCCAAGACCGTGGTCAAACCTGCCAATTTAGACATAGGCGTGTGGTCCCTTACAAGGCCATGGGGCCAAACCACTGTTACTTAATTTTTCTTTTTAATTTTCATTTTCTTTACTTTTTTATTTCTCTTATTCCTTTTATTTTACAATTAAATTCCTATCGAGTAATACTTGAACTTTACACAGTTATAATTAATTTCTCCAGTCACCCAAAATCATAAACTTCAAGTATTCCTTCCTCCAAGATAGCTTTCACAATTCAAGGGTTCCATCCAATATTCAGGGAGTTTTACTTCTCTCCCTAACTCATGATCTTGGGCTTCTATTGTTATTAATGTTATCTTTGTACATTGAGGGCAATGTACATCTTAAGTGTGGGGGGGAACTCACTTTCATTCTTTATATTATCTTTGAAATCCTTGAAAATTGCTCTTAAATTTCGAATTCTCTGCATTAATCTTAATCTCCTATTAGGAATGAATTCTGATTGATTTATGATTTTTATTGATATGTTGAGAATTAAAACATAGATATTTATGCTTTGATTATTCAAACTTTAAGACATTAGGGAATCAAGCACGATAAGTTGAAATTTTTGAGAATTTAAATTTTTTTCTAGGTTATTTTCCCTAATTTTAAATATTATCTTGAGATTTGAAATTCGTAGGATTGACATCAAAAGCCATAATTCTGGTGAGATTTTTGAGCCTTTTGAGCATATATCCTTCCGTGCTCACTTTTATTGTTGCTTTGAGTGAGTCAATACTGATTTATTATTCTAGAACTTACTTTGATTATACATGTTAAGACCACATCATTGATTTGATATACCGAAATGATAAAGGCACCTAGGTTTAACCCATTTACTCCATAAAAAGCCTACCTCCATAAACTAACCCCTAGTGAACCCCATGGAGCCTAACAACCCATTCTTTAACTTACCTCTAATATTAACCCATAACCTATTTTTGTTGAATTCCATTCAATTATTTTAATCCCTATTTTTGTGGAGATTTGAGTTGAATTATTATCTACCTTTGTTCTCTTTTCCAGATTGTAAAGTTGTAAATATTCAATTTATTGTATTTGATTTGATTTTTTAAAAAAAAAAGAAAAAAAAGAAGAAAAAAAGAAAAAAAAATGTGTATATACAGTCCATTCAGTTGTAATCCGTAATAGTTCAATAGTCTTTGCATATTTCTACAAGCTTCTAAATCCATAACGATGTCATCATAAGGCTTAGCTCTAGGAATATGTTCCAGTGATAGAGATTTCTTTTAGCTAAATGATTTTTCAATTCGATCTCGATTCTAACCCTCTTTTTCAGCTTGTGACAACACCCCTAACCAAAGCCCCATTACAACCATTGAAAGACCTTTTGATCGATGTGTCATATCAATTTATAGTGGTGGAGATTGGATTTTCTTGCAAGCCTATGGTAATAACTTTTCAGGTTGACTAAAGAGTGCTTAATTCTTGAACCCTAAACACTTTGAGTGGATAGAGTGAATCTTTAGTGAGGATGTCAAATCTTGTTGATTTTGATTGAAAGGTGATTACTTAAGAGAAGGGAAGAAAAGATATGTTTCAGTGATAAAGTTCTCAACTTAGAGTGTTTGAAACTTTAATGGTCTTCTAGTTGAATTTTCATCGTATGATTACTTGTGGATTAGTTTAAAACATTATTAATAAGGATTATAAGTTGAGAAGAATGATTCTTAATTATGAGTTGAGATTTTGCTTGAAGACAAGCAAAGGCTTAAGTGTGGGGGTATTTGATAAACGATAAATTATACATGTTTTTACCTCATGCTTAGCCCAAATTCTAGATGAATTAACCCTTGATTTGTATAAATTGATGCTCTTAAACCTTTAATTTCATGTTTATTACTCAGGTGAGCATAGGGAAGTGAAAAGAATGAGAAACGGACCAAAAACAGAGAAAATGGGCCAAAGTATGAAAACAACACGGTCGTGTCATACGGTCGTTCCACATTAACAGGCCCGAACAAGGCCTGGGCCTTGATCCACACGGGCATGGCACACGGGCGTGTCCCTGTCATGAGGAAGTTCAATTTTACTCAGAAAATGTTGCTTAGGGGCTAAGAAAACCATTCTAAACTCTATATAAACACCCTAGGAGGCAACCTCAAAGGAGACATTATTTTCCCGCCCAGACGGGGAGTTAAAGGCAGGGAATTACTCGAAGGGAAGCCACTTAATCCATCTCAGAAGCTGAATTCTCCTTCAAGACCAAAGATCTCCCTTCAAATTCCTACAGGGGTTTTCAGGTTCTTGATGCTGTGTTATCATTATTCTTCTGAGATGTTTTGTTTATTAAATATGAACTAAATCCCCCAAATACTTGAGGGGGATGAAACCTAAGACAGATCTTGTTATTATTTTATCTTGAGCTATATGATAAATACTTGAATTGTTCTTAATTATGTGTTCTTAATTCTTGTTTTAATAATCCTAGGTATTAATTCAAGTATTGATGTCCTTATTTAGAGGAGCAAAAGTCCCCGTTTAAGAGTAGATCTAGCATAATTAAGCGGAGTTGCATGCAACCCTAGACATAGGGCGACATAAATCTGCCAGATTAGGGTCAAACCTAATAAGGGGATCCATAGATCGAGTTAATGCAAGACTACGGTTTTTAACTAGAAAGAGATTTCGGTTAATCAACCTAGGATTAGTTGTTCTTATCCTCGACGGAGGTATTAACATAAGTTAGGGATCTCTACGGATCAAGTCAAGTGAATAAATCGTCTAGCTCAAGAATTGATAACAAGTGAAGTCTAGGTGGATTCTTCCTTGAGTATTGCCCAAATCAATCCGTTTTTCTTAAAGAGTTTTTCCCTAATTTACTTTCTGTGCATTCATATTTAGTTTTAGAATTAGTTTCATAAAAATCCCTTTTATTTTTTTAGGTTAAATAATAGAAAGGAAGTAAGTACTAGTACTTTTGGTTCCCTTGGGTACGATATCTCGGTCTTGCCACTAAGCTATACTACTGTTCGATAGGTGCGCTTGCCTTAAAGTCATGATAATAGTTAGTTTTTGGTGCGATCATTATTATAAATTTTATTACTTCATATGACGCATATCACTTTCCTCACTCTTATTTTTTTCTTCATTTTCTTTTACTCTCGATTTTTCATAAGACTCTCTTAATTGGAGTTGATCTTCAAAAACTTGTTTGGGAGTAAGTGGTGCCAAAGTAACGTTCTTCCCTAGTGTTTAAAGGTATACCAATTGGTATATCCATCATGCAATATTCAGCGATCAAATTGCCATGGTTGCCCTAACAAAAAGTAACCAGCATGCATTGGCACTATGTCGCAAAGAACTTCGTCACTGTATTTGCCAATTGAGAAAGTGATGACAACTTGCTTAGTAACTTTGAGCTCACCACCGTCGTTAAGCCATTAAAGCTTGTAAGAATGTAGATGTTTGGTGGTTGCTAGGTCGAGTTTTTCTACCAACAAGCTGCTAACAACGTTAGTACAACTACCACCATCTATAATGACACAACATATCTTTCCTTGGACAAGGTAGCACATATAAAAGATGTTTTTGCGTTGCTGCTCATTCTTCGCTGTTTGGATGCTTAAGCTTTACTTAATGACAAGGATTTCACCATCCACAGCATACTCCAAGTTATTCTCCTCATCACTAGGTATTTCGTGCTCATCTTCCTTTTCAATTAGATTCTATCTCACCATTGTCCCTTAGAATCATAGCACTTCGATTTAGACATTGGTTAGCAATATGGCCTCTCCTAAGGCCTTTGAAACACTTGATGTCTATAGATTGATTTGGCATGGCCTCGTTCTTTCCTTTACTCGGATCTCCACTCATCTTTTTAGACTTTGATGCCCCAATGTTGTCTTTGGATCAAAACGTGGTGTCCTTTTTGTAGGTTCATTGACCCCATTTCAATGTAGAAACAAAATTAGAAAGGGGTCGGGTGGTACTTTTTCTTTTCAATTGTTTTTCCACCTTGAGCGCCATGTGAACCATATTAATGACTTCAAAATAGTGTTGCAATTCAACTATATTGGTGATGTCTGAGTTGAGGCTGGCTAGAAATCTTGCCATAGTGGCCTCTCGGTCTTCCTCAACATTAGCACGTATCATTGCTATCTCCATCTCCTTGAAGTAATCATCCACGCTTCGATTACCTTGGGTGAGATGTTGTAGTTTTTGATACAATTCTCGATGGAAGTGGGTAGGTACTCAAGGTTACCTTCGATTACCTTCGATTACCTCTTTCTCATAATAGCTTTCATTTCAACACATGTAGACACTGGTCATTCGCCATTTCTTATCCTACTCAAGGTTAGCTGATCCCACCAAATAATATGTAATCAAAGAATTCAATGGTAGCAAGTTTTACCTTTTTAATTTTTGAGTAGTTATGGCATTCAAAGACGAGTTCAACCTTCTTGTCCCACTCCAAGTAAGCTTCAGGGTCGATTTTCCTTTGGAATGGAGAGATTACCATTTTTATATTGCCAAGGTTATCATTTATTTGATTTCGTACCCTCAGTCCACGATTTCTTTGACCTCGATGCCTCAAGCTATGACTAGAGGCTTGATCACTCTTCATTTAATGTTGATCATAGTAATCTTCTTGATTCAACCTTAGAGGACCTCACTCCCTGCTTTGATTTTGAGGTGAATGTCCCCTTTGGGCTCTCTCTTCCAATTGGTCCAATTGTTCTTGCATTGGCTTCAATCGGTATTGCAACATTCTATCCATCTCACAAATGAGAGCTTGGTATGCTTGATTGGGTACACCACCACCACCAACATTATTCCTTTCGGGACTTTGAGACATGATGTTTCTCACAAAACAAACCCCACTGATACTTTTAGAAAGAAATATTCGCTTCTCTCATGTTTACACTCTTTATTAGCTTTTAACCCTTCTAATGCTCTCTCACACTCCTGCCTTTTACAACTCTTTCTCTCTCTCTAAGTTCTTATGTAACTTCCTTAGACTTAAGCAACAAACCTTGTAGAATCAGCTTCAATAGTGATGTAAGGTAGGTATTAAGGTTAGGTGATAGGGAAGGCTTAGAAGGAAAGGTAAGGGTAATTTGAAGTGTGGCTGTAATCGTTGTGGTAAAGGAAAACTTGTACTTGGGAAAAGAAACACTTTTAAAGTAACTCTTTTTTTATAGAAATTTTGAAACTCCCTTTTGTATTTTTCAAACATGGGGATATAAATATGTTGTATTCTTTTTTTTATTTTTTTGAATGCTAATCCCACGAGAGATTAAAACTTTTGATACTTACTTAATTTAGCTAGCTTTGATACCAAATGATCCGAGCTCGTCCTCATAGGATGTTACGAGTTTCGAGAGTTACCAATCGAAATTAAGAAGTATTGAATGTAATGGGATTTGTAAAGGTTGAAAACGTCAATGGTAGGCTTTGGAAAGGTGAATTGATGGATAATAAAGGAAAACAGAAAGATAGGCTTGAATCCAATTTAAGGACTCACGAATGAACCAATATTATATAATAATACTGACCCAATCCTTATATTAGCACTTAGAACGAATACTGTAACACCCCAAACCTAGCCCAGACGTTATGGCCAGATCTGGTGTGCCACATGGACAGTTAATTACTTTTCAATCTTCTTTTAATAATCCTTAGATAGACTTAGCAAAACCATCCCATGCCCCCTTTTTAAAAATAAGAAGTTATTTAGTTCATAAAAGCCCTATCCGCTATCAGTTGAAGCTTACTTCTTTAAAGTTCTTTTTATGGAGTCGTGGCTATTTGGTTACCCATTTGTCGTGTAGAGTATATTTTGAAAATGTTTGTTCAAATTGAATTAAAAATCCGCGCAGACTAAACTATCATTCTAAACAAGTACTAAATAAATAAGTAAAAACCAAAATAAAAATAATTACCGAGCGGCCTTATTACAATTTAAAACCCAAAAATTAAAAAAATACTAAAATAAAGTAAATTTTGGAAAATATAAAACCGGGAAAGACAGTTCACATGGCCACTTCGAATCCCTCACAGCTCCAAGTCCTCTAAAGTTGGGGTTCACCTGCATGGATAGAAAGAAAGGGGGTGAGTTTGTGAAAACTCAGTGTGTAAGCTAACCCAACCAGAGTCAAAGACCAGTTCAAGCTCAGACTAGGCCTAAGCCCTATTCAGATACAGTGATAACTGGGCCTTAGCCCTATTCAGAAAATAGTGTGAGCCTTAGGCCCATTACAGTAACAGATCAGTATATTATGCATGTATGCAAAGCCCAAGCCCAATCCAGCCCTACACACCACCTGTACCAGTCCTACACACCATGTGGAGAATAACTCAACCCACCCAACCCTACACACCACAGTCGCAGCACAGCTGCTTAATTAGATATTGTGGCCAAGCCACCAGAACAGTAATACGAGGCAAAGCCTCTAAGCAGAATACGTGGCATTGCCACTTAGCACTTCCTCTATCATAATAACCTAATCCCATGCAACAGAATACAATATGACATGGCATACAGAGTGTCAGATATAATAGCATGCAAATCAGTCAACTTAACCCTAGTGGTAAAATGGTCTTTTTGCACCTAGGGGTAAAATAGTAATGTTCTACCCTTTAGGGGTATTTCAGTAAATTTGCCAGATTTTAGGGTTTCATGCTCATTACAATCTACTACAGACCTATCGTTGTTTAAGTAACTTAATTAGCCCATTTCATTATTACAGAGTCATCGGGCCCTAAAACCTCCTAATAGGCCCGATAGAGCCCACAGACTACTGTAGCCTACTAAGTCCAAATTCTCCACTCGTTTTAGCAAATCTAATAACCAGATTACCAGAATATACTTACCGCTCGATTTCACCCATATGGGCCCGTAAGCCCATTGGGCCCAAATTCGACCCTTCGAGGCCCAAAACCACTCAAATGCACGAAAACGTGCACACAACAGTCTTACCGATTGCGATTACCAACTTTACCATTTCCAACCGACCCACGAGTGCTAGCATGCTAGCAAGCCCTCAAAATGCCAGAATTTTGGCATTTCGGCATTTCGGCTTTTGCCAATCTAAGCTACTAGAGGCTGTCAATTACACACCTATTTGCGATATACTCAGAAGTCCCTCGAACGATTAACCTACAATTATTTTAACCATACTGTTAACCCATCATTCCATAAAACTTATCACCACATTGTCTTACCTCTTCGGCAACATTCAAGTATAACCGACACTTACCTTGCCACAATCTATCTACTAGATCTAGATCTAGATTGCCTTGATATCGCTAACCTTCTTTAACGAGATCTGTCACTATGAATAGTTGTTCCCAAAATTGACCACAAAAAGAGAAGTTAAATCAGTCCATTAGACAGAGGCCCCAAAACCGAATAGTATTAGGGGGTTAGGGGTTTCGGCTTTTCTTGATTCGTAAGAAAGAATAGAGTAGGAAAGAAACTACTTACCCAATAGTGTTCTTGACAGCCTTGCCACACGAAAGAACCACCAAAGTCATTTTCTACCAAATCAAATCCGATCTCTATCAGATCTAGACCACAACCCGAATGTGAAAACGATGCCTAAAGTATTCGGCCTGAGGGTAAGTGTTTACAAACAGATGAGAGGGTTCAGTTATTAGGGAGTGCCAAAGAAAACAGTAAAGAGATAAAGAAGAGAATGACAAGAGATTCGGCTAGAAGAAAAGAAAAAGAATGGAGAGATTCGGCCAAGGAGAAATCGACACAAAACTAAAATTTTCGGGATTCCGGCTTTTGAGAAATCGGCTAGGTAAGGTTCCAAGTGAGTCTAGACAAGCTATGAAGTGAAGAAGAAAAAGGAGAAAGAATAGATGGATTCGGCTTGAGAAGGAAAAGAGAAGAAAAGGGTTTGGCTCTTGGATAAAAGGGCACAAGAGGGTTGTGTACTGCATTTTCAGCTTTTAGAACAAAAGGAGGAGAAGAGAAAAGAAGAAAAGAATGTAAGCACCCTAGGGATTTACCTAATCAACATTTACCTACCAAAAATGCCGAAACTAAAACTCCCAAAGAACCCAAGAAGTATTCGGCTTGCACCCTTTACTCCACTTGTCGATTATGCCAACACCAATAAACCCTAGCCGAAAATGCTCCCCAAGAGACCCATATTCGGCCATCACTTGCTTCCCATTCAAAATTTCTAAATTTTCTTCCCTTATCCCTCCTTGATTCAATCTCATGAGCCATTCAAACACTTTCTCCTAGAGTTCAACTTGAGTTCCATCACTTACCATGCACAATCATTAAAAATAAAACAACACATTGCTTACCAAGGGATTTGAACCTTAGCCCTTACATAGCTTCCACACGCCACCTCTTTAAGCTCTAAGTGGCGCTACCTTGCCACCTTACCACAGGTTCTTATGTCTTAAATTACCAACATTTATTTAAAAGCCCACTTAGTCAATGCCTCTCTCCTTTAAGGCTAAAATTTTAAATTCTACCAGGTTTTAACTTAAACTTAGGCCTTCCAAAGGCCCACTAAAACACATTTAATGCATACTTAACACATCCAGACAAGCAAAAACAAATTCAAGCAAAATCTCAAAAACCCAAAAATTGGGGCGTTACAAATACAAAGGAAACAAGAATTGTGACCCTCTATCTAGTAAGATAGGAACCAATCAGTATAAAGGATGAACGCTACACTTCTAAGAAGTGATAAGTTCAAATGAAACAGATTGACGCCACAAGAATGCTTGATATGTCAATTTGAGTCAAATAAGAACAAGGAGAGTTGTAACACCCCTAACCCATATCTGTCGCAGGACTATGGCTACAAGGCATTACCGAACAAAACACAACCTATGACATCCATTTCATAATTCAATGTTCATTCATCATCAAATATCATTTAATCACACACATAATGTCCCTTATATGGGTCTACAAGACCTTAAGCATACTTTAAAGAAGGTTCGAGACTAAATCGATCACATACAAAATTTTTTGAAACTTTAAAATTCTTCTAAGTAACAAAGGTCACACGCCCGTGTGAACAGGCCCTGTGCCTAACACGACCTTAGACATGCCCGTGTGTCTAGGTCATGTGAAAATAGGGCATACATTCTAACTTACACCACACGGCCAAAGATACATCCGTGTGCCAGTCGTGTGAAAATTAGGGAGGTTATTGACTTGGGTCACATGACTGACCACACGCCCATGTGCCACCCATGGCCAATAGACACGCCCATGTGTCTAGGCCATGCCAAACCTGTAGGGTATACTAACTTGGCCACACGGCTAGTCACACGCCCCTGTGTGAGACCGTGTGGAGTGCCCAGGCTCAATTCGAATTAGCCTTCGAGCAACACAGCAAAGACACGCGTCCGTGTCCCTGCCCGTGTGGGCCAAAAAAATAGGCCATTTACAAGGCCAATTTTCAACCCTTTAAGGGGTCATCCCTACAAGCATCAAACCAAACATAATTCATGACCCAAAGGCAACCAAAACCATACCAAAACATGCATAATTTGTTCCATAAGTTCATCAACCAATTTCATACTCTTTTGCTATACCAAACACACTTAATCCACATACCAAAATCATTCATTTATCTAATCTCAATAACACAAATTTCACAACAAACCTTATACCAAAATCATGCCATATCCATAACTCAATCTCATACCAAACTTACCAAAACAACACCATAACAAGCTTACCAAAATGAACCTTTTCATAAGGCCATAAATGTACACATCACATTTATAAAATTTCATTACCAAGCATAAACCAAAACAAGTTCATAGTCTCAATCATACTCAAGCCATATCACATGGCAAGATATACATATAACACTTATCATAACATCACTAGCCTATACATGCCATACACTAATATTTATAATTTCAAAAGTACCAAAATATCGATCGATAGTGTGACAATGATCCTTGATGATCCCTGAGCTCGAGCTAACTTTGATTATCTATAAGACAATGAAAACACACAAAAAGTAAGCTTTCAAAGCTTAGTAAGCCATATCTAAATAAACATAACACATGAAACAAACTTAAGCCAATTCATCCATGGAAAATCATAACCAATCACATGTGCAAATTTCATAAATCTCATCAAATGCACTTGTTCATAAACCATGTACATCACTTACCTTTTCTTTAATTAATCACATAAATATCAACGTACCTGAATCGGTTACTCATTTACATAATCATTCACTTCTCAAAATTTCCCGTTAAACCATTCGAAATTGACAAGGATACTCGGATAACTCGTAAAGCTTGTACAATGCCATATCCCAGATATGGTCTTACATGTTATAATATATCGATGCCATTGTCCCAGACAGGGTCTTACATGAAATCATATACGATGCCAATGTCCCAGACACGATCTTACACGTAAATCTCAGATCGATGCCAATGTCCCAGACATGGTCTTACACGATATCACACCTTGGAATCCTAATGTCATGACATCCGTATCCTATACTATTCCTATGGTTCGTACGGGACTTTCGAACGTCGTAACACTATCGATACTTTCTCGAATTCACATATTCAGCTTCTCAATACAATTCAATATGTTTCAATAACAATCATGCATATATAATTCAAATGAAAATACTTTTATTTGCATATGAGCTTACCTCGAAAATGAGAACGGCTAAATGAGTTGATTATTCGACAACCTTCGATTTCCCTCGATCTAATTTCGATTTCTTTTGTTTTTGATCTATATAAATTAAAATTTGACTAATTTAATTACACATTTCATTCAATTTCATCCACAAAAACATAAATGAGCCATTTTGCAATTTAGCCCCTATAATTTCACACTGACATTTTAGTCTCTATTTCACAAATACACAAAATTCACATAATCTCATCAAATCCAAGCTAGTCGAATTTCCTATTAGTCCTTAGCAGCCCAAAACTTTCATTTATTTCACATTTTAACCACACATTTTGCACATTTCACAATTAAATCCTTAATAGGTATTTTTACTCCAAATCACTTTATAAAACATATTAATTTAACACTTATCTTCCATTTTTCATCAACAATCAACATAAAGCTTGAATATTCAACAATGGAACTTTTCAAAATCAACAACAAATTCAAAAATTAGGGCACGGGCTAGCTAGAGCAAGATGCAACAATCACAAAAACATAGAAATCATCAAAAACGGATCAAAAACACATACCTAATTGATGAAAATAGAAGTGTCGAACCTTAACCCTAGTTTTTACCAAAGAACCAGTTTGTGTTTGTTCTTTTAATAATATGAATGGAAATTATGCATTTTGTTTTATTAAACCATTATTTAATTACTAAATTACAATATTAACCTTGATTAATAAACATCAAATTTCATGACAATAAACCCATAAATGTCCATTAAACTTAGTCATGGTTTAATTCCATCATAAGGACCTCCTATTTAATAAGACATATCAATTTAACACTTATAAAATTAATACACAACTTTTGCATTTTATGTGATTAGGTCCTTTTATTAAATTAACTAACCAATCGCTAAAATTATTTCACGAAACTTTCACACATGCAAAATCTCATTCCATAAACACTAAAAATAATAATAAAAAAATTTTTTAACCTCAGATTTGTGGTTCTGAAACCACTGTTCTGACTGGGCTCAAAATTGTGTTGTTACAGCTCTTCCCTCTTGGGGATTTTCGTCCCCGAAAATCTTACCGGTGACTAGGTTTGGATGTTGCTCTCTCATAGCATCCTCAGGCTCCCACATAGCTTCTTCAACCCCGTGACGATGCCATAAAACTTTCACTAATTCGATTTTCTTATTTCGCAATTCTTTAACCTCGCAAGCTAAAATACAGATCGATTCTTCTTCATAAGTCATATCAGATTGAATCTCTATCTAGGACGAGAAAATCACATGCGAGGGATCAAATATGTATCGTCGTAACATCAAACTCAAGTGCCAAAGACAATCTGTAATCAACTGGCTTGATACGCTCAATAATCTCATACGGCCCGATGAATCTCGGACTCAATTTGCCTTTTCTACCGAATTGGAGTATTTTCTTCCATGAAGACACTTTCAAAAACACTTTACCCCCGATCTGAAACTCAATATCTTTTCGTTTCAAGTTTGCGTATGATTTCTGACGATCTGAGATTGCTTTTAGATTATCATGAATCACTTTCACTTTCTGCTCAGTTTCTTTGATCAAATCTACCCCGTGAATCTTATTCTCACTAAGCTTTGTCCAATACAAAGGTGTTTGGCATTTTCGACCATATAAAGCTTCATATGGTGCCATTTTAATACTTGATTGAGAACTATTATTATACGTGAATTCAATCAATGGCAAATATTGTTCCCACGTACCTTCGAACTCAAGAATGTAGCATCTCAACTTGTCCTCGAGTGTGTGAATAACTCACTCAGATTGACCATCCATTTGTGGGTAAAAAGTAGTAATGAAATGTAATTTCGTACCTAAAGCCTCTTGCAGTTTCTTCCAAAACCACGAAGTAAATCTTAGATCTCTATCCGAAACAATAGATAGTGGCACGCCGTGCAATCTCACAATATTAGAAATGTATAACTCATTTAACTTATCAAGCGAGTAGTCTGATCGTACCGGAATAAAATGAGCTATCTTCGTTAGTCTATCAACCACAACCCAAATCGCATCTTTCTTTCTCGGAGATAGGGCCAAACCCGAAACAAAGTCCATAGTCACTTTATCCCATTTCCATTCGAGAATCATAATAGGTTATAACAGACCGGATGGTACCTAATGTTAGCTTTGACTTGTTGAAAAATCAAACATTTCGAAACGAAATTTGAGATGTCCCATTTCATACCAGGCCACCAGTAAAATTGTTTCAGATCATTATACATTTTCGTACTTCCCGGATGAACAGATAAGCGACTGCTATGTGCTTTATTCAAAATCATCTGAATCAACTCTGAAGTTCGCGGAACAAAAATTCAATCTTTAAATCTCAAACAATCATCGGCATCAACCCGATATTCAAAATCAGAATTTGAATTACATTGAGCTCTTTTCATTAACATTTCATTGTCAACTTTCTGGGCATCACATATTTGCTGTAAAAACAACAGTCTCACTTTCAATTCAGCTATAATCGAAAATCATCGGCTAAAGTCAACTGAACATTCATCGCACATAAAGCAAACAAAGATTTCCGGCTCAAAGCATCAGCAATGACATTTGCTTTTCCCGAATGATAATCAATCACTAGCTCGTAATTTTTTAACAATTCTAAATTCAAATCTTTCTAAGTCATTAGATATTTCAAACTCTTGTGATCTGAATATACATGAGATTTTTCACATAGTGGCGCCAAATCTTTAATGCAAATACAATAGCTGCTAATTTTAAATCATGCGTCGGGTAATTCTTCTCATGCGGCTTCAATTGTCTCAAGGCATAAGCTATGACTTTGCCTTCTTGCATCAAAACATAGCCCAAACCATTCAACGAAGCATCACTACAAATCACGAACTCTTTACCCAATTCTGGCTGTACTAAACTGGAGCCTCAGTTAATAGGGCATTCAACTGGTCAAAGCTTTTCTGACACTTTTCAGACCATTCAAATTTAATATCTTTCTAAAGCAATCTCGTCAACGGAGTCGCGATCATTGAAAAGCCTTTTACAAACCATCTGCAATAACTGGCAAGTCCCAGAAAACTATGGACTTCTGACACATTTCTCGGAGGTTTCCAATCTATAATTGCTAAAATTTTGCTCGAATCAACTCGTATACCAGATGCTGACATAATATGCCCAAGAAAACCAACTTTGTTTAACCAGAATTCACATTTACTGAACTTAGCAAATAACTGCTTATCACACAGGTTCTGTAACACAATTCTCAAGTGCTCAGCATGCTCAGTTTCATCATGCGAATAAATCAATATATCATCATGAACACCACAACAAATCGATCTAAGTACGGTCTGAAGATACGATTCATTAGGTCCATAAAAATAGCAGGAGCATTCGTTAATCCGAAAGGCATTACTAAAAACTCATAATGTCCATACCATGTTCTGAATGCAGTTTTCGGTATGTCTGAGTCTTTAACGCACAACTAATAGTATCCCGATCTCAAATCTATCTTTGAAAACATAGTAGCCCGTTTTAACTAATCGAATAAATCATCAATTCTAGGTAAAGGATACTTGTTCTTGAACATCAATTTGTTTAACTGTCAATAGTCAATGCATATTCTCGTCGTGCCATCTTTCTTTTTTACAAATAGTACGAGGAGCACCCCAGGGCGAGAAACTCGGTCGTGCAAATCCTCTATCGGTCAACTCTTGCAACTGAGATTTCAATTCTTTTAACTCTATCGGAGCCATTTTGTACGGAGCTATCAATATAGGTGTAGTTCCCGGTACTAATTCAATGCCAAACTCAACCCCTCAGATCGGTGGTAATCCCGGTAATTTATCAGGAAACACGTCTGGATACTCACAAACAACAGGCATTGATTCAATTTTCTTTTTAGTCACTTTTTTATCAATCACATATATGAAATAAGCTTCACATCCCTTTTTCACACAACTCTGAGCTTTCAATGAAGAAATTATAGTCGGTAACCCATTCAAATCATTAGACTCGATACGAATTATCTTATCATTTTGACATCTCAAATCAATAGTCTTCCGTTTGCAATTTACTATCACATCATGCAATGTTAGCCAATCCATACCCAGAATTATATCAAATTCATCAAATGGTAATAACATCAAATCAGTCAGAAAATAGAAACTTTGAATCATCAATGGGCAGTTCTTGCACACATTGTCAACCAAAACACACTTGCCTAAGGGGTTCAATACTATAATCACAAGTTCAATAGACTCTACAGGCAAAGTTTTACTGGATACTAAGTTCATGCATATATATGAATGTGTCGATCCTGGATCTATCAATGCAATCACAGAAGTATCATAAAGAGTAAAAGTACCGGTAATGATGTCTAGAGATGATGCTTCTTCACAAGAGCGAATAGCTAGGCTCTAGCTGGTGCTCTCGCCTCGGATCTCACTACTGTATCTTTAACCCCTTTTTGGCTGCCACTTACATTACTCGTACTTCTAAGTGGTCTACCCCTAGCTACAGTATTACCCGGCCTCGTATTCTGGACTATCTCTTGCTTAGTTAAATCAGGACAATCACAGATGAAATGATCTAGAGATCCACATTTAAAACAAGCCTGATCATTCAATCTACAGTCATCGGAATGTCTTTTACGACAATGTCTGCATTCAGCTCGATTTGGTCTAACATTTCCAATACTAACGATTGAAGTGACTGGGGCTCAAAAGCTCAAATATTACTTTACTCGATCTGTAACACCCTTTAACCATATCCGATGCCAGGACAGGGTATGAGGCATTACTTTGCCAAAACACATGCAAGCATTTCAACCTCAAGTCAATGAAATCCGTCCCAATTTAAAACTTTTTCAATCATTGTCTTATGGTCCTTAATATGATCCCACAAGGCCCAAAACATGGTTTAGAAACAATTCGGGACCATTTCGAGTACTTAGGAAGATTTCATCAAAAACTACTAAAAACAGGGCACACGCCCATGTGGAAGGGAAACAAGCTCGTGTGGCCTCTAGACATTGCCAAGCTGAAGGCCCGTGTGGTACACACGACCTAAACACCTAGGGATACGACCGTGCCCCTTGCTCATGTGGATTTCCTTTTTAACATTGAACCTAAAGGGTTTTTCACATAGCCTCACACGGCCATGAGACGCCTATGTCTTCCACCTGTGTAACTCCTTGACTTGTACCCTATAAACAAATTGGGTTCACGCAGCTAAGGCACACGCCCATGTGCTCAGCCCGTGTTCCTTACACGACCATGACATGTGCCGTGTCACGGCTCGTGTGTGAAGACTTTAGCATTCTGTTTCTGACGTCAGCAGCTCCTAAAGGTCACATGGTCGTGGCACAGGCCCGTATGCTAGGCCGTGTCCTCTACACTATTGAGACACACGGCCGTGTCTCAGCCCGTGTGTTTAAGACTGGGTATTTAATTCTATCAATCTAAGGTGCAGGGGACACACGGCCTAACCACACACCCGTGGGGCGGACCATGTGTCACACACGGCCTAGACACATGCCCATGTGTCTACCTGTGTGGATAAAATAAAGCTATCTACCAAGCCTTTTTGCCACCCTAGAACAAGGTGAAACATATACCAAAAACATAACAAGCCTCCAATACTCAATCAATGGCCATAATTTGGCATCCATATTCACATAAAACCAAGCTAACCAAGCATGCATATTACTACTCTTAGTATACATGTTCATCCACAATACTATACACATTATAAAATCCTCATTTGTATTTATCAATGATGAATATCAGCCATTATCCATGGCCTTACACAAAAATAGTTTATCTTCAAACAAGCCAACACACTTGTCCCAAAATAAAATGACACTTAACAAAAGAATAAAATCCTATACATGCCATATTCAAAAGATTTAAAACTAACTATACCAAGTGCTTCTATGGATAGTGTGAGTGATGCCTCCGACGATCTTTGATCCTCGAGCTATGTAGGCGGCACTATAAGAAAATGGAAAGGAGAGGGAGTAAACATAAAGCTTAGTAAGTCATAAGTAAATAAATAACAACAATTTACTATGCTATGACATGCTTTCCATACTTCACAAGGTGTGCATGATACAAAGAATGGCTACAACATAACTTACTCGTTTTCAACCTTTACTAATCATACAACATACTATTGAGCTCACATTTTATACATTTCTTTTAGGTACCTGCACCACTTACAAAATTATCATAATATCTCTCGAACTTAACACTAATTTTAAATTTCCCATTGAACTATTTAGAATACGAAAGGATATTCAATGAGCCTCCAACATAGGGTATCGAGCCAATGCCATGTCCTAGACATGGTCTTACACTAGCTCACAAGTCAAGTCGACGCCATGTCCCAAACATGGTCTTACACTAACTCTCAATGTATCGAGGCCGATACCATGTCCTAGACATGGTCTTACACTGGCTCTCCTCTATCCGTGCCGATGCCATGTCCCAGACATGGTCTTACACTAGCTCTTGTATCAATACTGATGCCATGTCCCAGACATGGTCTTACACTGGCTAGCATATATCTGTGTAGATGCCATGTCCCAGACATGGTCTTACACTAACACGTGACGAGGTTGATGCCATGTCCCAGACATGGTCTTACACTAGCACTCGTATCGACCCTAGTATCATAGCATGAATATCTAGTCTATTCTTAAAGTTCAACTAGGCTCTATTACATAGGTTCTCATCATATCATTACCAATTTATGCTCAATAAAGGTTCTCATACATAACTCATTTTCACAATTCAACATTTTATCCCAAAACAATGATTTCATGCATAATTATAGTAAAGTTGTATTATTTACCTACAACTTACCTCGGTACACAAAATGTGAATAACTGCTCGATTTAGTCTATTTGCTTAGCCTTCCCCCAGTCTAGGTTCAGATTTTGTAATTCTTGATCTATAACAATAAAAATTCATTGATTTTATCACTACTTTAGTTAAACAATCTAAAATTCATAATTTGGCAAAATGACCATTTTGCCCCAGACTTTTACAAAATGACCATTTTACCCCTAGGCTTAGAAATTGATTTTTATCGAATTTCCTTATTAACTAAGCCTAACTAAACTCTTTTCACTCTTATGACAACCCCCAATTTCCATTGTTTCATGCAATTACCACACAATTATCAACTTTACAACTAAGTCCAATTTAGGTGTTTTCCATAAACATCCTTTCACAAAAGTTGTTTATTTAACAACCTACATTCATTTTCCTTCATAAAATTCCAGTAAACAACTTAAACACTCTCATGGAAAAACCCTAAGCTTTCCACCATTTTGCAAAATAGTCCCCTCAATAGCTAGCTTATGCTACTAGGGTCCCAAAAATGCAAAAATTATCAAGAAAGACCATGAGAATCACTTACTTAGAAGGGAACTAAGTTGCTGAAGTTTTGAAGCTTTCAAACCCTTATTTTCGCTGATATTTTCGGTAAGAAAGAAGAAGGAATGAAGAAAAATCAAAGCTAGGCAAATTTTAGGCATTATTTTATCAATTTAGTCACTAAAACTACCTAATCTTTGACTTTTCTTTTCTTTTTGTCTCCCTTGGCCGGACACCCCTATAAGGGTATTTTCTTATTCCCAATTTAGTTTCTCTAGTTATTTAACACAATTTTCTAGTAAATAACCACTTTTCCCCTTTATGCGATTTAGTCCTTTTTCGCAATTAAGCCTTCAATCGCGTAAATTAATTCACCAAAATTTTCATGTAGTCTTATAAAAACACCATAATACATAAAATAATATTAGAAGTAATATCTCCAAATCCTAAGTTAGTGATTCTGAAATCATTGTTCCAACTAAGCAAAAATTCAGGCTGTTACACGATCTCTACTCGAATGACCCACAGTAGCCTTTGAACGGTTATAATCATCTTGAAATTTCTTTGATGCTAATTGAAATGACTTACTCAATGATCTCTTTCGTACCTCTCTTACTTCTGAATTAGCTTTTCTTTTCTCTTTCTCGAGTTCTTCAGCTTTACATGCTCGATCAACAAGCACAACAAACTCTTTTATTTCTAGAATCTCGACTAACAAGCGGATATCTTCGTTCAACCCATCTTCAAATATTTTACACATTATTTCTTCTATTGAGACACATTCTCATGCATAACGGCTCAATCTTACAAATTTTCGCTCGTATTCTGTAACAAACATATGGCCTTGTTTCAGCTCAATAAATTCTTTGCCTTTTTTTATCTATGAATCTCTGACTAATGTAATTTCCAAGCTCGGTCTGAAAGAAATCCCAAGTAACCCGTTCTTTTGGGACCATAAATATCGACGTTTTCCACCATTAATACGCCATATCTCTCATAAGTGAAACAGCACGTTTAAGACATTTATTAGAATTACATGACATTTTATCAAACACTCGAATCATATTCTCGAGCCAGAACTCAACTCTCTCAACATCATCATCAATAGTGGCCTGGAACTCTTTAGCTCCATATTTTCTAATTTTATCAACCGGAGGCTTACTCAAGTGTATCAAATTTACAACTTGTGGCATAACAGGAACTTGTGTAAGATTAGGCGGGGGTGGAGGTTGTTGAGCAGCCAGATTCGTTCAAACGAATTTCGTGAACCACTCGTTATCTTTTGGAAAAAGGCTTACTTTGCCTCTCCCTCGTAGTCACTAGAAATCGACCTAGAATCAGCTGGCGCTGCCCCTTAAGCGGGAGCGGGTGCATTACTTTCCACAACGTCAGCTATGGCTCGATCGGGATCCATTTACTATACGAAAACACATTTTAACTGTTAGAATCATCACACTATCGCAATTCATATATATGGCATGTATAGCTAGACTCTCACATGCTACATTAGTCTTAGAATCGAATAAACCGTAGCTCTGATACCAATTAGATATAACACCCCTAACCAATATCCGTCGCCAAACTAAGGTTACAAGGCATTACCGAACAAAACACAACTTATAGCATCCATTTCATAATTCAATGTTCATTGATCATCAAATATCATCCAATCATAAACACAATGTCCCTTATATAGGTTTACGAGACCTTAAGCATGCTTTAAAGAAGGTTCAGGACTAAACTAATCACATATAAAATTTTTCGAAACTTTAAAATTTTTCTAAGTAACAGAGGTCACACGCCCATGTGAACAGGCCGTGTGCCTAACACGGCCTCAGACATGCCCGTGTGTCTAGGTTATGTGAGAACAGGGCATACATTTTGACTTGCACCATACGGCCAAAAACACGCCCGTGTGCCAAGCTATGTGAAGATTAGGGAGGTTACTGACTTGGGTCACACGACCGACCACACGCCTATGTTCCAGCTCATGTGCCACCTACGACCAATAGACACGCCCATGTGTCTAGGCCATGCCAAACCTATAGGGTATACTGACTTGGCCACATGACCAGTCACACGCCCGTGTATGAAACGTGTGGAGTGCCCAAGCTCAATTCGAATTGGCCTTCGAGCAATACAGCAAAGACACATAATCATGTCCCTGCCCGTGTGGGCAAAAAAATAGGCCATTTATAAGGCCAATTTGCCACCCTTTAAGGGTCCTCCCTAAAAGCATCAAACCAAACATAATTCATGACCCAAAGGCAACCAAAACCATACCAAAACATGCACAATTTGTTCCATAAGTTCATCAACCAATTTCATACTCTTTTGCTATACCAAAACACACTTAATCTACATACCAAAATCATTCATTTATCTAATCTCAATAACACAAATTTCACAACAAACCTTATACCAAAATCATGCCATATCCACAACTCAATCTCATACCAAACTTACCAAAACAACACCATAACAAGCTTATAAAAAATGACCCTTTTTCACAAGGCCATAAATGTACACATCACATTTATAAAATTTCATTACTAAGCATAAACCAAAACAAGTTCATAGTCTCAATCATACTCAAGCCATATCACATGGCAAGATATACATATAACACTTATCATAACATCACTAGCCTATACATGCCATACACTAATATTTATAATTTCAAAAGTACCAAAATATCGATCGATAGTGTGACGACGATCCTTGACGATCCCCGAGCTTGAGCTAGCTTTGATTATCTATAAGACAATGAAAACACACACAAAGTAAGCTTTCAAAGCTTAGTAAGCCATATACAAATAAACATAACACATGAAACAAACTTAAGCTAATTCATCCATGGAAAATCATAACCAATCACATGTGCAAATTTCATAAATCTCATCAAATTCACTTGTTTAAAATCCATGTACATCACTTACTTTCTCTTTCATTAATCACATAAACATCAACGTACCTGAATCGGTTACTCATTTACATAATCATTCACTTCTCGACATTGCCCATTGAACTGTTCAGAATTGACAAGGATACTCAGATAGCTTGTAAAGCTCATACAACGCCATATCCCAGATATGGTTTTACATGTTATAATATATTGATGCCACTGTCCTAGACAGGGTCTTACACGAAATCATATCGATGCCAATGTCCCAGACATGGTCTTACACGTAAATCTCAGATCGATGCTAATGTCCCAGACATGGTCTTACAAATATCACACCTTGATATCCTAATGTCATGACATTCGTATCTTATACTATTCCTATGGTTCGTACGGGACTTTCTGACGCCGTAATACTGTCGATACCTTCTCGAATTCACATATTCAGCTTCTCAATACAATTCAATATGTTTCAGTAACAATCATGCATATATAATTTAAATCAAAATACGTTTATCTGCATATGAACTTACCTCGGAAATAAGAATGCTAAATGAGTTGATTATTCGACAACCTTTGATTTCCCTCGATCTAATTCTGATTTCTTTCGTTCTTAATCTACATAAATTCAAATTTGACTAATTTAATTACACATTTCATGCAATTTCATCCTCAAACACATAAATAAGCATTTTAGCATTTTAGCATTTATAATTTCACACTTTGACATTTTAGTCCTTATTTCACAAATACACAAAATTCACATAATCTAATTAAACCCAAGCTAGCCAAATTTCCTATTAATCCTTAGCAACCCAAAGCTTTCATTTATTTCACATTTTAACCACATATTTTACACATTTCACAATTAAATCCTTAATAGGTATTTTTACTCCAAATCACTTTATAAAACATATTAATTTAACACTTATCTTCCATTTTTCATCAACAATCAACATAAAGCTTGAATATTCATCAATAACACTTTTCAAAATCAACAACAAAATCAGAAATTAGGACACAAGCTAGCTAGAGCAAGATGCAACAATCACAAAAACATAAAAATCATCAAAAACGGATCAAAAACACATACCTAATTGATGAAAATAGAAGTGCCAAACCTTAACCCTAGTTTTTCTCCAAAGAATCAGTTTGTGTTTGTTCTTTTAAGAATATGAATGCAAATTATGCATTTTGTTTTATTAAACCATCATTTAATTACTAAATTACAATATTAACCTTGATTAATAAACATCAAATTTCATGACATCAAGCCCATAAATGTCCATTAACCTTAGTCGTGGTTTTAATTCCATCATAAGGACTCCCATTTAATAAGACATATCAATTTGGCACTTATACAATTAAAACACAACTTTTGCATTTTATGCGATTAGGTCCTTTTATTAAATTAACTAACCAATTGCTAAAATTATTTTACAAAACTTTCACACATGCATAACCTCATGCCACAAACACTAAAAATAATATTAAAATATTTTTTCTAACCTCAAATTTATGGTTCCGAAACCACTGTTCCGATAGGCTCAAAATTGGGCTGTTACAAGAGTGAACACTCACAATAAGATTAAAATTCATCAAAAATTGTTACAAAATGTCTCAAGCCTCATATCTATAGGCTTTACAAGGAACCAACCAAATAGCCAAGAGATAACAATCAGAATAAATGTGTTTGATGTCTATTAATTAGTTCAAAGCATCCCTTGAGAGTTTCTAGACGTTGATGATGCCCAAAGCCTTGTTTGACACCAAGGCCTTTGGTTGGGTTCATGCTTGCATCATTACCCATGTGAATGACTTGTTTACGCCAATCTGCATTATTGAAGTCTCTATAGAAGTTAACCGCAATGTAGCAGATATAGTAGATGGATCTCCACAAAACACCAGAATGCCTAATCACCACAATTAGCCCCTTTAGTATATCGAAAATGATGCAAATGTTATTTTGTTCCATGTTCATCAAGAAATATTGCCACGATTCCATGTTCTTAGAATCCACAATGGAAAAGGCTATCGATAGTCCGTTCTAATTACCGTCTTATACAACCGCAATAAGGAGGATCTGCGTATATTTATCAAAAAGTCAGGTTCCATCAACCTGCACAAGCGGCTTACAGTGGGAAAAGGCTTTAATGCATGGATTGAATGTCAAGAACAAGCAGTGGAAACTTATTCTCTTTGGTTGTAGTTGGTCGTCCAAGTTGTAAGAAAACAACGTCTGTACCATAGTCCCTGCACGTACTCTTGTATCATGGCTAACCACCCGTAAAGTTCATTGTACAACATATCCTAATCTTTGTACAACTGCTCCATTGCCATCTATTTAACCCACTATGCTTTCTTGTATGACACTTTGTAATAAAATCGAAACTACATGTCGGTAATCAAGAGCAATACAAAAATGGTAGGCATGTCTTTCACTAGTGGCATGATGCAACTACAAATTCTTTTTGTATCAAGTTTCTGATGGTCTTGCGTCATCCGTGCAACAATGTATGTATGAGGCCTAACAAATTTTATAACCTCCCACAATTACGACCTTTAGATGACTACAGCTCGTACCCGCCAGTTGCAACCTTCTACAGACCTCTAACACTCCCCAATATATTGTGTCGGTTTAGATACAACAACTTTGTAGTCTATCGACACTTTCATACATATCACTTGATCGCAAATACACATTCCTCTTTATTTGCGAATTGTTGACCTACGAACAACTCTTCTAATTCCAGATCTGTCACCAAACTATGAGAAAGTATTATATTTGGGTGTTAAGGGAACTTAGATGCATGCACAACATTGAGATACACATTCAACATGTGGGCCCTAAGGTCATTGCGTTTGACAATGCCACGAGTTGGGTTCCCGAGCGAAGGAACATATACATTATCATCATCATCTGAGCCTTCGTTGTCAATATCATTTGGGACCTCATCAAAATCAAGGTCACTAAAATCTTCACCCTGGTGACAAGAACCACCATTATTGCGGGTCCTTCTTCACCATCTGCATCGGTACCAATCACCAACGGATGTATCTGTAAACGGGGCCCAGAGTAAGGTTGTTATACACAATCAAAATGTCACTCCATAATTGTATGGTTCTACCCACCTAACATCTAGATCAAAGTCAAACTCGTGTACAGACGATCGTCTATCGACAAATGCTCTTAGAACCTCCATACACGGGTTTTCAACCCCATATTATTGATTTAATAGAGTGACATTTTGAATAGGCTCAACATCTGCTAACTCAATGAACAACTCAAGCGGTTCAATGTTTCCAGGTCATCTACAAGTTCCATCTCCAAATATTTGCACGGATTTGATGAAACTGGAAATTTGTAGAATAGTCTAGACATCCTTCTCCCATAACGTCGATCAATTTTTGCACTAATCTTTTGTTTCATATCATCAACTTTTACATTCTTGTTAAACCTCATTCCTATTTGATGGCAAGATTCAAACATACAACCAACTGCTATTTGTAAAATTACCCCACCGAAATGAATGTATACAAAGAATTGGTTATTCATCTTCGAAACTAAATTTGTAAAATAAAATAAATATATATTAATTCCTTTTAAAACAATTCATACCATTTTATAGCAACAAAAATATTTTTTATCAAACAATATAACTTGTATTTCATATTACTAATTATCAAAATAAAATAAAATATGATTACATAAAAATAATTAAAAACTAACCTTATAAATACAAATTTAATTTTTGAAGGCTAAAATGAAAGCAAATATGTTGATATTCAATTTTGATTTCTAAGAGATCTTTTTTTCTTTCCCGATTTGTTAAAAAAACTTTTTTTTTCTCTCTCATATTGCTAAACAATTTTTTCTCTTTATTTTTTCCTGTTATCTCCCCTTTTACTAAACATAAATTTTCTTTTTTTTTCTTTTAAATAGATGGACACAATATTTTGGCCAGGGGATGGCGCTTTATGTAGAGGGTTGGTGCCACCTGACATGTCTACGGCACCATATGACGTCAACCACTTTTTGTTACTTTAGCTACTTTTTTTTTTAATTGTCAATTTGTTTTTTTTTAAAATAAAGCGGTGTCGCCTAATACAACAACAACACCACTAAAAAAATATTTTTTTTTGTTTCAGCTGCTTTTTTTTTGGCAAGCTATTTTTTTAGATTAAAGCGGTGTAGCTTAACACACTGCAGGCACTAATAATTTTTTTTGATTTTTCTCTTACCATGTAAACCCGTATTTTTATGGGTATTTTTAAAATACATACTAGTTCTGACTGACATAATTGCGACACTAATAAAAATACTTTTTAAAAAAAAACACATAGTTGTTACATAATTGGACAAAAAGTGAGATGGTGCCGCTAATGTGTTTAATGACACTAGAAAATATATTAATAAACACCCTATTTTCGTAATTAATTTGTTCTCCACCTAAATTTTGTATTTAATTAATTCTTTAAAATTATTGTTATAAAAAAGCCTTATTACATTAAATGATTTTTGGACTCTTATTTGATAAATTTATTGTTATAAAATTTTTATTTTTTAATCATAATAATAGGAGTCCGAACTACTTGGACAAAATTCTAGGGTTAGGACTTACTGTTTCTAAACGTGCGGTTTTTGTTTTGTCCAAAATTTTGTTTTATAAACATATATTTTTGTTTTCAAATATCAAGAGGAAAAACAAAGAGTCGTAGTGTTAATTGGTAAAAAGAGAAAAAAATAGAGTGGAAAGAGAAAGTCCAACCTGGCCGGAGCCTTACATTTTTATGCCTCAAATAACCGCTGTCTTTTTGCTTTCCTTACGAAAATTCGTTAAGACCAAAACCAAGACAAGACCAAAGGGAAAAAAGAAAAAAAAAAAACTTTCTTCTGCTGTCCGTTCACCATCATTAATTCATTCATTTTCCCCCCCTCTCCACCTCTCAATTTGCAAATCTCAAAAGAAAAGAAAAAATAAATAAAAACTCAAAAAATATAGAGATAAAGTTAGAGAGAGACACTTCACCTTATACATACATACATACCACTGCAATAATTCACTTTTTCTCTCCCAGTATTTTCTTCCCTTTTCGTTCCTACCTTTAATTTGCCAGCTTTGCTTAGCTCTTTCCCTTCCCTTCTTCAACCTCAAGGATCTCTCTCTCTCTCTCAAACTCAAGGTACCCTTTTTGCTTCTTCTTTGATCATCATCTATTTCTGTTTTCTGTCTCCTTTTCTGACATGTTATGATCAAGGGAAAGACCGTTTTGCTTTGATAGTTTTTCTGGGCTGTAACTCCTTTGGATCTCCTCTTTTCGTCGTCTTTGTTTGATGTTTGTTGATCTGGGTATGCTTGATCTTGCCTTACTTTTAATGCCTTTTGTTTCTTTCTTCTTTGATTTGCTTGTCTAATGCTGATGTGATGTCAGATTTTCATATTGTTCTCTGTTTTTTTTTTGTCCGACTTGATCATGATTGTTTTTGTTTGTTTCTGCTTTTTAAATCTGTTCTTCAACTATCTATTGCAATTTGCAAGTGCAATGAAATCTGGATTCAGTTTAATGACAGCAGCTATGGAAATGATTTAATTTGTTATTGTAATTGAGCATTAGAGATTAAAAGATCTTAGCTCTGAGCCAAATTTTGAATGGTTGTTGACTTCGTCAACTTCTGCCTTTTAATCCCTTGATTGCTCGAGTTAAGTGCTGCTTGGTTTGCTTATCAATGACACTAGTGCTAAGATCCTTTGCTGCTCTGGTACCTTTTGTTTATATGCGTGATCAAATTAAACAGTTTTGCTTTCCTTACAGTTCTTAGTGTTGGTTGGTTTTTACCATGCCGATATTTGAGCACTATTGAAGAGGGTATTCTCCTAAGCGCGTTGAAGAACTACAAGCAAAGGCTTGATGGGGCATGTTTAGAGGTGTTTTCTTATATTTATGAAAATGACGGATGATCGGTTTAAAGAATAGGAGTTATTAATTTCCGAAACATGCCGAGTTGGCAAATCTGTCTATGTATGGAATATATGATTATTTTCACTTCAAGTAAGAATGCTGATTGGAGATCCCTAGCCAATTATGTGAACTTCATCATGAATTTTTTAAATTCCGCAATCCAAGATGCATGGACTGAACACTTTTGATTTTTTTTAGAACTGAAAAGTTGCTACTAAACCTTCATATAGTGGTGCAACATGTATAGTTTTTAGTAAGAGATCAACTTTGTGGAAGAGTTTACTTTTTCTTATCTCTAGTTTTAAGACTAGGATTGGCTAAGTGTTAGCCTTAGGATAGGTATTTATCAGTAGCAACTGAAGATGCAATTAGTTCTAGTAGATTTAATAATTCATGGATCATTTGGAGTGGACAAGTAGATCTGCTTTTGAGAGCACCATGATATGTGCTTTGATGGATGGATGATATAAATTTTAGTGCATCAATCTCAAAGGGAGTTTCTTTCTCATGTGGTTCAACTTCCAAGCATTAACATAATAGGTGGAAAGTTTTTATGCCCATCAGCTGTCCTTGCTCTTAAGGATTCTTTAGCATGCTTCTGTGATGATATATGCTGGGTTTAATCGGAAAATTAAATAAATGGCAGTTTATTATGGGAAGTTGGCCAGCATGTTGACCTTGAAAGAAGATCCTGGAGAAGACAAGATTGCTGCTAAGATTATTAAGGTTATTTACGATTGTTTTAATTAGATGCAATACATGTCAACTGAGCTGGTTTGCGATTTGCATGCTAGGCATAAAAACATTTGCTGAAATTTTTTTATTGCTGCATCCTGACAGTACTAAGTGTCGCCAACATATCTTGTTGTTGAAGATTGTGAAAAGCTGTGACTTCTCTTGAATTGCTTCTGTTTTATGGAGCAAAACTGATTTTATCTTTTCCAGTTATTATTATGGTTGTAGCATTTTGAAAGAGTAAAGTATTTTTGTTAGACTTAAATTGTCATAAGAATTGGTCAAAAAGGCTTTTCTTTTCGTTTTTGATTTTTAAAAGATTTGAACCGTAACTTAATTTTTCCTTGCATGATGTAATACCTATGTTTTCTCCAGATATTTTTCTGCAACTTCCAGACTGCTGAAGGTTGGATTCTGAAGTTGAGCTTTACAATTTTCGCTTAAGAAACCAGTTATAAAGAAGAATTCCAAGAAATGTCTAGCTCTTCAAAAGTTTTGGATTCTGCATTTCAGGGAGTGGGTCAAAAACCGTATCCTTAAATCAAAAGGCATATTTGTTGTGAAGTTATGGATTTAATTTGTTCTTAACCTTTTCTTTTAAGTAAGATTATATTTTCTACCTTTCAATAAGAGAGATCAGAATCAATCTCTAAGTTTTTTTCCAATGCCAGCAGGGTAAAATAATAACATTTTTTTTGAAGATATGTGATCATATTCATGTATGTCCTGCTATTTTTTTTTTTTTTTTGGTAAAAGCTGTTGCACTTGACATCTTATAGCGGGACTGAAATCTGGCGTATTGAGAATTTTCAGCCAGTTCCATTGCCAAAGTCAGACTATGGAAAGTTCTACATGGGGGATTCGTATATTGTCTTACAGGTGCAAACTCTCTTTCACTTGGTCTCTCTTCTATGGAAGCTCACCCACATACTGGACATTTCTCTCTCTTATTCTTTTCCAGGATAAATCATTTAAGTTGAATCACTGCTTTATTTTTATATCTCATTTGGTTTCTCTTCTGTGGTTTTGTAGACAACACCTAGCAAGGGCGGTTCATATCTGTATGACATACACTTTTGGATTGGTAAAGATACTAGTCAGGTCTGCTTTTGCTGCATCTATTTTTAATTAATTTGTTGAGGATTTAAATGTAACTTCTCATGAATTAAAACATCTTTTTTGAGATCATTTTGTTACATGCAGGATGAAGCTGGAACTGCTGCTATAAAAACTGTTGAGCTAGATGCAGTACTAGGAGGGCGTGCTGTGCAGCACAGGGAACTTCAAGGCCATGAATCTGACAAATTTTTGTCATACTTCAAACCTTGCATTATACCGCTGGAAGGTGGCGTTGCTTCTGGATTTAAAACGGCTGAAGAAGAAGAGTTTGAAACACGGTTGTATGTCTGCAGAGGAAAACGAGTTGTCAGATTGAAGCAGGTATCTGATGTTCTTTACCCAAGTTTAATGAGTCTGGATGGAATGGAGCAAGAAACAAGGAGTTCCATGAATTACTTATAAACTATTCAATATGAGATTATTGTGGGTCAGGGAAATACCAGTTTGTATTATTCACTTTGCAGGTTCCTTTTGCCCGTTCTTCACTGAATCATGATGATGTGTTTATCTTGGACACTCAAAATAAGATTTATCAGTTCAATGGTGCAAATTCTAATATTCAAGAAAGGGCAAAGGCATTAGAAGTAATTCAGTTTCTAAAGGAAAAGTACCACGAGGGAACATGCAATGTTGCAATAGTTGGTAAGGGTGCATGCATTTACAGTGTCAATTGTGAAAGATGCTGTTTTTAAGCTCTCTACTTCTCTACAATTATTTATTGAACTGTGTACTAAGTTTATTTATTTTACCCTATCTACAACTGGCACTTCATCAATCTACACTCATAAATGCATTAATCTAATCACCTTGCCAGATGATGGGAAATTGGACACGGAGTCCGACTCAGGTGAGTTCTGGGTCCTCTTTGGTGGTTTTGCTCCAATAGGCAAGAAGGTCACCAGTGAAGATGATGTTATTCCTGAGACAACTCCTGCTAAACTTTATAGGTAACCGTATCTTTTTCTTTTTTTCTCCTTTGCTTTTTCCCTAAAAGTAGCACAATGAAGTTTCAGGTGCATCTAAAATTTTGCTAGAGTTAAATAAAATACTTTGCATTCGATTTATATGTTGTAACAGTGTTTCAGTTTCTTAGCGATCAAACCTGATTTATGAACTTGTAGCCCCCAACCTCTTTCCGAAGTGAAGTGGTTAGGGAAAATAAAGCAACTGTGTTAAGACATTGTTCTAGGGTCTGGAAGACTGAAACAGCACTCATGACCATTTTTCCCCCTTTTCTGTAAGCCCACATCGAAGGCTCTTTTTGTGTACTTGAAATCATTAAGTTTTCACATTTTTGTATTGTCCTTAATATATTTGTTGAGAAGATTGAAATTCTGTATGTTTCACGTCTATTTTATAACTAGACGTACAAGAGATGAAGAGATAAAAGGAAGGAAATCTACCTAAATGTAAATGACCTAATCCCTAAACTTTAGGAACAAGATATTTACATGATATATACAAGAAACGGAAAGATAATAATACATGGTATTTTCCACAATATTACCTTTAATATAACATTTCTTATAGTCCGGCTGCTCCAATTCGGCTAATATCAACCCAAGTCTCGAGTCTCAACCAATGCAAGTATGGAACCTTATTAGTTCAAAAGCAACCAACTCCAGATTCTAGAACTTTTATCTATCATTTCAAGGTCTAAAAGACTTTCGTTTCAGTTTATCCTATTGGTTCAATGTCATATGTTTCTCACATGTTCATTTGGAGTGTTCCTATTTATTATCTTTATGGTGCAAGAAATCTAAAACCAAGTACTTTAATGTGTTATCAAGAATGTTATGACTAGTTTTGAAGCCATGAGGCAGCATTATAAGGTTAGCATTGTCTTAATATATTCTCCATGTCAATTTCCTTCTTTCCTTATCAAAAAGGAAAAGGAGAAAAAGATGAGTGGACATGAGAAGGCCTTCTATGTAGGCAAAATTTCTGGGGAGAATAAAATAACATATTAAACTTATTTTAATTACTTTCCAGACAGCTTCAAGTGTATTCTAGTCACCATTATTATGGGTAATATAGATGAACTGTACTTTCTTTCATTGGATGCTTGCTTTGAGTTAGAGAATCTTCTTTTTAGGGGCAAATTTAAGTGATTAAGCATTCCTGATTGAATTTTTTTTTTAGTTTATATTGTTTCTAAAGGTATGTATATGTCAATTGATAATTTTGAATCACTGGTTCCTGTAGCATAACTGATGGTGAGGTGAAGATTGTAGAAGGTGAACTATCGAAAGGTCTCTTGGAAAACAACAAATGCTATCTACTAGACTGTGGTGCGGAGATTTTTGTTTGGGTTGGACGGGTGACACAAGTAGAGGACAGAAAAGCCGCTAGTCAAGTTGCTGAGGTAGAGATAGAGGCATGACATTGATTTCTTCATGTCTTTCTAGGAAGTGAGTTCTCATTCCCAACCTTTTATCTCCAGGACTTTATTGCTGGCCAGAATAGACCAAAAACAACACGCATTACCCGTGTTATCCAAGGGTATGAAACCAATTCATTCAAGAGCAACTTTGATTCTTGGCCGGCAGGATCTGCAGCTCCTGGTGCTGAGGAAGGAAGAGGAAAAGTAGCCGGTAGGATCACTTAATAAGCTACAAATGGAACTATTATATTTTTTGGTTGACATTATTGAATGGTATCCTTTTACTAGCTTTGCTGAAGCAACAAGGAGTTGGTGTCAAGGGAATGAGCAAAAGTGCTCCTGTGAATGAAGAAGTTCCTCCTTTGCTTGATGGTGGTGGAAAGATGGAGGTCGAGTTAGTTGTCTGCTTTCTGTTGGTCTTTGGCATTTGACGTAAGGACACAAATTGTTGACACAAATATGGTGGTGCCGTTGGTGGTTTTCTTTTCTGCAGGTATGGTGCATCAATGGCAGTGCCAAGACACCATTGCCAAAAGAGGATATTGGCAAATTTTATAGCGGAGACTGCTACATTGTCCTTTATACCTACCACTCAGGTGACAGGAAAGAAGATTACTTTCTTTGCTGTTGGATTGGAAAGGATAGCATTGAGGTAACTTACATCATTCTTATCTGAGTTCGAATTAATAATAATTTTTTGCTCATGATAATGGTTTCCAATAAGTCTTGCTTCCTAATATGGAATTTAGAACATGCCTAATTTCATGCATAGTAGACTCGGACTGCTTCCTAACTTGGATTCTTAACCAGTAAATGAACTATTGATAGAGGATTGAATTTTGGTTGCATCTATTGAATTTTATAATTTTAAGATGAAGCTAGGAAAATAGCGAATGCACATTGTTGTACATATAAAATACAGTTTTGCAGCACTTCAGTTGCAGTCATAAATGTTTTAGAACAAATATATTTGGTAAAAATCTGAAAATCTGTACAATTCAGAATTCCATGCTAATTCAAATTTTAGCAATTGGTGCTGGAAACTTATGTGTTAGCAAGTCCTGATCTGGATGCATCTGCAATAAGGAGAAGTTCTTCATTGCACAGAGTAAAGTAATTAGTGGCTGGGAATTAAGATTACTTGACAAGTTTAACAATAAAAAGAAAATAAATTACATAAGGCCTGTAATCGTCAAGCATTTTAGAATCTGACAAGCCCACAGCACTCATTCTACCCTAAACATTGAATTAAAGCAAAAAAGAAAACCCAAAATCTCCAATAAGAAATTGAAAAATTAAGAAGTAACTTGAAAGCTGCTGTAGTTTCCTGAATAGATGATAGTGCATTTTCAATTATCTGTAGCTCTCCTTGTGACACTTAATGCCTCTCATATTTTTTGTTTCTTAAATATAATTTTTACTTGCTAAATTTCTTTGCAAAAAGTTTCATCTGTATTGCCGTTGTTGATTGTTCAGAACTTAGCAAATTCTGTATACTTTGCTGTGCTTACTTTGTTGGGGAACTGGTTTCTAGGTCATTCATTGGTGACAATATGTACTTCATTCGGCTTGTTTGCCGCATTGAATCTATATCCCTTCTTTTTCCATTCTTAATGTCCTTTGCATAGAAGAAAGAGGTTTATATGGTCACATGCCAACTTGATGGACTTCATTCTGGTGGTGGTCACTCATGCTACTTAAAACTTTGTTTTCTAAATAGTTCATCTATTTCTTAATTCAGGAGGACCAAAAGATGGCCACTCGACTGGCTAATACAATGTGTAACTCACTTAAGGGGAGGCCTGTTCAGGTAGCATAATACCTTCAGCTGAGTACAATGATTCTAATGCTTGTGTTTCTAATAGATGATTATTGCAGGGTCGAGTTTTTGATGGTAAAGAGCCACCCCAGTTCATTGCACTTTTTCAACCAATGGTGGTCCTCAAGGTATTTAATTTGATATTGAGTTTTAGAATATCATTTCCAATTGCTTTTGATTTTTTGGTTTAGAATTGGCGGGTATTAACTAATTTCCTATGCGTGATCCCTATCCAGGGTGGTCTAAGCACTGGTTACAAAAAGAGTATAGCAGACAAAGGCTTGACAGATGAAACCTACACTGCAGATTGTGTTTCTCTATTTCGAATTTCAGGAACCTCAGTGCACAATAATAAAACATTGCAAGTTGATGCGGTATGCATTATTTGGTTATTTTGTCAGTTTTTGCCTTTTAAATTTATGTTTGGTTGATTTTGAATTTCCAAGCAAGACTGAATTTCCATAAAACTTACATGCAAAACGACTAGTTTATTTTTGTTTTATATTCAAATATTTTCTAGACCCTAACATTTCCTGTTTCCACTCCAGAGTAGAATCTTTATGTTATTGAAACCTTTTTCAGTTTTCACTGAGAAGTTTGTAATCTAGACTTTTGTTTGGTTTTGAGGAATCTGGAAGGTAAACATCTAAACAATGGAACACTTCTATGTTCTTTTTACAAATTGTGGGGAATTGTCTTTTCGTTGTCAAAGTTTGTTGCTGTTTCATTGTTAAAATTTATCCATCAAAATGATATCTCATTGCTTTAGCAACCCCTTTTTTTACCTTTCCTCTCTAAAATAATTTGAGATATTCGGTGTTTTTTCTATTTTTTCCTTTTCGGTTCTGTAAGTGGTAAGAAATTCTTCTTGGGAATTAGTCATTTCCAGTGGTTGTCCAGAATTATCTGGCCCTCATGGTATAGTATAATTACCAATATATATTACCACTCATTCAAAAAAATATATATATCTATTACCATGAAGTTGCTTGTCTAGTTGAAGTCCCTTCCCTTTTGCTGTTTTCCGAAAAGATGAAAAAAGAAAATCTTTTTGCAGTCATTTTACCAAATTTCATACATATTATTACATGATGTAGCATTTATTTAGTCAATGAATCTCCAGTCATAATTGTCTTGGTTCTTTGTTCATTAGTCTCATAAAAGAAATTTGTTTTCCCTTGCTAAGTCAGTCTTATTTCCCAATACACATATGATTGATCATGCATTTATGTCTGCTGGAAACTGAATTTATTGCTGCCTTGCATTAGTTGAAAATTTCAAATGCCAAGTCTTCTGAGGATTTCATTGTTTTTAAGCACAGAATTATACTTATGTATTTTGTTGTTCAATAGTGCTGCGATTATCTGAAACTAGACTGAAAATGTCTCGATTATCTGAAACTTGTCTGAAAAGGTATCATAACTTACTCAAGATGTGATTTTTCTTCAGAAGTGCTGGATTAAACAACTGTGAAAACTGAAAAGAACTTGTTACTACAATGCTAGCATTGTTGGAGAAATAAAGGCCTAGAATACTGAAAATATTAGATGAAGATATGTTTGCTCTGAGGTGGTCTTAAATTTACAACTAAAGTACCGAACTAGTTGATGTCAAATCAATTAGGATGTGTTACAGAAGATCTAAGTCTTTTCTCTAGGATGTGGTTCAAGGCTTCAAGGCCTTGTAACTCTTAAGTACCAGAAAAAAGGAATAATTGGTTCAACTCATGAAATAGCAACATTAAAGTCTCTTACTGCGAAATGCAAGCTACTTTTATTTGACATTAATTGTGTAGCGATAACAGGATTCTACAGTCTGTTTTTATGGTGGTGCAGCATGACTTCCTCATCCTTCTGCATGCTAACAGCAGTACCTCCTTGTTTTGTAACTATTGTTCAGGTGGCAACATCATTGAACTCGACTGATTGTTTCCTCCTGCAATCTGGTTCTTCCATGTTTACTTGGCATGGAAATCAAAGCACCTATGAACAGCAGCAATTGGTTGCACGAGTTGCTGAATTTTTGAAGGTATACTCTTTGGAGAGCTTTACTTTTTGGCTTTGTTGTGACTTAGATTAAAGCACAATACGGTAATGACTTTATATTATTGTCTAGCATCTAAGTTCCAATTAGTTGAGTTGATCAATTAATTAATACTGCTAAAGATTGTAATACATGTATATATGCCTACATATCTTGTATCAAACAAATAGTTAGATGTAATTCTTATATGATGTTTATAATTCTTTTTTGTTGAGTGATGCAGTTTTCATTTATCACTATTCTTAAGCTGAATATATCTATTTTATGCTTTTAGAGACATGGTTGTTTAGGTATTTACAGGTTCTTTTCCTTTGAACCTGTGGTTTAGGACAGAAATAAGGTTTCAGAACGGAATGCTAAGAGAAAGCTTAGAACAGAAAACTAAGGATGAACGATGATGCTTAGTCAATTCTTAGATCTCACATTGAAATGAAGACGGGCTTTTATTTTTAATTTGGGAAGAAAATAATTTAAATAGTAAATATCCTAATTTTTAATGCCAAAGCATAACATCAGCAAAAACAGACAAATATTTATATCAAGTACTCTAAACTCGGGTTTGGAGTTAGTTCCATCTTCAAAGAAATAGAGACCTCCATTTTCCCTAGCACTGTCACTCCTCCCCAAAAGACCATTTCCTCAAACTCATACTAGGATTACAAGAGACATGAAGGACATCATGAAGGACATCATGCAGGTTATAGATGGATAGCACAATGGATCTGGTCCCAGCAATTCCCGAGAGAGACCCATAAGTAATCTTGATTTTTCATTCCTGCATATGGAGTAAAAGCAGAAAACAATTCGGAGCAGCTTGTCATATGCTCAGTTTCTCTAGAGTCTATGATCAAAGAACTAGTTTGGCTAGGATTAATACTGAGTGCAGAAACAAAGTTCCCCTTTTTGAGCCAAAGAGCAGAAGAAATTTGAGGAATATACTTGGAAGAGATTGGAAAGGTTTTTACGTGTTCTCTAGTTGTTCCTTTGTGAAATGAGACAATTCTGGAGTACTTTGCTGCCCTTGTTTGACGGTAAGAAGGCACAGTTTTCATAACTGTTTTTTTTTTTCCTTCCAGTTCTGAGGCTTCCCGTGAATTTTCCAGCACATTTCTCTTTTATGTTAATGCTTTTGTCTGTGGTCACACTAGGGGTTCTTCTTGCTGTATTCAGCTTCATTTTCCTTTGAAACAAGGGTAGCATTTTCACTCTCGTAAGACATGGTGCTTCTGCATGTTCCACCAAGAATAGAGCTTTCTGCCGCAAAGGTTTTTTCCTCAATAATGGCTGAGCCAAAAAAGTATAGAACTGAACTGGTTCTGATACCACGTATGTTTTAGGACAAAAAGTTGAGGACAAAACTGAAGTTTTAGTACAGAAAACTAGGAGAAAGCATAGGAAATAAGACTCTAACTTTTCTGCATACCTCGGTCCAAAAATTCAGCATAATTTATAGAGAAAGCATACGACTGAACATTGCATGAGATTCCCTTAATTGATAGAAATCCTTATTTCAAGGCATCTCTTAGTTTTGATATTATTTTTCTAAATTTTAAATACTCAATATAAAATGTACTTTCCTAAACTACATCCAAACCCCTAATTGACAGTTGCAAATCCCTTATTGATTGGATTGTGTTAATTATCCTAGTCAATAATCTCTTTTTACCCATAATTCTACATAATCTTGTGAACAAATACCAGGAAAAAGTAAAATATACTGAACATTAAGCATTGAAGTGGCTGTCTTTCATCTTTTGCATAACCAATCATTTTGCTTCTGATTGTGCCTTGTTAATAAAAGTCAATAGCAGCATTATTAGCTCTTTCAAACAACTGCTTCCCCCTTGTCAATCAATCATCTAATAATTTTCTTTTGCATTCAGCCTGGAGTTGCTCTTAAACATGCTAAAGAAGGAAAGGAGAGCTCTGCCTTCTGGTTTGCACTTGGGGGGAAGCTTAGTTATACCAGCAAAACTGCATCTACAGAGATTGTCAGGGATCCCCACTTGTTCACTTTTTCTCTTAATAAAGGTATCTTGTTTCTAATATGATCTGCTTTATTTTCATATTTGTACTCTTAGATTTCTTCGTCTTGCCCGCAGTTTATGAAATTTATGACCATTCTAACTGTTCCTTCCCTGATTTGTCTGGTTCCACACGGATGCCACAGGAAAGTTTGAGGTGAGCTTTTTCTAAAGTAATTGAATCTCGCTCCTACAGGTATCCAAGTTTCTTCTTATGCAAGTTTACATTCTCTTGTACAGGTTGAGGAAGTTTACAATTTCTCTCAGGATGATCTCTTGACAGAAGATATTTTGATACTTGATACACATGCTGAAGTGTTTGTTTGGGTCGGTCAGTGCGTAGACCCCAAAGAAAAGCAAAATGCTTTTGAAATTGGTCAGGTATAAATAAAACATTTATTCTTTATTTTATCCTTTCAAGATGCTCGTTATTCATTTTACTAGTTCTTTGCAGAAATATATAGACATGGCTGCATCTCTAGAAGGTTTGTCTCCGCATGTTCCACTTTACAAAGTTACTGAAGGAAATGAACCTTGCTTCTTCACAACATTCTTCTTATGGGATTCCACTCAAGCTACTGTATGTGTTCATGACTGGATTTTTCTGCTTTATCCCTAAGTTACTGTCACTTAAATTAATGTTAGATCACTTTTATCTTCCTCAGAAACAAAATTTGAGAAGTTACTTCTCATCTTTTCTGTGCAAACACATTATTTTGTAGATGAGGAAATGTTTGAATGTAACTCTGATGAAGAACCTGTATAAGAATAAATGACCATTTAACTACACCTTTAGCCATCAAATTTATCCTGGGTTTGACAAGTTCCTTGTTTGCACAAAGAACAAATGAGAACGATAAAGTAAACAAAAACTGTAGAGCAGGTGTGACATGCAGGAGATTAGAAGTCAAAGCACTAGGACTCCAAAATTTGAATTGCAATGAGAGATCCCCAGTGATGGAAAAGTAGGATAGTAGATGTATATTGTTGTATGGACCCAAGAGGGAGCTCATGGACATAGTCTGCTGTGTTTGAATGAAGTATGATGGAAGTCTTCCAAGATTAAAATTTAAGGCTCATACCTCTGAGAGCTTCTCATATCTTCAATGACATCACCATTATTTGTTTTTTAAGGTTGAACTGCTCTTTGACGGACACGGTTCTTCCGTCATGTATGTTGCATTCTGCTTCATCTGTTTGATATTTATACTTGGATGTTCTCCGTGGATGCAGGTGCAAGGAAACTCATTCCAGAAGAAGGTGGCTTTGCTCTTTGGGGCTAGCCATGCTGTAGAGGTAAAATTTTCTTTAATTCTCATAAAGTGAGTATTTTCATTATATTAAATTTTTGTCTGTACAGAGAAACTTGGATCATAAAAAATTGTGGGAGTTAATTTAGGCTACTTGCAAGGAAAATAAATTATTTTCAATATATGAAGTTTTGATGTATTGAAAGCAAGATGAGATGTGTTGTAACTTTCTTCTTTTAAACTTTTTTATACTCGAAGTTGCTTGCAGTTGATTCTTGTCATGGGAACTAAGAGTCCAATACTCTATCAGCAAAGAACAAGTGGATCGAATTCTAAACATGACTAGCTGCTTTATAGTTGGTTTCTGAATGCTTATGCATTCTGCTTTCTTGGATAATGTTTGTCATCTATGCTGCTGCTGCTATGGTGGGATTCATAAAGGCAGGAAAAATACGAAAAAAAAATGATATTTCTAAAAGAGGAGAATAATGAATTAGATTTCTTGTTTAGGTTTTTTTTTTCCTTTTATTTGCGTTGTTATCTACATGTTATATTTTTTTCAAAGTTACTTCTGTTTTCTCCCATCTCTTTTTCAGTTATCTTCTAATGCATTTCATCCCCCCCTTTTCAATGGGTTGAATAAGTTCTGCTTGTTTTCATCAGGAAGTTTTAATTTTAGTCAATTTGTTTGACCCTTTTGTCTTTGTATGTTACTGGATGGAGTTTCTTATTGTTTCCTTCTGCTTTAGTTTCCATTTCCTCGTCTGTATCATTGCTTTCAGATATCAAAATTTGAAGCATTATTAGTCAAGTATTTGATATGTGCCATTGTTGCAGGCCCAGGATCGATCCAATGGAAATCAAGGAGGACCTACACAAAGAGCTTCAGCTTTAGCTGCCTTATCATCTGCATTTAATCCATCATCAGCTAGCAAAGCCTCTACTCCAAAGCCTTCCAGCACTAGTCAGGGATCGCAAAGAGCAGCAGCTGTAGCTGCTCTTTCCTCGGTTCTTACTGCTGAAAAGAAGAAACAATCACCTGATGCATCCCCTATAAAATCCACTAGCAGCACTCCTGCAGTAACCAGTCCGCCTCGTAAGAATCCCTTTCTACTATTTGGAAAATGTTATCTAGAAACATGGACCATTGCCTTAGACTGATCCAACATAAGTTGCTAAATATTCTTGATGCATCTACTGATAAATAAATTTGACCTGTCTTATTGTATATTTTTGAAAGTGTATCTGATGCGTTGAGATTGTACAGCTGAAGCAAAGAGTCAAGTGGACCCTTCTGAACTAGCAGATTCTCAAGAGGTTCCTGAAGCCAAGGAGACAGGTGTAGTATCTGAAACCAGTGGGGAGGATTCAGAACCAAAGCAAGAGAGAGAGCAGGATGAGAATGGGAATGGAAGCACTCAAAGTACTTTCAGTTACGAGCAACTGAAGGCGAAATCCGAAAATCCTGTAACTGGAATTGACTTCAAACGGAGAGAGGTTTGTCTTACCATTTATATTTTTAAGTTTACTCTTAACTTTTCCTGAATATATTCTTGTTCTCAATCATCAACTTCTCAGGCTTATTTGTCGGATGAAGAGTTCCAGGCCGTATTTGGGATGGAAAAAGAAGCATTTTATAAACTGCCAAAGTGGAAACAAGACATGCTGAAAAAGAAAGTTGATTTATTCTAGAGAATGAATGCATGTACGTTGTTCTTTTGCATTCTAATGCCTTCATTGAATTTGATCTTCACTTCTGCTCAAAAATTGTGGTTTCTTGGTATAGCTTGGATTGCGTTATCTCATTTGTCATTTTTTCATGTCGTTGTGGTTAATATCTGATTGTTTGAAAGAGTGATATTTTAGGTTCCACACCTCCTACTAGCGTCACTGGCTTTTGTAGTGTATCACATGTAGTAGTCAAGGGGAGTTGGACTTGGCAGGTCAACATTCTTTTATTTGGTTGGCATGTATCTCATCTCTGTTGTGTTTTTATTTTTTTTTTTTCGTGTTTTAGTTTGGTAAACAAGGTTGGTTGATGTATATGGTTTGCATTTGTTTGAACATAATGGATAATTCATGGTTTGAGAAATATATATATATATATATATATGAACTTTCATTATATTGATTTTGAAGGAGAGATGAGATGAGGTAGTCCTTTTAACTTAATTATGCTGTTTTGTTGGATGTTTCTGTAGTCGAGGAAATTGATTGCGTATATAATGGATCAGAGATTATATTTTCCTAGTGTAGTGTTCTTTTTTACAGAATATATTTTCTAGTGGTGCTCCATCTCCTTGGGTTTCTTTATAACACGGTAGAGAATGCAACTGGACGACTTTGGGTGGAGTCAATTTGTATTTATTTTTACATGGGCATAAAGTAAATTACAAAATAACTTAACCAATTACAGAATTTTCTTTATTGCTTGCATGATATATTTTGTAATAATCCAATTTGATTTGATTGTTTTGTGATAGAAACTCGCATCTCATCATCAAGCCATTCAATTTTAATATTATTGCAATTTCGAGCCACTGGATAACTCTAGTGTTTGATGAATTTGGAAATCTTTAAGATAAATTTTAATTATTTATTTTTAAAATTAGTTGTTGAAAATATAGTTGAAAACTTTTAACATTTTTAAAGCATTTTTCAAAGATTTGTAATTAAACTTGTTTATGAGTTAGGCTATCTATCTAGACTCGAAGGTTTGTTTTAAATTCGGAAGGGCTTAAACAAAAATATTAGTTCTAAAACATGAGTTTGAGCAAAAACATTAGACCTATTTAAAATATGGGTCATGTTTGGGCTTAAATATTAAAGGCTCAAGTTTGGCTCGACTTATCTTGTTTTTAAAGTTTGTAAGACTTTATATTATGTTATTTTTGTATATTATGTAATTTATAACACAAAAAAATAAATCTATACTAAATATACAACAATACTATAATGTAAAACCTTAAAAAATGTTAAGATGACTACATAATTTTTTTAATATATAAAATTATTAAATATTAAACTAAAATAATATAAATGTATATTTTTTAAGAAAAATAAGAAATATGGTCCGGCTTGAAATGAGATTGAGTTAGCCATTTGCCAAAATATGAGTGGACTTGGATAAAATTTTAAGCTCATATTTTGGGTTGAGCCAAGCTTGAGCAAGATAAAATATGTTAATATTATGTTTAGACATGGCTTAACTTACGAACATCTCTACTTGCAATATATTTAAAAATATGTTTTAAATGTGTTTTAACTTTATCTAAATGTTTTTGAGTCAATACTAAATTGTTAACATGCACTTTGATAGTAGTTTTGAGACATATAGCTCTAAGTTTAAAGAGGCACGGAAATTAGTAGCCAAATTTCACTCAAGGATGCAAAGTTTCGAGGCATAGATAATATATCGTGGCATGCATGTCTTGAGACCTAGTCTCCCAACCGCTATATGACTGCTATTTTTTAATTAAGTCTCAAGACACCTTCAGTATGTCTTGAGAGATAAGTGGCAAGGGCACGACTTGAATTTAATACTTTCAATTGTTAGATTTCTTTCCCAATAGTCATTGATGGGTGCCGAATCTACCAAAAATAAATCATATGCCTAAAAACAAATCACATAGGTATTGGTTTGACAATGCTCGATTTTATCACAACCAGGGCACTTCATGGGAAATTTCATGCCCACGGCTCTTGCAATTGTTCATAAAATAAATAAAGGGATTAAAATATTGTGAAATTAAATAAATAAAAATTGAAAGACAGTAAAACAATAAATAAAAATTAATTTCGAAATTAATAAAATAAATTGAATTGATGAATGTTCCAGCCTCGGGTATGACATCAGCCTCAATTTCAAAATTGATCACGGACTATAGATGTCTTCTCGCTCACTTAGTGATTGAGGATGCCTCAACCACCAATTCTTCCTTAATTGTAAATTAACCATGGAAACCACCCAACGATTAATCTTACCAAATGAATAACCTCGATACTATGACAGCCTTGCAAACTAGAAGAACATAACTCTAATTATTGATCTCAACCATGTGGATCATTTAAATTTGATCACTAATTAATCCCATGGCATCATCCAACTGCACTCCCAATCAAATCAAGCCAACTTGTCCTTCAGTAAACGGTGTCGAATTATTTATATTAACCGTGTGTTATTTCCATCACCATACAAGGAATCTTTCTTAAAACAATGTTAAAACTAATATTATGAAATGATGATATCCATATCTTGAAAAAAAAACGAATCAAAAAATGTTAAATATAATTTCTCATAACTCTAATACCAAAATTTGATTCATCTTTGGCTAGAACATAGCTTAGTTGGTTATAATAATTAATTAAGTAAACGAAATAATCAAAATAAAATCTAATAGAATGAAAGAAACTTTCACGGTATGCTTTGGCGCAAAAGCCAAACTAAAAATAAGGAAAAATTGACTACCGTATTTTCCAAAAGCAAAATGCGTACTTTCTTTTTCCTACTTTCAGTTTTTAAGCTAAAAAATACGATTGGTATTCGACTTCTACATAAACTCTTCAAGATAAAATTAAATATTTATCTAAATAAAATATATGGGATAAAATTAATCCTAATTAAACTCTTAATAAATATATTTATAAATAAAAATAATTAAAATAAAATAATCATAAAATTTAAAAAACTTTATATGTCAAATTACTACTCTCATACCCAAATCTTTCATTTGACTCGATATTTTTACTTGTTCTTCACATTTTAGACTTGCACTGCACCTACATAGAAATTAGATAATAAAGCACATAAATATGTTGAATTGGCACTTTATCAGAAGTAAATGTCCACAAACTTATTCCTTGATACAAATATTCACAAAGAACACTTCAAGACTCAAAAGAGACATATCAAAGTATCAAAGTCAAGAGAAAAACTTTAAATTCTTCATTTATCATCTTTCTAGTCTCCAAGTTGATATTGTAAAATCTTTGATCATTCTTATTTCATTTCTTTAGTGAACATAACTTTGTAAACGCTTACCTTCTTAGAGGCTTTATTGTTTACTTCATCTTTATCACCATTTTGTAAATTGGGAGAGTTTTAATTGAGCTATAAAAACTAAGAGTTCTAGTTTAGCCAAGCTAGGGGCAAAAGGTTTTATCTAAGTCTTAAAAAAATATAGTGTTGTAAAAGTTATACCTTCTACTTGAAAGATATCAGTTCTAGTAGTTAATTGAGAAACTCTAACCTTTTCCTTGAAAGGTATCAGTTTTAGTATTCAATTGAGAAATCCTTAATGGTAGAAATCTAAGATAATGGAGGTAGGCAGTTGGGACCGAACTATTATAAATCTCATTTAGGTGTTGGAGAAATTTTATGAAAAAGCATGAAAAAATAAAAGAAATGAGGAAGCTCCATGAGAGCGGTTGGTCGACTGGAGAAGATGAAAGGTTGATTAGGGGAGGGGTGGAAGGCCCTTCTCATCCTTTTAAAAATACTCAAGTGGGCCAAAAGCCTAAGTCCACATATGAACCCAAGTTCTAAAGTTTAAGATATTTTCCTTATTTCCTTGATCCTATGATCCATAATAATTACATAAATCAATTATATCAACAAATTAATATTTTCAATATAAAATGCTTAAGAAATGACCAAAATATCATTTATGGTAAAATTATCATTTTGCTTATTTTGCATCAAAATACAATTTCATTAGATCAAACGGTTATTAATCAACCCAAAATTCATATTTCTCATTTAATATTTAAAAAAGCATCCTTGAGTACTGAAAATTATACTTTTACCCTTTTCTCAACAAAATTGGTAAATTTAGAATTTAATTTCTGTACTTTTGAATTTGTTCCAATTAGGTTCTGAATGTGATTCTCATCATAACAATACATATTCTAGCTTTTCTCATGTCAATCAATCAATAATAACTCGCTTGTCTTATTTTGGTTGAATTTGCATTGTAACAACCTTATTGTGGCTAGTATCGAAAGGTGCAATTTCAGAATCCAATTTCGTAAACCAAGTCGGTGAGATTATAATAGAAGAAATTTTGAAGTTAGTATGAAAATATATCGATAAACGGTCAAGTAATTTAATTGAGAGACTTGTTAATTAAAGTACAATGGTTAAATTGTAGAAAAAAATCTTATCGCCATTGAATTTTTAATTTAAATAATTCTTAGGGACTTAAATAGAAATTAGCCAAGGGACTTAATGGCTATTTAACCATTAAGTTAATTTGGATAGTGGAATCAGATGGTCATCCATGCACTTTTAATTAAGAAAAAAAATCGTTAGATTAAACATGGTTAATGGTTAAAAAGTAAAGTTAGTTAAGCTTAATTACATTCCTTAATCTAAGTATATAATATATGTGAGTGGAAAAAGATGAAACCTATCATCTTTTTTCCTTTAGTTTTGCCATCCAAGCTAAAGAAGGAAGAAATAAACTTTGTTTCCATCTTCCAATTTTGGTTCCAAAATCTACAAGGTATCCATGCTTTTCTTTGTGCATTTTTATGAATTATGGTATTTTAAGCCTTGATTTAAAAAACCCAAGTGTTAGATTTTCAAGTTATTAAGTATATATCAAGTTTTCATTAATGAATAATTGATGAAATTAAGCTTGAATGTGATGAGATTGTTCGTTAGTAAGCTTGACCTACATTAGGACTAAGTTAGAATGTAATGAAAAGTGATAGATTTGATTAGAAACTCAACTAAGCCCTATAATTAATTTTATGACACTAAGGACTAAATTAAATAAAATGAAAGCTGTTAAGAAATTATGCTATGGATTGAGAGTATGAGATCCATAGTGAAAAGATATGAAATCATATTTTGATCCGATGTTAACTATTTATGAACATTTTGGATATAAGGACTAAAATGAATAAAATGTAAAATATGTTTTATTATATTTTTTTCATGTGATTGAGTAGAAACTAATACTATTTTTGTAATTAAATTAGTGAATGTAGCTAAAGATGATGTCGAGCCATCCTAATAGAAAGGAAAGGTTTAACCAAGTATTAAATTGAGTAAGTGTAAACAGAAAAATATATAGGATTTTTCCTATATAATTCATCACCTTTTTACTTAATTTTATTGCTAAAACTTGGTAATTGTTTATTAAATTAATAAAATATGTGGAAATATGAAATTGGGACGTGAAAATTATTAAAATGTAATTTTATGTTTTATTATATAGTTTTCATGCATAAAATGGCTTATTTTATATTAATTTGAGCATATTATATTTTTAAGTTATAAAGTGGGCCATGTATGATTTAATTTAATAATGAAATATAAAGTTATATTTAATAAATTATTTCTATATGTTTCATTTATAAAATTGGGCTTAATTAATTAAGTAAAATTAATTAATTAAAGTGGTTAATTTGCATTGTTTGGTCTTCTGATTTTTCTGTTATTTTCAGACAGGTGGGAGAGCTTAAATTCAATTACAAAACCGTCCCAATTGGAGTAAATCAGCCCCTAAATTCAGCTGCACATGGAGGTTAGTAAATCAACATTTGGGTTAATTGCATGAAGTCCCTGAAGATTTAAAGAAATCGGAGATTTACCTTAAGATTCACCAGAGACTGAGTCTTGCTCCTGCGTGATGTGGCACATGAATCAAGCTAAGAAATCAGCCACTTTCCTACATGTATGGCCGGCCACACTTGGAAGGATTTGAAGTGGATGAACACTTCCATTTTTAGTAAACTCACACCCCAACCTCACCTATAAATAAGACACTTCACCCTACTTCTTAAATCATCCCTCATTCATCCATTCTTTTCTCTTCTCTCATTTTCTCTCAATTCTCTCTTCTCCCCACGCCATCCACCATCATTTCGTTAAAGGTTTTTAGCTTATTTAGCCTATCAAGAAACCTTGGTTGGCCACCTCGGAGAGCCATCAGTAAAGGAGCAAGCAAAGAGTCGAAGGAGCTCTCACTATTCAGAGTCTTGGGTGACAGCCGTTCTGAATAGGGTTTAATCTTTCTTTTCTTAAATTAATTTAAATGTTTTCTATGAGTTCTTTATTCTTTTTTTCAACAATGATAGCTTAATTTTATTTAAGCTAGGATGATTATTTTTAATTAAATAATATTTATTTGATTCATGCTTAAAATGTTTGTGCCTCAATCGATCATGTTTTCAATTAAAATCAAGTCTGTATTTCGTTCATACGCGATTGAAATGCACCTGAATTAGCTGAGCGATCCTAACCAGACGATGACTAATGGACGCATAATTGAAATGTGCATGCTCAATTTAGATCATTAAACCGATTAAATTGTAGGTTGCGTAACATCCCTAGTACAGCTCTGTTATCTGCATAGTTTTAGATTTGTGTGGTTGAATTGTTTCATACCTTAAACCGTCCTTGTTACTTCACATGAATACTAAGAAATCCTAAAATGGTTTTCAAACTCATGAAAGGTCGAGTTGCCATGAAATGTGTTTTCCGAATATTATTAAGCATGTTGAAAATAGATTAAGTTTAATTAGAATAATTATCCTAGTTTATTTATGTTAGAATTGTTGCATATCATGTTAAATTTGCTAAAATCTATTTTATTCTTATAGTTGCATACTTAGGATAAGTTGCATCATGGATCATTGCATCTAGTTATTTTAATTCTTTTTAATCATCACTACCAATCAAATTGAGTTTTTATTCATCGAATTGTTAATATAATTTTATAATTAATTGACTTTCCACTAATACAATCCCTATGGAGACGATAACTCTTTATACTTACTTATTACTTGAGCGACTGTGTACACTTTGCACAAACCAACTGTTACAGTAAGATGACATTGGTGGTTTGTTTCATGAAAGATTTACCTAAGACTTGATATTTAATTGAAATTGTTATTGATGAAAGATGTGATGATAGTATAAATGATGATATGAATATGATGATTGTGTATGAATATGTGAAATTGAAGTTGTGAACTCATTAAATAACATGCAGAAGATAAGCAAAAACATGAAACTTGATATGGACAGTAGTAATTCTAGGTATTTAATTATAAAAATTTTTGTTTATGAGGGTTTTAGTGTAATTTTGTGAATCTTGCAAAATGATTTGGTAATTGGTTAGATTTCAACTACTAGTCTCATTATATTAGAACTAAGTATTTTGTTTAGTGGGAAACATTATAATAAAGAACATTAATCGAATGCTGATGAATTGGTTTCGGTGAACAAGTGCAGGAAGGTTATATAGGAAATGGACGTCATTCTCCGGGGAGCTCTCTTTCATTTTTGTATTCATTTTCTTTCTTCTATCTTCCTCTCTGGTTTGTTTTGTAAGAGAGAAAAATTAGGGAGCAGTCTACATAGAGGGGGAGAAACTAACGTATTAGCTTACGAAATTAAGAATTTAGTAAACTAAAAATCTTTCTGTATCTTTGGATTGAGGAAAAACGGAAGAAAAATAGAGGATTTTAGTTTAATTCATTGAATTTGTACTATGATGATTAAGGTTATATTTAAACTTTAAAGTTTCTTTGCATGCAAATGAATCATGGTTTTCTTATGTATGCGTTTGTTTTGATTCTGATATGGTTGTTATACTTAGCCAACCAAGAAAGAGGAGGATCAAGTGATGAGGGAAAAATTAAGCAGATGTAATCTGTATCAACTTTTCGATATTTTACTGGTGAGTTTCTAAACTCAAATCCTCATTATTTGTTTTATTTATATTAGTATTGTGTTGTTGTGGGATGTTTGTTGTACTATTGAAGCATGCAAAGTGTTAATGTATAGATGCATGTTTGGTTGTATATATAAGTTTGTTGTTTTGATGAATTGTTACTGGTAAAGTAATTACTGAAGAGGTTATTAGATGGTCCGATAGGTGATATATTGGGTATGATCTATGTTGTGTTATTAGCAGTATGTCTAGTTGAATTCCTGTTAAATGTCAGTCATGGAAAATGAAGAAATGTCATGTTGTGCACTCTTAACCACATGTTATTGTTTTTGTAGAGGTTCGGGTGGGTTTTATAAAGAATGTATATGCATGATATTTGGTTTTGTGAAGGTTTGGTTGGATTGTACATAGATAAGCGCACATGTTTATGATAACCCTACATGGGTTCTTTCAAGTATGAGACTTTACGGAGTATAAGGCTTAAAGCCTCATACATGTAAACAAGTTCTAGAGCCTTAGGCACAGGCAATGTAATAACCCTTACCCGTATCCAACGGCAGAATAGGGTACGAGGCATTACCAAACTTAAACACAGGTGAACATAAAAATTCGAGTCATAAAATTTGCGTCAAATTTAAAACTTTTCATTTATATTCATAACGTCCCTATTACGAGCCTACAGACCCTAAACATACATTAGGAGTGGTTCGGGACTAAACCGAGAATTTTTGAAACTTTTTCAACACTTATAAAAATTTCATGTTTTGGAGAGTTACACGCCTGTGTGGCATTCGTGTCCTCAACCCGTGTAACTCTCTGTTTATGATGTCATCAACCATTTAGGGTCACATGGCCAAGTCACACGCCCGTGTGCTAGGTCGTGTGGTGAATTTAATTTTTGCATTTAAGGTACAGACTTCACACGGCCTAGGCACATGCCCATGTCCTATGCCCATGTCCTTCACATAGTCGAGACACACGGCGGTGTCTCTGCCTATGTGTTTACTACTAGACATTTTGTTTCTCAAAACTAAGGTTCAGGGGACACAGGGCCTATCAACATGCCCATGGGGCTGACCGTGTGTCACACATGGCCTAGACACATGTCTTTGTGTCTACCCGTGTGGACAATATATAGGCTATTTACCCAGCCAATTGCCACCCTGAAACACAAAAACACATATGTCTATCCAACAACACTTATCATGACATAAATTAAGCACTTAAACCTCCACAATCAAGGTATCGACTCATCAACCACATACCACAATCACCATGCATGAACATTACACAATTATCGACTCAATCATGCATGCAACCACATTCATGAAAGACATCATTTCATGATCATACCAATAACCAATATTTTCCAATTTCAAAAGGCCTTACACAAAATGAACTTTCAACTAAATTAGGCCAACATTCTTGACCAAATCAAAGATGACACTTAACAAATGACCAAGTCCCTATACATGCCATACTTTCAAAAATATCACAAGTATCAAATACCCAAAATAACGATTCTGATAGTGTGATGCGAGCCTTCGACAAGTCCCGATCTCGAGATAGCTTAGTGACACTATAAAACAAAGGAAAAGAAAGGAGGGGTAAGCTATATAGCTTAGTAAGTTTATATGCAAATAAATAGCATCTTGACCATGCAAATTCATATAATGAGAGTTAACACATTTACCATTGAGCTCACATATGCTAAACTTACTCAAACACAACTTACCACCGTATCCTCATTTATAACGTTAATACTACGAATTTCTCATACACATCTGTACCACATCATCATACAAACACACATATTTTCACATCTTTTGTTATTGTTTTTCCCGTTGAGCACTGAGAATACTAATAGATACACAAATAATTTGCACATAAGTACCATATTTATGTAGCCGAAGCTACCACTTATCATATTTCACATATATGCTCGTTCTTGAGCTAGTCACGGGCCCGCTCACACAAGCTGACGGTTGGGATGTAACTACTCAATGTTACTCACACAAGCTGACAGGTATCTGCAACAAATGCGGGATTACCTAGCCACTAGTAGAAGTACTAGACTAGCACCTGGACATCACTTAATCACATAATCACACACTTGAGTTCCTAGTCACATGTCACTCGTATCCTATTCTATTCCTAGGGTTCAATCGGGATTCTCCATTCACATTTATCACTTATCGAAACTTCGTCAACTATATCACATAATATCATTAAAACATAATAAAATGATGCATTATTTACATACACACTTACCTCGGCACAAAAATAGCAACTTTTTGCGATTTAGTCCACAACTTTGTCCTTTCCCCGATCTAGGTCAATTCCTCGTCTTTCTTGATCTATAATGACACATTTAGCTCGTTCAGTACTCACATTATTCAATTTGACCCAAAAATCATATTAAGGAAAATTTACATTTTTCCCTTAACTTTTCACTTATTTACACTTTAGTCCCTAGGCTCGTAAAATGAAATATACTCATTTTCTTTGTTACCCAAGCCTAGCCGTACTATTTTCGTACTCATACCAGCACATATTTTTCATTTAATCACACTTACTACACACATTTTTACAAATTTTACAAAAAGATCCTTTTATGCAATTTCATCAAAAATCACTTAGTAAAAGTTGTTAAACACACCTCAAACTTTCATATTCTTCCATTAAACATCAAAACACATGCATGTCACACATGGGTAAATTTTTTAACATGAAACCTAGTTTAAATTAATGGTAGAAATAGCTAGATCGGTTGATTACGACTTCAAAAATGTAAAGAGCATTAAAAATGGGGCTAGGATGCATTTACTATCAAGCTTGGAAGTTGGCCAAACCTTAGCTATGGTGTCCCTGAGAATTTTGGCTATGTGTGAGGAATATGGACACAATTTTTGACTTTATTTTCCCTTTTTATTCTTTTATTAACCAAATGACCCAAATGCCCCTAAGGCCTTTCTTTGAAATTTTACCTTTCTATGTCCATTTTTTTCCATCATGATATATAATGGTCTAATTTCTAAATAAGGACCTCTAATTTACCATTTCATTCCAATTAAGCACCCAAAGCTTCCAAAACATATATTTTGCACTTTTTACAATTTAGTCCTATTAATTTAATTGGACCCTCTAATGATAAAATTTCTTAACGATATTTTCACACATGCATTCAATCATACTATAAACCTTAAAACTTTATCACAATAAATTTTTCTACTTCAGATTTGTGGCCCTGAAACCACTATTCTGACTTAGCTATGATTCGGGCTGTTACAGGCAAGATGTGGCGGTCCACTGGACTTATATCATGATTCAAGTTACAACAGTCCGTTGGCCTTGTTCTCTAAGCTTTATGACAAGTTACATGTGGAATTCCTCCATGCAAAATCCATAAAACAACTTGCATATGTGAATCTGCATCTGCATCTATATGTAAATCTTTGTCTATGGATCCACAAGTATAAGTGCGCCATGTATAAGTTCATATGCATGAATCTTCTATATGAATTTGTATGTATGACAGTTCACTGGATTTATTTTTGCGATTCAAGCTATGGTAATCCGATGATCTTATATTCATGTTTCAAGTTTAAGAGTTTAAAGAGACTATCTTTCACAAGAGTCAATATGGACTATTATCCAAGCAAGAGATCGCGTGGGTTTGTCCTTATGTTCAAACTATGAGAGTTCAATTAAATTATTTTTCTCAAGCCAAAATCGCAGAGATCTTCTTTCATGTAAAAGTCTACCAAAGATTATTTTTAAATTGAGAGTCGTAGTGATTATTAGCAAAACAAGAGTTTTACAATGATTATTCGCCAAACAAAATTTTGACAGTGATTATCATTTAAGAAGGAGTTACAGGTAAGAATCCACATATATGAATCTGTGATTATAATTCTATATGTAAAGGTTCGCAAGTAAGGTCCACAAGTATGTATTCGCCAAGCTCGAGTCCACGTATATAGACTTTATGTGTAAATCCACATGTAAAAATCCCCCTAGTATGAATCTCCATGCATGATGAGTTTTCTAGAATCAATCTACCGTATGTTAATTTGCAAGGATAATAATTGCTAAGGTAATTCGCATATGTTCTATTGGCAATGGAGGTAATAATCCATCTTGTATGAAATTGGTGCAAATGGGTAAGTGAAATAATTCCGCATTGTAGCCTATAAAACAAGCAATAGAAATGAAGGATTGTGACAATGCAGAAAGTGTACAAATTTTCAAGTTGAGCCAATGCAAGGGAGGACAAGAGTATGCAAGGAAGATGCATGAACTACACTGGTGCAAGTGATGTTTAATAAGAGATTAGACCCATGAAGTTCTAACTTATAAATTCATAAACGGTATGTTACATTAGTAACTCACTAAGTTCGTTTGAGCTTACTTATGTTTTTTGTTATGTTTTCTAGGTATAATGGTTTACATAAGGAGCTAATGAGGGATTAAGTCAGAATTCGTTCAAGCTTAGGTGAACTTATGTTCTTAACTATAACATAAATATATAGTGGGGTGACCTAGAGGCTAAGCCTCATGGTTAGAATTTTTGAAACTAAGTATAAACCATAGTATTTTATTTATAACAAAGAGAAATTGATTCAAAATATTAAAGCTATTATTGTTAATTTTTCATAAGACCACATGTTGAGATTATTAACTAAAAATTATAGTTGTATTTATTTTTATCAAGTGAGCTAATTAAACACATTAAAATGTTACTAAAAAAATGCAAACGAAGTTAAGTATGATTAAGGAAGACATATTTGGCTGTTTTAGTCATGTTTGTAACACCCCTTATTCGTATTTAACGTCAAAATAAAGTACGAGGCATTACCAGACTTATCACACGAACAAACATATGATTAAAGAAGACATATTTGGCTGTTTTAGTCATGTTTGTAACATCCCTTACTCATATTCAACGCCAGGATATAGTACGAGGCGTTACTGAACTTATCACACGAATAAACATAAAATTTCGGGTCATAAATTTTTGTCCAAAGTAAAACCATTTGCATTTAATCACAAAGTCCTTGATATGAGCCTATGAGGCCCAAAATGCGCATTAGAAGTTGTTTGGGACTAAACTAAGAACTTTAGAAAATTTTAGGAAACTCAAAAAGTTTTCCACTAAACAGGGGTCACATGCTCGTGTGGATATGGGGCACGCCTGTGTGGGTAGGCCTGTGGTCATGCACGCTCATGTCTCGACCCCGTGTAACTCTCTGACTTGTAACTCATGACCAAAATTGAGATCACATGACCAAGTCACATGCCCGTGTGCTAGGCCGTGTGGAAAATTAGTCATCGAAAAATAGGTGTAGGCTTCACATAGCCAGGGCACGCGCTCGTGTTCGAGGCCGTGCTATTCACATGGTTAAGACACACGCCCGTGTCTCTGCCTGTGTGCTCAATTCTGAGCATTTTGTTTCTCAAAATAAAGGTGCAAGGGACATATAGTCTAAACACATGCCCATGGGACAGGCCGTGTGTCACACACAGCCTAGACATATGCCTGTGTGGACAAAATAAAGGCTATTTACCAAGCCATTTTGCCACCCTTTAAAGCACACACCTACGCAACAAAACAGAGCACCAATCCAAGCATATACATACAACCAAATATCCACAACTAAGACATTAACACATTATTCATGAAAGGCATCATTATATGAATATGCTTATAACCAATATTGGCCCATTTCCAATGGCCTTATACAAAATGATCATTTAACCATTATAGGCCAACACATTTGGCCAAATCAATTATGACACATATAACAAAATGACCAAGTCCCTATACATGCCATACATTCAAAATACTAAGATCATTAATACCCAAAATGAAAGTTTGATAGTGTGATTCGAATCTCTGACGATCTCCAATCTGAGCTAGCTTGGCGACACTATAAAACATGGAAAAATAAACGTTGTAAGCTAAATAGCTTAGTAAGCTCGTATGCAAGAAATAAGCAAACCTTACCACACATATAACATTCAAATAATATAACATGATTAAATGTAAATTTACCATAGTCTCATGTTCATAATTCAATCCACCATAACTTACCTCACATTCATCAATTCACTAATTTAATAATCATAAGTTTCAAGCACATACCTTTACCATCTCGTAATGGTTTTACACATAATCTCATCTTTGACATACCCGTGAACCACTAGGAATAACAATGTCGGATACTCGGGAAATTTTGCACACTAAGTGCCACATATGTAGCCAAAGCTACCTAAGTCTCATATCACATAATCGCTCGCTCTAAAGCTACCTCGGTACAAAAATGGAGAAATGGACCTAATCATCAAATACTTTGTTTTTCCCCCGATCTAGGTCCAACCTCATTTTTCTTGATCTATAACAACAAATTTAACTCATTTAATACTCACATTATTCAATTAAGCCCAAGAATCATATTATGAAAAAATTATGTTTTTGCCCCTAACTTTTCAACTTTTTACACTTTAGTCCCTAGGCTCGTAAAATGAATTTCTTTTAATTTCTTCATTACCCAAGCCTAGCCAAATCTTTTTCATGCTCATAATAGCTTAATTTTTTCATTTATTCACATTTTCTACACACATTTTACAACTTTTACAAATAAGCCCCTATTTGACATTTTCATCAAAAATCACTTAGTAAATGTTGTTTATCTAACACCAAACATAAATTTTCTACCCTTAGACATCAAAATACACAAATATCCAACATGGGTAAAATCATTAAAAACGGGCCAACAACGGACTTACAATCGAGGTTGGAAGTGGCCAAAACCCTAGCTATGGACTCCCTTGTGATTTTTAGCTATGGGGGATGAAATTAGAAAGATGAACGTCTTTTATTTGTTTTATTTTGTCTTTATTCGCTTGATGACCAAAATGCCCTTAATGCCTAACTTTGATATTTCACATAACCATGTCCATTTTTGTCCATCTTAAAGTATAATGGTCGAATTTCCATTGAAGGACCTCCAATTTAAAATTTCATTACAATTAAGCACCCATAGCTTCTAGAACACACATTTTGCACCTATTGCAATTTAGTCCTATTAGTCAAATTGAACACTCTATTTATAAAATTTTTAACGAAATTTTCATGTAATCATTCAATCATACTATAAACTTTATAGAAATAATAAAATAATTATTTATACTTTAGATTTATGGTTTCGAAACCACTATTCTGATTTGACTCTAAAATGGGCTATTACAATATTAGTCATACAATTTAGTTGTAAATTGTTCATAGTTTATTTTGGAGATGACGTGACTGTAACGCCCTGAATTTCGGGATTTTTCGGGTTTTTGTGATTTTTGGTGAAATCTTGAAATTTTGGTATTTTGGTTACTGAAATTATGTTTAAGTGTGTTAGTGGGCCTTTAGAAGGCTCAAGCCTAAGTTAAAACCTGATAGAAATATCAACTTGGTTTTTAAGTGAAAGGGACTTGGTTAAGTGGGCCTTTAAGAAAAAGTTAGTAAATTGGGACACAAAGAGGGCCTTGGTAAAGTGGCAAGGGGGCGCCACTAAGCTCCTAAAAAAGTGGCGTGTGGACTAAGTTTAAGGGCCAGAGTTCAAGCCACAAGGTAAGCAGATGATACATTTAGTGGTATCAGAGTCCGGTTGCAACAACTCGGCTATGGATCGGGTCCAAAAATATTTTTGAAAATTCTTAAAATTTAGGCCCAAGAAGGGTATTTTGGAAATCGGTTTCTGAAAAATTTAGGAAAAACCCTTTTCAAACTTGATTTCTTCAAAATATACATGTTTTAAAGGTTTGATTTTGAAAAGTCCAAATCTTTCTGAGTTTTCTGAAATCTGGTTTCTAAAGAAGTGGCACACTGAATCCTCGACACCAAGTTTGTAAGTATTACTGTTTCTCATATTGTACTATACTGAAATATCACTGTAGTTAGAACTAAGACCCTGTTATGATACTATAGATAGGGTAGTACTGAAAACTGTAGAGACTGAGACTGTAGGGAAACTAAACCCTAGAAAACCTGAGACTGTAGCTAGGCAACAATTTCGCGAAAATAAACTCTGAAACTCTATCTGTACATAAGACATTTGTAATAACCAACTGAAATATTAAACTAATGCCATAAAACTAGTAATCAGATAAGTCGATATGAGTACGAGAGCTGCTCGTTGATAAATGATAAATTATACATATTTTTACCTCATGTTTAGCCTATATTTTGGATGAATTATCAATAATTTTGTGAGAATTGGTGCTCTTAATCTTTCTTTTCATGTCTTACACTCAGGAGAGCTTAGGGAAGAGAAAAGAACAGAAAATGGACCAAAAATCAGAGAAAATGGGCCAAAATGTGAAAACGCATGACCCAAGAAGTCACCACACAGCCGTGGCAGACGGCCGTGCCACACGAAGACCACACGGTCCTGCCCCCGACAAGCACGGCCTGGCCACACGGCCGTGCCACCCAAACATTCCAGAACACAGCCTCTTGTTAAAATCACACGGGCATGGCACATGGGCGTGTTCTAGTCATGCGGAAGAGGAATTTCACTCGGATTTAGATGCTTAGGGGCTAAGAAACCATTCTAAACTCTATATAAAGACCCTAGGAGGCAACTCTAAGGGGGGTGACTCTTTTCTCTCAGGAAAGAGTGCCATATTTCTGCCAACACAAAGAGTGAAAGCAAGGGATTACTCCAAGGAAAGCCGATTGATTCATCCCAGAAGCCAAGATTTCTACATCACGACAGAGGATCTCCCTAAATTCCTTCAGGGGTTTTCGGGTTCTTTATGTTTTGTTATCTTAATTCTTCTGAGATGTTTTCTTTCTATATTATGAACTAAACCCCTCAAATACTTGGGGGGATGAAACCTAATACGAAACTTGTTATTATTTATTCTTGAGTTATATGATAAATACTTGAGTTGTTCTTAATTATGTGTGCTTAATTCTTGTGTTAATAAGCCTAGGTATTAATTCAAGAAACGGATGTGCTTAAAGCAGAAGAGCAAAAGTCCTTGTGATAAGAGTAGATCTACCATAATTAAGCGAAGCTGCATGCAACCCTAGACATAGGGCCACATAAATCTGCCGGATTAGGGTCAAACCTAATATGGGGAACCATAGATCGAATTAATGTAACCTAGGGTGTTAATTAATAAAGGAACTTTAGTTAACAACCTAGGCCTAGTTGCTCTTTGGTTTAGCATAAATTAGGGATTTATACGGATCAAGTCAAGTGAATAAATCATCTAGCTCAAGAACCAATAACAAGTGAAGTCTAGGTGGATTCTTCCTTAAGTATTGCTTATATCAATCAGCTTTTCCATAAAAGTTTTCCCCAATTTACTTTTTGTGCACTTTTAGTTAGTTTTAGAATTAGTTTCAACCAAACCTCTTTTATTTTTAGGCTAGATAATAGAAAGGAAGTAAGTATTAGTACTTTTAGTTCCCTTGGGTACGATAACTCAGTCTTGCCGCTAAACTATACTACTGTTCGATAGGTGCGCTTGCCTTTAAGATCGTGATATTAGTTAGTTTTGGTGTGATAAGTTTTTATAAATTTTATTACTTAATATTGCGAGTCATATCAAGTTTTTGGCGTCGCTGCCGGGGAACTAAAATATTAAGAAAACTCGATTTCTATTACTTTAGCCATAACTATATTTATTTATTTTCAGTTTTTATTTATTTTTATTTTATTTATTTATTTATTTATTTATTTCTCTTTTCTTTTATTTTGTTTATTTTATATTTCTTTGCTTTCTTTTTCCCTTCTAGGTATTTCTAGTTTATGACTAGAAACAACCCAACAGGACCATTACTTTTTGATGAAGATTTAGAGGCAACAGTTCACAGAAATCGCAGAGAGATCAGACGAAGCCTACAATATCCAGAACAAGACCAAGAACAAAGGCCAGAGATGGAAGCAAATCAAAACATTCCACCACCTCCCGCAATCGTCGCGCCACCAGCAAATCAGGAAGAAGTTCCTCGCACTATGTATGATTATGCCAAACCTAGTTTGGCTGGTACCCAAACTAGCATTCTTAGACCTACTATTGCTGCTAATAATTTTGAATTAAAGCCTAACACTATTCAGATGATACAACAATTGGTGTAGTTTGATGGTTTACAGGATGAAGATCCCAATTCACACATAGCCAATATTTTGGAACTTTATGATACTTTTAAAATTAATGGCGTTTCTGATAATGCCATTCACCTAAGGCTATTTCCATTCTCTTTGAGAAATAAAGCCAAACAGTGGTTAAATTCTTTACCACAAAGCTCAATCACCACATGGGAACAGATGACCGAAAAATTTTTACTTAAATATTTTCCTCCAGCTAAAACAGCTAAATTACGAAAAGAAATCTCTTCTTTTGTGCAGATGGATTTAGAGACACTCTACGATGCCTGGGAGAGATACAAATATCTTTTGAGAAGATGCCCTCATCATGGCCTACCTTTATGGCTCCAAGTTCAAACCTTTCACAATGGTTTGAATCCATCAATAAGGCAAATGATCGATGCCGCCACAGGAGGAACAATCAATAACAAAACACCAGAAGCAGCTTATGAAGTTATTGAAGAGATGTCACTAAATAATTATCAGTGGCAAGTCATAAGGACAAAGCCGACGAAAACTGCAGGAGTTTAAAATATTGATGCTGTCGCTATGCTTTCTAACCAAGTAGAACTTCTAAATAAAAAGTTTGATCATTTTGTTGGTTCTACGTAGGCACAAGCAGTAATGCAGTGCGACACAACTCAGGCAAATATGTTCACTCCAGACTACTCATCTTCTGCCAATGGCACAGAAACCAAGTAGGCCAATTGTATGGGTAACAATTTTAGATCTCAAAATAATCCATATAGTAACACATATAATGCAGGTTGGCAAAACCACCCCAATTTTTCTTGGGAAGGTCAAGGGAATCAAAGACAACAACCCCCTCAAGGATTTCAGCAGCCACCGCCGCAACAGGAGAAAAAGCCCAATCTTGAAGAGATGTTTACCAAATTCATGGCCATGTTAGAAACCTAATTCCAGAACACTAAAACGGCATTAAAGAACCAGCAAGCATCAATCAAAGGCCTTGAGAATCAAATTGGTCAACTCGCCAAGTTAATATCAGAAAGACCACAAGGTGGACTTCCAAGTAACATTGGGACCAATCCTAAAGAGCAACTTCATGCCATAAATACAACAGATGAGGAGGCATTAACCAAAGACGACCCAAAGCTAGGTGAGGAACCTAAGGTGAGTAAAGGTAAGGTAGAGGCAAGCTACAACAAGCCAGATATCAACGAACACAAGCCTCGTACACCATACCCAAGGGCGCTACAGAAAGACCGCACAGATGAACAATTCGGTAAGTTTCTCAAACTCTTAAAAAACTTACACATTAACTTACCATTTGTTGAAGCAATTTTGCAGATGCCAGACGCGGTTCAATTCTTAAAAGAACTCTTGACAAACAAGCGGAAGCTAGAGGAGAAATCTCATGTGGAATTAAATGCAGTCTACTCAGCTATTCTACAAAATAGACTACTGACCAAACTAAAAGATCCAGGGAGTTTTACTATCCCTTGTTTACTTGGTAGCTTAGAGGAAAAAAATGCTTTAGCTGATTTAGGGGCAAGCATAAATGTCATGCCTTATAACCTGTTTAAACAACTAGGTCTTGGAACCCCTAAGAAAACCAAGATGAGCATTCAACTAGCTGATAAAACTATTAGGGCACCTAAGGGAATAATTGAAGATGTACTTGTCAAAATCGATAAATTTATATTCCCAGTCGACTTTGTTGTTTTAGATATTGACGAGGCTAACAATGTACCCTTAATTTTAGGGTGACCCTTTTTAGCAACTACTAGAACTAAAATTGATTTAGAAACAGGTGAACTCAAATTACGAGTAGGTGATGATACAGTCACCATACGAGCTCATAACTCACTTAAAACTACAGACGAAAATAGAGATTTGAGTCCCTGTACAAATACTGAGCTCACCACACAAATTCTTGTGCAAGACGTACTTCATATAAAGACGACACAAATAATGGCTACTTCACCTACAAGAGATGAACCAGAAAAGCGAATGCTCCAGATCGAGGAACTAGATGAGTGGCTGAACTTTAACGAAAAGCCCAAAATATGCCACACTAAAACGGATCATCACCAAAACGACCATCAGGGCCAAACAGATCAACTCAAGGTGGGAGATAAGGTAATTTTAGGGGAAGACGATCCACGAAGCTCAAATTCAAAAGAACATACGAGTGATACACCCTGTTTCACAATAATGAAAGTCTTTCCATACGGCACGATTGAGGTAACTCACCCAACCCTCGGTATTTTCAAGGTAAACGGTTATAGGCTTAAACACTACAAAGGTGAAAATTATATAGACTACAGGGAGGAGCTTCAGCTCCACGAAATCCCTTCATGATACATCGAAGCAGAGTCGAGCTTAGACTCTAAATAAGTGCTTCTCGGGAGGCAACCTGAGCACTAACTTAGTAATTTTTCATCTATCTTGTTTTTAATATTTTTCATGGATCTCACTAACCCTTTTTAATGTAGAGATTTAGGACCACAGGCCAGTCCCACGGGCGTGTCCCAGGCCGTGTGAACCCTTTAAACAGAGACACGGTCGTGTACCCAGGACATGTATAAACAGAGCACAAATTTTCCCAAAACACGGGCCACCGATAAATTGCCACGGCCGTGCGACACGGCTGTGGTGACCTTTCAACTTCAACACGGGCTACCAACAATTTCCCATGGCCGTGCAACATGGCCGTGGCAACCCTGCAGCATCAACACAGGCTTGTACAAATCCCCACGCCAATTTTCCCAGATCGTGGAAAACACTGTCAAAATTCACACGGCCGTGGAACCTATCACACGACCGTGTGAAGCACGAACATGATCGCACACGGCCATGTATACCATCACACAACCGTATGAGTGACAAAGAACCGATCTCTCACGGTCGTGTAAAACATTTCCACGGGCGTGTCCTTCGAACCAGGCGCGCCAAAACCCCCGGATTTCAAAAGGCACGGGCAAAACACGACTCACACGAGCGTGTGACATGCTCGTGTGACCCAAAAACTATAAATATGGGCCACTATTCATTTCCTTTTTCACCCAAAACCCCAAATCTCTCTCATCCAAACTCTTCCTAAACACCATAAGCGCCGCCACAGCCCTCAAACCACCACCGTACCCGTAATCAGCCGCCCCACGCCCGTGTAAACCCACCCCACGACCAACCCACGGCCGTGCAACATCAAATTTGGTTCTATTCTCTCATTTTTCTCTTTTATTTATTTCTATTTCATTTTTATTCTCTAACTATGTAATTTTACTTTATTTTTAGATGTTTAATCAAGCATGGAATTAGGAAAATTAGGATGAATAATCTAGATAGAACACATTAGGATTACATGCCACTTAATTTCATTTTTTACTTTCCACTTAGAATTCATTTTCATTGCCATTTAAACTCATATTTGCATGCCATTTTTGTCACTAATTTACTATATTTACATACCCATATTTCTTAGTTTTGTTACAAGTTTCAACATGATTAATTTCTACTATTCAGGTTAATCCTTAGTTTATGTTTTCTTAAGACCATTATATTCTATATTATCTATTAAGTTTAATTTCAATCTTTAGGACTAATACTTTTGTTATTTTATTTTCAGATACTATGTCATCATTACGCGCTAGAAAGGCTGCTGTCCCCACCTCAAAGAAATGAAAAGGGCCAAGGAGTTCATCATCAAGGCCCACCTCCGAGGTTCGACACCCATTCATCACGTTCGCCCAAGCCTCGCAAGAGGAACATTATCAACTACTCAGAGCTCGCCCTATATCCACGGGCCGCTGCATAGACTGGGGCGACCTTGAGCAAATCCATTTGGTGGATGACATCCGGGCCTTACTGATGACAGAGCCATGGGAGCAGTTCTTCCAGATTATCGAGCCCATATACTTGGAACTCACTTTAGAGTTCTGCTCTACATTCTTCCTACAGACCGTGATGAATAGATTCGACGACCCAGGGACGGTCCAGTTCCGTTTGGGAGGACTCGTGTGACGCCTCAGCGTGCCAGAATTCGGCATAGCACTTGGGCTTTACACAAAGCAATTTATGATGGACGAGGACTTCCCCACCCTTTCTCGTCGTATCCACATTCGGCCCGTCAACTGCTAGAATGAGATCGCCCCAGGACGCCAAGCCTATGACCCCAGCGTCAGCAAGGCGACCGCCCTCGTGCCATCTCTGAGGTACATTCATGCTCTTCTTGCTCACATTCTTACAGGTAGACGAGAGAGCACCAGCGTCGTCAACACTCACGACGTCTACTTCCTGTGGTGCATGGCAAACGGCCACATCATCGACTTAGCATACTTCATAGCGCACACCATGCAGCATCAAACAGAGAGGCACCGTAGAGGCGTCTTATCCATGGGGCCCTACAGCACGCGTCTGGCTCGTCACTTCGGGCTCCTCAACACTTCAACCTAGACATCCTCCTACACTTTGATCGTCAGATGTCTCCCCAAGGCATCACGACGATGTTACACATGAGGATGATAGAGCGGAGGCCAGGAGGTACCCCCTTCAATTCCGACTCGTCCAAGAGGGAGAGGACCCAGAGGACATTGCCGATGATGTCCCACCACCACAGGAGGAGGATGAACTAGCTGAGCCACCACGCCCCAGATGACCCACCCAGACAGTAGCCACACATGCTGACATATCCGAACGCCTAGATCGTTTTGAGCAGCAGTGCTTCCAGCACCTCGATTATATCGACGCCACCTTAGCGTAGATATGCCAGCACCTGAGCATCACCCAGCCACCGCGTGATCCATCCGAGGACTAGTTCCTATTATATTTATTTTATTTTATTTTATTTTATTTATCTTTTATCTTACTCTTATCTTAACTTGGATTTGAACATTGATTTTTATTTTCACCTTTTCTACCAACGTTGTTTTCTTTTTTTTTTTAATTTTTTTTATTTTCTTTCATTTTATCTTTTTCATTATTTGAATTTTAATATTTTTCGTATTTTGTTTTATTTTATTTCCTAACGGCCAACCCCTAACAAGTAATTTCTCTTGATCCAAATTCCCCACTACTAATAAATACTTTTGCAGTTTCAAAGGAGCTTTACAGCTCCAATCTCTATGAAAAAGGGAACACCTTGCCACAACTGCCAACTCTTCCACTCCCCGTCTCACTAATCCATCCAAAGTAGGGAGTTTCATACCTCTCCCTATCTTATGATTTTATTCTTTTATTGCTACTAATGCTATCTTTGTACATTGAGGGCAATGTACATCTTAAGTGTGGGGGGGGAACTTACTTTAAATCTTTATATTATCTTTGAAATCCCTAAAATTTTCTAACATTTTGCATTTTTCTCAATTGCATTATCTTCAACCTCCTATTATGAATTAATTCTGATTGATTTATGATTTTTATTGATATGTGAGAATTAAGACATAGATGCTTGTACTCTGATTATTCAAACTTTAAAACATTAGGAAGTCAAGCATGATAAGTTGAAATTTTTGAGAACCCCAATTTTTTTCATAAGTTCTTTTTCTTAATTCTAAGTGCTATCTTGAGATTTGAAATTTGCAGGATTGACATCAAAAGCCATAATTCTGGTGAGATTTTTAAGCCTTTTGAGGATACATTCTTTCGTGCTCACTTTTATTATTGCTTTGAGCGAGTCAACACTGATTTGTTATTCTAAAACTTGCTTTGATTATACATGTCAAGACCACATCATTGATTTGATATACCGATATGATAAATGCACCTAGGAATTACCTACTTACTCCACAAAAGCCTACCTCCATAAAGTAACCCCTAGTGAACCCCATTGAACCTAACAACCTTTTCTTTGACTTACCTCTAATATTAACCTATAACCCATTTTTGTTGAATTCCATTCAATTATTTGACCCCTATTTTTGTCGAGATTTGAGTTGAAATTTTTATCTAGCTTTATTCTCTTTTCCAAAATGTAAAATTTTATCCAATTTATTGTATTGTACTTGAGTTGTTCTTAAAAAAAAAATTGTATGTTCAGTTGTAATCTATAATAGTTCAAATATTTTTTGCATATTTCTATTTTAAGGCTACCAAGGTGGAAATGAGGTTATCATAAGAATTAGCCCGAAGAATATGTTCCTGTGATAGAGATTTTTCTAACTAGATAAATTTCTTAATTCAATCTCGATTCTAACCCTCTTTTGCAGCCTGTGACAACACCCCTAACCAAGCCCCGTTACAACCATTACAAGACCTTTTGATCGATGTATCATGTCAATCTATAGTGGTGGAGATGTGATTTTCTTGCAAGCCTATGGTAATAACTTTTTAGGTTGACTAGAGAGTACTTAATTTTTGAACCCTAAACACTTCGAGTGGATAGAGTGAATCTTTAGTAAGGATGTCAACTTCTGTTAATTAAGATTGAAAGATAATTACTTAGGAGAAGGGAGAAAACTTATGTTTCAATGATAAAATTCTCAACTTAGAGTGATTGAATCTTTAATGTTCTTCTGATTGAATATTCATTGTATAACTACTTGTGAATTAGTTTGAAACATTATTGATAAAGATTGTAAGTTGAGAAGAATGATTCTTTATCAGGGATTGAGATTTTGATTCTTTATTAGGGATTGAGATTTTGCTTGAGGACAAGCAAAGGCTTAAGTGTGGGGGTATTTGATAAACGATAAATTATACATATTTTTACCTCATGTTTAGCCTATATTTTGGATAGATTATCAATAATTTTGTGAGAATTGGTGCTCTTAATCTTTATTTTCATGTCTTACACTCAGGAGAGCATAGGAAAGAGAAAAGAACGGAAAATGGGCCAAAAACCAAAGAAAATGGGCCAAAATGTGAAAATGCACGGTCTAAGAAGTCATCACACGGCCGTGGCACACGGCCGTACCATACGAAGACCATACAGTCCTGCCCCCGACAAGCAAGGCTTGGCCACACGGCCGTGCCACCCAAACATTCCAGAACACGACCTCTTTTTGAAATCACACGGGCGTGGCACACGGGCATGTTCTAGTCGTGAGGAAGAGGAATTTCACTCGGATTTGGATGGTTAGGGGCTAAGAAAGCCATTCTAAACTCTATATAAAGACCCTAGGAGGCAACTCTAAGGGGGAGACTCTTTTCTCTCAGGAAAAAGCGCCGTATTTCTGCCAACACAAAGAGTGAAAGCAAGGGATTCCTCTAAAAGAAGCAGATTGATTCATCACAGAAGCCAAGAATTCTACATCACGACAGAGGATCTCCCTAAATTCCTTCAGGGTTTTTGGGTTCTTTATGTTTTGTTATCTTAATTCTTCTGAGATGTGTTCTTTCTTTATTATGAACTAAACCCCTCAAATACTTGAGGGGGATAAAACCTAAGACGAAACTTGTTATTATTTATTCTTGAGTTATACGATAAATACTTGAGTTGTTCTTAATTATGTGTGCTTAATTCTTGTGTTAATAAGCCTACGTATTAATTCAAGAAATAGATGTGCTTAAAGCAGAGGAGCAAAAGTCCCTATGATAAGAGTAGATCTACCATAATTAAGCGGAGTTGCATGAAACCCTAGACATAGGGCAACATAAATCTGCCGGATTAGGGTCAAACCTAATATGGGGAACCATAGATCAAATTAATGCAACCTAGGGTGTTAATTAATAAAGGAACTTTAGTTAACAACCTAGGCCTAGTTGCTATTCGCCTCGACAGAGGGTTTAGCATAAGTTAGGGATTTTTACGGATCAAGTCAAGTGAATAAATCATCTAGCTCAAGAACCAATAACAAGTGAAGTCTAGGTGGATTCTTCCTTAAGTATTGCTTATATCAATCAGCTTTTCCCTAAAAGTTTTCCCCAATTTACTTTTTGTGCACTTTTAGTTAGTTTTAGAATTAGTTTCAACCAAACCTCTTTTATTTTTAGGCTAGATAATAGAAAGGAAGTAAGTATTAGTACTTTTAGTTCCCTTGGGTACGATAACTCGGTCTTGCCGCTAAACTATACTACTGTTCGATAGGTGTGCTTGCCTTTAAGATCGTGATATTAGTTAGTTTTGGTGTGATCAATTTTTATAAATTTTATTACTTAATATCGCGAGTCGTATCACTCGTGGACGAGGCCGTGGGCATGGTCGAGGCAATGTCCAAGCTGGGTCTTCATCTTCGAAACACATGCCAGCTAGTGGGGCACGACAGCCACTGGCAGCTGAAAATGGGCCATATGATTGGGACGCAGGGGATGACGCCTTATCCCAGGCAATGTTAAGGGTTCTGGAAAGGGTCACTAGAGCTAATGTTGGGCCAGTAAATAGGGGATCTATTTCTGAGCGACTCCAGTGTAACGGAACGGAGGTCTTTAAGAGCATATCTGGAGTGGCCCCAAATGTAGCTGAGTATTGGCTGGAAGCTACGGAACGGATTATGGATTACTTGGATTGCTCGGTGGAGAAAAAGCTGAAAGGTGCAGTGTTGTTGCTGCTAGACGAGGCTTATCAATGGTGGATCATTGTAAGGTAGAGTACCCCAGCTGAGCGGGTAACCTGGGAACTATTTAAGATGTCCTTCAAGGGAAAGTACGTCAGAGCGAGCTATATAGATACACGTAGGAAGGAATTCCTGAACCTGACCCAAGGCAATAAGACCGTTACTGAGTATGAGGCAGAGTTTCTTAGGTTGAGTCGTTATGCCAGCGGTATAGTTGCCACTGAGTATGAGCGTAATATTTGATTTGAGGATGGCCTCAGAAACGAGCTAAGGGTGCTGATAGCTCCATAGAGGGAGTGCGATTTTTCTACACTGGTGGAGAAGCTAAGATAGCCGAAGAGGTGAAGCGAGCTGAATGGTAGAACCATGATAAGGATCAAAACCACTTTAGGAGGGATACTGGACCATCTGGAGCTACAAACCGAAATGTCAAAAGAGCTTGAGTGGAGGAACCGGTCTGAGCGGTTCTGGTGAATACAATTAGACTACAGCCTTGCGGGGACTGTGGGAGAGTGCATCTTGGAGAATGCTGGAAGCGTACTGGAGCATGTCTCCGATGTGAATCCAAGGAACATAGGATCAAGGACTGTCCTAGGAGACCTGCTCAGACTCAAGTTGCTGAACAAGGGGTTGTTCAACCAGTGCGAGGCGTACTTGGCTTTTGTGAGCCAAACTGAGACTGAAGATTTGACTGTGGAGACAGTCAGAACTATTAGGGACTTTCAAGATGTATTCTCTGAGGAGCTTCCTAGATTACCTCTGAACTGAGAAGTCGAGTTTAGAATCGACTTACTGCCTGGAAAGACTTCAGTGTCCATCGCGCCTTATAAAATGGCACCGAAGGAGTTAGTGGAACTAAAGGTACAAATCTAAGAGTTGCTGGATTGAGGCTTCATTAGACTGAGTGTGTCTCCATGGAGAGTACCGGTGCTGTTCATAAAGAAAAAGAATGGGACAATGCGTATGTGCATCAATTATCACCAATTGAATAAACTGACAATAAAGAATAAGTACCCACTGCCAAGGATCAACAATCTGTTTGATCAGCTTAAAGGAGCTTTAGTGTTGTCCAAGATCAATCTACAATCTGGATACCATCAATTGAGGGTAAAGGAAGTGGATATTCATAAGACAACATTCAGAACTCAGTATGGTCATTACGAGTTTCTGGTTATGCTGTTTGGACTGACAAACGCACCTGCAGCTTTCATGGATCTGATGAATCGAGTGTTCCAACCTTACTTGGACTGATTCGTAGTCGTATTTATCGACAATATTCTGGTATATTCAAAAACTAAGGAGAAGCATGATGAGCATCTCTGTATTATGCTGCAAGTGCTGAGAGAGAAGCAACTCTATGCAAAATTCAGTAAGTGTGAATTTTGGCTTCGAGAGGTGACTTTTTTGGGTCACGTTGTTTCTGCTGAGGGGATTAGGGTAGATCCTCGAAAAATTGAGGCAGTTCTGGAATGGAAGCCACCAAGGTCAGTATCAGAAATTTGGAGTTTTTTGGGGCTGGCAGGCTATTACGGAAGATTTGTAGAAGGGTTTTCTCTGTTGCTGAGGAAAGGGGTAGCATTCGTATGGACTGAGAAACAACAAAAGGCTTTTGACAAGTTGAAAAAGGTATTTACTGAGGCACCAATGTTGATTCAGCCAGAGTTTGGGAAGGATTTCACTGTGTACAGTGATGCTTCGCATGTGGGTCTAGGCTGTGTGTTGATGCAAGAGGGTAAGGTAGTCGCTTATGCTTCACGACAGTTGAAGCCTCACGAAGCGAATTACCCTACGCATGATCTAGAGTTGGCGGTAGTGATCTTTGCATTGAAAATCTAGGGACACTATCTATATGAGGAAAAGTGTATTATATACACAAACCATAAGAGTCTCAAGTATCTGTTGACTCAGAAAGAGTTGAACCTTCGGCAACAGAGATGGATAGAATTGCTTAAGGACTATGACTGTTCGATTGAGTACCACCCAGGCAAACGTGGTGGCTGATGCACTAAGCCGAAGGGCTATAGCTGAGTTGAGAGCGATGTGTGCTCGTTTGAGTCTGTACGATGATGGAAGTCTGTTGGTGGAGTTGCAAGTGAGACCAACTTGGATTGAGCATATTAAAGAGAAGAAATTAAAGGATGAATAGTTAGTTCCTCGATTTCAGCAAGTTGAGAATGAGGAGAATTCAGATTTTGGACGGAATGCTGATGGAGTTCTTTGCTTTCGTGGAAGAGTTTGTATTCCGAAGGACTCTGAATTGAGGTAGTCGATTTTGAAAGAGGCTTATGGTGGACCTTGTGCCATGCATCCTGGAGGAAATAAGCTGTATCGAGGCTTGCGAGAGGTGTACTGGTGGCCTGGACTTAAGCGAGAGGTGACTGAGTTTGTGAGAAAATGTCTGACATGCCAGCAAGTAAAGGCTGAGCACCAATTGCCTTCTGGATTGTTACAACCGGTAAAAATTCCACTTTGGAAGTGGGAGAGAGTTACTATGGATTTCGTAAGTGGGCTACCTTTGATACCCTCCAAGCAGGACTCTGTGTGGGTAATTGTGGGTAGGTTAACGAAATCTACCCATTTCATACTTGCCTGAACTGATTACTCACTGTAAAAGTTGGCTAAGCTATATGTGGCAGAGATAGTGCGACTGCATGGGGTGCCAGTTTTGATTATTTCTGATTGAGACCCTAGGTTTACATCTCGATTCTGGCAAAAGTTGCATGAGGCATTGGGTACACGATTGGACTTCAGCACTACTTTTCGCCTTCAGACAGATGGACAGTAGGAAAGGGTTATTTAGGTTCTGGAGGATATGTCAAGGGGTTGTGTCATCGACTTTTGAGGTAGTTGGGAGGACTACTTACCATTGGAGGAATTTGTATACAACAATAGTTATCAAGCGAGTATTTAGATGGCTCTATATGAAGCACTGTATGGGTGAAGGTGTCATACGCCTACCTGTTGGACGGAGTTGGGAGAACGACAAGTTCTTGGACTGGAATTAGTAGCAGACATTGAAAGTAAGGTTAAGTTGATTAGAGATCAGTTAAAAGAGGCATCTGATAGGCAGAAGTCATATGCGGATCTAAAGCGTAAGGAGATTGAGTTCACTGTTGGGGATATGGTCTTCTTGAAGGTTTCGCCTTGGAAGAAGATCTTGAGGTTTGGTAAGAAAGGCAAATTGAGTCCGCGGTTTATTGGGCCTTATCGGGTTCTTAAACGTGTAGGGCCAGTAGCGTATCAGTTGGAGTTGCCACTGAAGTTGGATAGAATCCATGACGTCTTTCATGTGTCTGTGCTAAGACGGTATCGATCAGATCCTTCACATGTCATACCAGTGGAGGAGATTGAGGTGAAGACCGATTTGACCTTTGAAGAGGAGCCTGTGCAAATACTGGACCGAGAGGTAAAAGAATTGAGGAAGTAGTCAGTTCCATTAGTGAAGGTGCTTTGGCGTAACCATGGTAGGGAAGACACTACTTGGGAGCCCGAAGAGACAATGCGGCAACAATACCTTCAACTATTTGGATCAGGTAAATTTCAAGGCCGAAATTTCTTTAAGGGGGTAGAGCTGTAACGCCCTGAATTTTGAGATTTTTTGGGTTTTTATGATTTTTGGTGAAATCTTGAAATTTTGGTATTTTGGTTACTTAAATTAGGTTTAAGTGTGTCAGTGGGCCTTTAGAAGGCCCAAGCCTAAGTTAAAACCCGACAGAAATATCAACTTGGTTTTTAAGTGAAAGGGACTTGGTTAAGTGGGCCTTTAAGAAAAAGTTAGTAAACTGGGACACAAAGAGGGCCTTGGTAAAGTGGCAAGGGGGCGCCACTAAGCTCCTAAAAAATTGGCGTGTGGACTGAGTTTAAGGGCTAGAGTTTCAAGTCACAAGGTAAGTAGATGATACTTTTATTTTTGTGCATGTGCCGAGCATGTGATAGAACTCAGGTGGAATTCGGCTAGGGCTTTAGGAAGGTTGGGCCGTTCGTTTGAATGGCCATTAAGGCAAGTTTTATTGTCTTTTCTGTCTTGCCGAATTAGGGTTAGCCACCTGGGGTTTCACTTTTGTCCATTCTCTTCTCAGTGTACCAAAAAGCTGAAAATGTAAGTTAGTTCTCCTAGGTGCCGAATTCTTCCTTCTCTTCTCCTCTCTTCTATTCTTTTCTTTTTCTTTTCTTCCGTAGCCGAAACTACCTCTCCTCCTCATTCATCTTCCCTTTTCTTTGCTTTAAAAACCGAATCTACCATTCTTTTCTACTAAAACCCATCAACTGCTAAAAGCCAAAATCCCGAAAGGCTACTTCTTGTGTCGATTTCTTCTAGCCGAATCCTCCTACCTTTCTTGCATCTCTTTTGGCTGATTCTCACATCCTCTAAACCCCTAACCCCTGTCAGTAACACTACTTCAAAACCACAACACTAAATCATCTTCTTATTTACCGTTCAAAAGTCGAAACCACCATATTTTGAGGGACTTGGAGCCGAATCTTTAGATCTATGAGACTCGATCTCTGCTAGTGTTTAGGGGCTAGATTCATCAAATCTGAGTAAAAATGGAAGGGGAATCTGTGGTAAGTACTTGACATCTCAGATCTATTCTCTATTTCAGGATTTAGAAAAGCTGAAATCCTTAGAGTTTGAGGGAGGCTGTCGATTGGGGCTTAGGGCTCTAAAGGTTATTAACAAATGATTTATTTTGGTATTAGTGTGTTCTAGAGGCGATTGATTGAAGGCTTGGACAAGTGGACTGACTAGATCTAGATCTAGTCACTAGTTTCGGTAAAGGTAAGATCCCAAGGGCCTTAGGAGTTGATGACCGATTGTGGTAAGTAAATTATGGTTGTTGTCACTGTATTTTGGATCTGATGTGTCTAGTGATCGATTGTAGGATCGTGGGAGATCTCATTTACAGTTGTCGCAAATCAAGTGTGTATCGAACACCCTTCTGTAGTCTAAATCGGCAAAAGCCGAAAAGCCAAAATGTCAAAATTCTAGCATTTCGTGGACTTACGAGCATGCGAGCACTCATGGGCCGGTTGCAAGTGATAGATCTGTAATCAAAATCAGTAAGGCTGGTAAGTGCGCGATTCCGTGCACTTCAGTAAGTTTGGGCCTTGATGGGCCAAATGTGGGCCCAATGGGCTTACGGGCCCATATAGGTGAAATAATGCGATAAACGTGTTCTGGTAGATTATTGGTCCAAACTGCTAAAACTGGTATATCAATAATAAAATTTGGACTAAATGGGCTTAAATAGCTAATAGACATTGTAGGGCCCAGTAGGGGTTTTAGGGCCCAACAGTTAAAGACCATTAAAATGGGTTAGTTAAGTTACTGAAATGGAAATGAGACTGCCAATAATTAAAAGTCGCATAAAACCCTAAAAACTGATGAAATTACTGAAATATCCTTATAGGTGCAAAATTACTATTTTACCCCTAGGTGCAAGATGACTGTTATACCCTTAGGGCTAAATATGACTGAAATGCATGATTTACTGTTTTGTTTACTGTATGCCATATCATGAATATCTATTGTATGGGGGTGGATTATTGATGGAGGAAGTTCTGAAAGTGGCTTCACCACATGCTGGAGGCTTTGCCTCATATTTCTGTTATCTAAGTAGCTATGTTACAACTGTGGAGTGTAGGGCTGGGTGGGTTGAGTTATTCCCCACATGGAGTGTAGGGTTGGTACGGGTGGAGTGCAGCGGTTGGGTGGGTTGAGTAGTCTCCCCACATGTAATGGGCTTGTATTCATAATTAATATCTGTTCTGCAACTGAAATGGGCCTATGGGCCGTACTATTAACTAAAAATGGCTAAGGCCCAGTTTACTGTATCTGGATAGGGCTTCGGCCCATTAAGTACTAAGACTGGATAGGGCTTAGGCCTAGTGGGCTTGAGCTGATTTGGGCTCTGGATGGGATTCTTTGCACACTGAGTTTCCAAACTCACCCTTTTCTCTCCATCCATGCAGGTGAGCCCGAGATTGGTGGACTTGGAGCTGGGAGGGATTCAGAGTGGTCACATGGACTGCAGTTATTTAATTAAGTTCTATTTTAACTTATTTTATTTTCGTATTTATTTTTAATTATTTTTATTATGGTTTTGTGTTTGTAATAAGGCCGCTCTCATTATTTTTATTTTGGGTTCTTAATTACTTATTCATACACTACTTTAATTATTTTGAATATAGCTGCGTAAGTTTTTCTTAAAATTAATCAAATGGTTTCAAAATCTCATCACACGTTTCAAACGAGTAACAAAGTTAAGTTTTAATATTATCCTCTTAATAACTAGTAATGGTTAGATGTAGGTGATGTGACACACCATATTTGGCCGTAACGTCTGGGTCGGGTTTAGGGTGTTACAGTGACATTTTGCAACTAGACCTGTTGACTAGGTCGAGTATAGTTTGTTTCAGGGATGAATTGATTTGAGCATGAAATGATTTGGCTATGTATTGAAATTTGATATATGAAACATATAAATATGTTTGAAGCATTGGTTACCCTATTAACGATCTTGAGCAAAGGTAGGTATAGTTGGCATGCCATAAGATTAGCATACGAGATTATACTTTGGTTTATACCAATGAGGTGTGGAGTGCATACTATACTTTGTGTAACACTCTCAACCTGACTCGATTCACCGGGTCTAGATCTCGAGTGTTACCACATATAACTTAGCAAAATCTCAAAAATAGTGGACATTACTTCTTATTTAAAACATTTCTCTTGTCAATTTATTTAAAGGCTCAACATCAAAAATATAAGGTAAGGTATTTTAAAACAAAATACTACATCAATTTGGTTACAACTTATTACAACACCAAAAGTTTGCTAAGGACAAACTCTTAAAGACATAATTCTATTATACACCACTTTTCTAGATTGACCACTATATGCATAACAACCAGTTCACCCCTTCCTTGTCGTATTCCTAGCATTGTTCCTCTTGGCATAATCATTCATAACAATACCTGAAACATAAACAAAACATTTGTAAGTTATACAAATTTAGTGAGTTTAAACACAAAATACCTTTAAACTTTTCTTGCTGAATTTCTACATTTTGTCTCTTTGGATTACCATTTCTGTCTTTGGTGGATATATATACTTTATACTAACTTACACACCACTTACCTTTCTTTACTTATTATCTTTCACTTAACTCTTTGGTTATCTTTAGATCTTACCAGACGATACAATCTCTTCTGTTATCATCAAACAACCTTCAACGTTTATTCTAGAATAATTGATCACTGGTACTATTCTCTTGGCGGATACTACTTATAGATCATTCATTTGGCAAATACCTTTACTAAGTCTGATAATCATAACATATCTTAACTCAGACCAATGTATACTCATACCGATGAGAATTATTCTAGATTATTTAGAAGAATCCTAACACAACCTTGTTACAAAATAATAGGATAAACCAAGATGCCAATCAAGTTAGATTCCATAAGATTTTAGAAAGAGTTAGGATACCATTTAGATATGACAGATACCAAATACTCAAGTTTTTAGCACTATGTAACTCAAACAAACTTAGATTGGCAAATGCTTATACCTTTCATGACTACAAATATGCCCATATTCGAGACTAATAGATTACCATGACAGATACTCTCTTTGAACATACAAATACACCCTTATCTTCAAGAGACTTCCCTTAAGACTCTTTCGATTACATCACAAAACTAATTCAACCAAATTAACTTTAATTGTACATAACCTTACCATATACTTATCTATAAAAAATTCTCAAAATTTATATAGAACTTACCACAAATGCGGATAACCATATTATATCACATAGATATCATCAAATACACCAATATGATGATACATAACTTATCACAAAATTCATATAGAATACACCACAAATGCTTTGCAGATCACATTACACAAGTAGACATACAGAATCATGTGTTTACTGTACCAGTGAACTTTCATAGTAGGTGCCATGGGTTTCTCCCTCATAGTTTTATACATAATTTCATGTCGTGATCTGTCAGTTCCATCTACACATTATCGAAAGAATCATCATGAATATTCATATAGTCATATCTTGCCATAGGTCTCAGCCACATGGACATACACATTCTCATGTCGTGATCTGCCAGTCCTGTTTTTATCTTGATGAAGGCTACACCATGAGTATTTTCATATCATACATTACCATGGGTCTCAACCACATGGTCTTACACTTATTTTCTTATCATGGTCTGTCAATCGGGTTAGCAATATAACTACCCTACTAGAGGCATCATAAGAGACATTTTACCCAGAGTTTACTTACCCAGATTTGTTCACGCATAGCTGATCGATTCATATATTCCTATATCAAACTTTACCTGCGTTGTAACAGCTCGATTTAGGCCCTAGTCAGAATAGTGATTTCAGGACCACATATCTGAGTTGAAAAAATATTTTAATATTATTTTTCGTGCCTAAAATATGTGAATTAGCATGTGTGAAAGTTTCGTATACAAATTTGATTATTTGTGTGCTTAATTTGTAAAAAGGACTAAATTGCATAAAAAGTAAAAGTGACTAATTATGTGTTTTAATGCTGAATTGAATTTGGCTTTTAAGTAGGAAGGCCTTAATGGGTAATTAAACCATTCTATTTGATGGTGGACATTAATGGCCTTGTTATTAATGTTTTATATGTTTATAAATCATGGACATTTTGGTAATTCATGTTTTTGTCATGGATTAAATAAAACAAAAGCTTAAAAAAAACAAAACCACTATGTGTTCTAATAGCCAAAAATCAAAGAAAAGAAAAAAGGTTTTGTGTTTTGTTCATTCGACATTTGGAATCAAGAATTAAGGTACGTTTTGGTTTTAGTTTTTGATATTTTTATGTTTTTGAGGTTGTTACTTAGTCTATTAACAAGCCCATGTTGTAATTTAAAGAATTGGTGATGTTTTTGAGGTGTTCCATTGATGAAATGGTGAGCTTTGTGATAATAGTTGGTGTTAAATGAAAGATATGTGTTAGATTAATATGTTTTGTTCTTGGATTTTTGATGAAATTAGCTAATTTGGGCTAAATTGAGAAAATGGTATTTTGAGGGACTAAAATGAGAAATTTTTGAAATATGTGGGCTTGAATGGACTAGAGAGAAATTCAGCTATGCTAGATTAAAATGAAATTATGTGTATTTGATGACTTTATGAAATAGGGACTTAAGTGTAAAATTGTGAAAATGTGAGGGCTATTTTGTAAAATGCCCTAATTGTGTGTCCTTGGATTGAATTGATTGTGTGATTGAATGAGTTAATTTTAATATGTATAGATCAATAAAAGTGAATCTGGACTTAGATCACAGGAAATCGAAAGTCGATGAGTAATTGACTCTTTTCGACAAATCACACTCGATGTAAGTTCATAAGTAGTAATTTCATTTTAAATGCTATTAAATGCATTGATATCAAATGGAATGAGATGAATGAAATATCAAACGAGATGGGATTAGTAAATGTGCTATGATGAAAGGGGATAATATGGAAATGAATTGTGGGAAAGCTCGGTTGAACCGTAGGATTATATTTGAAATGTTAATGGCATGTCATTAAATAGTGAATTGGCTTCGGGCCATGATATCGGCACTACGGGTGTGAGAAATACCTTGATTTGGCTACGGGCCATGGTATAGGTATGGTAAAGGAGCAACCTTGAGTTGGCTACAGACCATGGTATAGGTACTTATCGGATGTAATGTTCATATATTCGACTTGTAATTCGGATGGTTCAACGAATGGGCTATTATTTTGAAATGAGAAATGGTTGTACAGATTAAGCATGTACGTATGATGTTTATATTTATACATGAGTAACTATGTGATGAACTCATGTGAATCAAGGTAGAAAGGTCCATGTAATTGGATAAACCATGTTGTAAGACATGGATAAAGGTTTGTGATATTATGCTTATGTTGGAATTGAGCAAATGGTTGATTTATGATTGAGTTTGCATATTGAAATACTTGCTTATGACTTACAAAGCTTTAATGCTTACTTGGTGTGTTCATTCCTATTTTATAGATTATCAAAGCTACTGAAGGCTCGGGAATCGTCAAGGATCCTCATCGTACTATCAGAACTAAATTTGGTACCTTTTGTGGTTGTAAATAGTTAAGTATGGCATATATAGGCTAGAGGTATTTTAAATATATATATTTTGAGTTGTATATATGTTAAGCCAAGTGATTTGGATAACTAATAGTTTGTGATTATTCTTGGATTTGGTATGTGGTTTATGATGCATTTATGGTATGATATATTGTGCATATATGGCCTATTTCAAAAGGGTCATTTTGTCATGAATCAAGTAGTGATTTTGGTAAGTTTTGGATATGAATTGAAACGAGTATTGAATGAGTTACGAAATATAGGTATGGACGTGAATGTGGTTTGTGATATAGTATGTTTTGATATGGATTTGGTGTGTGAATTGGTTGTTAATGAATTGCTCTTAATGGTGTATGTTTTGGGCATGAAATTGGCTGAATTTGAGTTGTAGATGTTGCATATTTGATGATTATAGGTACAAGGAAAATTGGGTGAGAAATATGGCTTAAACGAACCTATTTCGTCCCACATGGCCTGAGTACACGGGCGTGTGACTCGACCGTGTAACCCCTGTTTTGTAGCTAAGTTAGACAGTATGGCACACAGACTGGACACACGGCCATGTTTGGTGACAGTGTAGCCAACTCAGGATGACACACAGGCTGGACACACGAGCGTGTCTAGTGACTGTGTGACCCTAGTTAGTGTTGCACACGGGCTAAGGTGAGTTGTGGGGCACGGTCGTGTGAGACACACGGCCTAGCCACACGGGCGTGTGCCCTATTTTAAAAGAAAATAAGTTTCATAAAAGTTACAAATGTCATCGGTTTAGTCCTGACTCACTCCTTATACATGTTTAAGGTCTTGTAGACCTTTTAGAAGGACTTTATGTTTATGTATGGCAATTATGTGATGATAAATGATATGAGAATGTAAGGTGATTGTATATTGATGTGTTTGATCAGTAATACCTCGTAACCCTAGTTCGGCGATGGATATGGGTTAGGGGTGTTACATGCGTACTTACTGATCACTTTCTATTCATGTAGTAGTTCACACATAATATCACCACACATGCATAGCTTTTTTACTATGCTTCACCTACTTACCCATTATCTGAGGTGTTATCTTTATATATATAAGTTTTTACCTGAACAATTAACATACAGGAGTCAGGATAGTGACTCACCTGATACCCACCTAAATTGTAACTCGAAGCTCCAAACTCATACATCCATATCGACCTAGCAGCAATAGCTGCTCAAGGAACATAAATCCATCACTCATTTACAAACAAATTGCTAACATCTCAATCATAGATATCCCCCATGCAAGACCTTGTATTCAGAACTTACTGTTAACATCTTTTCTCCTTCAAAAACTTAACATGCAAATATATAATACTTACTAAGAGGGGTAATGTAACACCTTATACCTGGTCCAGTCACCGAACTCGAGCTATAAGGCATTACAACATTAAACCTTGAGCATCTATCATAATATCAATAAAAAACAAATAAATAAATTATAACCATTCATTTGCATACTATTCAATAAAATCGGGATCTAAATCGAGCTTACGAAATATTTAAAACAAACTGTGAACAATTCTGGATTAAAATGAAACTTTTAAAAAACTTTGAGCAAAAAGTGAAAGTAGGGGTCACACGATTCTGTGACAAAGCTCAGCTCATGTGGCTCAAGAACATGGTTGTGTGGCCAAACCGTGTAATAATTTGTGCCTATGTAACTTATGGTCACACGGCCATGCTGCCAGGCCGTGTCATGCAATCGTGTGGGACACACGACTGTGTGTACCCAAAAACTCCTTCAAACACAAGCCATTTCACATACCAAAACTTAGACTCCAAGTTATGCGTTAGCCAACTTTCAAACCTATTTAAAATGTGCCAAAACAAGCAAAAATATACCAATTCAGAATCAACCTATGTGCCTAACCAATATGCCCTCATTAGGAGCACAATTTCAAACATAAACAAAAACCATTCAACCAAAACATATACCACAAGTTAAACTCATTCAATCATCATCCAATTGTAAACACTGTGTAACACCCCTTACCCGAGACCGTCGCCGGAGTTGAGAACGAGGTGTTACCAGACTTACCTTACTAGTTCGGGGCATAAAAATTTGCTTTTAAAATTAGTTCATTCACATTCATCCAATATATCCCTAAAATGGGACCTCGAGACCCTAAACATGCAATTGGAATGGTTCGGGACCAAACTGGGGACATTTAAAAATTTTCCAATTTCTTACACAAATTAAAACAATTCATTTACATTATTCATAATAAAACTGTCCACCTACATAATAGTCACTAAATTAATTAGAACTCGAGTTACAAAACTTAAAATTTAAATCCGTAAATTTTCCTTGAAACTAGACTCATATATCTTCTTACCATGATTTTTACAGAATTTTTTGGTGTGGCCAATTAGTATAGTTTATTAGTTAAATGTTCCCCTGTTTCATAGTCCTACTATTCTATCCTCTCCTTACTAAAAATCAATTATCTCTTAATACAGTTTTCATTAATTTTTGCACTTGTTTCTAATGAAAATAGACTCACTAAGGAATCTATAAATATAAATTATGACTCATAATTCTTTTTATAGAAATTTTAGTTAATTTCTAAAATTAGAATAGGGGATCACAAAAATCCCTCTGCACCAGTCTCACAAGAATTTAAATATCTCACAATAGATACTTCCTTTGCTTGCCCTATTTCTTTCCTATGAAAATAGACTCAATAAGATTTAATTATATGTCTCATTTACCATTTAATTCCATTTATACAATTTTTAGTGATTTTTCAAATTCACGTCACTGCTACTATTACAAAACTATTTCATGGCCAACTTTTCCTCCATCATTTCTTTGCATAAACTATCATTTAGACATACATAACATCAAAACATGTTCTTATTTAGCCATTGCAATAGCTAATCATCATCAAGCATTCACACCATACTTGAATCATATCATAAAGACATACACACCAATTGCCAAGTCCCTATACATGCCATAACTCAAAACATTTCAAACTACAAAATACCGAGATAGCTTTTGATAGTGTGAGACAAACTCCGACGTCCTTTTGATCCCCGAATTGGCTTGACTACACTACAAAAGAGAGAAAAATAAAAGAAGTAAGCTACAATGCCTAGTAAGTTTACAAATAAATAAATGACAACATTCACCAAATATAAATATACTCATTACACCATCAACTAACAAAATCTTTATTTCACTTCTCCACTTACTCTTTAACTTTCCTATTTATCATTCCTTTACCTGAACTTTTTTGTAACATAGATTGTATATTAGCCCAATGATTCGTTTGGAATACTAAGGGTACTTGGGTTTTCCTGCCTAATAATAGTCTGCCAATGCCATGCTCTAGGCATGGTCTTACATGGGATGTTCCCTATCCTGCCAAAGCTATATATCTGATATGGACTTACATGGGATGTTCCCTGTCCTGCCAAAGCCATATATCTAATATGGACTTACATGGGATGTTCCTCAACTGTCTCAACCTGCCAATGGCATATGTCTGTTATGGACTTACATGGGATGTTCCTCAACTGTCTCAACCCAAAATGTCATACATCCCTAATGTTTAAACGGGGCTTTCTGATACTTTTTCTCTGTTATCTTATCTTTAATTAAACTTTAAATTTTCTCATAAAATAAATTTATATATGCTGGAAATTAACAACATTAATATAAAATATCGAAATATTGCATTTATTTACCGTAAACTTACCTTGGTGCAAAATACGATCAACTTGGCAACTTAATCTTCTACCTTTCGATCTATCCCCAAATTTCGTCCTTCTTGATTATGGAGCTTGGAACCTTGACAAAACCCTAACTATGGAGAACCCTTTGAAATTTCGGCCTAATGAAGAAGATGGACACATTTTGCCATCTTTTTCCCTTTTTAATTCATTTTAATTACCAAATGACTAAAATGCCCTTCATTAAAAACTTTGGTTATTTCTACCTATGTATGTCCATTTTTGTCCATGAAAACCTAATGGTATAATTACCATTTAAGGACCTCTACTTCAATTATGCTCTTCAATTAAATCCTTTAACATCTAGAACTCATATTTATCAACTTTTGCAATTAAGCCCTAATAGGTAAATTAAACATGCAATTCATAAAATTTTCTATCAATAATTTAACACATGCATCTAATCACTCAGTAAATCATAAAAATTTATCGGAATAAACTTTTCTATCTCAGATTCGTAGTTTTGCAACCACCATTCTGTTTAGGCCCTATTTCGGGATGTTACACACCACATTCCAAATTATCAAATGCACATATATCTAATCCTAAGTTCACAACTTACCACAACCAAATTGACCATTTTAGCTAAACACAAAGCATTCCAAGTTTCCTATTGACATAAACATACCAAAATAACCATTAAAAGTGCCTTTAAATACAAGATCATTCATTCACCATCACATACTTCAACTAACCAACATACCAATAAGATTTGCATCAAAACATACACTATATTCTTCAAAAGGCACAACATATAACCAAAATATTTATACCATATATAACCAAAACCCTATTTACATTCCACTTATAACTGGGCCAAAATAAGCGAATAGCTACTGAATGAGTTGTCAGATAGTGTTATCTCTAATGACGTTCCAATCGATAGCAAAAGTCCAACAATCTACAAAGAAGTAAAACCAAATAAAGTATGCTTAGGTAAAGCTTAGTATGTCTATAAAAATCAAAACATCACATACCTGTAAAATTTAATTATAAATTATACATAATATTAACTAACAATTATTTATTGTAATTCATCATTTCAACAATTCAGATTAACTAAACCTGGATGATTCATATCACCAAAACACATGTCAATAATCATATACTCAGATAGAACCAACCAGAATAATTCATCATATTTTCTCATTCCATTTCCATTTCTATAGTTAACTATTTTTCCTGGAGAACAATAGTAAATTAACTTCGGATACAGGGGAAGGTAATGCTCACACAAGATAACATAAGGACATTAAATGGTATACAATGCTTCTCACACAAGCTTCAGAGAATCCGTAATACATGCAAGATCTCAAGCTATTGGTACAATATCCATCACCGGTACATAATACCTGTTAAATATAACACTAGCACATAGCGCCCATTAATACAACACTGATACTGAGATCACTGGCAATTAGTCCTTGCTTCGTGGGCTTATTCTATTTCTCTGAAACCATTTCACATTTATTCTATTTTTTAGACCATTTCACGCTCACTTTATCTTTCCATTACATTAATATTCAATAAATCATAACATCACTCAATTTCATATAATCAATTACAAAATAATTTGAAACATTAGCAACATAATAACGTAATACTAACTTACCAAAATACGATACCTAACAACGAGCGACGATGGCTACTCAACGACTTTTCCTTTCCTACGTTTATCAACCAACTAATCTGTTTCTTGATATAAATATAATAATTTTATTCAATTAACCAATTCAATATCATAAAATATTTAATTTTTCATTTTTAACCCTTAAACAATATTTTGCACGTTTACCCTAAACTTTTACATTTTATTCAATTTAATCACTAAACCCGAAACTTCTAATTAAATCACAAATTTAACCAAATAAGGCAAACCCAATTTTCCTCTATGCATATACAACCCATAACTATGATAAATTACAAGAATTTCATGAAAAATTTATTATTTTAGCATTTTAGTCCTTAAAATTAAAACTAACTAAAAATCACTTTAAAAAATAGTCCTATCTAACAACCAAGATTAATAATCTTTCATCAAACTTCAAACACACTACAAATTCATCAATGGCATAATACTAAACATTTAACAATTTTATAAATTAGTCCTAGTTTAGCTAAATTAATCTACAATGATCTCAAAAACATAGAAAACACTAAAAACAGATAAAAATTCCATACCATGCAAATGGATTTAGCTTAGCTAAAGTTCAAGCTCTTCCTATGGTGATTTAGTTCATAAAATTCGGTAATGGAGCCTAAGGAAAATGATGATTCCTTTTTGGCTTATTTGTTTGTGTTTATTATTTATTTATTTACCTTTTTACCCTTTTTATTAACATCAAAATTTAACAATTTACCAACCCATAATTGTCCACACTACCACATTATGGTTTAATTACCATTCAAGGCCTTTAAAACATAAATTCATAATCATTTAGCACTATAAACTATTAACAATTAACTTTTCCAACTTTTATCATTTAATCCTTTTTACTTAATTAACTATCTAAACGTTAAAATTTTCTAATCAAATTTTAATAAGACACTATAATAGAATTGTAAATGTTAAATGATTGATGTTTACTAACTCACTAGTCTGAATTGTAGTCTCGAAACCACCATTTTTGACACCACTAAAAAATGGGTTGTTACATATAACAATTATTAATTAAACCAAGAACTTTAACTTCCAACTTAATGAGGAATGTAACACCCCTTACCCGTATCCGACATCGGGATAGGGTACAAGGCGTTACCTCACTAAAACACATGCAAACTTTCAACTTATACTCATTGAAATGCGTCCCAATTTAAAACTTTTTCAAACAATGTCCTACGGACCTTCACAATGGCCTACGAGGCCTAAAACAAGATTTAGAAACAATCTGGGACCATTTCGGGCATTTAGGAAATTTTCAACAAAATCCACTAAAAACAGGGCACACGCCCGTGTGGAAGGGCAACACACCCGTGTGGCCTCTAAACATGGCCGTGTTAATAGCCCGTGTACCTCACACAGCCTAAGCAATCTAGGGACAAGCCCGTGCCCCTCGTTCGTGCGGTTTTATTTTCTAACATCAAACCCACAAGGGTTTTCACACGGCCTGGCACATGCCCGTGTGCTCAGCCAGTGTCCCTCACACAGCCATGACACGCCTCTGTCGTGGCCTGTGTGCAAAAACCTTGAAATTCTGTTTCTAACGTCAGCAGACACACGACCGTGGCACATGCCCCTACGCTTAGCCCGTGTCTGTCACACGACCATGACACGCCCGTGTCACAACCTGTGTACAAAAACCTGGGTATTCTATTTCTAACGTCAGCAATCACACGGTCGTAGCACACGTCTGTGTGCTTGGCCGTGCCCTCCACACGATTGAGACACTCGACCGTGTCTCAGCTTGTGTGTTTACTGCTGGGCATTTAATTCTATCCATCCAAGGTGCAGGGGACACACGACCTAAGTACACGCCCGTGGGGTGGACTGTGTGTCACACATGGTCTAGACACATGCCCGTGTGTCCACCCGTGTGGACAAAAATAGGCTATTCTGAAACAAGACCAAATGCATAATCAATCATACCAAGACCTACATACTCAATCAATAGCCATAAGTTGGCATCACTAATGGCATTACACAATTTTACTTCTAGTACACATATTCTTGAATAACATCAACATTTTTATATGTTAACCTTCAATATTAGCCATCACTAATGGCATTACACAAAAAGAATCAATTTCTACTACAAGCTAACACATTTAGCCCAAAGTAACATGACACTTAACAAAGGAATAGAGTCTTATACATGCCATATTCTCAAAATGTTAAATGTAACTATACCGAGAGCTTAAGATGATAGTGTGTATAGAGCCTCCAGTGAACTTTGATCCCAAGCTAGCTAGGCGGCACTATAAGAAAATGGAAAGAAGAGGGGTAAGCATAAAGCTTAGTAAGTTATAAGTAAATATAACAACAATTACCAGTTTATAACAACAATTACCAGTTTAAGTCATGGTATCAACACATCATCATTTATGCATGGTACTAAAATGGCCACATGCATAACTTACTCATTTTAGTCCTTTATTAACCATACGACATGCTATTGAGTTCACATTTCACACATTTCATTTAGGTACTTGCACCACTCACAAATTCATCATACTATCTCTCAAGCTTAATACGACTTAAGATTTAACCCATTGAATTATTTAGAATATGAAGAGATATTCAATGTGCCTCTAATGTAGGGTATCAAGCCGATGCCATGTCCTAGACATGGTCTTACACTAGCCCACATATCAAGTCGATGCCGTTTCCCAGACAGGTCTTACACTGACTCTCAATGTATCGAGGCCGATGCCGTGTCCCAGACATGTCTTACACTGGCTCTCATCTATCAGTGTCGATCCCTATGTCCCAAACAGGTCTTACACTAGCTTGTATATCTCGAGGCTAATGCATGTCCCAAACATGTCTTACACTAGCTCTCGTCTCAAAGCAGATGCATGTCCTAGACATGTCTTACACTGGCTCTCGTAATGTGGTCGATGCATGTCCCAGACATGTCTTACACTAGCACACACATCAACCAATGTCATGGCATGAATAACCAATTCTATTCCAAATGTTCAACGTGTAACACCCTTTACCCGAAACCGTCGCCAGAATTGAGTAATGGGTATTATTAAACTTACCGGAGTTCGGATTCATTTTTCAATCAAATTAATGAAATATTACTCTTCCCTAGGGTTTTCTATGGTAATACTAACCCTTCGGATGGTTAGGATTCGAATCCTATTGCATCGGAAGCTCGAAAAATTTTTCACTTTTAAAACAACGTCACACGCCCGTGTGACACAAGGCACGGCCGTGTGATAAGGCCATGCGGCCCTCACATGCCCATGTCTAAAGGCCGTGGAACATTCTGACTTACTCGACACAGCTACAAACTATATCACACGCCCGTGGGAACAGGCCGTGTACTTTCACACGCTCGTGGGGTTGGCTCGTGGCTCAACCACGGCCTAGGCACGCCCGTGCCTCTACCCCGTGGAGTATTATGTCAAATCCCACACGGCCGAGGCACACGCCCATGTGCCCTACCATGCAGGCCGTGTCAGGCTATTTACCAAGCCTTAGCCTCCCTGAAACACCATCACAACTACATTTAATTCCTATTAACCAAATTCCAATGACATACACTCGAAGACTACATTCATACCTCATTTGCAAAACAAGTTACACATATTCATCCTTTTCATTCTAACCACTAAATAACATTTGTACAAAAACTAGCCAACTATACATGCCAATCTCAAATTATCAAACCATAGCACATACTCAACGGTAGCTTGATAGTGTGAGACAAACCTTCTTGGATTCCAAATTCCAAAATACTCTTCACTTGATAATCTAAAGGAGAAAGGAAAGAAAAGGGGAGTAAGCTACAAGTAGCTTAGTAAGACATAAGCAAATCAATAGCCAAATGCACAATAATTAACCAAGATGTTGGTTCTAACATAATAGAGGTGCAATATTGGTGTACTTACTCATGCATAATCTTACCAAAATATCCAAACATAGACATTTACAATTATTTTGTATTCAACTGATTTCTAATTCTCAACCTGCACAATTACTTCACATATTCAAGTTAATTTCCCCGTTGAACATTCAGAACAGAGATGGATATACAGAGGTTAGCACCAAAGTGCCTCGCAGATAAATGGCCGAAGCCAATCGTAGAAATATGGCATAAGCCAACAGAGTATGTAGCCGAAGCTACCAGAATATGTAGCTGTAGCTACCTCAGATCACAGATACACAGACGTAGTCCACGGGTCTGCTCACATAAGCTGACAGGTGACTGCAACACATGCTAGTACACCCAGCACCCAGGATACGAAATCAGACAGATTCAGAGCCCTCAAGTGACATGTCATACATATCCGAAAACATTCTTACAGTCCAACCGGGGTTTATCAAAATAATCACAATCACACATTTACTTAATTCGATATCATATTCACATATTTTCACATCGGAATCATCAAATAATTAAAAATGATGCAGATAAGCTATAATTTACTTATGACTTACCTCGATAACAAATTGACTAACTCGTACTATTCTACTATCTTTTCCTTTCCTCGATTTCGATCACCCTCTCTTCTTTCTTGATCTAAATAAATGCATTTAACACATTTATCAATATTTTATCCAACACATTCATAAATCGGACTTGTTGGGCAAATGACCATTTTACCCCTAGTCTCGGAATTTCAATTTTACTTCATTTTCTTGCATTTTAAACTCAATTAGCTTCTTTTATCAATAAAATCATCCAAAATTCACTCACATTCATCTATTTATGAGCAACTTTTCTCTTTTCTTATTTTAGTCCCTTAGGGACGTTTTTATCAAAAACCACTTGTAAAAACACGTAAATAACACATCAATAACTCAATTACTACCAAAATTCATCAAATAACAACATTTCTCTAAAATGGGTAATTTTCAAACCCTAATTTCTTTTCAAATAAATAGCAAAATCATGAAATTCAAGCTTCAAGGGACTCAAAAATACGAAAATAATTGAAAACGGGGTTGAAATACACTTACAATTTGATTGACAAAGCTCAAAACCCCTTTAGCAATAGTGGAGAGAAAATTCGGTAGAAACATGAGAAGAAGATGAACATTTTCATTTTTTTCTCATCTTTTATGACAATTTTTATCAATTGGACAAAAATGCCCTTAGCCATGTTTCTTGAAAATTTCTCTAGAATTACCCTTTTGTGTCCATCCTATTAACTTATGGTATAATTGCAACATAAACACTCCTACATTCATATCACAATTCAATCAAGTCCCTATTTCATCTAATACTCATAATTTCCCCTATTTGCAATTTAGTCCATGTTTTCCAATTAATCACAAAAATAGTAAATTTCTAAACAAATTTCTCACAGAACTTAATCGATAAACCTATGCAGTATAAAATTCACGAAATTTAACTTATTCCTCTCGAATTTGTGGTTACGAAACCACTGTTCCAATTAGGCCCTATTTTGGGCTGTCACAATCCTCCCCTCCTTTAGGGATTTTCGTCCCCGAAAATCTTACCAGTAAACAAATGTGGATATTGAGTCCTCATAGTCTCTTCCGTTTCCCATGTTGCCTCTTCCATTCCATGACGTTGCCGTAATACCTTTACTAACTTAATCTTCTTATTCCTCAACTGTTTTACTTCTCGTGCCAGAATCTTAACCGGTTCTTCATCATATGACATATCTGATCGAATTTCAATCTCAGTAGGTGAAATTAGATGCAATGGATCCGACCGGTATCGACGAAGCATAGAGACATGAAATACATTATGAATTCTCTCCAATTCCAGAGGCAAAGATAACCGATAGGCAACTGGACCTATTCTTTCGATTACTTCATACGGACCAATATAGCGCGGACTTAATTTACCCTTACGGCCAAATCTCAAGATTTTCTTCCACGGGGAGACTTTCAAGAATACCTTATCTCCTACTTGGAACTCAATTTCTTTCCTTTTCAAATCTGCATATGACTTTTGTCGATCGGATGCTGCTTTTAAACAATCCTGTATTACCTTCACTTTGTCCTCTGTCCCTTTTATCAAATCTATCCCATGAATATGCCTTTCACGGAGTGCAGTCCAATACAACGGAGTCCGACATTTTCGCCCATATAGAGCTTCATACGGTGCCATTTTAATGCTCGACTGATAACTATTATTATACGCAAATTCAATCAAAGGCAAATATTTGTCCCAACTACCTTCAAACTCTAAAACACAACATCGCAACATATCCTCTAACACTTGAATCACTCTTTCCGATTGTCCGTTTGTCTGAGGATGAAAGGCAGTACTAAAATTTAATTTAGTACCTAATGCCTCTTGTAATTTCTTCCAAAACCTTGAAGTAAAACGAGGATCTCTGTCGGAAATAATAGACACATGCACACCATGCAGTCTAACTATTTCAGATACATACAACTCCGCTAATTTGTCCATAGAAAAGTCCATTTTCACCGGAATAAAATGAGCTAACTTAGTTAATCGATCAATTATTACCCAAATAGCATCTTTCTTTCTCAGAGTTAGAGGCAATCCAGAAACAAAATCCATCGTAATTCTTTCCCATTTCCACTCGGGAATCATAATTGGCTGCAATAATCCAGAAGGCAATTGATGTTCTACTTTCACTCTCTGACACACTAAGCATTTTAACACATATTCAGAAATATCCCGCTTCATACCCGGCCACCAATACACTTTCTTTAAATCCTGATACATTTTCACACTACCAGGGTGCATTGACCATCGACTATCATGAGCTTCATGTAGAATCTTCTGAATCAGTTCAGTATTTTTCGGCACACATACTCTATCACGAAACAACAAACAACCATCAGAATTTATTCGAAAATCAGAATTATTGTCAGTTTCACACTGAGTCCGCTTTGCTAACAAATCACTGTCAATTTTTTGGATTTCACAAATTTCTTGTAAAAATAATGGCTTTGCCACTAATTCGGCTATTAACAAACCCTTATCAGCCAACGAAAACTTTGCATTCAAAGCCCTCAAAGCAAACAGAGATTTTCTACTCAAAGCATCCGCAACCACATTCGCTTTACCCGGATGATAGTCTATTATGAGCTCATAGTCTTTCAGTAATTCTAACCATCTCCGTTGTCTCAAATTTAACTCTTTTTGAGTCATCACATACTTCAAACTCTTATGATCGGTGTACACTCTACACTTTTCACCATACAAATAGTGTCGCCAAATCTTCAAAGTAAAAACTATAGCGGCCAATTCTAAATAGTGAGTCGGATAATTCTTTTCATGTGGCTTTAGTTGTCGAGAAGCGTAAGCTATTACCTTTCCTTCTTGCATCAAAACACAACCAAGTCCATTTAAAGACGCATCACTATAGACAATAAATTCCTTTCCCGACTCCGGTTGCACTAATATTGGTGCCTTTGTTAAACACTTTTTCAACCTTTCAAAACTTTGCTGACAATCATCCGTCCATATAAATTTGGCTTCTTTCCACAACAGTCTCGTAATCAGTGAAGCTATTATTGAAAAGCCCTATACAAAACGACGGTAATATCCGGCAAGGCCCAGAAAACTCCTGACTTCAGACACATTTTTCGGAGGCTTCCATTCTACAATTGCAGAAATTTTACTCGGATCCACTCGAATACCATCTCTTGAAACTACATGTCCCAAAAATCCCACTTCATTAAGCCAAAACTCACTTTTACTGAATTTAGCATAAAGTTTCTTTTCTCTCAAAATTTGCAATATTATTCTCAATTGCTCCGCGTGCTCGGTTTCGCTTTTAGAGTATATCAGAATGTCATCAATAAAGACTACCACAAATTTATCTAAATAAGGTCTAAAAATCCTGTTCATCAGATCCATGAAAATGGCTGGAGCGTTAGTCTATCCAAATGGCATTACCAGAAATTCATAGTGACCATACCAGGTTCTAAAAGCAGTCTTGGACACATCAGATTCCTTAACCCTTAATTGATAATATCCAGACCTCAAATCAATTTTTGAAAACACCGAGGCATCTTTAAGCTGATCAAATAAATCGTCAATTCTAGGCAACGGATACTTGTTTTTCACTGTCACTTTATTAAGTTGATGATAATCAATACAAAGTCTCAATGTTCCATCTTTCTTTTTGACAAATAAAACTGGAGTACCCCAGGGAGAATAACTTGGCCTCACAAAACCCTTATCAGTCAACTCTTGCAACTGTGTCTTTAACTCTTTTAACTCGGTTGGTGCCATTCTATACGGAGCAATCGATATCGGAGCAGTACCCGGAAGCAATTCAATACCAAACTCTATTTCTCTATCCGGAGGTAATCCAGGCAATTCATCGTGAAATACATCTAGATATTCACATACTATCGGCACAGATTCAATTTCCCCTTTTGACACTTTAGTGCTCAATACATAGGCCAAATATGCATCACAACCATTTTTCAAACATTTATAAGCAGACATTGCAGAAATCATTGACGAAACACAATCTAATTTATCCGTTTCAATTCGGAGTATTTCACCATCACCACAATTCAATTCAAGGATCTTTCGTCTACAATCTATCTTAGCACCGTGCATGGTTAACCAATCCATCCCCAAAATGACATCAAATTCATCAAAAGGAAGCAACATCAAATCAACAGGGAAACAGTGACCATGAATCAGCAAGGGACAGTTCTTACAAATTTGGTTTACTATCACATGTTTTCCTAATGGATTCGACACCTTAACCACGAATTCAGTGGACTCGATACACAAATTCTTGTCAGACACTATTTTCACACATATATATGAATGAGTTGATCCCGGATCAATTAACGCAAAAATAGAATCATCACAGAGAAAAAATGTACCAGTAATTACTTCAAGCGAAGAAGATTCTTCACGAGCCTTTATAGCATATACTTTTGCTGGAGCTCTCAGTTCAGATCTTACAGTAATATCTTTCTTTTCACTTCTGCTGCTATTTCCAGATCCCACATTCTTCGATGGTCTTCCCCTGCTCACATTACTTGGTTTCACATTTTGAGATCTCTCCAACTCTTCTCTTTCGGGACAATCTTTAATGAAATGATTTTGGGACCCGCATCTAAAACAAGCTCGATTATACAAATAACATTCACCCATATGTCTCTTTCCACAATGCTAGCATTCGAGCCTATCAGATCTTACACTACCAACACTTGTTGCCGAAGTGGTTTGTCCTTTTGATTTAAAACGTTGTTTACCACGGTCTCCCTGATAAAAATTTACCGAAGCATTTGATCGAGAACTCATCTCTCTTGATTTCTTCGATTCTGATTGAAATGATTGGCCCATCGACCTCTTTCTAGAATCTCTAGCTTCATTCTCAGCCTTCTTTTTATCTTTGCTTAAAGCTTCGGCCTTGACGGCTCGTTTAACTAATACTACTAACTCTTTAATTTCCAAGATTCCCACAAGTAATCGAATGTCTTCGTTCAGTCCATCTTCAAATCTCTTACAAAGCATTTCTTCAGTGGTTACCAGCTCTTGGGCATACTTGCTCAATCTAACAAACTCTCTTTCATATTCGGCTACTGACATACTCCCTTGCTTCAAATCTAAAAATTCCTTCCGCTTTTGATCGATAAAGTACTGACTAATATACTTTTTATGGAATTCCCCTAGAAAGAAATCCCAGGACACTCTTTCTCTAGGCACAACGGATGTCAAGGTCTTCCACCAATAATAAGCAAAATCTTTCAGCAATAAGACAGCACATTTCAAACCCTCATCGGGAGTACAAGACAATTCTTCTAACACCCTGACTGTGTTTTCTAGCCAAAATTCAGCTTTCTCTGGATCATCATCCACATTAGCTCAGAATTCTTCAGCCCCATATTTTCTGATTTTATCTACCGGAGGCTTAGATAATCTTACCACTTCTGATTGTGGAGGAACTATGGGAACGGCTTGAGGAATAGGAGGGGGCGGAGGAGGTTGAGCATTCGGATTCGCCCTAATAAACTCTGTATACCAATTACTCATTCTATGGAGAAAGGCTTCCCGAGCCTCATCTCCCTAACCTTGGGTCTCGGGTCTACTCTTAACAGGCACTGTCCCTTGCGCGGGAGCAGGCGCATTACTCTGAGCATCATCAATAGTATCTCGATTGGGATCCATTTACTATAATAAAAACATTTCAAAATCATTAGGAGTCGTCACACTATCAAGTCTAAAAATTGGCATGTATAGACTGACTATTACACTGACTTCACTAATCCGAGAATCGGCTACACCATGCTCTGATACCAATTAAAAATGTAACACCCTTTACCCTAAACCGTCGCCAGAATCGAGTAATGGGTGTTACTAAACTTACCGGAGTTTGGATTCATTTTTCAATCAAATTAATGAAATATTACTCTTCCCTAGGGTTTTCTATGGTAATACTAACCCTTCGGATGGTTAGGATTCGAATCCTATTGCATCGGAAGCTCGAAAAATTTTTCACTTTTAAAACAACGTCACACGCCCGTGTGACACAAGGCACGGCTGTGTGATAAGGCCGTGTGGCCCTCACATGCACATGTCTAAAGGCCGTGGAACATTCTGACTTACTCGACACGGCTACAAACTATACCACACACCCGTGGGAACAGGCCGTGTACTTTCACACGCTCGTGGGGTTGGCTCGTGGCTCGACCACAGCCTAGGCATGCCCGTGCCTCTACCCCGTGGAGTATTCTGTCAAATCCCACACGGCCGAGGCACACGCTCGTGTGCCCTGCCATGTAGGCCGTGTCAGGCTATTTACCAAGCCTTAGCCTCCCTGAAACACCATCACAACTACATTTCATTCCTATTAACCAAATTCCAATGACATACACTCGAAGACTACATTTATACCTCATTTGCAAAACAAGTTACACATATTCATCCTTTTCATTCTAACCACTAAATAACATTTGTACAAAAACTAGCCAACTATACATGCCAATCTCAAATTATCAAACCATAGCACATACTCAACGGTAGCTTGATAGTGTGAGACGAACCTCCTTGGATTCCAAATTCCAAAATACTCTTCACTTGATAATCTAAAGGAGAAAGGAAAGAAAAGGGGAGTAAGCTACAAGTAGCGTAGTAAGACATAAGCAAATCAATAGCCAAATGCACAATAATTAACCAAGATGTTGGTTCTAACATAACAGAGGTGCAATATTGGTGTACTTACTCATGCATAATCTTACCAAAATATCCAAACATAGACATTTACAATTATTTTGTATTCAACTGATTTCTAATTCTCAACCTGCACAATTACTTCACATATTCAAGTTAATTTCCTCGTTGAACATTCAGAACAGAGACGGATATACAGAGGATAGCACCAAAGTGCCTCGCAGATAAATGGCTGAAGCCAATCATAGAAATATGGCATAAGCCAACAGAGTATGTAGCCGAAGCTACCAGAATATGTAGCCGTAGCTACCTCAGATCACAGATACACAGACGTAGTCTACGGGTCTGCTCACATAAGCTGACAGGTGACTGCAACACATGCTAGTACACCCAGCACCTGGGATACGAAATCAGACAGATTCAGAGCCCTCAAGTGACATGTCACACATATCCGAAAACATTCTTACAGTCCAACCGGGGTTTATTAAAATAATCACAATTACACATTTACTTAATTCGATATCATATTCACATATTTTCACATCGGAATCATCAAATAATTAAAAATGATGCAGATAAGCTATAATTTACTTATGACTTACCTCGATAACAAATCGACTAACTCGTACTATTCTACTATCTTTTCCTTTCCTCGATTTCGATCACCCTCTCTTCTTTCTTGATCTAAATAAATGCATTTAACACATTTATCAATATTCTATCCAACACATTCATAAATCAGACTTGTTGGGCAAATGACCATTTTACCCCTAGTCTCAGAATTTCAATTTTACTTCATTTTCTTGCATTTTAAACTCAATTAGCTTCTTTTATCAATAAAATCATCCAAAATTCACTCACATTCATCTATTTATGAGCAACTTTTCTCTTTTCTTATTTTAGTTCCTTAGGAACGTTTTTATCAAAAACCACTTGTGAAAACACGTAAATAACACATCAATAACTCAATTACTACCAAAATTCATCAAATAACAACATTTCTCTAAAATGGGTAATTTTCAAACCCTAATTTCTTTTCAAATAAATAGCAAAATCATGAAATTCAAGCTTCAAGGGACTCAAAAATACGAAAATAATTGAAAACGGGGTTGAAATACACTTACAATTTGATTGACAAAGCTCAAAACCCCTTTAGCAATGGTGGAGAGAAAATTCGGTAGAAACATGAGAAGAAGATGAACATTTTCATTTTTTTTCTCATCTTTTATGACAATTTTTATCAATTGGACAAAAATGCCCTTAGCCATGTTTCTTGAAAATTTCTCTAGAATTACCCTTTTGTGTCCATCCTATTAACTTATGGTATAATTGCAACATAAACACTCCTACATTCATATCACAATTCAATCAAGTCCCTATTTCATCTAATACTCATAATTTCCCCTATTTGCAATTTAGTCCATGTTTTCCAATTAATCACAAAAATAGTAAATTTCTAAACAATTTTCTCACAGAACTTAATCGATAAACCTATGCAGTATAAAATTCATAAAATTTAACTTATTCCTCTCAGATTTATGGTTACAAAACCACTGTTCCGATTAGGCCCTATTTCGGGTTGTCACACAACGGGTCCTATTACACTTGTTCTCATCAATTCATGGCTAAAACCATTATTCAACAATTCATGCTTGAATAAAGATTCTCATGCATAGCTTATCTCACAATGCATTATCTTATGACAAAACAATGTTTTCATGCATGAAATTTAGAAATGTTGTACTATTTACCTACAACTTATCTCGGTATACAAAATAAAGATGACGATTCGATTTAATCGATTTGCTTGGCCTTCCCCCGGTCTAGGTTCAAATTTGGTAAATCTTGATCTATAACAATAAAAATTCACTAATTTAATGACCACTTTAATCTCAAAAATCAAGGATCATAATTTGGCAAAATGACCATTTTACCCCTAGACTTTGACAAAATGACCATTTTACCCCTAGGCTCAGAAATCGATTTTTTTTTCAAATTTCCTTCTTAACCAAGCCTAACTAAGCCCTTTTCACTCTTATAGCAGCCCAAAATTCTTATTATTTCACACACTTACTCTTTGTTTTACAACTTTACAACTAAGTCCAATTTAGGTGTTTTCTATGAACACCCTTTTACAAAAGTTGTTTATTTAACAACTAGGACTCATTTTCTTCCATAAAATTCCAGCAAACCATACTTAAACTTTCATGGTAAATCTCTAAACTTTCAACCATTCTGCACAATAGACCCCTCAATAAGTAGCCCATGCTACAAGGGTTCCAAATATGCAAAAATCATCAAGAAAGGCCACTAGAATCACTTACTTGTAAGAGGATAGCTTGGCTAAGTTTTAAGCTTCAAAAACCCTTCCTTTTGTTGGATATTTCAGTGAAGAAGAAGAAGGAATGAAAATGATGAAGCTATTATTATGAATATTATTATTTCTAGTCAATTAAGTTACCTAACTCCACCAAATTTGACTTTTCTTGTTTCTTTGTCCCTATTAACTCCTATCATTGGCCAAGCTTGTAAAAATTGGCCTATTTGCCTATTAAAGCCTCCAAATTAAGCTACAAGTCTATTTGGCACCTTTCTCTAGTGAAACACAACTTTTGCCCCTTATGCGATTTAGTTCTTTTTCCCGATTAAGCTCTCAATCACGTAAATTAATTCACCAAAATTTCCATGCACCTTTATAAAAATATTATAACACCTAAAATAATGCTAAAATAATTTTTCTCAAACCTTGAGAAGTGATTTCAAAATTACTTTTCTGACTAAGCCCAATTTCGGGCTGTTACAAGGAAGAGATAATATTTAGATTTAAGAAAAAGAAACAAAGAGTAACATATTGAAGGAAGAAGAAAACTACCCCCATACACTTCTCACCCACATATATACATAATCAATCTTCTCTTATTGGAACTTAACAAGTGTCGCTTGAATCCAAATTTTTTCCTTCTTAATGAAGTACAGGTTTCGAGAGTGTGGATTACCTGCACAGTTAATAAACAGGGTGAGTTTTATGAAAACTCAGTGTGTAATCCCTTACCATATAAAACAAGCAGTCAGACATATAAAAGAATTAAAAGTCTGGGCCCCAACCCTACCACAGTTCCAATATCAAATGGGCCTTAGCCCATCATAACAGACAGTACCAGATGGATCTTAGCCCATTACAGAATCAGAAACATTATCAAAATCAGAATCAGAATCAGGTGGGCCTAAGTCCAAAACAGAATCAGTAACAGTATAATACAAATATGTAGAACAGACTGGGCCAAAGCCCTATAAGAACAGATCAGTCTGGGCCTTAGCCCTATATAGAACAGTATGGGCTAAGCCCATAACATAATCAGCACAAAATGTGAATGTAATCCCAACCCAGTCCAACCATCACACCACCCGTACCAACCCAACACACCATTTTGGGAATAACTCGACCCACCCAACCCACACACCAATACGCAGCCAAGCTGCTAATAACAGATAATGAGGCAGAGCCACCAGAAATAGAGTACGTGGCAAAGCCACTAGCACAAAACTTCCTCCAAATCAAGCCTAATCCCATGCAGAATATCGTGAATGTCATGCTCTATCATCACATGTGTATGCAAAATGGCCATGCTCAGTAAAAGTCACTTAAACATATATTAAAAGCCTATCAGTCACACAATTGCAGTCAAGTCAACTTATACAGTCATACCTTCACAGTCAAATAAGTCAAATACACAGTCCAAGTCAGTTATTTTCCCATAAGGGCAAAACAGTCATTTTACTCTTTAGGCAAAACGGTCATTTTACCCTATAATGGTATTTCGGTAATTTTACCCTTCAGGGGTATTTCGGTAATTTTGCAATCCAAGGGTATTTTAGTAATTTCACAAACTAGGGGTATTTCAGTAGTTTCGCAAACCAGTGGTATTTCGGTAATTTTACAAACCAGGGTTATTTCGATAATTTCGCAAACCAGGGGTATTTCGGTAATTTCACAAACCAAGGGTATTTTGGTAATTTCACAAACCAGGGGTATTTCGGTAATTTCACAAACCAGTTGTATTTCGGTAATTTCACAAACTAGGGGTATTTCAGTAATTTCACAAACCAGGGTATTTTGATAATTTCACAAACCAAGGGTATTTTAGTAATTTCACAAACTAGGGTTATTTTGGTAATTTCACAAACTAGGGGTATTTCACTAATTTCACAAACCAGGGGTATTTCGATAATTTCAGAAACTAGTGGTATTTCAGTAATTTCACAAACTAGGGTTATTTCGGTAATTTCACAGACCAGGGGTATTTTAATAATTTCGCCAACCAGGGGTATTTTGGCAATTTTATAAACTAAGGATATTCTGTAATTTTGTAAACCGGGGGTATTTCTATAATGTTATAAATCGAGGGAATTTCTGTAATTTTACAAATCGAGGGTATTTTGTAATTTTACAAATCGAGGGTATTTTTATAAATTGAGGTCTTAACGTGTAACACCCTAAATTTGGGCCTAGAAGTTTTGGGCCTTGAGCATGGGAGCGGTTGAAAGCAGCTTATAATATTTTGTTATGCAAGTAAATTCCATTAATGAAGGCTTGTTTTAGTGGTTAAGTGTGCCGAGAAGTGTTGGAGAAGTCTTGGGTTCAAACCTAGACTCTAGCAAAAATTTTGGTTTAAGATGAATTAAACCCTGGGTGTAGTAGGTAGGCCTTAAGAATATTGTTGGAGAAATTATGCCACAAAAAGCCTTGTGGTCTAGTGGCATAGTAGCGCTACATAAGAGGCAGGAAGGTGGCGTCATAGAGTTGGCAAGGAGGTCTAGGGTTCGAAACTCATGGCAATCAAAGAGCTTTTATTTTGCTAACAGGGGGCGGCAAGAGTTGGTGTTGAATTTAAACTCTAATGATGGGGGGATCCCACATCGGGAAGCTAACATAAGAGTGGATGCGAAGCTGGCTTTAAATAGGGAGAACCGTGAGGAGAGTAAAAGTACCTTTCTTGGCTGATCCCTTTCGCTTTATGGCGGGCTCGTTTGGGTTGGGCGTCTGCTAAAAGTGCTCGGAGCACGGATGAACTCCAGTCTCCTATCAGGTGTGTATTTCTCACTACTCTAGCGGTAGGACGGCTACTTCGAGCTGCGATGGGCCGAAAGAGGCCATGTGGGCCCAATGGGCCTACAGGCCCAATTGGATAAGTTGTTTGATTGTGTAGTAAATATTGGACTAGACTAGGTGAATCTCATATCTGTGGCAAGATTTGGGCTAAAAGGGCCACACGAGCGTGTGGGCCTATTTGGGCCGAGAATGGGGCCGAGGCCCATTCGCATTGTTATCGCTGTTTAGAATGCTTTAGTTTACCAAATTACTAAAACACCCTCAACTTGTAAAATTACCAAAATGCCCCCGATTTACAGAATTACTGTTTTACCCTTGATTTACAAATTTACTGAAATACCATTGGTTTACAAAATTACTGAAATACCCTTGGTTTACAAAATTACAAAAATACCCTTGGTTTACAAAATTACAAAAATACCCCCGACTTGTAAAATTACCGAATTACCCTCGATTTGTAAAATTACAGAAATACCCCTAATTTATAAAATTATCGAATTACCCTTGATTTGTAAAATTACAGAAATACCCCCGATTTGTGACATTATAGAAATACCCTCAATTTGTAAAAGTATCGTTTTACCCCTAATTTGTAAAATTACCGTTTTACCTTTAATTTGCAAAATTACCGTTTTACCCCTAATTTGCAAAATTATTGTTTTACCCCTAATTTGTAAAATTACCGTTTTACCCCTGATTTGTAAAATTATTATTTTACCCTTAATTTGTAAAATTATCGTTTTACTCCGAATTTGCAAACTTACCGTTTTACCCTTGACTTGCGAAATTACTGAAATACCCGTGTAGGGTTGAATTACCAAAATACCCTTGTAGGGTAGAATTACTGACATACCTTTATAAGGTATCATTACCGAAATACCCCTGTAGGATAGAATTACTGAAATACCCCTGTAGGGTAGAATTACCGAAATACCCCTGTAGGGTAGAGTTACCGAAATACCCCTGTAAGGTAGAATTTTCGAAATACCCCTGTAGGGTAGAATTACCGAGATACCCCTGTGGGGTAAAATTACCATTTTGCCCCTAGGGTGTTAAATGACTGTTTTGCCCTTGTGGGCAAGTGACTGACTTCGATTGTGTGTTTGACGGATTTGATTGTGAATATATGTTGGTGATATGAATGACTTGACTGTGATTATTTGATTCAAATATGGGCATAACATTCTGCATACATGACATGCTGCATGGGTTGGGATTTTATATGGAGGAAGATCTGATCTGTTAGGATCGTATGGTTGCTTGACGACTATAGATCCGAAGGCTTAAGAGCCATATATTCGTACTGATTTGATAAGGTCGCATGGGTCACCTGAGACGACTGTGGACTGATCGATGACTGAGTGCCGATCATGTTACCGATGGCTATGTGCCGTTATTGTGGGCTTCGTACCGTTATTATGGGCTTGTGCCATTACCGAAGGCTGTGTACCGTTATTGTGGGCTTCGTATCGATATTGTGGGCTTCGTGCCGTTATTATGGGCTTTGTGCCATTACCGAAGGCTTTATGCCAAAATCGTAGGCTTTGTGCTGATTATAGACACGTTACCGATGGCTTTGTGCCACGTATTCTATTAAGTGGCTTTGCCACGTTATCTGATTCTGGTGGCTCTGCCACGATATTCTATTATTGGCAGTTTTGCTGCCCATTGGTGTGTGGGCTAGGTGGGTTGAGTTATTCCCCACATGGTGTGTTGGTTGGTACGGGTGGTGTGATGGCTGGAATGGGTTAGGATTGTATTCACATTCTGATTCTGATTCTGATTTTGTTAATTGATACTGATTCTGATTTTGTTAATTGATACTGATTCTGATTCTAATTCTTATTCCGATTCTGATTCTGATACTGATACTGACTCTGATTCTGTTTTTGATTCTGATTCTGATTCTCATTTTAATTCTAGTTCTGATCATGTTTCTGATTCTGTAATGGGTTATAAGGCCCATCTGGTGCAGTCTGTTATAGTGGGCTAAGGCCCAATTGATACTGAAACTTTGGTAGGGCAAACTTTTTAATTCTTTTACATGACTGACTGTTAGTATTTGTAGTAGGGGATTACACACTGAGTTTTCGTAAACTCACCCTGTTTATTAACCTTTCAGGTAATTTCTAGCCTTTGACGGATCGGAGCTGTGAGGGACTCGGAGGTGGCCACACTACTACTCTTGTTGTCTTTTATTTGGCTTTTATTTACCATTTAATTTCATTCTGGGATTTTATTTTTGTAATAAGGCCTTTTATAATTTCTGAATTTTAAGTTTGGTTTTTATCTACTCTAAGTAGAACTCGATTTCCCAAAAACGTTAACAGTTTTTAAATCAACACGTCCCTACAAACTATTAATTTTTTTCAGCTTTCGCAAACTTACTTGGTACTCACTTATGACAGTAATTAAGGTTTTAAAAGTAAATTATTTTTCAATTAACCATGTTTTGAAAGTAGCGAACGCAAACTAAGATTTAAGTTTTTAAATAATAAGAAGGGTTTTCAATAAAATAAGGTTTTCAAAAAATACTTCAATGTGGCACACCAGATTCGGGCCTAACTTCTAGGCCGGGTTTGGGGTGTTACATTTAGTGGTATCAGAGCCAAGTTGCAACAACTTGTCTATGTATTGGGTTTTCAAAGTTTGAATTTTAGAAAATTATTTTCAAACATGTGGTATTTTTGAGGTATTTCTCTTAAAAAGTGTGGCAGACCGAGTCTCCGGTGCCGAATCCATAAGTCTTCTGAATACTTTTGTCTGTTTAGAAATTAAAGTACTGTGGATTCTTTAGATATTGGTTTGAATTTAAATTTGGTATTTATTTTATGTGGATGTGATGTTTGGATATAGAAATTGTATATAAGTGTGATAAATATGTGTCTGCTTCAGTGATTAAGTGTTGTATGTATGAGATATTTCAAGTTTTAGTTGAAGTGTGATAGTGATAGTAGGATCAGAGTGTGCAGCGGTAGTGTAGTAGGGTAGATGTTACACGACTATCTTGTTAGATGGAAATTTCGGGGAAGAAATTTCTTTAAGGGAGGTAGAGTTGTAACACCCTGAATTTGGGCCTAGAAGTTTTGGGCCTAGACGTTTTAGGCCTTGAGCATGGGAGCAGTTGAAAGCAGCTTATAATATTTTGTTATGCATATAAATTCCATTAATGAAGGCTTGTTTCAGTGGTTAAGTGTGCTGAGAAGTGTTGGAGAAGTCTTGGGTTCAAACCTGGACTCTAGCAAAAATTATCGTTTAAGGTGAATTAAACCCTGGGTGTAGTAGGTAGGCCTTAAGAATATTGTTGGAGAAATTGTGCCACAAAAAGCCTTGTGGTCTAGTGGCAAAGTAGCGCCACATAAGAGGCAGGAAGGTGGCGTCATAGAGTTGGCAAGGAGGTCTAGGGTTCGAAACTCATGGCAATCAAAGAGCTTTTATTTTGCTAACAGGGGGCGGCAAGAGTTAGTGTTGAATTTAAACTCTGATGATGGGGGGATCCCACATCGGGAAGCTAACATAAGAGTGGATGCGAAGCTGGCTTTAAATAGAGAGAACTGTAAGGAGAGTAAACGTACCTCTTGGCTGATCCCTTTCGCTTTATGGCGAGCTCGTTTGGGTTGGGCGTCTGCTAAAAGTGCTCGGAGCACGGATGAACTCCAGTCTCCTATCAGGTGTGTATTTCTTACTACTCTAGCGGTAGGACGGCTACTTCGAGCTGCGATGGACCGAAAGGGGCCATGTGGGCCCAATGGGCCTACAGGCCCCATTGGATAAGTTGTTTGATTGTGTAGTAAATATTGGACTAGACTAGGTGAATCTCATATCTGTGGCTAGATTTGGGCTAAAAGGGTCACACGAGCGTGTGGGCCTATTTGGGCCGAGAATAGGTTCGAGGCCCATTCGCATTGTTATCGCTATTTAGAATGCTTTAGTTTACCAAATTACTAAAATACCCTCAACTTGTAAAATTACCAAAATGCCCCCGATTTATAGAATTACTGTTTTACCCTTGATTTACAAATTTATTGAAATACCCTTGGTTTACAAAATTACTGAAATACCCTTGGTTTACAAAATTACTGAAATACCCTTGGTTTACAAAATTACAAAAATACCCCCGATTTGTAAAATTATCGAATTACCCTCGATTTGTAAAATTATAGAAATACCCCTGATTTGTAAAATTATCGAATTACCCTCGATTTGTAAAATTACAAAAATACCCCCGATTTGTGACATTACAGAAATACCCTCAATTTGTAAAAGTATCATTTTACCCTAATTTGCAAAATTACTGTTTTACCCTTAATTTGCAAAATTACTGTTTTACCCCTAATTTGCAAAATTCCCGTTTTACCTTTAATTTGCAAAATTACCGTTTTACCCCTAATTTGCAAAATTATTATTTTACCCCTAATTTTTAAAATTACCGTTTTACCCCTGATTTGTAAAATTATTGTTTGACCCTTAATTTGTAAAATTATCGTTTTACTCCTGATTTGTAAACTTACCGTTTTACCCTTGATTTGCGAAATTACTGAAATACCCGTGTAGGGTTGAATTGCCGAAATACCCTTGTAGGGTAGAATTACTGACATACCCTTATAAGGTATAATTACCGAAATACCCCTGTAGGGTAGAATTACTAAAATACCCTTGTAGGGTAGAATTACCGAAATACCTCTGTAGGGTAGAATTACCGAAATACCCCTGTAGGGTAGAATTTTCAAAATACCCCTGTAGGGTAGAATTACCGAGATGCCCCTGTGGGGTAAAATTACCATTTTACCCCTAGGGTGTTAAATGACTGTTTTGCCCTTGTGGGCAAGTGACTGACTTCGACTGTGTGTTTGACGGATTTGATTGTGAATATATGTTGGTGATATGAATGACTTGAATTGTTTGATTCAAATAGGGGCATGACATTCTGCATACATGACATGTTGCATGCGTTGGGATTTTGTATGGAGGAAGATCTGATCTGTTAGGATCGCATGGTTGCTTGACGACTGTGGATCCGAAGGCTTAAGAGCTATATATTCGTACTGATTTGATAAGGTCGCACGGGTCACCAGAGACGACTGTGGACCGATCGATGGCTGAGTGTCGATCATGTTACCGAAGGCTGTGTGCCGTTATTGTGGGCTTCGTATCGATATTGTGGGCTTCGTGCCGTTATTATTGTCTTTGTGCCATTACCGAAGGGTTTGTGCCAATATCATAGGCTTTGTGCTGATTATAGACACGTTACCGATGGCTTTGTGCCACGTATTCTGTTAAGTGGCTTTGCCAAGTTATCTGATTCTGGTGGCTCTGCCACGATATTCTGTTATTGGCAGTTTTGCTACCCATTGGTGTGTGGGCTGGGTGGGTTGAGTTATTCCCCACATGGTGTGTTGGTTGGTACGGGTGGTGTGATGGCTGGACTGGGTTGGGATTGCATTCACATTCTGATTCTGATTCTGATTCTGTTAATTGATACTGACTGATTCTGATTCGGATTCTGATTCTATTAACTGATACTGATTCTGATTCTAATTCTTATTCCGATTCTGATTCTGATACTGATACTGACTCTGATTCTATTTTTGATTCTGATTCTGATTCTCATTTTGATTCTAGTTCTGATAATGTTTCTGATTCTGTAATAGGCTAAGGCCCATCTGGTGCAGTCTGTTATAGTGGGCTAAGGCCCAATTGATACTGGAACTGTGGTAGGGCAAACTTTTTAATTCTTTTACATGACTGACTGTTCGTATTTGTAATAGGGGATTACACACTGAGTTTTCGTAAACTTACCCTGTTTATTAACCTTTCAGGTAATTTCTAGCCTTTGACGGATTGGAGCTACGAGGGACTCGGAGGTGGCACACTACTGCTCCTGTTGTCTTTTTTTTGGCTTTTATTTACCATTTAATTTCATTCTGGGGTTTTATTTTTGTAATAAGGCCTTTTATAATTTCTGAATTTTAAGTTTGGTTTTTATCTGCTCTAAGTAGAACTCGATTTCCCAAAAACGTTAACAGTTTTCAAATCAACACATCCCTACAAACTACTAATTTTTTTCAGCTTTCGCAAACTTACTTGGTACTCACTTATGACAGTAATTAAGGTTTTAAAAGTAAATTATTTTTCAATTAACCATGTTTTGAAAGTAGCGAACGCAAACTAAGATTTAAGTTTTTAAATAATAAGAAGGGTTTTCAATAAAATAAGGTTTTCGAAAAATACTTCAATGTGGCACACCAGATTCGGGCCTAACTTCTAGGCCGGTTTGGGGTGTTACATAACGACCCCACTGAAGGTCCATTGTTGCCTCGAGTGACTTTTGTAACCTAATAAGACAAAACAGGGTAATTGAGCCTAAGGCCCATTACTCGGCCCGAGTGGCCCACCCACTCATGTGGCTCATTTAGCTCAGAAACAACCACGGCTATGCGAACAACACGACCCAAAACAAACACTTATCATATCACATACATTTTATTCTTGTGGGCCCACAAGCCCATTAGGCCCACATGGCCCATTTAGCCCAAAACAACTCTAGCCACGTGGACTACACGGCTCAGTCAAACATTTACCACAGTATACAAATTTCTTCCGTGTGGGGCCCACAGGCGCATTGGGCCCACACGACCCATTTCAGCCCAACGAGGCCCAGAACATCCCAAGACCACGAGAGTACTCGTGGTAACCTCTACAGTTTAATACCCATAATTCGTGGGCTCGGTTCACCACATGTGTGATTGCACGCTCGTGTGGCAACATTCGCCAGTACTCGGCTTTTTGGCATTATGCCGTCTACAATCAAAACAGCACAAGATACGCTTTTTTGGCTTTTCAGCCGATCACAATGAGAACAGTGTATACGGATACATACATACCCTATCGACTTTCTCGCCAATTACCAACTATGGTTACGATTACACACCTGTTTGCGATAAGTGACTCCACAATGTCGAACCTAGATTCAATCATAACCTCATATTAGTCCATTAACTGTTAGAAAAAAAAACATCCTCACAAAGCACCCAACTCTCAAACAATAATGGTTGCTTACCTTAAATAGTAAACGGTTTCTTACTTACACCACTGATCGAAGCTACCTTCAAAACCTTGACAAAATCTGTATAACACAACCCCCTTATAAGCTAAGACTGTGAAAGAAAAAGATTAGAACCAAACGGTAAACGGCTTACCACCCCTTAGTCATATTCGGCTTGCTAAGGTATACCTAAAGATTGAGTCCTTTGAAGAATAGTCACATCCCTTACTCAAGTATAGAGAGATTCGGCTCCCCAAAAAGGATAGAGAGAATGCTTAGCAAAGGGAACTGGAAGAGAAGAGGGAGAGATAGTGCAAGTAATAATCGGTCAACATAAAGAGGGAAGGCGCCATTGAAGAAAAATAGAGGGAGAAGGAACCCACAGAGTATTCGTTCAAGCAAAAAAAATGAAAGAAAGGGAAGTAGAAAGGAAAGATGAAGAAACCATGAAGAAAGGTTCGGTTTAGAAGGAAACTGAAAGAAGAGAGCTAATGAGAGGGAGGAGATACACTAATCGGTATTGGAGAAAAGAAAAGGTAGGACTAAAAGTGAGACCAATCAGCCAAGCAAGAACTGAGAGCAAGCATGAAGACTAATTTGGCATTAAAAAAAGAAATACCCATAAATACAATTCGGCACCACCAAAGACAAAGTCCCCAAAATGCACTCTCCCCTCAAAACTGAATACACACCCTAATGAAACCCTAAATTCGACCACACATCCAAACCTTTGAAAATCTCCATGATTTTCTCCACTGGTTATTCCCATTTCAAATTCAAATCACAACCACCAAGACCAAGACCAAGTCAAATCTCACCCTTTTACCAAGTCTCCAACAACCTTCCAACATTTGAATCCAACTCCACCTCTTGTCGCCCCCAAGTTGCAAAATAGCTATCCATTGCTTGTAGTGGGATTCGAACTCTAGCCCTCTCACATGCTAAACCACGCCATTAGCACTAGGCCATCAACTTATTTGTGTCACATTTTATCCTCAATTAAATATAAGATCCACTTCTAATCACCAAGGGTTCATTAGGAGCAAAAATAATAATTTTGCAAACGCCAGGACTTGAACCCCAAACCACCTGTATAAACTTAATGCCTCCTTGCCACTAGACCACACGCTCCCTTGTGCCATATTTTAACCAAAACTATTTATAAGGCCTTCTAACTAGCGCCAAGGTCCTCTAAAGGGAAAAACTAAAAATTTTGCTAGAGCCTTGGTTTGAACCTAGGACTTCGCAGACATCCCCAAACACTCCAAATCACTTAACCAACACACCCAACACACAATTTTGATATTTCCATACTCAACAAAATATTATAAGCCGCCACTAAGGCCTAATACTTTTAGGCCCAAAATCTGGGGCATTACAGAGAGGAACATAAATGAGAATACTGTATAACTGATATTTGACTAGTCAATCCAGTTGACTCCTAACCAGATCTCATTATAAAACCCAACTAACATAATACTCAAGCAATTGGGCGTACTATTCATATGACAGTAACTCACTCGACTTACACTTCACTAACACAAAATAAAACCTTTATTTACCTCTATGACGATTACTATATGCCACATTGCAATTCACAATCAAAATCACCAATAGAAGAAAATATGATAACCAAATAAAAAAAATTGGTTTTAGGGTAAAAGAGGGTTTTTGGGGTTTACAAAAGTTGAGAGTTTTTGTGAGAGGATTGAGGGGTTAACATGAGTGTAGATGTTAATTTAAGGTGTTTTTAGGTTTAAAAGCAGGGTTTTTAAGGTTAAAAATTGGGTAAAATTAAGTTAAAACTGGCGGGTTGCATAATCCGTTCGGGTCGACCCTGCAAAAATTTGTTGCAATGTCGCGGCACAAGGGTTCTGTGTTGCGACACCCCTAGAAACTTTTTGATGTTGCAACATCAAGGTGCAATGTCACAACACACTTTGGAATTTTTGAACCTAGAGTATACTGACTTCTGTGCCGCAACACAGAGGTGTTGTGTCACGACATTGAGGAAGTTTTCTCGATTTTTCTCTAGTTTGCCTTCGATGTTGCGATATGGAGGTTCCATGTTACGAAACTAACTTTGTTTCAGCTCGAATTCTCGATTTCTATAGTGTTTCAGTTTATAATAAACAATAATTTAAATAAAAATTAGATTCTAAGCTACTTGTTATTTAAGAACACAGTAGTATACATAACGCTAAAATTTAATTAAAAATGTTAAGTCTTGCTATCAGATTCATCCGTTAGCTCAATCAATGTGCTTGTGGTGCTCTTCTTATTTTGTTTCTGTCAGTGTTCATCTAGCATCCATTGTGCCACTCCACCTTCCACTGTTCGTCCTGTTCTTTAAACTTGCTTTTTGTACCTACATTGGATATAGAAAACACTTCCCTAGCTCAAAGTAATTAGGGATTTTTACATATATTTTAAAGTATTGTTTTCCTAATTTATCCCTATTTGCCTCATTCAGTTGGTGACCACATTTAAAAATTTCTCTCTCACCATTGATCCTTATTGTTAATTCATTTTTTTTCCAAATTAATGGTTGACCTTGATGTTGCTAGAAACGGTCTTCCGAACAGAATGAGTATCTCCCAATCCTCTTCAAAATCTAGAATAATAAAATCAGAAACAATGATAAAGCTCTTCAACTTGACCAACACATCTTCAACTACACCTTTCAGTCGTACTGAAGAGCTATCAGCTAACTGTCGTGTGATCTAGGTATTTTTAAGCTCCTCTAATCCGAGTTTATCATATATAGATAAGGGCTATATATACTGGCGTATTTATACTGCTCCTAAATCACATAGAGCCTTGCTAAAATGTATATCTCTTATCTCTATAGGTATTGTAAAACTCTCTGGGTCTTTTAGTTTTGGGGCTATCTGTTTGAAGATAATCGCACTACATGAGGCGCTTACGTTAACTTGCTCTCCTATTTTTATTTTCCTACGCCTAGACATAATTTCTTTTAAATACTTGGCGTATTTAGGAACTTTTTCAATGAAATCAATTAGAGGCAAGCTAATATTCAGAGATTTAAATAAGTTTAGAAAACTTACAAATTCTGCCTCATCCTGTCTTTATTTTTCTTCTGACCATGCAGCGAATGGTACCCTTGTCAGTGTAGGTTCCTTGATTAGCTCTCAATGATAAACCGTGATTTATACATGTTTTTACCCCATGCTTAGCATAATTTTGGATGAATTATCCCGTGAATTATGGAATTTGATGCTCCTAATCCTTTAAATTCATGTTTTATACTTAGGTTAGCATAGGAGAGTAAAAAGAACGAGAAACGGGCCAAAACGAAGAAAATGGGCCAGAGTGAGAAATCAATACGGCCTGGAGTTCCTCACCAGGCGCATTACACGCCCGTGCCACATTAGCAGACTTGAACATAGCCTGAGCTCGATACAGACATGCGTGCCGCACGGGCGTGTCCCTGTCGTGACGAGTTTCAATTTCACGCGAAAAAAGCTACTTAGGGGCTAAGAAGGGTGTTCCAAAGTCTATATAAACAGCCTAGGAGAGGACTAGAGAGACGCTGATAGAGTAGAGAGTAGAGAGCAGGGAATTACTCAAGGAAAGCTGATTGATTCATCTCAGAAGCAAGAATCTACATCAAAACTAAAGATCTCCCTTTAATTCATTTAGGAGTTTTGGGTTTTCTTTATGTTCTGTTGTTTCCCTTATTTTGAGATGTTTTCTCTTTTTATTATAAACTAAACCCCTAAATACCTAAGGGGGATGAAACCTAAGATGGATCTTGTTATTGTTATCTAAATTATATGATAAATATTCAATTTGTTCTTAATTGTGTTTTTAATTCTTAAGTTGATATTTCAGGATATTAATTCAAGTCGAATGTGCTTATTCAGAGGAGCAAAAGTCCCTATTTAAGAGTAGATCCAACATAATTAAGTGGAGTTGATCGCAATCCTTGACATAGGCGACGAAAATCTGCTGGATTAGAGTCAAATCTAATAGGGGGATCCATAGATCGAGTTAACGCAAAACTAGGGGTTTTAATTAGAAAGAGATTTCAATTAATCAACCTAGGGTTAGTTGTTCTTATTCTCGATGTAGATATTAACATAATTTAGGGATCTTTACGGATCAAATCGAATGAAGAAATTGTCAAATTTAGAGTTAAATAACAAGTGAAGTCTAGGTGGAGTCTTCCTTAGGTATTGCCTTTATCATTTGGTTTTTTTTCCAAAGTAATTCCCCAATTTACTCTTTGTCGCGTCTTTAGTTAGTTAGAATTTTTAGTTTACAAACAACCTCCCTTTATTTCGAGGCTAGATAACAGGAAGAAAGTTATTACTAGTACTTTTAGTTCCTTGGATTCAAGATTCTGGTCTTGCCATATACTACTATTCGATAGGTGCACTTGCATTTTATCGTGATAATAGTTAGTTTTTAGGTATGATCATAAAAATATTATTACTTCATCACAATCAAGATCAGATTTTTAGCGCCGTTGCTGGGGAACTAAAATATTAAGAACACTCGATTTCTATTACTTTAGCTATCTTTATTTTTATTGCAATTTATTTTCTATTTTTATTTTTAGGTTCTATTTACTAAAATTTTCTTTTTGTTCTTCTCTGACAGGTGTCTCTAGTTTATGACTAGAAGAAACCTGTCAGGACCATTACTATTTGATAGCGATTTAGAAGCCATAGTTTGTAGAAACCAGAGAGACGTAAGGCAAAGCTTACAGTACCCAGAACAAGGATAAGAGAACGAACCTGAATCTACAGAAGAGATGGAAGCAAATCAAAATAATCAGCTACCTCCTGTGGTAGCCGCGGATCCTGTGAATCAAAATCCTATTCCTCGTACTATGTATGATTATGCTAAGCCTAATTTAACTGGTATTGAATCTAGTATTGTTAGGCCTGCTATTACTGCAAATGATTTTGAACTGAAACCTAACACTATTCAAATGATTCAACAGTTTGTTCAGTTTGATGGTTTGTAGGATGAAGATCCTAACGCACGCTTAGCTAACTTTTTGGAATTCTACAACACATTTAAAATCAATGGCATTTTTATTGACACTATTCGCCTTCGGTTATTTCCCTTCTCTTTGAGAAATAAAGCTAAACAGTTGTTGAACTCTCTACCACCAGGATCTATCACTACTTGGGAACAAATGACTGAAATTTTTTTGCTTAAATACTTTCCGCTGGCTAAAACGACAAAGTTGAGGAATGATATCTCTTCTTTTGTGCAGATGGATTTAGAGACACTCTACGATGCTTGGGAGAGATACAAGGATTTATTGATAAGGTGACCTCACCATGGGTTACCTTTGTGGCTACAAGTGCAAACTTTCCACAATGGTTTGAATCCCTTAATAAGACATATGGTCGATGCAGCCACCAGTGGAACCATAAATAACAAAACACCCGAGGAGGCTTATGAGTCTATAGAGGAGATGTCACTGAATAATTATCAGTGGCAAGTCATGAGGACAAAGCCACAAAAATCTATCGGTGTTTTTAATGTTGACGTAGTCACAAGCTGTCAAATCAAGTAGAGCTCTTAAATAAAAAGATTGACGGTTTAGTTGGCTCTACGTAGGTACATCCAGTAATGAGGTGCGATTTAAATGGAGAAGGAATGTACAACACAGATTATTCATCCTATGACCCTAGCACAGAAAACAAACAAGCCAACTATATGGGTAACAACTCTAGATCTCAAAATAACCTTTATAGTAACACTTATAATGCAGGTTGGAGGAACCAACCCAATTTCTCATGGGGAGGTCAAAGAAATTAGAGACCACCACCCACTCCAGGCTTCCAACAACCACCTTACTAGTAAGAGAAAAAGCCGAACCTTGAAGAGATGCTCACAAAATTTATCTTAGTATCAGAAACTCATTTTTAGAATATCGAGACAGCACTTAAAAATCAGCAAGAATCAATTCAAGGCCTCAAAACCCAAATAGGTCAGCTTGCTAAGCTGATCTCTAAACGACCACAAGGTGGTTTGTCGAGCAACACAGAAACTAACCCAAGGGAGTAACTCCATCCCATCACTGTGCACGACAAAGAGGGGTTAGCTGAACGTAAATCTGAAGAGAGGCAAGAAAATGTGGTAAGTAATGGTAAGATTAAGGTAAATCATGGTACACAAAAACTGGTAACTAAGGAGTATAAACCTCGAGTCCCATACCCGAATGCAACAAGGAAAGACCGCACAGATAAACAATTCGGTAAATTCCTTAAACTTTTAAAGAAATTACATATTAACTTACCGTTTATTGAAGCTCTTTCACAGATGCCAAACGCATTTAAATTCTTAAAAGTGCTCTTAGCAAACAAATGGCAGTTGGATGAGTCGTCACATGTTAAGCTAAATGTAGTTTGCTCAGCCATTTTACAAAATAAGCTACCCAACAAACTGAAAGATCCAGGGAGTTTTACAATTCCTTGTTTAATTGGTAGCTTAGATGTTAAAAATGCTTTGGTTGATTTAGGGGCTAGTATTAATATAATGCCTTATAAACTATTTAAATAACTAGGCCTTGGGAAACTCAAACAAACTAGGATGAGCATCCAATTGACTGATAAAACCATTAGATTTCCTAGAGGTATAATTGAAGATGTACTTGTTAAAATTGACAAATTTATATTCCCAGTAGATTTCGTTGTTTTAGACATAGATGAGGATAGCTATGCGCCATTAATTTTAAGGCAACCCTTTTTAGCAATTGCTAGGACTATCATTGATGTAGGCCTAGGTGAACTCACACTTCGCGTAGGCGATGACACAATTACTCTGCAAGCTTGTAATTCTAATAGAACTTTTAATGATAAAGATGTTATTACGAGTTCTTGTAATAAGAATAATCCTACTGTCTAACCTTCTTTGCAGGATAATCTTAGCAAAAGTACAACTGAGCCACATTCAAGTTCATGCCACAACAAAAGAGCAGTTCATGAAGAGCGAATGTTACGGATTGACGAACTAGACGAATGGCGAAACTATAGCAAGAAGGAAACGAAAATATGCCATGCCGAACCAAGGCATCACCATGATGACCCTAAGGTAAAGAAGAATCAATTCAAGGTAGGGGATAAGGTATTATTAGAGGAGGAGGACCCTCGAATTTCAAATTCAAAACTCTATACAGATGACGTACATCCCTTTACGATAATGAAAATCTTTCCCTATGGTACAGTCGAGGTAACACATAAAGAATTTGGCACTTTCAAGGTAAATTATACTCGGCTTAAACCTTATTTTGAAACTAAAACTTATAGTGGGAGAGAGCAGTGTCAACTCCTCAACCCATCGTGACCGTGCGAGCTTGAGAAAAGTTGAGCTTAGGCTATAAATAAGTGCTTCTCGGGAGCCAACCTGAGCGCTAACATAGTTAATTTCTTTAACTTAAGCTTTTAACATCTAAATCATAAACTGATTTCTTTAATACAGGTTTTTCAGAATCACACAGCCAGGTACACGGGCGTGCCTAAGGCCGTGGACGCACCACGAGTGGAGACACGACTATGCTCAACGGCCGTGTGAAAATAAGGCAACAATCTTCCCAAGACACGGCTTCCGAAAAATTGCCATGACCGTGCGATGTGGCCGTGGGTGAACCTGCTAAATCAACACGGGCGTGCGACATGCCCGTGTCCCTAGGTCGTGGTTAAAGCTGAGAAATTAGCACGGGCATTTGACACGACCGTGCCTGAAGCCCGTGGTCGAACCTGCTAATTAAACACGGGCGTGTGACCTAATACACGGGCGTGGGAGAAGTCAATAGAGTAGGACACGGTCGTGCGACACGCCCTTGTGCACTAACATGCCCAAAGAACACAGCTGTGGGTCATGATTCAGGCACCCTAAAATTCAAAACCTCAAATTACACGGGCTGAAAACAAGACACACAGGTGTGCCACACGCCCGTGTGCCCCAATTCCTATATAAACCCCTCACTATTCGTCATTTTCCGCACTCAAACCCTAACTCTCCCCTAGTCGCTGCTCAGCCTCTTTCACCGCCACCGCCTCTAGCTCTGGCCACCACCTTCGTAACCCTCTCCTCCTGCTCCTCTCATTTCTCCCCTTTCACTCAAAACACCAAACCCCCTCTCCTCCCATTCTCCCTTCCCTCATTCCCAAATAAAACCACCACCGCAGACCATGCCCATGTATCCTTCCCACGCCCGTGGAATGTCACACCTCCGACATTACTTCGACCACACCTTGCACCGTCATACCTCCGACTACTATCGGTTTCCCCATCTCATCCCCTTCTTTGATTATTACTTTTATTTTTACTTTATTTCATTTTTTGTAATTATTTTTATTAGTTTCTTGTTTTTCATTTATTTCTCATGCTTATCAAAATCTATGACATATTTCTTGCATTTATCTTGTACCGTTAGTACTAATTATGCCACAAGAAGTGCATGAATAACCTTGCTGCTATTACATTGCTTTTGGTGTCTAGTTTTAGGTTGATTAATTCTTGGAGTAGCTGTGACCATTGCTATATTTATACATTCTTTTCTAAGTTGACTCATATAAACTTCCTAATGTCTTTGCTAGATACCCACAGATTTTACACTACATCTCTTCCCTAGTTCATTTGATTTAATTTTTAGCGAATGCCTATTTGTTAAATTTCTCCTTTAACTTTGCAGGAACACAATGTCGACTTCACGTGGCAAGAAAACCACCGTCCCTACTTCGAAGAAGCGTAAGGGACCCGCGCTACCTTGTTTAGTGCCACCTCTAAGATCCAACACCCATTCCTCCAGCTCCCGCAAGGTTCACAAGAGGAACTATTCCAGATTCTCAAGGCGCGACCTCTTGTAGTGGGGCGGTGTATCAATTGGGCCACCTTAGAGCAGGTCCAACTCGCGGATGTAATTTGGGCCCTATTAACGACGGATCCATGTGATCAGTTCTTCGAGATCATCGAGCCCACATTCCTCGAGCTCACTTTAGAGCTTTGTTCCACCTTCCACCTACAGATGGTCATGTTCCAGTATGATGATCCTGAAACGGTCCAGTTCTGTCTCGGCTGTTTGGTACGCCAACTAAGCGTACCGGAGTTCGGTGCAGCCTTAGGCCTATATACTGAAAGATTCATGGAGGAAGAAGACCTATTTGAGCTCCATCGTCACATCCACTACTTTCTATCAAAATGTTAGAGGGCCTTGGTTCCTGCTTTAGCCACCTACGGTCCCAGTCGCTCTAAGGCAACAGCTGTCTCCCCATCACTGAGGTACCTACACGCCATCCTCGCACATCTAAGGCGACGACTCTCTCCCCATCACTAAGGCACCTACATGCCATCCTCGCACATATATTGACTGGGAGACACGAGAGCACCGGCGTCGTCAACACCCACGACACCTATTTTCTGTGGAGTATGACACACAGCACGTGTTCGACCTCGCCTATTTCATCATCCTCGCCATTCAAAATCAGATAGAGCGACATCGAAAGGGGGTAATTTCTATGGGTCCATATGTGGTGCGACTCGCGAGACACTCCGGTCTCCTCAACACCGCGACACAATCATCCTCTCTCACTCTTATAGGCCAGATGTCCCCACAGGATATCCTAAGCATGCTACACATGAGGATGATCGAGCGCCAACATGGGACCGATCCTCCTCAGCACCATCTAGCTCGATCTACCGGGTAGGAGGACCCAGAGGACATTACTGATGATGTCCCTCCATCTCACGAGGAGCCACCGTATCAGCCACCGCCAATTCACCGTCCAGTTCATGCGGCTGCTTCACACTCTGACATATCTGAGTGCCTTACACGATTCGAGCAGCAATGTTTTCAGCGCCTTGATCACATTGATGCTACTCTCTATCAGATTTGTCAGCATCTCCACATCTCACCACCGCCCCTACCTCACAAACCATCTGAGGATTAGGACTTTCGAGTCCTCTTATCTTTTCCTTTATTTTCCTTTTTATTTTTGTGTTTTATCATTACTTTTATTTTTATTTTCCTTTTTAGATTTCTTTAGCTTTATCTTTTTCTTTATTTAAATTTCAATATTCTAAAAACTTGGCATAATTTATTTTTAATATTTTATATCGACTATTTCTTAATGAGTAACCATGCTAATTTATATTCCCTAAAGTCTTAGTAATGATATCACAGTTACACAGAGCCTAAAAGCTCAATAGTACTCTACCAAATCTAACTCTAATAGGAAAACTACTCCACGACTGCCACGTCCTGCTCAACCATGGCTATAGCCACCAAGTTTTTGACACAGCAATTGTGGATAGGCAATCTCTACTAACTCGAAATACCTTCCTCCAACTGCACTTTTGCCCTAGCCTCAGAATCAAGTTTCCACACTTCCAACTCAACGATACCATCCAATTTTCAAAAAGTTTCACTTCTCCCCCTATCTTATGATTTTATGTTTATATTTTAAATATATCTACCCTTGTACATTGAGGGCAATGTACATCTTAAGTGTGGGGAGGGGGACTCACTTTCACTTTTTGCATTATTCTCAAATCCCTGAATTTTGTCTTGTCTTTCAAGTCACTTTCTCATATCATTATTAAAATGAATTCTGATTGATTTATGATTTTTATTGATATGTTTAGGATTAAGACATAAGTATTTATGCTTTGATTATTCAAACTTTAAGACATTAGAGAATCAAGCATGATAAGTTGAAATTTTTAAGCATTTAAAATTTTCTAGATTATTTCCCCAAATTTAGGTATTATCTTGAAATTTGAAATTCACAAGATTGACATCAAAAGCCATAATTATAGTGAGATTTTTTAGCCTTTTAAGCATACATCCTTTCATGCTCACTTTTATTGTTGCTTTGAGTGAGTCAATTTTGATTTGTTGTTCTAGAACTTGCTTCGGTTATGCATGTCAAAACCACACCATTGATATTATATGTCAAGATGATAAAGGCATTTAGGTTTAACCCACTTACTCCATAAAAGCCTACCCTCATAATTAACCATTAGTGAACCCCCTTGGGCCTAACAAACCATTTATTGATTTACCCTTAATATTAACCCATAAACCTATTTTTGATTCTTTGAGAATTTCCCTCACTTTAATTTGATCCCATTTTTGTCGAGATTTGAGTTGAATGATTATCTAGCTATATTCTTTCCTTTTATTAGTAAAGTTTAAATATTCGAGTTGTTCTTAAAAAAATCTTAGCATATTATTTTGTAATTATGTACTATGGATCTTAAACGATGTTATTCATGAGAAAAAAGATCAAATTTAGGAATATATTTTAGTGATAGATATTTTTCTAATTAGATGATTTTTCAGTTCAATCTTGATTCTAACCCTCTTTTTTAGCTTGTGACCACACCCCTAACCAAAGCCCCATTACAACCTTCTAAAGGCGTTTTGATCGATCTATCATCTCAATTTATAGTGGTGGAGATTTGATTTTCATGCAAGCTTATGGTAATAACTTTTCATGTTGACTAATGAGTGCTTAATTTTTGAACCCTAAACACTTTGAGTGAATAGAGTGAATCTTTAGTGAAGATGTCAACACTTGTTGATTTTGAATTTGAGGTAATTACTTAGAAGAGGGGAGAATACCTATGTTTTCTGTGATAAAATTCTCAACTTAAATTGTTTGAGACTTTGATGTTCTTTTAGTTGAATTTTCGATGTATGATTACTCATGGATTGATTCGAAACATTATTGATAAGATTAATAAGTCGAGAAGAATGATTTTTAATTATGAGTTGAGGATTTTGCTTGAGGACAAACAAAGGCTTGAGTGTTGGGGAATTTGATAAACCATAATTTATACGTGTTTTTACCCCATGCTTAGTATAATTTTGGATGAATTATCCTGTTAATTGTGGAATTTGATGCTCATAATCCTTTAAATTCATGTTTTTTAATTAGGTGAGCATAGAAGAGTGGAAAGAACGAGAAACAGGCCAAAAATAGAGAAAATGGGCCAGAGTGAGAAATCAACACGGCCTGGAGTTCCTCATATGGGTGCACCATACACCCGTGCCACATTAGCAGACTTGAACACGGCCTGAGCTCGATACAGACGGACGTGCCACACGGGCGTGTCGCTATCGTGACGAGTTTCAATTTCACGCAAAAAAAAATACTTAGGGGCTAAGAAGGGTATTCCAAAGTCTATATAAACACCCTAGGAAAGGACTAGAGAGATACCGACAGAGTAGAGAGCAGAGAGCAGGGAATTACTCAAGGAAAGTCGATTGATTCATCTCAGAAGCAGGAATCTACATCAAAACTAAAGAGCTCCCTTCAATTCATTCAGGAGTTTTAGGTTTTCTTTATGTTTTGTTGTTTCCCTTATTTTGAGATGTTTTCTCTTTTTATTATGAACTAAACCCCTAAATACCTAAGGGGGATTAAACCTAAGACAGATCTTGTTATTTTTATCTAAATTATATGATAAATATTCGATTTGTTCTTAATTGTGTTTTTAATTCTTGAATTGATATTTTAGGATATTAATTCAAGTCGAATGTGCTTATTCAGAGGAGAAAAAGTCCCTGTTTAAGAGTAGATCCAATGCAATTAAGCGGAGTTGATCGTAATCTTAGACATAGGACGATGAAAATCTGCTAGATTAGAGTCAAATCTAATAAAGGGATCCATAGATCGAGTTAATGCAAAACTAGGGGTTTTAATTAGAAAGAGATTTCAATTAATCAACCTAGCGTTTGTTGTTCTTATTCTCGATGGAGATATTAACATAATTTAAGGATCTCTACAGATCAAGTCGAATGAAGAAATCATCTAATTCAGAGTTAAATAACAAGTGAAGTCTAGGTGGAGTCTTCCTTGTGTATTGCCTTTATCATTCAGTTTTTTTTTTTTTCCAAAGTAATTCCTCAATTTACTCTTTGTCACGTCTTTAGTTAGTTAGAATTTTTAGTTTAGGCTAGAAGAAAGTTATCACTAGTACTTTTAGTTCCTTGGATTCTACATTCCAGTCTTGCCACTAGCTATACTACTATTCGATAGGTGCACTTGCCTTTTATCGTGATAATAGTTAGTTTCTAGGTACGATCATAAAAATATTATTACTTCATCACAATCACGATCACTCAACTTCTTTCTCTGGTTTTGGTTCAGTGTAAGTTTTTGGGGGATTTTTTTAAAGATCCTCAGAATCCTTTTTATTCTCCTCATGAGCTAGCTTTTCTGAGCTACTTAGTACTTAGCTCGAACGGAGCGCGACTACTTTCACATGCTTCTTCCCTTCTCTCTGAGGATTATTTACTATGTTGCTTGGGATTCTTGTACCAAGTTGTCTTTTGATTTCTCCCATCATGCTCATCAATTGGCTCATCTGATCTTCTAGCTTAGTCAATATTTTCGTAGTAGTAGTGCACTCATACTGAACCTGTTTTACCTCAGTCCTCATTGATTGCATCTCCATCTCTATCTGATCCAAGTGTTGAGCACATACAATATAGTAATTTAGGTTGGCCCTTTCCTGAGGCTTTTATAAATAAGTAGGTTGATAATTAGTATTTTTATTTGATTGCACATTGTAACCTTCTTCTTGGTTTCTGCCCCATCTTAGGTTTGCATGATCTCTCCAACCGAGATTATAAGTATTTGAATAAGGGTTTTTACCCCTATTCTTGACATAGTTAACATCCTCAGTTGGATTTTAATGTAATGAAAAAGAGGTTTGTATTCTCCATATATAGATGAGACACTAGATGAGGTCTATGTAGTTGAGTCTATCCACAATTTTTGGTATTTATCATCATTCTGGATAGCTTTTATCGTAGATGGGTTTTGGCCATATGTATAACATTCAGTTGGCCACTGGCAGGGATTCATTGCCATGTTTTCTATTAACTCATACACATCTTCATGTGTTCTGTTCATTAAGGCTTCTTTTGCAACTCCATCTAGTCTAAATGTGCGTGCACTTCCAACCCATTATAGAACATTTGTAGTCTCAGCCACTCAGGTAATCCATGATGTGGGCATCTTTGTATTAGCATTTTAAACCACTCTCAAGCTTCATAAAAGCTTTTTCCTTCTAACTATTTAAACATTGCAATCTCTCTCCTCAGTTGGATCGTCTTGCTAATAGGGAAAAACTTTTGTAGAACTTTTCCTGTATGTTCATCTTATGTCATGATGGATCCTAATGCCTGTGAACCTAACCAAGAAAAGGCATTATCGATTAAGGAGAAGGGGAGCAATTAAAGATGGATAGCATCATTGGTGACCCCATTGTATTTAAATGTATCAAAAAGTTGAAAGAATCGTTTTAAATGTTGATTTGGGTTCTCTGTCATTGTGCCTCTAAACTGCAAATTGTTCTAGATCACCTAGATCATGGCTGGTTTTATTTCAAAATTGTTAGCTGTGATGGCTGGCCTTGTGATGCTTCCTTGAACTATCTCTAGGTTCAGAAGTGCATAATTGTTAATCTCGTCAAACAGTAGATTATTGTATGGTAAATTGCCAACAACAGGTGGTTGATTTTACATATGCTATTGCTACTGTTGATGTCGATGATTTTGGTGAATTAGTCTCTTTGGATCAGTAGTTGGCTCTATCGGTGTTCCCCTACTACGAGTCATATATTGAAACCAAAAAGAAAATAAAAGATGTTAGTAAAAAAAATAAAATTCGTATCTATAATTTATTAATTTCCAAATATTCTATTTGAATGAAAAAATTAAAATCAATTTAGTAATGTTGCCTACCCGACAACAACGCCAACAACTTGACTGCCTCCGGACGTACTAACTCCAGAGTGTAAGTACTACAACTAAAAGATATGAAATCAAGGCTATGTCTACAAGTATACGGGTCAGGTTGTAATATAGTTTTTACAATAAATTAGGTGAGTACTCTGAGAATCGTGCCCAAGGGAGGCGAATTAGTAGATTAATTTTAACTTAAATGCAGATAGATCTAATTAATAGTTTAAATAAATTATCTTACGATAAAACATAAGATAAATATTTTTGGGGGTTTTTTTATAAATAATGAAATAGAAAATAAAAAAATAAATAAAAAGGACTTCAGGAAACTAATTTATAGACTTAATCAATTCTAGGCATGGATGACTAGCTCGCTTCAGTGGTCATACCTAATTCTTATTTTGGGTTTCTACTCAATCAACTAGTCATTACCCTGTAGGATCTCTTGATCTTCCACTAAAAGAACTACTTATCTCTCTACCCCATAGTCTAAACCAATTTGGGGCTAAGGTGTTCACGGATAGGCCATACCAATTGTGGGTTAATTCCCACCTAAATGACTTCCTAGGGTCATCAAGCCTTGGGTTTAAGTTCTTCCTCTCCCAAACAGCGAATCAGCCAAGAAATCTGTAACCCCCAAAACCTGACCTAGACGTTATAGCCAAATCTCGAAAGCCACATTAAAACCATTGGAAAACACTTACTTGTTGAAGGTAGCTAAGCTTCGATTGTTTTTACGAAAACTCAGAATTTAAATATCAATTAATTTTGCTTTTGGAAAACACTAATTAAAACATGAATATTTGAGAAGTTTACTATAATATCAAGATACAAGTTAAATCATTTAAGCAAAGGTTTTGTAATTTTCTTAATTGTTTCTTTAAAATGATTTTGATAAAAATCTTTCGCAGCTGGCTTTTGAAAATATTTAGAAAATCACAAATCTATAGGCTCATTTAAAATCAAGTAAAAATCATAAATAATTGAAAAGATTTCAATAATTTAAAAATATTTGTAAACTCATCATGTCACGCCCCATATTTTTATTAATTATTTCGCCAATTCATGAAAGCTAGTAAGTAGTCAAGTGGTAAGGAGCTTCATTAATCTCTTGGGGATCCTATGTTCAAATCCCCTTGTCCATAATTTTATTTAGAATTTTTGGCACATGAAACATGGGTCAAACCCCTTCTATTGTCCACCCTATGTTACCATACTAAGAAAGATTCATTAATTATTTGTATAGTCCACCTTCCTCCAATTGCCAATATTTTGCTCCCTTGTTCCCTTTGTTACTATTTCCTTTCCTTTACCATACCTTTGTTGTCCATTGCACCTAGACACTCCTAAACCCCTTTTGATTTTCATTTTTACTTTTATCTTATCTTTCTTCTCGTTTCCCCTCCCATTCACCACTTTGTGCTGCACTTATTCTGATTATTCTACTCATCTACTTTGCTTCTTTTCTTTAATTTTTTGAGACCTTACTTTAGACCACCACTTAACGCTACCACCCCAACCTCAGAGCCACCCTTGCGCTACCAACCATCCCCGTAACCATCCGTACTGCCACTGCACCATTATCGTGCTAATACCATTCTTCTCTGTTTTTTATCCTATTTTCAACCTACCAATTATAATAAAATTTTAATCCTCTTTCTTAAATATTTTCATTCTCAAATGATTATCAAATACTAATACTTTATGAAATTTGTTGGAATGATAATTTTATTTATCATAGATACTTCTCCCATTTGAATCAAGACCTCAACGTGTCATTCTCACCTCTAATAAAATTGTTTCAAGGTAATTGTTGATGATCTAACTGGAACATCAATCTTTTAGTTCTTGGCAAGAGTTTTGCCACAAAGGTTGTCCTTTACATTCAGTACCCATCACAAAGGCTTTCCTGTCTAGAGTTGTGCCACAAAGGCTATCCTTTATATCCAGTACTTGCCACAAAGGCTTTCCTATCAAGAGTTTTGCCACAAAGGCTATCCTTTAAATCCAATACTCGTCACAAATGCTTTCGTGTCCTACTATTTTAGGTGATAGTGTAACAATCATTTTTCAGTGGTGTCAGAAATAATGGTTTCGAGACCACCAAATTCGACGAGTAAGTTCATAATTATTATTATTTAATATTTATGAGTCAAATATGATTTTAAAAAGGTTTTTGATATGGTAATTTATGTTATATAAATGATTAATTAAGTTCAAGTGGTAAGACCCTAAAGTTAAGTGGTTTTAAAAAATGAGGTATCAGGACCTCATTTCTATAAACCAAGCCGTATATATTTTTATAAATATTTATGGAGTGTCATTAAGGTGGTATTAAATTTTCGTTAAGAAATTTTAACGTTTCGATAGTTAATTCAAGAAAAAGGATTAAATTGTAAAAGGTGTGAAACTCGCAAATTAAAGTAATTAGGTTTAATTAATAGTTGAGGAATGTCTTAAGTGATAATTAAGCCATAAATATTGAGTGGGATGGCAATTAGAGCTAAAAATGATAGAAAATTTAATGATAATGGCATAATTGTAAATTAGTTGAAATTAAAACAAAAAAATTGATATTAAAGTTTTCCTATTCATTTTTCTTCTTCAATGGTTGAAAGCCATAGCTAGGGTGAGGAGAAGTTTCAGCTAGCATAAGAAGCTTGCATGTAAGTCCGTTTTAATCTCTTTTCTTGTAACTTTTATATTTTTGAGATCGTTACAACTGGGTCCAACTAGCCTGTACCTTTATTTTTGATTCTGTAAAAAAATTTGGAAGTTTCCATTAATTAAATTTGAATTTTTTTTATTAATACCATGTATTTGGAGCTTTGATTATGCTATTTGATGAATTTGTAAAGTGATTCTTGTTAGATTTTGATTTTAGGATTAAATTGTGAAAATGTCAAAATTTTTGGGTTTAATAGTGAATTTGCTATTTATTTGGGATTTTTTAGGGCCTGGTATATTTGTATAAAATATTTATTTGAGAAAAATGGTTAATTTGATGAATTTTGAGTTAAGGGACTAAATTGCAAAAATTGTAAAAGTTTGGGGTAATTGTGTAAATTAAAAAATTAAAGGGTATTACTTGTAAAATGGATTGGAATATGAAATGTATGCTAATAAGTGACGAATTTTGCATTTTAGATCAAGATCTTGTAGATATTCGTGGAAAAAGAAAAATAGCAAAATAGTCGCTAAACTTTTGCAATTTCTACAATTCAATCCAGGTAAGTTCGTACGATTTAGAATTTGATATCAATATGAATTATTGAGTAGATTATCATTGAATAACTTATATATTTATTTTTAATTGTGGATAATGAATAGTAAACTGATATATATTATTGATTTTGATACTTGGTTTGGATTGAACGCGGGATTAGAGTACATTTGTGCTTTGGTATATTGCGGGGGTTTTGATTGGAGATGGTATTGGGTGAGATATTGGTATATTACCCAAGTAAACTGAGGTTTAGCATTTATTGCGAACTCTCATGTTATAATTTCTATTTGGTGAGATTCAGGTGCATCAGCTCTTTTGAACTTCTGTTAAGCTCTTATCAGCTTCTGTTGGCAAACTAGCTCTTATGAACTTTTACTAACAATGTACTCTCATCCATAAGTTATTTTTTGAATGGAAAATCTCGATAATATAATTTTTTTAATGAATTTGAAAGATTTTTTATTTATTAAATATTGATCTAAACATAAATAAATTCATCAGTTGAAATTGTGGATGATGCTTAGGTTCGTGCTAAGCTAATTGTTGCATTATGTCATGTTTAATATTAATGATATACATTGAAATGGTAAGTGGCCAAATGGAAATATGCTTATATTCATGAAAAGGTGGTAAGATTTAAAGGTGTTTTTTTCTTATAAAATGGTTTATCATGTGATTGACCCCAAATGAGTTATATACATAAATGCACTAACTTGTGTATTGATAATGGTGATTAGGCTTCTGTCAAGCTTGAGATTATGATTGATATTTATGCATATGTCTGGTATTATACAAATGAAACGGGTAAGAAAAGGTAATGAAATAGTAAGTTCACTATTGAAATGTGATGTGATGAAAAAGTTAATGATGGTGTACAATGATTTATAAAATCCTATCATGTTATGAATGATAAATATATGTGACATTAATGAACTTACTCATTTGTGAGGTTATGATCATATCAATTTGTGAATCTTATGGCACTGGCATTGATTTATGTTTATTCTATAAAGTTTATTATTGAAATGGAATATCATATTTAAAGTTTATACGAGCTTACTAAGCATACATTTCTTACGTTGACATTCTCCTTTACTTTATAGATTATCAAAAGCTCGATCAGGTTGGAAGCTAGTTGGAGATCCATCACACTATCCATTGATTTTATCAGTAGATTTTGATGCTTTGGTCATGGTTATAATGGCATGTATAGGTGGACTATGTCTAATGTTTAGATAATGATATTGGCATGTAATGTTGCTTTGAATTTGTGAAACTTATGTACTTTGATGTTTAATGGTTGGTGTTTATATGATCAAATTGATGCATGGTTTTATGGCCAAAGTGGTAAGTGTTGGCATGTTTGCAAAATGATCATTTAGGGTATGATTTGAAATGGAATTTAGTCAAATATAATTGGTTGAATTACAACCCATTTGGTATGTTTGAATGTGAATTTGGCTTGTGGTCAAATATGGTATAACTTGGTATGGAATTAAGCTAAATATATATGGACGAAATATGGTCAAATATATATAAGTTAGATATATATGTATTTGGGATGCATGAAAACAATGGTCCAAATGATAAGTTCTAATGGCAAGGTATAAGTTAAGTATGGTATGTTTTAAAATGGTAGCAAGGTGATCAATTATGCATATGTGTTGTTAAGTTAAGTGCTTGCTTTTGAGGTGCCTTTTGTAATAGCCCGGTTTAGACCCTAGTTGGAACAGTGGTTTCAAAACCACAAATTCGGGGTCGTAAATTATTTTTAATATTATTGTTGGCATTTACAGCATGTTAATTGATATGTGTGAAATTTTCGTAATTTAAAATTGGTTGTCTAATTTGGTAAAAGGACTTAATCGTGTAAAAGGGAAAAGTAGCATACTAATTGTTAAAGTGATTATTTGTCATAATTTAATTAATTGGATGTCCTTATAATGTTATTATACCAAGATTAAGGTGAGTGGACATTTATGGACAACCATTAATTTATTTATCAGTTGAGTTGCCATGGGTAAAATAGTAAATTATGTATTAAAGTTAATAAAATAAAACATATAGAAAATTATGCATGTTCATCTTTTTATTTTGTTGATGGAATGTGAGAAGAAAGAAATCATGGTAGAAGCTTTTAAGTTCGGTCACTTGGGAGCTTGATTTAGGTAAGTTTTTTGCTTGGTTTTCAATAATTTTTACGTTTTTGAGATCGTTGCTTCGTATATTACCTAGCCCATACTTTAATTTTTGGAATTGATGATGAATTTGAGATTTTCCATTGTTGATAATGTGATGAATTTGTTGTTTGATGATGAAAAATAAATCTTTGATGTTTGATTATCATGTTTAATTAAGTGATTTTTTTATGAAAATCCAAATGAAGGATTTATTTGTGAAATTTGAAAGTTTAGGGGCTCAATTATGAAATAAATTGAATTAATGGGCTGTTAAGGACTTATGGAGCATTCGGCCTAACATGGGCATGGTGAAATTTTGAATATTTAGTATTGTTTGGAATTAGGGACTAAATTGTAAAAATGTAAGATGTAAGATGTTAAGGGCTAAAATGTAAATTGTCCATTTATATGTTCTTGGATGAAATTGAATGAAATGTTGAATAAGTAAGTTAATTTTGATATTATTTAGATTGGCAAAAGCGAAATTTGGATCTAGATCGAGAGAAAATCAAAATATCGGATTAGTCGACTTAATTTGTCATTATTGCAAATGAGGTAAGTTCGTATTTTAATTGACATTACGAAATCATGTTATAAATGCATATTATTTGTGTGATTTAATTTAATGCTGAATTGTATGCAGATATATGTATTTTGAATAAGTAATATATGTTATTATGATATTGAATTGTTTGAGAAGTAGAATATATGAATACGAGAAAGCATTGACAATGTGGTGATATCTGAAAGCCCTATACGAACCATAGGAATAGTTAGGATACATATCTCATGACATAGGATTTCAATATGTGTTGTCATGTAAGACCATGTCTAGGACGTTGGCATCGATTTGAGATTTACGTGTAGGACCATGTTTGGGACATCGGCATCGTATATGATTTCGTGGAAGACCCTGTCTGGGAGTGGCATCAATATTTGATTACATGTAAGACCACATCTAGGAAATTGGCATTGTACGAGCTTTCCGAGCTATTCGAGTATCCTTATTGATTCCAAACGGTTCAACGGACACTCCGAGAAATAAGTGATTAAGGAATGACATTCCAACTCAGGTACGTTGAAAGGTGTACATTATTTGAAAGTGACAGGTAAGCATATGTGCAAAGAATGTTATGTGATGTATATGGAAATGAAATGTGAATATGTGCAAATGAAACATGAACAAATGAATAAGACATGATTTATAAAGTTGCATACGTGAAATTGTCAGATACTATATGAATGGAAGGTGAATTTGAGTATAAATGATGATATGAGATTTATATGAGAAAGATATATGATTGAATGTGTTATTTCCCATAATGCATCCATTTGGTTATATGAAAATGTGAATTAAATGATATATGATAATTGAATTGAATAAGCTTGTGAAAGCTAAAGTTAGCTAGTTATGAAATTATAGTATTGAATGATGATAATTCGAAATGAGAACATGTTATAAAATTTAGAAAAGAAAATTGTAATTGATAGCATACCATGCTTCTAGCATTGTAATGAAATTATATGTTTGTTTATTAAGATACGATCTTACTAAGCTTTCAAAGCTTACTCTATGTGTTTTTCCTATGTTTATAGCTTTTCGGAGATTTTCTCGAGTTGAAAGTCATAGGAGACCTCATCACACTATCCGGTCATCACTTTGGTAAATAAAAGCTTTGAGTTTTTGATTATGTAGCATGTATAGGCTAGTTTTGATATATTTGGTTTTGAAATTTGTATGTGTTTAGCCATGCGAAAATGGCTTGAACGTGATGCTAATGTTGGTATTTATATTCGGTCATGATGTCGGTTATATGATTCGACAATGAGGTGTGGTAAGTAAAATGCATATTCGACTTATTAGTCAGCTCATTTTAGAAGCATATTTAGCTTAAAAGATTGAATGTTAGTAATGTGGTTAATGATTCAGTTAGATGATAATGTTGGTATGTATTTATAATTGTTATGTATTGACTAGGCTTTGCTAAATGAATTTGGCTAATTAGTGTGGCTTATTATTGACCTATGTTTTGATGTATAAATTGCCATTTAAATTGATTTGTGAATGATGAAAATTTCTTTGGTCATTTTGTGAGATAAATTATGATATATGATGTATATTTATATTTGGCTAATGATAAGTAAAATAAATATATACGCATATGACATGTTTGTTTTGTAGATTGGTATTTAAAGGTCAAGTTGTTGGTTTAAGGCTTGATTACGAAATGTGTTATAAAAGTGGTTTTATATTTGGTAATGGTATTTAGTTCTTTTGATAGTATGGGATTTTGGTATAAGATTTAGTTGCGGTTTTAATATGATTCGATTTGGCATTTATGTTTAGTATTAGAAGTTGTTAATTTGGTGAAAATAACATACAAATTTGGTATGTTCTGTTTAGGTAAAATATACTTGGAAATGGTTAATGTTGTTATGGTAAAACAAGCGTGTAAAAAAAATTAAATTATATTTGACCATTGGGTGATATTTGATAAGGTTCTATGTATGGATGAATATTAGCCATATAATAGGTTTGTTTTGTCTTAAAATGTGAATGTGCATAGGTTAATAAAATAGATGTATACAAATGAATATCTTGATATATGCTCGGTATTTGTAATGAAATATGATTGATTATACTTGAGATATTCGAATGCTATGAGATTGATGGATATATGCTTCGAATATTGTATTTATGAAGCGTAGGACATGTGGTATTGATGTATGTTAGTTTGGTTTTAAATTTGAATAAATGAAATTGAAATGGTTGAGTTTTGAAGTATAGTTCATACAAGAGATGCACTTAGTAAAGTATGATTGTTTTAAGTTGGTTATGTGCTTTAAATATGCAAATTTATTTGATAAGAACTAAGAGGATGGTTATTATTTGAGTTAAAAAAATTTATAAAGGAGATTGTATTACTTTGTGCATGAATAGTAATGAATGATTGTGCTGAACTACGTTTTGTCCGGTAATGCATCGTAACCTTAGTCCGACGAACGATACGAGTTTGGGGTGTTACATTTGGTTGGTATCAGAGCTATGGTTTAGTCAGTTCTAGGACTAACATAGCATATGTGAGTCTAGCTATACATGCCATATTTAACCTGCGATAGTGTGATATCTCCCGACTCTAACGGAAATTGTTCTAATGAGATAGATATGCTTTCCGACCGAGCTAATTCGATAGTACAGAAGTTACTAGTCAAATGTTCGAGCAAAAATGTGTTGATTATGAGTTGAAACTCATAAAGGTATGGATCAAATTATATGACATGTTGTTATTGATAAATGTGGTAATGATATGAGTATATGAGTTGTGATATGTGGCCTATGATTACTATAAGAAATGCTTTGATTGTGAATTAGTGATTTGAGTTGGCATATGAACTATGTGTTAAGAACAAAAGTGATTAAAAGCAAAAGTTTATTAAATCTTTTGAGAATGTGAAATTAATAATGAACTGGCTATTTGTAATAGTATGTGTAATGTGCATTTATATACGAGTTAAATTTGAGGCTTTACTACCCTCACCCCCTTATCAGAAAAAGGTTACAGTGAAATCTGTAAGATTTAGGTTGAATGCTCACGAGTGTGGAATTACAGAGGTCCGCGTTTGAAAGATTACTAATGTGGTCAGATAAGAGAATGGGTCAGCAAATAAAGATAGTGATGGAAGATATATTGAATCGTTTTAAAGGCCATTTGTATTATGCAAAGTCGCTGTTAACAAAGAGGTTGAATTCAATGAAATAAAAGTATTCAGGTATGTTATCTAAAGAAAGGTATTAACTGAAAGTTCTTTTGAATTGATTTCTATTATTGATGGAATAATATGGACTTAATGATGATAGAATCAGACAGTTGAATAATGTTTGAGTATTGATGGCTTAGTGTAGTGATTATTAGTCAGGCAGTTATTATGATTTCTTCTAGGCATTCTGTGGGTACAATAATCCTCAGAAGTATATGTGACTGTTTAATTTCAGTAGGAATTCTTATCATATGAGAACATTAGCTAAACCTACTAATAGATGAAAGCATCGTTGGTCTGTTTGGGTTATGCTCAACATTGCTTTGTCTTTCTCTGGTATTTTATTCCATTGTCTGTATATGAAAGTAGAAGGAAAAATCTATATGATGCTAATATTCTGTGTCTACTTGCTATTGTTCTGTTGAGTATACGTGAAGATTATATTGCTTCTGTTATTATGGATTTTAGTATTTATGAGTGATGTTGTTCTTTTTAGAAATTTTTGGAATATCATCAGAATTGATATCATTCTATATGGGTTGTAATGTTCCAATATTCTGTATAGCTTCAGATGTTGAGATTTCGCTATCTTGGTTTTCTTATAATTCTATTTGATTATCTGTAAGAAGTATCTATTTGATGGAAACAGCTATATCTATTATAATTATAATTTCTGTTATGAAATATGGGAGTACTATAGTACCGTTACCAGAGTTATAGAAGTTGTGCTTCTGCATTGGTTACTGTTTAAAATCATATTTGATTTTTTTTCTATGTTCAAATGCTTTCTTAATAGTCGGGATATTACCTATTGTTACTGTTAAGACGTCGGTCTTATTATGACATTATGATTTTTATTTGGTGGTAGTGGTTTCTATATAATGATATGTCTGGGGCTATCCTTTTAACGAGAAGAAAAGATTTCTTCAAAAGGACCAATTCACGGGTTTAGTCTGATCTGAAATATTTGATTTAAAAGTTAATTAGGTTATATGTGTTTGAATCTATCTATCGGATTGGAAATAAACTTTGAATGTACATATATGAATCGAGGGATAGTTTGGAAGAAGAATTTGTATTCTTGAAGACTTGATACAAAAATATATCTATCAAAACAATTCTATCTAAGAAATGCAGTGGTAAATTAAAGTTAGTTTGATTATTGAAGCTTTCTTCCGCACGAAGACATTATCAACCGAAATATCAGTTCTGGTTCAGCCTGACTTGAATAAAGAGTTTATGATTTTTAGCCATACGTTAATAAACAGTTTGAAGTGTGTTTTAATAAAAGAGTGTACAGAGATATCTTGTGATTCCATACAGTTAAAGCTACATGGAAAGAGTTATGTGATATATTTGATGACTATAAAAGTTTAATGTTAGTAAAAAAATTCTAAATTTGGGGATAGTAAAGATGGCTTGAACTTGGCACAACAAAGATAGCTCAAACCGTCGAAAACTTTTGAGTTTATAAGTGATTATTATCCGAGGAAAATGATTATAGTTTCAGATGATCTAAATAGGAAACTTTTATGTACTTCACGAGAGATGAATACGTGATTGATCTTATCAGATGATGAACATATGTTAGCTGAATTAGAAGCTAATTTGATGCTTACTAAGTGACTTCGTGAAATTTAGAAATGTGTCAATGAATTATAAGTTAAAAACGGGGTTCAGTATAAATTGAATTCTGATTCAAAACTTTAGATGGGGAATCGATGATTGTTGTTGTTGCGAGATAGAATGTGTATACTGAAAAGCTCCATGATTGTACAACAATTATTACAGGTAACTCTTAGTGGTATTAATATATGAGTATGAAACATTAACACAATATTTTTGACTATGTGTTGAAATGCTTGAGCCATCAACAGGTTAAAATTAATTAATAAATGTCTTCAAGACTATTTCAACATATGTTGATATTAAAGTAGTAATGAAATAGAATTTTGATGAATTTTGCATTGGGATTATTCTTATCGTCGAAAAAGATAGAGTTATCTGAATTATTGTTCACTGCTTAAAGAAATCTCTCTGTCCGTGTAACACCCCTTACCCGTGATTGACGCCAGAATAGGGTAAGAGGCATTGCCTTACTAAGATGCATACAAACATACATTTACAAGTCAACGAATTTTGTTCCAATTTAAAACTTTTCAAACTCTGTTTAAAAGTCCCATATTTGAACCTACGAGGCCCAAAACAAACTTTAGAAATCCTTTGGAACTAAACCGAATGCATTAGTAAACATTAGAACATTTCCATTGCAAACAGGGCACATGCCCGTGTGATCTCCTTAACTGGCCGTGTTAAAGGCCTGTGTCACTCACACGGCCTAAGCATATCGGGACACGCCCATGCCTCTTGCCTTTGTGGATTTATTTTCTAACATCAAACCTACAAGGGTTTTCACATGGCCTGGCACACGGCCGTGTCCATGATCCGTGTCCCTAACACGGTAAAGACATGCCCATGTCTTAGCCCGTGTGCAAAAACCTTGGTACTTTGCTTTTGACGTCATCAACTCTTAAGCGTCACACGGCCAAGGCACACGTCCGTGTGCTAGGCCGTGTCAATCACACGGTTGAGACACACGGCCGTGTCTCGGCCCGTGTGGTTACTACTGGGAATTTAATTTTTCCAACTTAAGGAGCGGGGGACACATGGCCTAACTACACGCCCATGGGGCAGACCGTGTATCACACACGGCCTAGACACATGCCTGTGTGTTTACTCATGTGGACAAAAACAAGGCTCTTTACAAGCCTATTTGCCACCCTTACTTGCACCATCCTATACAACATTACATAGCTTTATTCCAAACATATGCATACATCCAAAATATTTATAACCAAGACATCAACGCATCATTCAAATACTACTTTTACCATACAATAACTTCACAGAATTAACAAGCCAAATTTCATGGCTAAACACTTATTGAACACCAAGGCAACGATAGTTAAAATTCACTTGACACTTAATAATCCAACTAGCCTATACATGCCATATAGCTAAAAATTTGCAAAGCTTTATGTACCAAACCATAATGGGATAGTGTGTTGAGATCTCCATCACCTTCCAACCCGAGCAAACTTTCGAAACCCTATACACATAGGAAAGTAAACAAGGTAAGCTATAAAGCTTAGTAAGCTCATATGATTATTAGACTTATGTTAGCTATTAAGTACGTTCGAGTAATTACTCAAGCATAAAGAGTTCATATGGTCTCACCGTACAGTCATCTACTCTCTTATAGAGTTAACCTTAATTTTTTTTGAAAACTTATTCATTTCAATAATTGTATGAATCAAATACATGCTTATAAATTCGTTTACAATTACTTATACATGAACGGTATGAAATATTTCACATTCAATTCAATGATCATTTCATAAGTATCAAATATTGTCTCACATGTCAAACCGTAACCTTTCTCATATTTATGATGTGGACTTATAAAAAGTCCTTAAGTTACTTCCACTCAAAATTTACATGGATTTCATACATACCTGTATCACTTAACTCGATCACATTTTCACTTTCATCTTGACCTTGTCCGTTGATTCACTTAAACATCGATCATAACAGGTTATCCCGATTCAATATAAACAAATATCATGGATTCATAATTCTTCACATTCCATTCATAAAACGAGATATGAATTCCACAATTTTTGACTTACCCATTGAGCCATTCGAAACACCATCAAATACTCGGGAAGTCATGTATGCACAGTACCAATGCCATATCTCAGATATGGTCTTACATGAGATCACATGCTGATGTCGACCCCATGTCCCAGACATGGTCTTACACTGGTTCACATATCGAAGCCGATGCCATGTCCCAGACATGGTCTTAGTCTGGCTCACACGTATCGGTGTTGATGCCATGTCCCAGACGTGGTCTTACACTGACACATATCGATGCCGATGCCATGTCCCAGACATGGTCTTACACTAGCTCTCATCTATCGGTGCCGATGCCATGTCCCAGACATGGTCTTACACTAACACGTATCGAGGCTGATGCGATGTCCCAGACATGGTCTTACATTGGATCTCATATCACCATGGTCCAACCATGGTCTTTTCCATCAATACATCAGGAGTCTTAGTCCGATTGTGCTTGACCCTACATTTTTCTGAAATTGATCTCTCAATTTAATCTCATATTTTCATATTATCATGATTCAATAACAAACGTATAAAATAATACATTATATTATTTCTAACTTAATAATTTATCATTGTGAACTAACCATATGAACTTACCACGTTCGCTGAAACAACGAGTTAAGTCGACTACTCCGATACTTTGTTTTCCCCTCGTTCTCTGTCCAAATCTCATTTCCCTCAATTTGCAAGAGAAATAGGTGGCTGAAAGTTTGAGCTCTCAAAACCCCCATGTTTGTTGCCATTTTTGGTGGATGAAGAAAGATGAAAAGATGACAACTTTTTCCTTTTTTTAATCTTATTTCTAATTAAGTTTCCTAATGCCCAACAACTTTGACTTTTCAAATTTCTTTGTCTCCATGTTCAGCCACTAATTTTATTGGTCTATTTGCTCACTAAGGACCTCTAATTTAGTGTTCCATAGCTATTTGACAACATTAGCTTGTAGAACAAATCTTTCGCATGTTATGCGATTTAGTCCTTTTTCGCAATTAAGCGCGCAATCGCTGAAATTAATTCACCAATTTTTTCATACACTCATATAATTATGCTATAACACATAAAATAATATAAAAAGGTTCTTTGACCTTCGGTTAATGGTTCCAAAACTACTATTCCAACTAGGCCCAAAATTGGGCTGTTACAATTCTCCCCCTTAGAAATTTTCGTCCCCGAAAATTTTACCAGGGTATAGATTTGAGATTTGTTTTCTTACTTCCTTATCAAATCCTCACATAACTTCAGATTCTCCATCGTTTAATCTCGCAGGTTAAGATTCTAATCTATTCTTCATTATTCATCAAATCAAACTAAGTTTCAACATCTCTTTATAGCTAAATCGAAGATCTCTTTTTCCACAACTATACTCTCCTAAACACTTAGTTCACTGACTGAAATTCGAAGATTTTTTTCATATCAAGTCCATATATATATTCTGTCAATCTGCAACTGCTTCCAATTGTTATGAATTACCTTCACTTCCTGCTCAAATTCTTTAACGGATTTAATCCGTGGATCTCTTCTCACAGAGCTCGATCAAGTGACAACCGAGTTCAGTAATTGCAACCATACACACTTCATATGATATCGCCTTTATGCACAACTAAAAGGTCTTTGTTACACACAATTCAATTTATGGTAGTTGTTTTTCTCACCCGCTTCTAAATTCTAAAGCACCACGGCAAAACATTACCTCAAGGATCTAAAATTCCCTTTCAGGTTAACTATCCGAAATAACAGAGTTAGCACGTTAGGTGAACCCAAAAATCTCCAACACGTATAATTCAGACATCTGGACACATATTTAGTAGTATCACGTTCCATACTCATTTGCCAGAACAATCGTCTCAGCTCATCGTATCTCTTAGTACTTCCCGAATTAACATATAATTGTTTTATAGTCTTAGGGTTCCTTAATACCCAAACCCTATCTCAAACAACGAATAACCATCGGTTCCCATTTGAAATTCCTAATCAGGAGTCAGTTTACTTTGACCTTTTTTTAACTTGTAATTCACTGATAGATTTCTGGGTTTCACAATTTGATGAATACACATCAATTTTGTAACACCTCAAACCCAGCCCAGATGTTATGGCCGAATCTGGCAGTGTCACATTGAAGTGTTTTTCAAAAACATGTTCTCATTGAAAGCCCATTTAGCATTAGACCTCTTTGTGATATCAATGAAAAATTTGTTGATTATATTGGATTTTTAATATACTTTAAAACTATGTTTGTTGCAGACGCTTTTCAAAATTTGTTCCGTAAACGTGGTGTCTTGAAAATAGTTAACCCTTTAATGAAAACCAGCATTCTACTACTATCAGTTAAGTATCAATCCAATAAATAAAGCCCAAAATAAGATAATTCAAGTTTAAAGAGGCCTTATTACATAACAAAAGCCCAAATGAAATATTTATAAATCAAGAGCTAATATGAACCAGAACAATTTTGTGGCCACCATCGAGCTCTCGCAGCACCGAACCGCCTAATGCTAGGGGTCACCTGTACAATTAAACAACGGGGTGAGTTTATGAAAACTCAGTGTGTAATCCCCTAATATAAATAATCAGTCAGACATATAGAATGCAGTAACAATCTGGGCTTGAGCCTATTACAAAAATAGTATCAGATGGGCCTTAGCCCATTACAGAATCAAGAACAGAATCAAGTGGGCTTAAGCCCAATGCAGTATCAATAAACACAGCCAAAATGCAACAGAAATCCCACCCCAATCCAGCCAAACACACCACTTCATCCCGCCAGTCACACCATGTGGGGATAAAATCGACCCACCCAGCCAGACACACCAAGATTAGCACTGGTTGCGGCGCCAATCGATATCGCAGCAAAGCTGCCAGTAAACAGGATGGCTACAAGCCATAAACAGGACGGATAAAAGCCATAAGTAGGATGGCTAAAAGCCATAATCAGGATAGCAGAACGTCATAAGCAAGATGGCGAAAAGCCATAACACTTCCTCCGTCATTAATAACCCAACCCCATGCAAAATGTCATGTCATAATAATATACATCAATGCAACATGTCATGCTCGAGTATAGACATAAATAACATAAGCAAATCAATTATTTTACATTTAGGGGGTATAACGGGCTTTTTTATCAGAATGGGTCTAGACACACTTACCGACCCATCAGAAGGTCCATAGTCATCTCAGGCGACTCGTGTAACCTCAACATACATAACAATGTGAATGGGCCCAAAGCCCATTATGCGGCCCATGTGGGCCCACACGCTCATGTGGCCCACTAAGCCCAGAAACAACCCTGGCCATGCCTGCGATACAACTAGGTCCAAAATTCCCACATGTCCGTAAGATTTACTTATGTAGGGCCCATGAGCCCATTGGCCCCACACGGCCCATAATGGCCTAAGCCCATCAGATCGCTTTTTGTGGCCTCCTTAGTCTTTCGCCCATGATTATGGGCTCGGATTACCACATGTACGATTGCATGCTTGTGTGGCATCAATTACCAAGTTTTCTGGCTTTTCAGCTTTTGCCGATTTATAAATAAAATGATGTGAGTACACACCTAATTGCGAAATCAAGTGAATAGTCCACCACACCAAAGTCTACATTTATTCAAGGTTTACCATCAGTTTTCCAATCATTAGAGTTCGCAATACCTAAACCCAAATCGTCACTCACTACTCACCTTGAATGAATGAAAAAAATGTGATTTAGTCCGCTTAATCATTGTCGAAGGTTGAACACACCTTCCTCGCTAACCAGCTGCATCACCAGAGAAGTTATTAAAGATGATTGGGTCACCTTATGATCCGAATCCATAGATAAACTAATTACAACAACAAGACTATAAACAAGGAATATAAAACAATCGGCCCCACAAACCAATTCCCCAAACATGGATAGCATGGGCCAAGAGAACCACTTACTAAAAGTAGGCTAGGAAAGGGAAGCAATGATACTCGGCCAACCAAAGTACACCTAAAAATCCAAGCACAAGATCACGCGATCCCCAAGAATGATGTATTCGGCTAATTCCCGAAAAAGAAAAGAAAAGAACTTTGTAAGAGAGAGTTAAGGGATAGAGAATCGCTAACCGAGAATTATTAAAGAAAAAAGGAGTCCAAAACACTTACCGAACGGGGAAGGGGATGAAGTATTTGGCCTTCTTAATAAATAGATAGAAAATAAAATCGAGAACCCAAAGGAAGAGTATCGGCGAAAACCAAAACCACTAGTGCAAGAGAGCAAAAGGGAAGTCAATAATTCAAGATTGAAGAAAAAAAAAACCGAAAGTGAGGTGGGAGTAGAGAATATTAGGCCCCCAAGATAAAGAGAAAAGTAAAAGGAAAACGAGAAGCAGGAAGAAAGAAAGGGTTTGGCAAAGGTTAAGAAAAGAGAAATCGGCCTTAGAAAAGGACAGAATTAATTCGTAAAATACCTAAAATGCAATATTCGACCACAAGAAAAGGAAAACGAGAGAAAAACGATGCTAAAGGTTAACCAAAGGCACAATTCAGCACACCAAAAATCTGTAGAGCACAAAACAAAACTGCCAAAACCAAAACAATGAGAAGAGAAGTGCGCTTAAAAACCTTTTAGCTGAATTTCCAAGTAGCTAGAGTCCAAATTTGGCACAAGGACCTCCTCCCATGCAACTCTCCTTTTTTTCAAAATTTCCTTGATTTTCTCCCTAACAACCAGATTATCTCCACAAATCCCTCCTCAACTTCTCCTTGACTCTTTCAACTTCCAACCGATAGAGTTCTAGTCAAACTCCACTTCTCATGCAGTAAGGAAGTAAAATAAATACCCTCTTGCGTATCATGAGACTCGATCCTCAGTTCCTTACACCCACTGACACGCCACTTACCTCCTTACCAGCAAGCTTTTTGTGTTATATTTTAACCAAAAATATTTAAAAGACTACCTACTTAAGTCCAAGTTCCTTTAAGTAAGAAAAACAAAAATTTTGCATAAGCCAAGGCTCGAATCTAGAGCTTCTCAGAGGTTCCCAAACACTCCTAAACCACTCAAACAGTCCATTGTTTGTATCAAAACATACAAAAGCAAAGGCATGGATTTTTGGGGCGTTAAAAATTTAATTTCTAATTCAACTAACAACTATCTGTCACTCGATGAAATCAATCATATAATCATTGCTCGCAATGTACACATAGGTTTTCCATTCAGAACATCTGTGAAGGTAATCATACCTCTGGACCATAATAAATTATTGTCTTAAAAGCTTGCGATAGTTCAAGCTACCTTTGCAGTCTCAATTTCAGATCTTTTTGAAACATCAAATGTTTTAAACCTCTATGGTCATCAAAAGGCTACATTACCCACCAAATAATTATTGTTGCTAACCATACAGTACAATTACAATGTCGACCACCTTTAATTCATGTGTCGAACAAATCTTTTCATGCAGTCTTAACTGTATGAAAGACATAAGCCATCGCTATACATTCTTGCATTAAATACACTTCAAACCATTCATTAGCGTAAAACTGAAAATTATAAACTCTTTACTTAGTTCAAACTGAACTAAAACTAATACTTCAGTTAACAATGTCTCCAATTGCTCATCACTTTATTAATAAGTATTTCATCATATAGACTTCATAAGTGTGATGATTCCCCAATTAAAACAACTTTGATTTACAAAAACATGTCTCAATAAAACCATTTCGATAGATATGATTCAGCATCATGTCTGCTAGAATACAAATTCTGCATTTCGACTATTCATCTAATTACCCGAGAACATTTCAAGTTTATTTTCCACCCTGTGGATAAATTCAATCATAAATAACTCGAATAATCTTTCAAGCAAATGATCTAATCAAACTAGACAACTGAATCGATCTCGACTGTCAAACGATAACTTTCAATTTAAAAAATCAATGAAGTTTTGAATCACACAGAAGCCATAACCATTACATAGATTAAGACCATAATGCCATAATAAGGTCGACACCTCTATTGTATATATAAATAATGTCTCAGAGAATATCTGAAAATAAGTTATTATTTATCTACACTATAATCAGCTGTGTCCAAGGCTATATAATCTTCTCGTATATAGCTGATTAACAACCAATGGAAATAGAATATTAACATCATATATTTTACCGTCAACTTTTCTATTTCCATTATGGAATAAATACCAAAGAAAATGGATTAATGCCAATTATCATCTAACCAAACTAATAATGCTTTCATCTAACATAAATTTTAGCTAGCGTTCTCATACGATAAGAGTTTCATATGAAAATAACTGGCTACCTACTCTTCTAAGAGTAGTCAAACACACAGAATACACAAAAGAATTCATGGTAATTGCCCGACTATAACCACTATACTCAGCTATCATTTCAATTCAAACATTATCCACTATTCAATTCTGTCATCACTGATTTCACATTATCCATCACTAACGAAAATCAATTCGGAAGGACTTCTAGCAAATACATACTTTAAACTTTATACCTAAGGGAGTCGATTAGCCAGGATTAACTTCCTTTTTAACCGTGACATTGCCAAAACTCGAACGACCTTTAGAATACCCCGGCATTCTTTCTAGAACTGAATTCACCGGCCAATCTATTTTCAACTCTGGCCACCTTATTAGTTATTTTGCTACTGTACTTTTTAGTCTCTCACTTGTGGGCTCGATCAACATAAACCTCAAAAAATTTTATTATAAAAAGAGACCACATTGATAAGGGAGTGAGGTTGTAAAACTTCTAACTCGACTTTTACATATGCACATATGTAACTTAGCATTAATCATTGTCACTATATCATCACCATCATACAATATGCTTCAAGCAAATTAACATACATGATTATATTACACTAATTTTCCAATCATCTTATTCATGCAATATCAATTATTAAATGCATGGTAGTATAATTTCATTATTTTCACCCAACTTTACTATAAGTTTGCACAAAATCATCAAACGATCATAGCATATCTTACTCATTTTCATCCTTACTACTCATGCATCATAACTCGGGCTCATTTCTCATGAGTTTTGCGTACATACTTGTACCACTTCCTAACATAATCATGGTTTTTCACATTTTTGTCATAACTTTACTTTACCCATTGAACCACTTGGAATATTAAAGGATACCTGATAAGCCTCATACAAAAGGGTAAGATGCCAAAGACATCCCAGATATGGTCTTACATGGGATCATAAATCGATGCCGGTAGCCCAGCTATGGTCTTATATGATATATCATACCGACGGCATGTCCCAGACATGGTCTTACACAGAAATACATATAACCCTAATGTCATGGCATGGGTATCTGATTTATTCCTATGACTCAACCGGGAATTTATACCTCATCGAACCTCGTTGAACATATTCATAAACAATAGTTAAACAATTCATATTCAAAAGTGCCCTTTTTTTGGCACCTATTTGTGAAGCATACCCTTAAGCCACATGTGGTATAATAGTACTACCAATCTAGGTTAAAACCCTCTTTCTTTCATAACATTCGTAGTATTTTATCCATCTCATAAAAAAATATTACCATAGTTTGTCGTAATGCAGCGTTCAACTAAAACAATGACATTTTACCTAATTTTCTCATCTCATAGTTATTTCATTTCGTGCATTATCACGTACATATCATGAACTCTTATTCATACCTTTCCAAGTTTTTACTCATCACAGTACATTTTCAAATATCTTAATACTTTTTTTGTAAAAATTTTGAAAATAGCTCGGTTGGAAGCACATTTGTCTCAACAAACAATTTCATTAAGCCGGGAGATATCATACTATCATGATTTATATATGACATGTATAGCTAGGCTCTCACACATGCTAGGTTAGTCCAAGAATAGACTAAATCATAGCTCTGATACCACTAAATGTAACACCTCTTACCTGTGATCGATACTGAAATAGGGTACGAGGCGTTACCATACTAAGACGCATACAAACATAAATTTATGAGTCAACGAATATCGTTCCAACTTAAAACCTTTCAAACTTTGTTTAAAAGCCCCATATTTGAACTTATTAGGCCCAAAACAAACTTTAGAAATCCTTTAGAACTACACCGAATGCATTAGTAAACATTAGAAAATTTCCATTGAAAATAGGGCATACGCCCATGTGATCTCCTTAACTGGCCATGTTAAAGACCCGTGTGGCTTACACGGCCTAAGCATATAGGGACACGTCCATGCCTCTTGCCTGTGTGGCTTTATTTTCTAACATCGAACCTACAGAGGTTTTCACACGGCCTGGCACACACCCGTGTCCATGACCCATGTCCCTCACACGGCCATGACACGCTTGTGTCTTAGCCCGTGTGCAAAAAACATGGTATTCTATTTCTAACGTCATCAACTCTTAAGGGTTACATGGCCAAGGCACACGCCCGTCTGCTAGACCATGTCAATCACATGGTTGAGGCACACGGTCGTGTCTCAGCTCGTGTGGTTACTACTGGGCATTTAATTTTGCCAACTTAACGTGTAGGGGACACACGGCCTGACTACACGTCCATGGGGCAGACCTTGTATCACACACGGCCTAGACACATGCCCGTGTGTCTACCCGTGTGGACAAAAACAAGGCTATTTACCAAGACTATTTACCACCCTTACTTGCACCATCCTATACAACATCACATAGATTCATTCCAAACATATGCATACATCCAAAACATTCATAATCAAGACATCAACGCATCATTTAAATACTACTTTTACCATACAATAACTTTACATAATTAACAAGTCAAATTTCATGACTAAACACTTATTGAACACCAAGGCAACGATAGTTAAAATTCACTTAACACTTAATAATCCAACTAGCCTATACATGCCATATAGCTAAAAATTTGCAAAGCTTTATGTACCAAACCATAATGGGATAGTGTATTGAGATCTCCATCACCTTCCAACCCGAGCAAACTTTCGAAACCCTATACACATAGGAAAGTAAACAAGGTAAGTTATAAAGCTTAGTAATCTCATATGATTATTAGACTTATGTTAGCTATTAAGTACGTTCGAGTAATTACTCAAGCATAAAGAGTTTATATGGTCTCACCGTACAATCATCTACTCCCTTATAGAGTTAACCTTAATTTTTTTCTGAAAACTTATTCATTTCAATAACTGTATGAATCAAATACATACTTATAAATTCGTTTACAATTACTTATGCATGAACGGTATGAAATATTTCACATTCAATTCAATGATCATTTCATAAGCATCAAATACTGCCTCACATGTCAAACCGTAACCTTTCTCATATTTATGATGTGGACTTATAGCAAGTCCTTCAGTTACTTCCACTTAAAATTTATATGGATTTCATATGTACCTGTATCACTTAACTTAATTACATTTTCACTTTCATCTTGACCTTGTCCGTTGATTCACTTAAACATCGATAATAACATGTTATACCGATTCAATATAAATAAATATCATGGATTCATAATTCTTCACATTCCATTCATAAAACCATATATGAATTCCAGAATTTCTAACTTACAGATTGAGTCATTCAAAACACAATCGAATACTGGAGAAGTCACGTATGCACGGTACCAATGCCATATCTCAGATATGGCCTTACATGAGATCGTCTGTCGATATCGATGCCATGTCCCAATTCACATATCGAAGTCGATGTCATGTCCCAGACATGGTCTTACACTAGCTCACACATATCAGTGTTGATGCCATGTCCCAGACATGGTCTTACACTGACATGTATCGAGGCTGATGCCATGTCCCAGACATGGTCTTACACTAGCTCTTATCTATCAGTGTCGATGCCATGTCCCAGACATAGTCTTACACTGACATGTATTGAGCTCGATGCCATGTTATAGACATGGTCTTACACGAGCTCTTATCTATCGATGCCGATGCCATGTCCTAGACATGGTCTTACACTGACATGTATCGAGGCCGATGCCATGTCCCAGACATGATCTTACACTAGCTCTTATATCGCCATGGTCCAACCATGGTCTTTTTCGTCAATTCATCACGAGGCTTAGTCCGATTGTGCTCGACCCTGCATTTTTCTTAGATTGATTTGTAACACCCCAAACCCAACCCAGACGTTATAGCCAAGTCCGGTGTGTCACATTACCTACAACTAACCATGTTACCTAGTTACTAATGTTAAGGTGAGCTTTGCAAAACCGTTATTAAAGTTTTAAGAGGAAATTTTCAGTTTATTGGTGAGCGTCCTATCCTCTACCAGTTATTAAGAGATTACCATAAAATTTCCTTTGTAACTCAATTGAAATGTGTGACTGGCTTTGAAAATGTTTGATTAACTTTAAGAAAAACTCACGCAGCTATATTCGAAATAATTTAAGTAATGTAGGAATAAGTAATTAAAACCCAAAATAAAAATAAATAGAGCGACCTTAGTACAAACCTAAATTTAAAATAAAAACGATTAAATTAGATAAAGGAATAATTAACTTAAAACCAGAAACGCAGTCTTCGTGGCCACTCTAAATCCCTCTCAGCTCCAAGTCCCCAGTCTAGGGCTCATCTGCAAGGATGGAAGAAAAAGGGGTGAGTTTGGAAAACTAAGTGTGTAACGAAAGCCCATCCAGAGCCCAAAAATAGCTCAAGCCCACTGGGCCTAAGCCCTAACTATTCTTAGTGTTAACTGGGCCGAAGCCCTATTCAGATATTAGTGCGGCCCATAGGCCCATAATAGTAACAGACAAAAATTATGCATGTATGCAAGGCCCAAAGCCCATCCTAAATCCATCCGCTACACTCTACCCGTCCCAGCCCTACACGCCTTGTGGGGAAACTACTCAACCCACCCAACCGCTACACTCCACAGTGGCAGCATAGCTGCATAATCAGATAAGGTGGCCAAGCCACTAATAGAAATACGAGGCAAATCCTCTTTCAGAAAACAGAATGGGCATAGCCCTTTTCAGATTTCAGTACGAGGTAAAGCCTCTTTCAGAAAACATGGCAATGCCACTTACATTTCCTCTATCAACAATCCCAAATCCCATGCAACAGATAATCATGATATGGCATACAGTAAACAAAAACAGTAAAACATGCATCCTAGTCAAATTTAGTCTTAGGGGTATAACGGTCATTTTGCACCTAGGGGTAAAATAGTAATTTCTACCTATAAGGGGTATTTCAGTAATCAAGCCAGTTCCTGGGGTTTCATGCACATTTTAATCAGTAATAGTCTAACTTTTATCTCAGTAGCTTATTTAGCCCGTTTTAGCATATTACAGTCATTGGGCCGTAAAACCCCTAATGGCCCTATAGTGTCTACTAGCTACTTAAGCCCATTTAGTCCAAGTTTAGTAATCGGTTTACCAGTCTTATCAGTTTTGGACCTACAACCTACCAGAACACGTTTATCGCTTATTTTACCCATATGGGCCCATAAGCCCATTGGGCCCATATTCGGCCCATCGAGGCCCAAACTTACCAAAGTTCACGAAATTGCACACTCACCAACCTCATCGATTTTGATTATAGATCTATCGCTTCCAACCGACCCACGAGTGTTCGCACGCTCGGTAGCCTACGAAATGCCAGATTTCGGCATTTCAACTTTTCGACTTTTGCCGATTTAGACTACAGAAGGGTGTTCGATACACACCTATTTTGCGACGAATGCTAACGATATCTCCCATGGAATTAACCTACAATCCATCACCTAAACGTTAAACCATGATTCGACGATAAGTAACTAACACACTTACATACTCGGCCAACCATAAGTAAAGCCTTAAATCCCTTACCTTTATCGAAACTGATGGCTAGATCTAAATCTAGTCTTCCAAACGATCCTAGCCTTCCAAAGCTCCTTGGTCAATAGCCTTTGATCCATCCTACTCACAATAGAATGACATAAACAACAAGCCCTTAGCCTTACACGATAGCCACCCTATACATATAGGAGTTTTCGGCTTCTCTTAAACCCTAAGATACGAATGGAAAGAAGGTTTCGAATACTTACCAAGAGATCTACTTGTTGAAGAACGTTTCCAAATACCTTTCTATCCCAGATCCATTGTAAATCTAACCCCAATCACAAGTAGAGAGTAGATCTAAATGATTTCAGCTTTTGGATCTATCTTAGAATATGGCTATTGCAGTTTAAAAGAAGAATAGGTGAAGAGAAGTTCACAAGTGAAGAAACAATCGGTAGAGGAAGCGATGTGAGATTAGACGTTTGGTTTTTGTGATAACTAAAGTGAAAGAAGATGAGAGAAAAGAAGAGAAGAAGAGAGAATGACATATTCAGCTTTTGGAAAAAAATAGAGAAAAATAAGATGATGGTTTGGTTCTTTGAACAAATCGGCACAAGAATTAAACTTTTCGGGATTTTGGTTTTTGAATACCAAGAATAGGGGAAAAGAAATAATGAAAAAAAAACCTAACAAAAAGAAAAACAACCCATAAAAACTAAAATAATTTTTATAGCTATTTCGGCACTTAATGCCTATAGTCGAATTGATACCCACGGCACAATGCCCTTTTCACACTCAAATTCCATGATTTTCTTTTTGATTTTAGCTACAAATGGATTTGGATTTCATCCAAATCCCTTCACCGATTAACAGCCATCTTATCCACCGCTTGATCGCTTCAGCACGCTGCTAGGAGAGTTTCAACCAGACTCCAACTCTTTCCCCACGCACGCAGCAAAAAGGCAGCCTACCTGTACGCACAGCAGCTTGAACCCGGGACCTCCAGGTACCCATACACGCTACTGGCCACTGCGATGCGACCATGCTTTCAATATAATACGGTCCCATTTTATTTTAAGGCTTATCCACTTCAGTCACAGGTTGCTTAAAAATAAATGCCAAAATTTCGCTTACCAGGGCTCAAACTCGTGCCCGCTCGGAAGCCCTAGCGCACTGCTGCCACTGCGCCACATGCGCTCTTGTGGCATACTCCGGTCGCAACTTCTTTTAACGCCTATTTAGTCGCACTCCTGCTTACAAAAAAAACCCACATTTGCGCATACTGGGAATCGAACCTGGTTCCTCTTCCTGCTTCCTAGGGTGCTTAGCCACTGGGCCAGGCACTTCCTGGTGCCTAATCTTAGCCCAGCTTGATTATAAGGCCTATTGCCCAGATTCCCCTAAAGAAGCAAAAATTAATTTTTTTGCTAAAGTCTTGGATCGAACCCAAGACTTTTCCCACACTATAAATCCTTCTTAATTCACTTACATACTACACTAAAAAATAAGTTAATAATAATATTAATAATAATTTTCCATAAAAATTTAAAACATCAATAATTTTATTTCGGGCCATCTTCTACCCGAACTCGGACTCAAGCCCCAATACTTCTAGGCCCAAATTTAGGGTGTTACATGATCTCTCAATTTAATCCCATATTTTCATATCATGATTCGATAACAAACATACGAAATAATACATTATATTATTTCTAACTTAATAATTGATCACTATGAACTAACCATATAAACTTACCTCGTTCACTGAAACAACGAGTTAAGTCAACTACTCCGATACTTTGTTTTCCCCTCGTTCTCTGTCCAAATCTCATTTCCCTCAATTTGCAAGAGAAATAGGTGGATGAAAGTTTGAACTCTCAAAACCCTCATGTTTGCTGCCATTTTCGATGGATGAATAAGAAAAATGAAAAGATGACAACCTTTTCCTTTTTGTTTTATTTTATTTCTAATTAAGTCACCCAATACCCACCAACTTTGACTTTTCAAATTTCTTTGTCTCCATGTTCAGCCACTAATTTTATTTGTCTATTTGCTCACGAAAGACCTCTAATTTAGTGTTCCATAGCTATTTGACAACATTATCTTATGGAACAAGTCTTTCGCACTTTATGCGATTTAGTTCTTTTTCGCAATTAAGCGCGCAATCGCTAAAATTAATTCACAAAATTTTTCATACACTCATATAATTATGCTATAACACATAAAATAATATAAAAAATTTCTCCAACCTTGGGTTAATGGTTCCGAAACTACTATTCTGACTGGCCCAAAATTAGGCTATTACAGTACGTATGGATTTCTCTTTTGATAGAACAGCTAAATTATCCGTCCCAGAGATGGTAAGTCTGTACAAGGTGCCAGTCATCATTATTTTAAATTGGGATTTGAAACCCATATTGGGATTCTAAAAGATATTACAGTAAGCTTTGAGTACAAGGTTGTTTTGAAATTAGAAAATGCAATTCAAATTCTCGAAATATTTAATTGTCACTGTCTTTTAGAGTTTGAAAGCAACTAAGAAAGATTATTGCTGCTCGATAAGCTATCATGTGAGTACAAAAATGACACTATATGAGGTACCGTATGTGGCAGTTACTGAACTCCGTTATTTCAGGACTGAGCTTTGTGAGAAAAAGGATTCATAGGATTGAATTCATCAAAGAAGTTGAGCAGAAAATGAAAGTAATTTAATATAGTTATAAATAGTTTCAGTTTGATATGATGTATAGCGGAAGACAGATCAAAATCTTAGTTGTGAGATTAAAGAGATATGAAATTCGAAGCATGCGAAACCAAGGCTAATTCATCGGATACTTTTATTCCAAGAATTTGACCTTGAGATCCAAGACAGGAAAGGTGTGAAAATCAAGTAGCTAATCATTTATCGAGGTTGGAGTAAGATGAGGCAACTCGATCACGTATGGCTATCAACGAGACCTTCCTAGATGAACACTTATTTAAGGTAAGCCGAATTCATGAAACACCTTGGTTTGTTGATTTTGCCAATTATCTTGCATGTGGAATAATTCCTCGAGAAATAACATACCAACAAAGGAAGAAATTTCTTTATGATAGTCGGTATTATTTTTGGTAAGATCCGTTTTTGTTTAAATAGTGTGCAGATAATATAATCTAAAAGTGTGTAGCTGAAAGTGAGATTGCTGAGATCTTATATCATTGCATTCATCTCCAAGTGGGGGATATTTTGGAGGTTCACGTACTAGAGCAAAGATTTTACAATCATATTTCTTTTGGCCTACACTATTTAAATATGCTTATGCCTATGTGAAAAACTGCGATAAATGCCAAAGGACCGAAACATATCACGAAGGAATGAGATGCCCTTAACAAATATTTTGGAAATTGATTTATTCGACATATGGGGCATTAATTTCTTAGGGCCATTTCCTTCTTTGTATGGGAACAAATACATCTTAGTTGATGTGGACTATGTACCCAAGTGGGTTGAAGCTGAAGCATACCCTACAAATGATGCTAAGGTACTCATGCGATTCCTACATAAGCATGTGTTCACACGATTTAGGACACCAAGAATTATTATTAGTGATGAAGGTTCTCATTTTGTGAACAAGTGGCTTAAGTGGTTGCTTGACAAATATAATGTAAATCATAATATTGCTACTGCTTATCACCACCAGTCCAATGGACAGGTTGAAAGAGTGAACTGCGAAATCAAAGGTATTCTTGAGAAGGTAATACGACCTAGCAGAAAAGATTAGTCTTGAAGGCTCGATGATGCATTATAGGCCTATCGAACAGCATTTAAGACACTGTTAAGAATGACTACTTACCGGTTAGTTTTTGGTATGATATGACATTTGCCATTAGAGTTGGAAAATAGAGCTTACTGGGCTTTGAAGAAGTTGAATTTTGATCTTAAGCAGGCTAGTGAGAGAAGGATGTTATAATTGGATGAGTTGGAAGAGCTGAGGTTGTCTTCTTATGAGAATGCCAAAATGTGTAAAGAAAGATCAACGAGATGGCATGATAGTCATATACGACCTTGCGAGTTTAAAGAAGGTTAGAAGGTTTTATTGTTTAATTCAAGGCTGAAGTTATTTCCTGGAAAGCTTAAATCCCGATGGAAAGGTCCCTATACTCTCTATCGAGTTTACCCTTATGGAGCTGTTGATTATACGACAAGTACGGAGGTACGTTTAAAGTTAATGGTCAACATCTCAAACATTATTGGGATGGTGAAGTTGAGCGAGTTGAATCCTTGTTCAAATTAACAGACCCTTGATCTTTTATGAAATTATTTTGTAAACAAATAAATAATTAGATTTTTTTTCTTAATTTAGTACATTTAATTAATTTTGTCTAAGGAGATTGGAACTTAAGTGGGACCGCTTTGACCCCTCTAACCTTTCTTAGGAATTAATCTAATGTAATTTATTGAGAAGAAATTTTCTAATTAAGTTTAGAATTTTTAAGTTTACTTTATTTTGTTTTTATGTTAATAAAGAGGGTCAAAGTTGACCCAAGTACTAATCAGTTTATTTGTTTAGTAAGCCTAAAAAAATAGTCTGAATTTGAGGCCCAAGACAGCAAAAAGGAGGGAAAATCTATACCTAGTTCCGCCACACTTATTGCTTACCGCCCAAGTAACCTTAATGTAGCTAAAATTTTTCTACACGTTACCCTAATTTTTCCATATATAAACCCCTCTTCATTCTATTCTTTTTCAAAGCCTCCAAAGCAAATTCTCAACTTTAAAAATCCCTAAACCTCCCTCTTGTGCCGCTAGCCTCAAATCCCAAAAGAAGCCCCTAGTCCTCTTCCTTTTGTTTGCCAAAATCACCTAGTGTCGTCACAAGAAATTTGCTGGAGCACCATCATCCCCGCCGCACACTGACGTTGCTACCACACGTTGTCATCACTGTCGTAACTTCTTCAATGTCACAAGGCTTTCCGAAGCAAGTCCTACCTACTTGCCGATTTTTCCCTTACTGAAATTTTGCTAAAATTTTTAGGAAAAGATATCATGTCTCGCAAAAGAACTAGACCGTCAAAGACTACTCCTGAAAACCCAATTGTGATTGATGAAGAAGTGAAAGAGAGATTTGATTCAATTTTCAAGCATCAACCTATGATGCCAAAAAAAGGTTTTAACTTGAAAAGCAATGATGTGATGGTTGTCCCTGTGCTGATTAGAAAGAAAATCAATGCTCTCAAGTGGGAACGATTTTGTGATGCTCGCTCACTTCCTGATGATGAACTAGTTCGAGAGTTCTATGCAAATTTGATTACACAAGATGCTACTGCAGTCATTGTTCATAAGAAAAAGGTACCTCTTACCTCTAAATCTATTAATGATTTGTTTAACTTACCTGATGTTGAAGAACATGAGTACTACCCTATGATGAACATCATCAACTGGGATTTTCTTCAACAAGTGCTTAATGTGGTGACAAATTCGGGATCCCAATAGATTATAAGAAAGTATGGGAGCCATTCTTGCCGAAGGAATACCTAAAACCAGTAGCAAAGGTATGGTTTTATTTTGTTCGCTATAGTTTTATGCCTATCTTACACAATTCCACCATCTCAATGGACAGGATGCTCTTGTTATATGCCATCGTGACAGAAAAGTTAGTTAATGTTGGGAAAATTATTCTCAAGGAGATTTACAACTGTGCTAAAAAGAAGACAAGAAGTGTTTATTTTCCATAATTAATCACTTCACTTTGCTTAAAGGCCCGTGTGAAAACACAAGCAAATTTGAAGGGGCAGTATGTCCAAGGGTGCATTACAAGTCATGATCTTGAAAGGTTAGTAGAGAGGGTGCATGAGCTCAACCAAGGCAAGCGAGAAGAACCAACTGAGCTAGAAACATAAGAGTCAACAAATAAAACTGAAACTGAAGCTGATTCAGTTATAGATATTGAAGAAGAAGAGTCTAATAAGGAACTAAACAGTCATCAACCAGTTGAAGGATCTACAAACCCTGAGCTTAGGGTTGAGCCAGAAGAAGAACCAGTAAGGCTGAGTGTTGAGCCTGAATTTACAGCTCTAATGCCAACTTCTGTAAGTGCTTCAAAGAAATCAGAGTTGTCAATTTTGATGGATATGTGCAAGTTCATGCATAATCAACAACAAACTTACTGGAAATATGCAAAAATTAGAGATGACTCAATTCGAAATACCTTTAAGAATATCTCTAACACTTTTGCTCTTGAGTTCCCAGATGCTATCTTTAAGACATGGACAGAAGATACTGATTATACAAGTAGAGATGGAGTTAAAGAAGACAAAGGGAATGAGCCCAAAAAATAAAAATAGGGGATTCTTGTCTTTTTATTTATTTATTTTAGGTCTTTAGGAATTTATTTCTTTAGTAATTAGGATTTAATTTCTACAAAATAAAACATAGCAAGCATGAATAAATACTTCTTTAGAAAGAAAATGACTAAGTGATGTGGCAATGGAAATGAACATGTCTAGGATTGGATTATGAGGAAAGACTTAGTATTTAAGCAGTCTTAATGACTCACCTCTCTTTCTTTTTAACCCTACTTGGTGTTCAGTTTTCATTCATTACTTTGTTCTTGCAAAGAGGACATTGCTTCTTTTTAAAGGGGGTAGGCAAATAATTGCTCAAATTTTTTGTTTTCAAATTTCTAAGTATGTTTCAATCATTTCATTCATGAGTATGCTTTAATAAATGAACATTTAGAGAAATTTATTTGTTAATAAGATAGTTTGTATGCAAGTATGAATGATGATTCTATCTGAGTGATTGTATGTTAGCATGAAGAATGGAATGATTGTATGATCTTAGTCTTAAGAAATGTTTTCCATGAAAACTACATACATGAAGGTTTATATCTTTAGGATTGACTTAGTATCTTTCTTGAGGCGAAATCCTAGAAGACATAAAAGTCTAAAATGATATAGGCATTATTTCTTTGATCGTTTAAGCCTTTTCAAGCCCACCTTATGATATTAGACCCTTGAAACTATAATTTTGAGCTTAAAAGCCTATTTATTACAATGAACCTATATTACAAGCCATATGTCCATTTTTTTGAAGTTATCCCGACTTTGTGCACCCATCTTAACTAAAGTTGTCTTGGTAATTAACATTTAAGGAAATTTTCAGAAGATGTACATACTTATGTTCAAAAAACAGATGAATAAAAAGAGCAAAGGAAAGTTTTGCTCAGTTTTGCAAATAAAAATGTAAGAGCATGAGTTCAAAATAAGTTTGGGGGTATTCCAAAGGATCACTTAAAGAAAAAGGTTGAATTTCGAGAAATTTAAGACAAAAGTTAAAGGTTAAGATTTTGAACCCAAAACATCCTATCTCTTAAAATCCCTACCTTTAACTGAGCCTCATTACAACCTTATAAAAGACATATTGATTTGATGATTATGTCACCTACATTAGTGGAGAGGAAGTACTAAGTTCAACATGTGAAGATCATGAATAAGCCTTATGATTTTTTTGCTTGATTGATGAGAAATTATGTTGAATGAAGAATCTTATCTATGGCTATGACGTACATACAAACTACGATTCATGTTGGCATATCTTGAACTTAGTATAAAATTTTCAAATTATTTGCATATGATTTACTTTTTAATAAAGAAAATCTATGAGCATGAATTCATTGATGCATGATTATGAGACAAAGATTGCTACTGCTTACACTTTTTAGCAATTTTGCCTTAGCGAGACCTTGTGCTGTACATGAACATTACTCGGGAGGAGCAATGGTTTAAGTTTGGGGGTGTGTAAATTGAAAAATATATAGGATTTTTCCTATATAATTCATCACCTTTTTACTTAAAATTGTTTTTAAAACCAAGTAATTATTTAATAAATTAATGAAATATGTGAAAATATGAAATTAGGACATATAAATTATTAAAATGTGATTTTATGCTTTATTATATAGTTTCATGCAGAAAATGGCTTCTTTTATATTAATTTGAGCGTAAAATATTTTTAAGTATAAAGTGGGCCATGCATGATTAAATTAAATAATAAAATATAAAGTTATATTTAATAATTTATTCAAATATATTTCATTAATAAAATTTTGGTTTTAATTAATTAAGTAAATTAATTAATTAAAGTGGTTGAACTGCAATATTTGGACCTCTAATTTATCCGCTATTTTTGGATAGGTTGGAGTGCTTTATTTTTATTGCAAAACCATCCAAACTAGGACCAAGTCAACCCATAATTTTGGCTGCACATGGATGCTAATAAATCAAGTTTTGATTTAATTACACAAGGCCTCTGAAGACTTGAAGAAATCAGAGATTCGCCCAGAGATTTATTGGTGACCGAGTCTTAGTCTTGAGTTGATGTGGCACATGAATCAAGCAAAAATCAGCCACATCTCCAAAAATTATGGCCGGCCACATTTGGAAGAATTTTCAAAGGATGGACACTCCTATTTTTAACAAACTAGCTCCCTAGCCTCACCTATAAATAAGACTCCTTTCGTCCCCCATCTATCATCCCTTACTCATCAATCATCTCTCATTTCTCTTTTCTCTCAACTCCCTCTTCTCCCCACGCATATCATCATCCTTTCATCAGGATTTTAGCTTTTATTTAGCCTCTCAAAAAAGCCCTTGGTTGGGCACCTCGGAGAGCCATCAGCAAATGAACGAAGCAAAGGATCAAAGGAGTTCTCATCATTCAGATTCTTAGGTGACAGCCACTTTGAATTGGGTTTAATCTTTCTTTTCTTTAATTTAATTCAAGAATGTTTGCTATGTGTTCATTGCTCTTATTTACAGCAATGATAGCTTAATTATTTTTAAGCTAGGATGATTATTTTGATAAAATAATATTTATTAGATTCATGTTTATGATGTTTGTGCCTCATTGATCATGTTTCCAATTAAAATCAAGTCTGTATTTTCTTCATACGTGATTGAAATGCACTTGAATTAGCTAACCGATCCTAACTAGACGAAGACTAGTGGACGCATAATTGGAATGTGCATGCTCAATTTAGATCCTAACCCGATTAAATTGCAGGTTGCATAACAACCCTAACTCGGCTCTGTTATCTGCATAGTTTTTAGATTTGTGTCATTAAACTGTTTCAAACCGAACACAACTCAGTTACTTCACATAAATGCTAAGAAACCCTTAGTAAATAAGGATCAGTAAAATGCGTATTTACTAAGTAAAGGATTTCGAAAGGACCTAATGTGGTTTTCAAACTCATGAAAGGTCAAGTTGCCATGGAATGTTTTTCCGAATGTTATTAAGCATGTTGATAATAAATTGAGTTTAATTAAAGTAATTGTCCTAGCTTATTTATGTTATAATTGTTGCATATTGTATTAATTATGCTAAAATCCATTTCAATCATATAGTTTGCATACTTAGGATAATTTGCATTAGGGATCATTGCATTTAATTAATTATTTTTAATTTTTAACCAACACTTCCAAATTAAATTGAGTTTTATTTTAATTTACCAAGTTGTCAATATAATTTTTTAATTAAGTGACTTAGCACGAACACAATCCCTGTGAAGACGATAACTCTATACTTACTTATTACTTGAACAATTGTGTACACTTGCACATACCCTAGCATTACAACCACCATGAGACAATCTACTAGTTGATGAGGTTAACAATAATAACTTAGAAGATCCAACACAGTTACCCTCAAATATGGCACGTAGCAAAAGAACTCTAAGTGAATATGCGCTATCAAATCTAGATATGTTTCAAGGGAGTATAATGAGGCAAGCTATTACAGCCAATAATTTCGAGATCAAACTCGCAATGATCCAGATGATCAAAAATGATATACAGTTTAAGAGCACAATGATGAAGGATCCAAACTAGCATTTAAAATGGTTCAACTTTGTGACACATTAAAATACCATGGGATCACTCGTTACGCTATTTGTCTTTGGTTGTTTGCTTTCTCCTTAATAGATAATGCTATCTCTTGGTTAGATTTGTAGGCACCAGAATCCATTACGACATGGGATGAACTTGCATTCTTCCCGATTAGCAAAACAGTCCAACTAAGGAGAGATATCGCTTCATTTAGGCAATTAGAAGGAGAGAGTTTCAATTAACTTGGGAGTGCTTTAAAATGATGATCCAAAAATGCCCACATCATGGGCTATCTAAGTGGATATGATTCTAGATGTTTTATAATGGGTTAGATGCATATGCACTATAACACTCCTTACCCGAGTCCGAGCTGGGATGTGGTACGAGGCATTACCATACTTAATCATGCTTAAACATGTAAACTCAGGCTATAAAATTTCTTTTCTTTTTAAGACATTTCATTAATTCTCTTCATAACCTTATCAAATATCTACGAGGCCCAAAACAAACATCGGATGTATTTCGGAACCAATCTGAGAACTTTCGGGCACTTAGAAAATTTTTGCTCAAAATAGGGCCACACGCCCATGTGGGGCTAGACACGTTCGTGCTGAATTTATTTATAAAAATCAACCTACTGGGGTTTTGACACGGCTTAGGTACACGCCCGTGCCTATGGCCCGTGTCTTTCACATGGCCTAGACACACCCATGACAATAACCCATGGAGTATTCTGACTTGAACACTATAACCATCAGGGGAGCACACGGCCAAGGCACACACCCGTGTGCTCAGCCCATGTTCTATACTGACTTAGCTAATTTGGATACAGGGGACACATGGTCTATTATCATGCCCATGGGGTTGGCCGTGTGTCACGGCCTAGGCATACGCCCGTGGGCCCAACCTTGTGGACAATTATAGGCTATTTTCCAAGCCTTTTTGCCACCCTGAAACTGAACCGGAACAATACCAACTATAAACTCTCCAATCAATATACATACATTAAAACATTCATCATTGAGGCACTCACATGCCAACATGCATACATGAATTTCATCTTCATTTCATAATATCACTTAGGCAATATTAGCCAATTTATATGGCTATTACAAAATGACACTTAACAATACTATTCAACATCCTATACATTCCATACAATAAAAAGACTAACTTCACTATACCAAAAAGAATTCCTTGATAGTGTGACTTCAAGCTCCGACTTTGAGTGATCCCCGAGCTAACTTCGGTAAATCTACATGGAAAGGGAAAATGAAAGAGTAAGCATAAAAATACTTAGTAAGTTACATGAATAAAGTAGCAAATAAAAATCATAGAACATTTATCTAAATAAGTATCATAGGAAATATTATGGGTTTCCTTAATCATTCACATAACTTACTTTATCTCATGACTTACTCATGCTCATAACTTACTCATTCTCATGAATTGCTTATTCTCATGTCATACTCCATTTCATGTCATACATTTCCATCTTTCTCATTACTTATACAATTTCACCTGCAACACTTATCATGAACTTTAGTCTTTCTAGTTAATTAATCAACTTGAACTAATTCTTCCTTTAAAGCCTCTTTTGGAATATTGAAGGATACCCATAAGTAAATCTCATGATACGATGCCAACGCCATGTCGCAGACATGGTCCTACATGGGATTACAAGTTGATGCCGAATCCATATCCCAGATATGGTCTTACACGGGATCTCATATCATTGTCGACGCCATGTCCCAGACATGGCCTTACACGAGATCGTACTCTGATGCCGATGCCATGTCCCAGACATGGTCTTACATAGGATATCATATAGGATGCCCATGCCATGTCCCAAACATGGTCTTACAAGGGATCTGTGACAGCCCTATTTTGACCCTAGTCGGAAAGTGGTTTCGGGACCACAAAATCGAGTCATAAAAATAATTAAATGTTATATTCTATGCTTATTATTTGTGAAAATGCATGTGTGAAAATTTCATGCTTTGATTTTGTCATTTGGATGTGGAATTAATTAAAAGGACTTATGTGAGAAACTTTGAAAATGTGTTAGGTCAAATTGTAGTGGCCAAATATTGCATGGTTTGAAATATGAGGATTTGCATGTCAAATTCCCCATAATTTGTGTAGTGGACGGCATGATGATTGTTCAATGACATTTATACATTTTATTTTATATTTTATAAAAGAAGTATTAATAAATGGTTTTATTAATGTGAAATAAGGATTATTATAATAGGAAGATGGTAAAAAAAAAGTGGCATGTTTTTCTTTCTCACCTAGCCGAACTTAAAGAAAATAATAGAAGAAGAGGAGGTCCTTGGGATAGTCGGTCATTTTGAAGATCAAATTCAAGGTAAAAATTCATGATAAATTTAGTTTTGTTTTGATGTTTTGGATTCTTGTTTTATACCCTCCTAGACCCATGATTTTGATTGTTTAAATTTTGGTGTTTTGGAGGCTCGGTCATGAAGGAAAAAGGCTTTAAGTTTCGAATTTGATTTTTTTTTTAAAAATTAAAAATTAATGAATGAGTGTTTGATGGATATTAGGATGTCAAAATTCATGTGCTTATGAGCTTGTAAGCTTGATTGAGAAATTTATGCTTGTGAGGGTAAATTGTTAAATAGGGAGCATTCAGCCATGGTATAGATCTATGATGAAGTGTTGTTAAATGCTTTAAATGTTGTCTATATATGTTGTTGTAATTTGAATTTAAGGTTTGTTAAATTTGTCCTTTGCCAAAAAGGAACCTAAATAATGGCTTAGTAGTGTTGTGTTTTAAATTGTTAATCTCTACTTATAAGCTTGCTGAATGACCCCTTCAGTAATGAATTTCGTATGTGTTTGTAAATTGAGAGATGGAAGTTTGGTAAAATTCTGTTAAGGATGAAAGTAGGAGGTATGTGCATTCGGTCATTAGACATGTGCTAAATTGTTGATGAATGGTTGTAAAGAAAATACATATAGGCCGAATATAGTCTTGGACAAGTAAATTTTTGATGTATTAAATTTGTAACATGGTTATGCCGATTATGAACATGTGATAAAGAATTATTCAAATGGTTGTTTAAATAATATTTAGTTTATTTGTATGTGTATAATTAGTTAAAGTGTAAACTTTGTATGAGTACTAAAGGTTGTTTGTGAATTCGGCTTTGGGACAGTTAGGTATACTTATTGATTGAAATCTTGATGTCTTAAGTAGTGATGAGTGAAAGGTGAATTTGAACTTAGTAATGGTTATATACGTGAGTCAAAATGATTTGGTAATTGTTTTTAAAGTGATCAATATGCTATATTATCGAATAAATAAATAAAATATACATAAAATAGATTAAGTGATTTTGTAAGTGGATTTGTCTTAAAATTAAGCTCAAGAGCAAAGAGAGTCAATTTTGGACGAAGGGAAGGCGAAACTCGTTGATTAGCCGATTCGTAATCATTCAATGGCAGTCAAGGTAAGTTCTTGAGTGTTTGAATTTTACTTTAGTATGCTTAAAGATTAGATAAATTTGGTAGCGAGAAGAATGAATTCATATAGTCTATGTACTGAATTAGTGATGAATTGTTCTTGTAAGCCAAATGTGGCTAGTTTGATTAAATTAATGAATATGATAATGTGAAGAATTAAACAAGTATTTGATAAATGAATTAAACCGTATGCATTAGTAAAAAAAAAGAGTATCTTGAAGTAAGGTTACAATTTGCTAATTGAAGACCTATCGAATTGAGTGGTATTCGACCAAATATGTAAATGCAAGGTATGGGTTATATTCGATTATTTTATACGTATGACAAGATTATGTTTGATCTTTTATGTTCTTATATGGAAATCTATTAGTTGTTTAAATGATTCATTTGAGGATATGGAAGTAACGATGAACTAAAGAATTAAATTACTATAAGCATATATGTTTATATGTACATGGATGAAAGGAGTGCATCAAATAAGTAATTAGAAGTATTAATATGTAAGTGCAATTACAAAAGATGATGAAGTTGATTTGGTGATATTCATGTTAAATAATGTGAAGGCAAAGTATGTTTTAAAGAGTGAATTTGTAGTAAATCTGCTTGGGACAACAGCAGTAATGTGATTTTTGGAAAATCACCATAAATTGTGGGAGTTGAGTAAAAGGCTGAATAAATTATGTAATTAAAGCTTAATGAGTCTAGTTTCTTACAAAAAACACAGAAGACTTCCCGATAATGAGATATTTGAAGTGGCGTGGGACAGAGTTGTAATGACTTCGAGGTCCCCTGTTCTATTTTTAGAAAATCATTATAAATTGTACAAAAATGGTGATAAGATAAAATTTATATGCTTAGACTCCTTACTAAGTCTGGTTTCAAATGCAATAAACGAGAACATATTTGGAATTCTGTACAATGAGAAATTTGATTTGCAGTGAAGAGTGGTCAGAATAGTCAATCAGTGAAACAGGGGGAAATTTAATAAAAATCTGGTATTGATTGGCCAAACCAAAAATTCTAAAAATTTATTGGATAGAATATATATGAGTCTATTTTTAGGGAAAATTTACGGCACTTGATTTAGAGATTCGTAGTTCTAGTTAAAAATAATTTAGTAACTGTTGCTTAGGAGATAGCTTGCAGTGAATTTGGAGTAGCTCATGCTATACGGTATCGGAATTCGTTCACTAAATTAAGTTGCTCAGGTATGTAAAAATTATTTATGCAATGCAAATGAGTAATGGGGTTATATCTATGTATTTGGCGTCTGTGGAATTTATATACATAGAAGTATATGTGATACCTATGTGATTCGATCATTGAAATTATAGGTTGTTAAGGTGTCTTAAATTAACTCTATTGAGTTGATTAAATTAGTGACATGTTAATATTTGGTAATGTAACTATGTGATTTCAGATTCTAAACAAATGAGATATCAATAAAAATGCGTGCTATTGTGGTTAGGCCTATCCGGCCAAATAAAGTTATAATTGGATTATTTATACTTAATCCATGAGTTAAGTTGTTTAATTTACTTAAGACTTACTAAGCTTACGAAAGCTTACTCCGTTTGTTATGTTTCTCTGTTTTATAGATCGTTGACTTTAGCCACTTGCTCGGGGATCGTCAGCAATTTGTCACACTATTTATCGTTTCGGTACTATTATGTTTTGGAACTCATATGGCATGTATAGAATAGACTAAAGTGAATGATATTTTGAAATTGTAAATATTAAAGCCATGTGAATATGGCATCTTTTAAATGTTTTTATTAGATCTTTGGTTGTGTCTGCCAAAAAAATAAAAAAATAAAAAAATGATATTTATTTTAAAAGAATGTTCAAAATCTTACTGTTTTGATCTGTTTTCTGATTTCTGATAACACCTCATCCTATTCCGGTGATGGTTACGGGATAGGGGTGTTACATTTTATTGGTATCAGAGCTATGGTTTAGTCGATTCTAGGACTAACATAGCGCGTGTGAGTCTAGCTATACATGCCATAATGTGATTATACAATAATGTGATGACTTCTGACCGTTAAAATGTGTTTTTCATATTGTAATGAATTCCGATCCCGATCGAGCTGTAGCAGATGATATTGAGAGGATTGAAACATGCTTATGATGTGTCAAAAAAAAGAGAGAGAGAAAGTAATTGAGTAGCCGATCCACAACCGTTTGAATATATTGAGGCTATATGGCGATGATGTGTATCCGGGCTTAAAGTCCCACTGGCTTTGTGCTGGTGATTGGATTTGGGTTTTAAACCTAGCAGACTTAATGCCGATGATTTGGGTAAGTTTATGATTTTGAATGTTCGAGGTAAACTACCATTGAATATGTACGATACATTATGATGGCCAGGTACGTATTATGTACTCATATGTGAATTGGTTTTGAAGTAAATCATTAGTATCAAAGAACGATATATGTGTGGATGATTGCTATATCTGCGAATATGAGAATGACCCATTCGGTCAATGTTTCTTATTATATGAGAGTATGTGACTTAATTTCATCGTATGAGTTTTAAAGTAAAGGAAAGGATGGAGAGCACTAAGTGCATTTTTCTTTAATATTTTATTTGGTTAAGTGATTAATTTATGAAATAAATATGGAGAAGTATATTAGGATAATTGTGATGTGTATGCATGATAAGTTATATTTTGGTTCAGGATTTTATGTGAATGGGTGAAATATATATATATGTCATCTATTAGAGATGGAATTGCTGTGCAGTTTATGCTTTGTTAATGTTATATGTGAGGTTATGTTTTAAATATGTGAATGAGAACTTTGAAGAGACAATAATTTATTTGGAATGAGCCTACATGTAAATGATATTGATGTTTAATGTAAGTAAATTAAATGATTGATGTGAATTGTATGTGAAGTAATTATACGCCTATGTTTATATATGAACATATGGTTTTTGGGAAATCATTCATGTAAGCATATGACTTATGTACGTGATTGTGGACATGGAAATTTAAATGAGGATATGATCTGTAATTTTATACTAATTTGATTGAATGGAAGTTGGTTTTGAAATGTTTAAGTGTTCATTACTATATGAATTCAAAATTAAATGAAAGGATGCGTTTAAAGTGTACATATGTGATGTTTTATAGACTTGGTTAAGTCATTTCAATGTGTAATAACGAATGAATATGTGCACTATGTGTGCGAGATCGGTAATTGAGGTACTGTGTGTGCGAATTCCTTTAACCGAGCACTATGTGTGCGAGATCGGTAATTGAGGCACTGTGTGTACGAATTCCTTTAACCGAGCACTATGTGTGCGAGATCGGTAATTGAGGCACTGTGTGTGCGAATTTCTTTAACTGAGCACTATGTGTGCAAGATCGGTCAGTGGGCACTAAGTGTGTGAAATGAGATTCATGAAAGACCTCGTCTGGGACGAAGGCATTGATTTGAGATAGTGTGTAAGACCATGTCTGGAACATGGCATCGACTCGATATGTGATAACATGTAAGACCATTTCTAGGATATGGCATTGTACGAGCTATATGCAATTATCGAGTATCCATAACTATTTCAAATGGTTCAATGGGTATATTTAAGGCGGTAATTAAAGTAAGATTAGAATAAGTGATACAGGTATGTACAGAACTTATGTGAGAATCATATGAAAGTAAAATTTATGAGTTCACATTATATCATGTATAGAAAATAAGAAAGAATTATGGATAGATATGTTTCATATCAAAATGTGTTTATTTCACTAAAATGTTGTATGCATTGGATATTGTGTGAGTTATAAATTATAGTTGCTTTTACTAAATATACATATGGCAATTAAATAATAAGACCATAATCGGGTTATGGCAAGTGAAATAAAGACCATGGCAGGGCCTTGGCAATGTATATGTAAGACCATGGTTGGACTATGGCTTTAAGTAAACGATATACTCAGACAAGTATGACGCTCTTTAAATTGACAAATGTTAGGAAGTAGAATTGAAGTTAGATGTTGAAATTTAATTAGACACTGATATTTGGTAATTGAGTTTGAATTGGGGATTAATAGATATTAATTGATGATTGATTATTGTTTCGGCTGTAATTTTGTTATAAGTGAATACGTGAAAAAGTGGTGGATATGTTGTTAAGGAATGGATTTATGTTATATGTACACTTAAGTGCTTAGTTGAAAATGTTTTATGGATTTAGTCTTTGAGATTCTCGGTATATGAAGTCATATGTACTATTGCGGAATGGACACTACTTTGTTAATCAAGTTCAAGAAATTATTTCGATTAAGTTTCGACATTTGAAAGTCTGTAAGAATTTTTTATGAACGTTGATAATTTTGGATATATGAGTTATGTGTGATTGAGGTGTCTTATTGGCATATTGGTTGTATGGATTAATGGTATAGTGAATTGGTCATTTTATGCATGTTTTGGGCATGTTTTAATGTCTTAGTCATATGTGCAAATTGTGTTTAAGTACATACTTGAATTGGGTGAAAGAAATGGCTTGATTTTGGCCAATTTCTTGTCCACACGGCCTAAGACACGAGTGTGTCTCAGCTGTATGTGACATACGACCATGCGACATGGTCGTGTGTCTCCTGTAGGTTTTAGAGGTTGCAAGTCAAGTCATTATATAGGCTAGCACACGGCCTGACACACGGGCATGTGGCTTGGCCGTGTGACCCAAGTCAAAGAGTTATACGAGTACGGACATGGACTGGGACACGACCATGTGTCCCTATTTCAATTGTTACATGACTTGAGACATGGGCATGTGTCTCAGTTGTGTGACCTCTGCAGTTTAAAATTTCTAACTTTTTCCTCAATGTTCCAAATGTTTCTAATTTAGTCCTGAATTGTTTCTAAAGTGTTTCTAAGGCCTCAAGGGCTCGATTAAGGAATGATATGCATGTATATGAATGGATTATTTTATGTTTATATAAATGTTTAGAAATGTATGTTTTTATGTTACGGCTTTACAGTACTACTCCGTAACCCTATTCTGGCAACGGATACATGTTAGGGGTGTTGCAAGAACAAAAAGAAATTCTTGTAGCTCAGGATAACTTCAACAAAAATTTGCAAGAAATGAGAAGAAAAAGAAAACTCAAACATAAGATAGAAACACACGTTGCGATGTTGAACTTGGACAAAATTTTAAAAACTTCATATCTGAAATTTTTTAAAATATATATGACTCTTTTTTTAAATTGATAGAACAATAATAAAATTAATATAGATAGAAACCTGATTTAGAAACCACAAGCTCTGATACCAAATGGTGTAACTCCACTAATCAAATTGAACCTTAAAAAGAATAATGAGACCCAAACTCAAATTAGAGACACAATTTATTGCCCGGATTGTTTAAAACAGATTAAAAAAAAGACAAAGAAAAAGACATTGACCTAATGTCTAGTTAAGATTTCAAACTAAAGGTATTAAGTAGAACCTTTAACCCAAAAACCTATAATAGGTCACGAACAAATGGTGTAAGAATGAATTATTATCACCACACTCAAGACAGGTAAAAGGTGAGTGATAAGATAGGGGTAAATGCCACAAGAAATAATTTTGATAAGTTTGAAAGTTCGTTAAAGAACTAAACAAAAAATTCTCTTAAATATATTTCAAGTTGAATAATTTGTTAACCTTTTTACATAGGACTAAATCTACTATTTATACTTGGAACATCCTTCCAAGAATAGGAATGGCCGAAATTCGACCATAAATGTATCCATGAATCCAACCATACATTGAGTCTTTAGGTTCATGAATCCTCCAATCTAATGTATCTTCAAGTACATGTATGATCATTAATACATGTGCATTCACTTCACCTTCCATTCTTTACATCTAGGGTAAGAAAATGGTCACACATGTATATATTGGTCATATGTTGAACCTAAAAAGAGATGAGTGGCCAAACATGCATGAACAAAACCATACAATGTATCCAAGGCAAATAAATGGCCGCTTATGCATGCATCTTGTTGGCCGGCCATGTAATGCATCTAAAGTAAGTTTAACGTCTTAAATAAAAACTAAATACACCCATTAGTATACTAAACATAAAAAAGAGATGCATCTTGAAAGCTAGACAGCCATTTCAATAATGTTGACTAAACATTGGTCTTTTCATCATCAACCCAAATACCTTGAATAAGCCTCCAAGTGCCTCCTTGAACTGTTTAGCCCTAGCCCTTCTGATCGGCCCACTTGGTAGTTGTAATGGATTCTTGCACTTAAAAATGGCCCACATGCAATTGGCCCAATTACATTCGGCTCATTTGTAACTTTCAAAGAGTCTTTATTTTTCAGCCCATATATTGCTCTCATGCACACATTACATATTTCACTTTATTTACTCACATACTTACAATAATTACAATTTCATCAAATTTTACGACTTTCCTATTTAGTCATTTTTCTCACTTTCAATCTTTCTCACTTTTATTTCTGTAACAGCTCAATTTAGACCCTAATTGGAACGGTGATTTTTGGGACCATGAATCCGAGTCAGAAAAATATTTTAAAATTATTTCTTGTGCTTATTATGTGGGAATTTATATGTGTGAAATTTTCGTGACTTAATTTTATCGTTTGAGTGCCCGATTAAATAAAAGGACTTAATCATGAAAAAGGGGAATTTGGTGGTTATTTCTAAAAAGGGTCCATTTGTTAATGGCTTTCTAAGTGGAAGTACTTATGTTGCTAATAATCCTTTTAATTAGCGGAGGCCAAATATGTCCATATCATATGTGTTTAAACTATTGATTTTAAATGGGTAAATTAGGAAATTAAAATTACAAACTTTATAATATAACATATATGTCATAAAATAAAACATAAGTGCTTATAATTTATACTTTCCATTGTCAAAACTAAACAAAAGAAGAAGGAAAGAGAAGGAGCTAGGTTCGGCCATCTCCAAGCTCAAATCCAAGGTTCGTTTTTAGTCGGTATTTGATAATTTTTACGTTTTTGAGATCGTTGTTTCGAGTGCTACAAAACCCATGCTTGAATTTTGAATTTTGATGAATATTTTGAGTTATGCCATTGATGAGAACTTGTGATTTTTATTGTTTGATGATGAATTATGAAAGATATGTGTTGGGTTGGCACATTTTGTAAAGGGATTTTTGATGATTTTGAGTAATTAGGATTTAATTGCAAAAATAAAAAAGTGGGGAGACTAAAATGTGAAATTGATGAAAAACATGGGCTTATTTGAACTCTAGGAGTATTCGACCTACCTTGGGTGTGATTAATTTTTCATAATTTGTGTTCTGTGCGAATTGGACTAAATTGCAAAAAGTGTAAAATATTAGGGGCAAAATGGTAATTTTCCCATTTATGTGTTTTTGAACTGAATTGAATAAAATTATATTGAACTAGTTTAATTTTGAATACATTTAGATTAAGAACCAAAGAAATCAGAATTGAATCGGGGAAAAATCAAAGTCGTTAATTAGTCGTTCCACTCTGATTACCGTTGTACAAGGTAAGCTTATAAGCAAATATATGTTGTAAATTTTAAATAAATAAGAGTTGTATATGTTGAAGTGAGATGTGTAAAAATATATATAGTAGTCGAATATATATATGCTTGGGGAATATGAATAAATGTGAATGTGATTTGTTGATATATAGCACTGAGTGTGCGAGTATAAAATGGCTACGGCTATACGAATGGCACTAAGTGTGTGAAACTAAAACGAAAGTGATTAAATAACGAGCACTAAGTGTGCGATACCGTGACTTAATTGGTTTAATGTAAGGGCACTAAGTGTGCGATTTCATTATAGTTTTCGTTAATTATGGGGCACTAAGTGTGTGAATCCATATAGCGATAAAAGATGATCGAACGAGTTAATACATCGAACTTTAAAGTGGCAAAAGTGGTGTATATGTACGTGATAGTACAGGTATGTGATAGTTAAATTTTATATGTTAAAAAGGTAAGTTGGCTATATGATTTGTGGTACAAATTATATATATGGTGCAATTGAAAGTATGTGTATGAGCCATTGAAATGTAAATCTTATGTTTATGCCAAATGTTATATGTGTATTCGAACATTTGATAATTAAATGTGAAAATATGTGTAAAGAAATGTGAAATGCATGAACGCATATATATGATAGTATGTATATTCGGCCTTGTGGCTAAATAATTTGAATATGTATGAATTGGTTCTTCATGATGTGTATATGCGTGACCATCTAAGTAATGTATATATGTGACATTATAAATGGTCTTTGTATTCGGCCAAGTAAGTGAAATTTGTATATGAAATTGAATCTCGTTCGTGAGCTTATGTAAATGAGTGGAAGTGTAAGTGGTTGTGTAACGTTATGTGACTTTAAAATTTGAATGAAAAATTTGTAAAGTAGGGTATGCATATGTATGTAATATGCGTATGTGGCTTTGAGAATGAATAACTTATGCATTATGAATAATCCCTAAATATGCACATGCATGATTAGGTAGATTCGATTACATATTTAACATATGTACATGAAGTAGTATTTTGTTATATGAACTTATATATTCTAAAGTATATAGACAAAGTTCTTTTATGGCTAATTGGTTTTGGGAATTGACTAATGATATGCTAAAGTGTCTATGTGGGTATTCGGTCTTGTGAACACTATTGAATGAGTCTTAATTATATGCACGTGTGATTATGCATATTCGGTCTCATAGCTAATGTAAGTATTTGGAAATTAAAATGTAACTCATAAGCTTATGTATCTTGTGTATATGAGGGTTTGATTTATAATGGCTATTGATTTTGGAAATAAAGTAAGAATATGTTATTTTGGCGACATGAACATTTGGCCAAGGTGATGATTATGAATGGGTATATATATTTAAAACATAAGCTTATATGTGTTTGGATCTAAATGTGTTATAAAAATATAACTCAGTTTAGTTAAATAAAGTTGATAATTTTTAATGAGTTGTTTATTTGCTTATGACTTACTAAGCTATAATAGCTTAATCTGTGTTGTTATTTTTATTCTGTTTTATAGATTTTGAATTCAAGTTACGACCTAGAAAATCATCAGAGAGGCTTATCACACTATCGATCGCCTTTGGTACTTTACAAGTTGCTTTTGAAATTATGGCATGTATAGGCTAATTATTAAATATAATGTTGGGATATATATATAAATTAGGGCCATGCGAAAATGGCTAGTTGTAATGCTTAAGTTTATGCAAATTTGATCGTGGTGAATATGTGCGGTGTGTTTGGTATGCTTTTCTATTTTTTATATGAGCTGGTCATGGTTTAAACTCACTTCGTAAATTGTGAGCATATCATTTGTATGTGATATACTTGGTAAGTAGTTGATAATGTGTCCTTGAGATGCTTATTGGCTAAAAGTATGAAGGATTATGTTTATATTTGACTTAGATCTTAAATTACCTTGGAAGTGTGTTTTAAATGTGTTTTCAATCATGATAGTTGACTATGCAAATAAGTTTATTTTATGATTGGACAAGTGGAAAGGGATGTATACTTTTAATCCTGCATGTCGGCAAATTTTGGTATAGATATGAAAACGAATCTTTAATTAAAGGTCAATGTCATATGTGTGCAAGTATGTGTGTTATTGCTTTGGTTATTTATGGAATCAAATTAGATGATGAGGCATGAGTATATTTGGCTAATCTCAAGTATAAACAAATGCATATGTCTTTGATATGATCGTTTATGGTTTGACAAACTAAATTCGATTTATGAGGGCATACATGCTCATATGTTCAGTTTGAATGTTGGATTATATAGATTTGATTATATACGGTCCGTTTGTTGATGGTTGAAAGATTTATTTTGAACATGATGTATAGCAAGTGAAGTAGGTAGGCGGTGGTTTATATTGGTATTCGTATATGGTTTAAAATGTGTGGGCTTATGCGTATATACTTATGAGGAAGTGAGAGTAGGTTTATAAGTTTTAAAATAATATTTATTAATGTATATATATATATATATATATATAAATGAATGTCAAATCTGCCATGTGAATAAATTAACTTAGCTTAATGTGCATAATAAATGAAGTGGTATGATTATGATTTGGGTAGTTAAATGAGATTTTATTGATATGGCAAAGTCACTTTGTGATAGTACATATGTAATATTACTTAAGCTGCAATTGTAAACGGTTTTTAAGTAGTATAACAAGATTCATGTGGTTTAATATGTATAAGAAATTAGTTTATGAGTCGGTATGTTTGATATTAAATTCTTGAAATAAATATTTATTACATGTTCGATTTATGTTATAAAATGACTTGTAAAGAGAGTATGGTTGTTATGTGCTTTTAATATCATTAGTTTAAGAGTTGAACATGTATACATATATGATGATTTGTATTTAGGTTTCCTCCAGTAATACTTCGTAACCTCAATCCGGAGACCGGATACGGGTTAGGGGTGTTACACTTTATTTTTTCTCTTAATTTAACTACTTAGAAATAAAATCAAATCATCACTTTCTTATTCTTAATTGTTATCACATCTTATTCTTTATTTATGTAACATGTAAGCTTATATTTAAATATCATGTAAAGACTTTTACTTATCTAATTAAACTTAACAATTATTGACTTATTTAAAGTAAGTAGAATTCTAGTTGTTCTTACAACCAAAACTTTGAAATCAAACTCTTTTACTTATCTAATTAAGCTTAACAATTATCTCCTTCTTTTTCTTCATTTTCCATATCAAAACATATAATATTTACACATTAAAATTATAATAAAAGATCATAATCTATGTTCTTCAATTAAAACTAATATGAATTTTAAGAAAAGTTTATCATTCTTACTTCAATCACTTATATTTACTACTAATCATTATTTTCTCCCTCCTCCAAGACAATTATAGGTGCGCTTCTTATGAAATTCAAGTGGCTACTGCTATTCTCTGTTGATTTCACTTACTAATCAAGAAAAAATTGGAGTGATTAAGCTTAATTAGCTTGGAAATGTTGGAAAGGACCTATTTATAAAGAAAACAAAATTTGGGATGAAAGCCTTATGAAGGTGACGTGATGATGGCTTAAATAAGATGGTTTCTCCATATTTTTCTACACATTTCCATCAAAATATTTCATTAAAATAATCCTTAAAACAATCATTACGAAATTACCCCTATCAATGGCTTTTTACAGAATTTAATCCTTAATCATTACACTTTACATAATTATCTTATTTAAATGATTATCATTTTTCCCTTTTAACTTTTTCTATAATATCATTACGAGTCACATTTTCTACACATTTCCATCAAAATATCTAATTAAATTATGACTTCAAATTATAATTGATTCACTATTAAAATAGGTTTCGTTACCATGCTAAAATAGGTTTCTCACCAAATGATATGATAAAATGGCCTAGTATAATAATAAAGCCCTCAATTATTACTTATTTTTATTAATTTATTCTTGACTTTAAAAAATAAAAAAATTTTAACTTTCAATATTTACACATTTAATCAATTTGATGTTGATTCTAAAAATTAAAAGAATCTTTTTAAAAATAAAAAAAATATATAAAATTTAATACTATTAAGATTTATTAAAATGTATAAAATAATCAAAAAATTAAAAAATATATATTTAAAAATTGTTAAGATTTAATGCATTTTCACACCTTCCTTTTTTCAATTTTTTATTTTTTGTCCTTTTTTCACCTTATCATTTCTCTTTTCCATCCTTTTTTCCCAATAGAAGCAATCTAAATATCTCTAATAGGATGAACTAGACTTGTCCAATGAGCTGGTCTGAAGGTCCGTTCGAAAAGTGAGTACGTTTAGGCAACGATATAAGTCCACAAATGTGTTTAAGCAAAAAAAATAAAGCTCGTGCCTTAAGTAAGGGTTTTTTGGCCTGAGCAAAAATCCTTTTATTTTGCTGTTGTTTTTTACTGTTTTATTGTTATTTCACTATTATATTGCTACTATTTTGTTGTTATTATTTAGATATTGTATAAGTCTTATTTTATTGTTAACTTTGTTATTATTTTAGAGATATTTGCTATTAAATTGCACATACCTTAGCGTTATTTAAGTATAAAAACTTTTTTAATTTATTTTTAATGTGTTAGAAAATATTTATTTTAATATTTTGAGTGTTTTTCATAAATTATATTTTTAAAATTTTTTATATAAAAAATAAAATAAAAAATTTTAATACAGTTAAACTAAACGAAATCTGAGTTTTAACATTTTCATCCAGATCGAGTCTGGGTAAAAATTTAAGTTCATTTTCTAGATCGAATCCGAGCATATTAATTGGGTTTAAAATTTTATTAAGGTCTAATTTGAAATCAACCCGACTTAACTTATAGATGAGTTAGAAGATGAAATACGACGCGGCAATTTACAAGCAAATTTGGGAAATTTAAGGAAGCAACATCTCCTTTGAGAGCCATAACGGCTGCATCGTAAGCCTTGAGCATGTCCCTAACCATATTCGGGACTTCTTGATAGGCTCACTCACCCACTTGCCTTCCTTCTACAAACACCTTTGAATACTGGGTGTTGGGTCACTTTAAATTTCTTCCTTCCAGCTTTTCGCTTCTGGGATTGTGCTTCAACTTGCTCTAATGAATTCCCTGGTTCAGACTGTGACGACAATGGTGATATTTCATGGGGATTTGAGCTTAAAAACCATTGTTGATATTTTCTTTTGAGTTTTTAATTATTCTAGAAGCTAGCGAAAGAGATTTAAATTTATAAAGTAAAATGAAAAAGAGAAATAATAACGTGAAAGAAAGAGAACAAATAAAAAATAAAAAAGGAAATCTAAAAATGTTTTAAATTTTAACAGTTTTTAAATATGTTTATTTTTTAATTTATTTTAAATTTTTTTATATATTTTCATAAGTTGTAATAATTTTGGAATATTTATGTGTTTTTTAAATATTTAAAAAATATTTTAATTTTTAGAATTAAGATCAACTCAAGTAAATATTGATAGTTAATTTTATTGAAATTTTCAAAATTAATACTACATTAATAAAATTAATAATTATTTAGAGCTAAATTTATTATTATAATAGAAAACAATATTCCTTTTGGTAATCAAATTTATTTTAATAATAGTGATTAAAATACAAATTTAACTTGATGGTAGTAACTAAATTAATAAAAAAAATTTTGATAAACAAAACACTTTAGCTAATTATTTGAGTAGTTTACTCTATAATTTATATTTATATTTATATTTAAATAGATTTATTTTATTATTTATGAGAAATATTTTCGGAAACCGCACCGTTTTAAAACAGTCAATTATTATAATAAAGAAACATGCAAAACCGACGTCGTGGGGCTCATTGTTTTTGACAGATGCCAAAACCTCAAAGACTTTCAAAATATGTAAAGTTACATTACTAACCATCGCCCAATCCTAGCCGTTACAGCCGTTTCATCGTTCTCAATGGCAATCATCACCAAGTTAATAGCAAGAACTGCCCAGGGCACCGTCGTAACTTCTTCATTTCCTTCTTCCCATATTTTTGTTCCTCCACAGTGAAAATCAGACTCAAACGTCAAAACAAAACCCCAAAAATCCGACGCTTCACTGTCTCTCAACTTCACTGTTTCCTCTTTGGTAGCTTGTAATTCTTTCTCTTAGGCTTAGGGTTTCTTTTTCTTTAAACATGGCTTCGACGTCATCTTCTGATCCTGGGATGAAAGCGGAAGCCAGTGGCGGAGAGAATTCCGAGACTGTGATAGCAAACGATCAACTTTTACTGTGCAGAGGATTGAAGAAAGCGAAGAAAGAAAGAGGCTGCACTGCTAAAGAACGTATCAGTAAGATGCCGCCTTGCACCGCCGGCAAACGCAGCTCCATTTACCGTGGAGTCACCAGGTAGAGAGAAAAAACAAACCAATTATTGAAGTTATTTATTTATTTTAAAAATATTTTGGTTTACTTGCTTGGATTTAGTTATAATCTGTAATTTTCTTATTCAAATAAAAAATCATGAGTGTGGGGTTACAGTTTGTGTGAAGTTTATGTTGATGGATGAGCCTAGTGGAAATCTGATTTTTTTTATGCGTAGTTTATTAGATTAATTGATGGGAGAAGAGTGGCACTTTCGAATGGTTTTGATGGATTTGATCTGGGATTCAGCTGGTTTTAGCTTTGGGCATATGTAATTGTTGCTGCAAGTAAAGTGAGCAGTCAAATTGAGCTAACCTTAGCTTTTATAGACTGTAAAAGGAACTAAATTGCGAGAACTTGTCTATTTTTAATTTCAGAATTACAGTTTATTGTTGTTGTGAGTGAAGAAAACTTGGAGGTGAAAGTTCAAAGGGCACTATTGATGTCTTCTACGTGTTTGACGATTGGTGCTTGGGAAGGGTAAGGACGAAGCTTTGGAGAGAAGATCAAGATGGACATATGCCTTTGATTAATTGATCGGGATCCTTTGGCTGATCTTGTATGTTCGGTTAGGAGAGGACACAAAAATGATAACATATTAAGTCTGCCAGCTTTTTGAATGCATAACGCAATAAAGGCTTGGGAGAAAAAATCAACAGGGTTTGTCTTAGGTACACAACGTGGTGACTGCAAGACCTAGGAGAAACATCAATTCTTTTTTCAAAATTTTGTAGCGTGCATATAGCTGTTTCTATTTCAGCAGCTGTGAGCATATAGCTGTCATCTTTATCTGCTTTTGTTGCAAAGCCACCCCTCTGTTTCCTCTTTGCTATGGAGAAACTTTGATAAAATTGTACTGCCGTGATATATTGGAGTACAAATCTGCAAGAAATAGTTTAAGCTTAAGGTAATAAAATTTTGTGCACAACAAGGAATGCTTTTCTTCAAGTTAATCATATTACTAGACCACATAGGTTTCTGTGGTTTGTAATTGATATCTTCTCTATTAGGGTTGATTGTAAGTTGAAGTTGACAGCTATAATAAGTGGATAAACTAGGTCATTCTGAAGGAACTAAAAGATCCCATTTAGTTCTGCAACATTTTTCTTGGGTGATGCATGTTTTAAAGTTGGCTATCTTTTGAAAGTACTAAAGAATTTAATAGCACTCATTCCTATACATGGTGATTAATGCTTGTGGTTCAACATTGATCTATAATAGGCATAGATGGACTGGTCGTTATGAAGCTCACCTTTGGGACAAAAGTACTTGGAATCAAAACCAGAATAAAAAGGGGAAGCAAGGTCTGTCTGTCTGCCTTTCTTTTGTATTACATTTGAAAGCTAGTTAATTGCAACTTAATAGTTACTATTTCTGATGAAAACTGACAATATTTTTATTGTTCTTTGGTGCCTATGATGATTGGTGTGTGACTATCATCAGTCTACTTAGGTAAGCTAGAAGATTCATGAGTTTTTCTGTTTGAACATGTCCTTCCATTCATTCTGTTAATTACTAATTATTAAGCAACATATATTTTCAGGGGCATATGATGATGAGGAGGCTGCTGCAAGAGCTTATGACCTTGCTGCTTTGAAATACTGGGGTCCTGGGACGCTCATTAATTTTCCGGTAAGATGACTACTAGCACAGAAAGTAGACGAATTAGATGCTTTGGAATATTGGGTCCTTGGACGCTCATCATGTTTGCTTTGTTTGCTACTAATTGAAAACTACTTTTGTCAACTTGATACCTAATGGGTAGAAATTTAGAATCATGTATTCAAACTTTAGTTGTCTCTACTACATTGTCCCATCGACTAACATATTAATCAAAAGGTTGACATGGTAAAATTAGGGAACAAGAAAGTGCTACCTGTCATAATTTATAATTTTTCTTCAAAAAGCCGTTTTTAAATTTAAAAAGTAAAATTTATTTTTAGAATTAAAAAAATTCAGAAAATAATTTTTCTTATAAATTAAAGTATCTATTTCTTGTGTTATATTTTTATTTTTTGAGAGAAATAGTCAAGAGATTTTTTTTTTCAAAGAAAAGATTTTAACCTTTTCCTAACAATGATGTGATTTCCTTTGCAGTTCTTAATTCTTACTCCTAGTATTGATTTTCAAATTTGGCATTTGAAACTTTTGTTTCACCTTTCGGGGGACATGAATGCATACCATTTTCTGCTTTTCCTTCTTTCTTTGGATGTTTTTTGGTTAGGTTTTGGGCTTTTTGGGAAGAGTGGGTCTTCTTGTGAGAGCCGGTTTGGCACAAAAGAATATATTTTAATTCATCACCTCTGTGCTTTAATCCTCATCTGCCTGAAATTGGTTCTAAATCGTGGAAATTTCTCTGCAGGTTACTGACTATACTAGGGATCTTGAAGAGATGCAGAATGTGTCAAGAGAGGACTATCTCGCATCTCTTCGAAGGTGTGTGTGAACTTTAGAAGTTTGTATCCCAATTTAGAGTTGTTTACTTATAATTGTCTCTCTACAGAAAAAGCAGTGGTTTCTCAAGAGGAATTTCTAAATATCGTGGTCTTTCAAGGTAAAACTTTTATCATATCTATCCATACTTGTAACAAAACATGTATTTTCTACAATTCCTTTTCCTAGTGTTAGTGGATGGAAGAACTAGTTTAAAAGATTGGTGAAATTGCTGCCTCAAGCTTCCCCTTTTAGTTTTCTCACCTAATTTTGAATATCTCTAGCAAATTTCATATTTCAGTAAGCCACACAAGAGCATTGTTGCCAGAATTGTCAGCTAACATTTGATATGAATAGTCTTTCATCTGTTTTTTCTTCCCTTAATATCATGTTCCGAACCATGAATCATATGTTTGTGCGTTCTATGGTATCAATGAAGTGTTAAATTTTCATTTATTTCCTGCAAATTTCTTAATATCATTCACTTCCAACTTGTGGGAGCTTATCATCATTGAAATCATGCATTGATTATTAATGTGTTTTTTTTTTCCCTTTTCCACTTCTATTAAATTTTGAATATATATCTTTGGTTACCATGAAGTCGTCGGTGGGAATCATCATTTGGCCGTGTTTCGGGATCTGAATACTTCAATAGTATACATTATGGTAAGTTTACTGTTTAATTTTTTTTTTAAACCAGCAACTAGTTTTACGGGAGGACTGTAAGTTATTTTAATTCACACCTTCTCTAGCCAAATGTAATATGGATCTTTCACATGTCAGTTCCTTGCACTAGTAACATCCAATTCTATCTTGTTAAACCAATTGTGTAGGTGATGATACTACCAAAGAAAATGATTACATTGGTGGTTTTTGCATTGAGAGAAAGATTGACTTAACGGGTTATATTAAGTGGTGGGGAACCAACAAAACTCGTCAAGCAGAAGCTGGAACAAAATCTTCTGAGGAAACTAAAAATGCATGCCCAGAAGACATTGGTAGTGAACTTAAAACATCAGAGTGGGCAGTGCAGCCTACTGAACCATACCAAATGCCCCGTCTGGGCACATCCCTTGAAGGTACAAAATGCAAAGGGTCCTCTGTCTCTGCCTTGAGTATATTGTCCCGGTCTGCTGATTTCAAGAGCCTGCAAGAGAAAGCACTTAAGAAACAAGAACAAAATTCTGATAATGATGAGAATGAGAACAAAAATAGTATAAACAAAATGGATCACGGTAAGGCAGCTGAAAAATCAGTAAATCATGATACTGGAGGTGACAGACTTGGAGCCGCAATGGGGATGACTGGTGGGTTATCATCTCTTCAGAAAAATGTGTTCCCTTTGACTCCCTTCTTGTCTGCTCCACTTCTCACCAGCTACAATACAATTGACTCCTTGGTGGACCCTGTGCTTTGGACATCTCTTGTTCCTGCTCTTCCTACTGGACCATCTCGTAATCCTGAGGTTGGTATAAGTTTCATCAATACTTTCTCTCTTTAGAAGAACTTTAATAAAATTATATAACTATTAGATGAAGCGTATTGTTGTAGTACGTATATGATGAAAGTTTTTAGTTGTTTAGGCTAATAAACTGTAATATCGATCTTTCCATCATATGCATTTTAAGGAAGGAAGTCAAAGTTTGAAACCAGGGATTTCTGAGATTGCTTGTCCAGGTAGTCAACTTCCCCTAATTGATGATAGAAAATAATATTCATTGCAGTTTTATGACTGTACCATTAAGCCCTGGAAGTAGGAACGTATTAGAATAGAACTTGACATAAACCAACTGAAAATGGTTTCCGGTTCTTTTGTCTCTGCATGATCTAACTACACCCATTCCGACTTTCCTATCACCTCAAACATTAATATAGCTTCCTAACTATAACGAGATGGCAGGGGTGTTAATTTATTCCTCAATAATTTGAAATCAAATGTGTTATTTCCTTGAGGCGCAGCTGCTTATGAAATTGGTAAGCTCCCAACTTTTCCTTACATAAGTTAGCCTCATAAAGAACTTAAATTATCTCCATGCAGGTTACAAAGACGGAGACGAGTTCGACATATACCTTCTTTCGGCCTGAGGAATGAGTAATTCGGGTGCAATGGGAGGAATATATATTTTGCTTGAATTCTTATTTTGCAGATTTCTTTTTTTATAAGACACAGGCCAGTTTATCTTAGAATGAGACTTTTGCCATACTTCCTCAAGTTCTGAAAGCATATACGAAGAAAATTTTGGTGTACATTGTATAGCATGTAAGACATCCCACGTGTATTATCTGGTAATGTTACAGTTGAGATATGAATTGGTCTTTGTAATCAAATTAAAATTGGTCTAATTAAGAATTTTATCCGAAGTTAGCCCCTTCAGTTTATCAGAATTTAGTTCTTATACTGCTGTTTAATATAAATTATTGAATTTTCGGGTTAGCGATTTAAAGATAATGAATTAATTTTAAACTTTTGTGAAGTAGAGGGTTAAAATTTATGATTAGGCCTGGTAATAGAGTTTCAATTATTTTTTATGATAAAGGGATTGGACTAGATGGTAGTATCGAAATAAATGGATTAGAAGCTGATGATTTGTCCAATTTGTTAATATCATGAAATCGGGGATCTTTCTGCTAAAAATAGGTTGAATTGTTAAAAAAAAATTTTTAATAAAAAGTTTAGAGACTGAAAATTCTATTTTACATTTCTTTATTTTTTTATGAAAAATATATTTTTTTGTGAAATAACTGAGTTTACGTCAAAGTTTGGACATATATTTTCAATTATGGTGGGCATCATTTGGATGCAATGGAAATACTTTTAGATTTTAATCGGTTGTTAAACATGTTTTTGAAACGTTGGTGCAGGCCGGTGGAGTATCGTTGCCTTCGGCTTAAGTTATCATTTTGAAGAATACCCGTTCCATTTTGATATTTTAATTTTTTTTATCCATAAAATATTGTTTTGACATGATTTTTGGTCCAATTTTTTAATAGGCATTAAAAAGAACTGGGGGTTGTTATAGCGGGAAAATAAGCCTTATAGGTCGATTTTTATTTTTAATTAGGGTTTTAGGCTTGTTTTAAAATTAACTAGAGATATAGGTCGATTTAATTGGAAAGCTCGTCCGACTGGATATGTTTTCGAGATTTCTCTCCAAGGGTTAGGGTTTTTATTTTATTAGGGTTAGGGTTTTTGTTTAGGGTTTTTAGGGTTTAGGGTATTTTGAAAGTGTTAAGGGTTTTCAACTGAAAAAGCGAAAATTCTTAGATATCGGGAATGTGATGATGCACCTCAGTACACATACATTTTATATGTCATGGTGAGATAGGACCATGACCTTAGAAACTCATCGTGGGGAAATTTAGTTTCGGAGTAATAATGCTTGATACAATCAGGGGTCGAATTCAACGTGAAGGTCCCAAGTGGCGGCCATGATGCGGTCACGAATTTGAGTATAATCGTGGGGCCGGGTGATGGTCGTTACCCACTTAGAAGTTCAAGCTTTTTAGATATCGGCAAATAATACCCTATATATACCATACTTAAGATTGAGGCTATAATCACATGGAAAAGCTCTGGGGTCTTCTAGGGTTAATCAATGTAATTTTTTTCTCTGTTGCAAAGCAGCCGATATTTTTAACCTTTTATTCTTGTCTAAGACCGACACCGAGGTGGACACAAGAGGGCTCTTAGGAGGATAGTGGATGTTCCAACACATTAGAGGTCAAACTCGAGTCGGCATGGTAGCGGTTATAGTTATTAATGGGTTGTGTAATAACGACAATAGTTGTCGCTTCAGAAGGAGCATCACCTTTACTACACTGTAATAGCTACTCTCTGCTTGAGAGTCCTTTTGCGTCCACGACGGTACCAACCTTCGAACAAGTGTAACATCCCGAAATAGGCCTAAATGGAATGGTGGTTGCAAAACCATGGATCTGAGATAGAAAAATTTATTTCGATTAATTTTTATAATTTACCAAGTGATTAGATGCATGTGTTAGAGTATCGATAGAAAATTTTATGAATTACATGTTTAATTTGCCTATTAGGGCTTGTTTGAAAAAGTTGATAAATATGAGTTCTAGATAGGAAAGGATTAAATTGAAGAGCATAATTAAAGTAGAGGTCCTTAAATGGTAATTAGACCATTAGGTTTTCATGGAAAAAAATGGACATACATAGAAAAAAATGACTAAAGTTTTAATGAAGGGCATTTTAGTCATTTGGTAATTAAAAGATTAAAAAGGGAAAAAGATGGCAAAATGTTGTCCATCTTCTCCATAAGGCCGAAACTACAAGGTGTCTCCATAGCTAGGGTTTCTTCAACTTCTCAAGCTTATAGTAAGTGCATCCAAGCCCCGTTTTTAATGTTCTTTATGTTTTTGGAGTCCCAGTAACTTGATTTAGCTTATTCTAGCAATATTTTAACCTAGGGTTCATATTTGGAAAAATACCCATAGGTGAAATGTGTTTTATTCTGATGTTTTATGGTAGAATATGAAGCTTGAAATTATGTTAAACGACTTGAACTAAGCGATTTTAAGTGAAAACGAGTAAAACGATATAATCGGTAAAAATACCTAATGTTCATAGGTATATATGTTAGAGTAAAAATTTGATGTTATCGTAGGTAAATAAATAATCATCATGTCATAAAACATGCGAATTAGGGATAAAGTTTAATTTCCGAACTTTGGGGCAAAAGGTAAATATTCAAAAGTTTAGGGGTAAAATTATAATTTTGCCAAAGTTAGAGTTAAGGACTGTTTTGATGAATGTGAGGATTAAATAAGCTAAATTTGCTATTATAGATCAAGAAGAATGAAATTTGGGGTTAGACCGAGGAAAGAAAAAGGTTGAGGACTAAATCAAAATATTTGATCGTATTTTGTATCGAGGCAAGTTTGCGGTAAAAAAATGCAATGTTTTATTATTTATAATTAATGATGTTATTTATCAGCATCTATATGTTTATTTTGTAAATTTACTCCTTGATGATTCAAGCAAGAATTAGCAGAGAAATGATACTTAAAAGTCCCGGTTGAACTTTAGGAATGTGTAGGATACAAATGTCATGACAATAGGGTTTAAGGATACCAAGTAAGACCATGCCAAGGCATGGCATTGGTAAGTTTTACAAGGTAAGGAAATCATGTAAGACCATGTCAAGACATGGCATTGATAAGCTACTATAAGGCAAAGATCCCATGTAAGACCATGCCAAGACATGGCATTGGTGAATTCACAAGGCAAGGATACCATGTAGGACCATGTCAAGACATGGCAATGGTAAATTTAAAAAGGAAATGTACCCGTGTATCCTTAGTATTCCAAGTCGTTCAATGGGAAATTCAAAGAGTATACCAAAGGAAAGGTAAGATAAGTTCATGTTTGAAAGGTTTTGGTAAAGATTCAAGGCTTATGCATTTTGAGTTTAAAGGTTATAGTGGTTTTGATAAGATAAGAATGAGATAATTCATTTGCAATGTTGTTATTTATTTACATGCAAAATTACTAAGCTTTATGCTTACTCCCTTTCTTTTCTCTCTTTTTATAGTATTGCCAAGCCAACTCGGAGATCGTAAGGACGTCAGAGATCGTATCACACTAACAAAGGGTTATCTTGGTATTTTGTGATTCGAAACATTTTAAGTTATGACATGTATAGGGACTTGGCCATTTTGTGTGTATGTCCTTATGATATGACTAAAGAATGGCATGTGAATACTTGATAATAATTAGCTATTGAAAGGGATAATTAAGAACATGTGTTGATGTTATGTATGCCTAAATGAGGTATAATGCAAAGAAATTATGAAAGAGTAAAAGTTGGTTATGAAACATTTTTGGGACAGCAGTAGTGATGTGATTTTGAAAAAGAACTAAAAATTGTAGGAATGAAATTAAATGGTGAATGAGATATAGAATTAAATCTTATTGATTCTATTTTCATAGAAAAGAAACAAAACAAGTAAAGCAAATCTGTATTCTGAGATATTTAAATTTTTGTGAGACTGGTTCAGGGTGACTTCGTGATCCCCTGTTTTTATTTTAGAATTTCACTAAAAATTGTATAAAAGTAATTATGAGTCATAATTTATATTTCTAGATTTCTTAGTGAGTCTATTTTCATTAGAAACAAATGGAAACGTTATCCAAGTTCTGTATAATGAGATAATTGATTTTTAGTGAAGAGAGGTCAAGTCCGCTAGACTGTGAAATAGGGGATAATTTAACTAATAAACTGTATTAATTGGCCAATCCAAAAATTCTGGAAAAATTATGGTAAGAAGATATATGAGTCTAGTTTCAGGAAAAATTTATGGATTTAAATTTTGAGTTTTGTAACTCGAGTTATAATTAATTTAGTGACTGTTATGTAGGTGGACAGTTTTATTATGAATAGTGAAATAAATTGTTTTAATTTGTGTAAGTAATCAGAAAATTTTTAATGTTCTCGGTTTGGTCTCGAACCGTTTTAATTACATGTTTTAGGGCCTCGAGGGCCCTTTTTAGGGATATATTGGATGAATGTGGTCGAATTAATTTTAAAAGTAAATTTTTATACCCTGAACTAGTAAGATAAATCTGGTAACGACTTGTGCTCGACTCCGGCGACGGTCTCGGGTAAGAGGTGTTACATTTATTGTTATCAAAGCAAGAGTTTAGTCGGTTCTTGGAATATTCAGTATAAGTAAGAGTCTAGCTATACATGCCATACTTATATTTTGATAGTGTGACGACTTCTGACGATTTTAAAATACTTGTAACACCCCTAACTTGCATCTGTCGCCGGACAGGGGTTATGAGGCATTACCAGAGAAGATAGAACTCTTACACATTCACACAATCTATCAAACCTCAGAAATATACATTTGTAACCTCAGTTTATCAAAAGATGAATCATTAATACACAAAGAACAAATCAACTTTATTATTATTATACACACATAAAACATTTTACAGTATCTAATCCGCATATTCAATATTCAAGCCATACCATACCTAATTAAAAAAATTCATCATAAATCTGTGGGCACAAAACTATAACAATTTAAACTCTCTTGAGCACGAATAATAATTATACGTACATTTATTTTGCATGCCAACTTACCATACTTAAAACACCTACGCCTAACCAATAAGTTAAATTGTTATTCAGTCATTTATATTATCCTCAATACATTTTATTAGGAGCATAAACAAATACATACTTAAACATATTTTGTAACTATATTTAATTTATCCATTTTTTGTCATACTTAATGGTCCAATCATTAAATCAATATATATAATATAACATAGTTTATTCAACATTTAATAAACTATAACCGAGTATAAACATGCTAATATTACTCACTTGGTAATAGCAAAGAATATAACATTTATAATGCATAATAAGCACACACCGAACATACCATCCATAAATGACATGCATTTGGCTAAATAAACTCATTTCATTTCCTTGACTATTCGGCTAACATAAATCATTTGAGCATGATATGAAATTTTCAAATAGCTAGCAAATTTACATAGTCGAATACATATATATAACATTCCTAATATAATACCCTGTTACACATGTAAAGCGTATAAAAACTCAACTAATATAATAAGGCTGAATATCACATATACATATTATAGTATAAACCATAACTGAACACCAATTTGTACCATGCGTAAGTCCTGATTTTTATCTAACAAATACATAATTTACCTTGGCTCAATTGACATATATTATGAACCATATGGCTGAATACATAGCACATTCTCAATCATCATATATTTTGACTACACGTCCAATATAGACTCAAAACAAGACTATATATATATATATATATATATATATACCACATCCAAATTCTTTAACCAACTTTTATGCATAAATCACATATCATAAATGCCACTCATTTATAACACATAGCATTATAACCCAAAATGAACTTAAACTATAATCAAACAAAACCAAACTCAAGCTTAGGAATTAAGCCATTTTCACATGGCTTGAATTATACATAATCGAAATCCAGCATTTCAAAAGTATATCCTAGCCTATACATGCCATAGATTCAGAAGAATCGCTTATAAAAATATTGAAGGTAGTCGATAGTGTGATAAGCTTCTCTGACGATCCCTGAGCTTATAACTCAAATCCAAAATCTATAGAACAAAAACAAACACACATACAGAGTAAGCTTTTTATGGCTTAGTAAGTCATAAGCAAACAAACAGCATAATAATATAGTCAACTCCAATAAATTAAACCAAACGATAATATCATTATCACATATAATCTCAAACTTAGCATTTCAATAATAATATATATATACTTTCATACACAATTGGTACCTTGACCGAATGCTCAAATAACAATGTTAACATATCACTATTTAAATTTCAAAGCCAAATTATCATATCATGACCAAGTAAACTTACAATCGTATACATAAATTCGTGAATCAGAATAAAACATCTTATGCATACACTTATTATTTGGCCGAATATACATAATCCATAACACTTATATTCAAGAAACATTTCAAAAATATCCATATTGTTTGTTCACAAGGCCGAATACACATTCCATATTCACATTCATTCTCTACTTACATCATACGTGATTTGCAATAAATATTAAATAACTTACTTACCTTACTTCAAGAAGGTAATAAGGTAATTCATACCTGGTCATTTTAGTTTGTTAAACACATTCAATCTCGACTTACATTTTCCCGATGAATCATTCGGAATTGGATAGGACACTCGGATAATCACACATATCATACAATGCCAACGTCCCAAATGTGGTCTTACATGTAGTCACATATCGATGCCACTGTCCCAGACAGGGTCTTACATGAATTACATATCGAAATCACATATTAGTGCCAACGTATTAAACGTGGTCTAACTCGCACATCACATATCATTTTATCATTCTCTATTTCGCACAGTTAGTGCCATCATATAGCTGTAGATAATACATTCCCACACACTTAGTGCCATCACATAGCCGTAGTTAATATGTTCTCTCACACTTAGTGCCATCTTTCATTCAATCATATTCACACTTTCCATTCATATTTTCATTCAGTTCACAACCAATTAACATTATTAAAATAAATCATATGTCGTACGAATCGAACTTGAACCATGAAATTTGCATTAATTTTTATATTAAAATTCATAGCTCATAATCATGTATAAATATAATCAATCTACATATATTCGGCCAAATATAACATGAGCATCAATCTACTTTCATAGTATATTTAATAGTTGATGCACAAATAACAAAGCCACTTACTAAATTTGCATCAAATCATCTTGTTTAATAGAAACATAAGATACTACTCATACAATCAATTTCTATAGCCTTGGTCGAATCTAAAATTTTCTTTTTAATTATGCTTATTTCAATGATCACTTTTAACTTTATTAAATCTCAATACAAACATATCATTTCACATAGGACCGATTCCAAATATTAACCTTAACTTACGTTCCACTTAATAAATATCACAAATGTTGATTCATACATATAATACAATATTCATTTGTTCAATACTTTAAAATACCAAGATCAAATCTACATGCCAATTTTCTTTATCTTGTAATGTAACCAATTTCATGGACAAGGCCAACTAGATGAATATACATTCGACTATGCACATCTAAATATACTAACATAACATTCCAGCACATAAATATATATGTATAGTTCATTTTTAGTCAAATAAATAACCTCTATTTGCTTATAAACTTACCTCGGACAATGTAAAACAGAACGGGACAACTAGTCGACAACTTTCGTTTTTCCTCGATCCAAATCTGATTTATTTGGTTTCTTGATCTAAACATATTCAAATTAAGCTCATTCAAACATATTTTCATTCAATTTAGTCCAAAAACACACAAATGCACAATTACCATTTTACCCCCAACATTTACACTTTTTACAATTTAGTCCCTATTGCACAAAACACAAATTATGCAAAATTCCTTATATCCATGTTTGGCCGAATGTTCCTAGTGTCCATATAAATCCATATATTTCATTTATTTCACAATTTAGTCCTTCAAATTATTATTTTTGTAATTTAGTCCAAATTACTCAAAATCATCCAAAAATTCCAACATAAAATATGTTAATCCAAACATTTCTTTCATATTTCACCATCAAGCATCAAAAATCACAAGTTCTCATCAATGGCATAACTCAAAATATTCATCAAAATAAAAAATTCAAGCTTGGGTCTTGAAGATATCTTTGCAACGATCTCAAAAACGTAAAAATTATCAAAAACCGAGCTAAACACATACCTTGATTGAGCTTTAAAGGTGGCCGAACCTTAGCTTCTAATATTTCTTTTCCTTTGTTTAGTTTCAGTCAAAAGAAAAATGGATGAACATGGCTTATTCTTGTGTTTTATTATAATATATAATAACATTTTAATTAATTACCATTATATCCTTTATAATTAAATAACCATAACACATAATACAAGGATACAACCGACCATTACACATGATTATGGTTTATTTACCACATAAATACTTCAATTTAGAAAGCCACTAACATTTCGGCCCTTATGTTTTAAACTATCAAATTTTCAATTTATGCGATTAAGTCCTTTTATTTAGTCGGACACCCAAACGTCAAAATCAAATCATGAAATTTTCAGAGATATAAATTCACACAAAATAAACACAGAAAATAATTTTAAAATATTTTTTTGACTCAAATTCGTGGTCCTGAAACCACTGTTCAGATTAGGGTCTAAATCGGGCTATTACAATGCTTTTCTTTTATAGTTATGGATCCCGAACGAGCTAGTGTAGATGATGTGGAAAGTAACGCGCCCGCTCCCGCAGAAGGGATGGTCCACCAAATAGTAGTGAATGGCCTGTTACAGTTAGTCAAAAAGGAGGGGCTCGAGAAGCCTTCTTCCAAGCTATGAATGAATAGTTTACCGAGTTCATTCGTACGAATCTAGCCGTTAGACCTGTAACACCACAAACTAGGCCCAGACGTTACGGCCAAGTTCGGTGTGTCACATTACCTACAATTAACCATGTTACCTAGTTACTAATGTTAGGGTAAGCTTTGCAAAACCGTTATTAAAGTTTTAAGAGGAAATTTCCGGTTTATTGGTGAGTGTACTATCCTTTACTAGTTATTAAGAGTTTACCATAAAATTTACTTTGTAACTCAATTGAAACGTGTGACTGGCTTTGAAAACGTTTGATTAACTTTAAGAAAAACTCTCGCAGCTATATTCAAAATAATTTAAGTAATGTAAGAAGAAGTAATTAAAACCCAAAATAAAAATAAATAGAGCGGCCTTAGTACAAACCCATATTTAAAATAAAAACGATTAAATTAGATAAAGGAATAATTAACTTAAAACCAGAAACGCAGTCTTCGTGGCCACTCTGAATCCCTCCCAGCTCCAAGTCCCCAGTCTAGGGCTCACTTGCAAGGATGGAAGAAAAATGGGTAAGTTTGGAAAACTCAGTGTGTAATGAAAGCCCATCCAGAGCCCAAAAATAGCTCAAGCCCACTGGGCCTAAGCCCTAACCAGTCTCAGTGTTAATTGGGCCGAAGCCCTATCCAGATACAGTAAACTGGGCCAAAGCCCTATTCAGTACTCAGTTACTGGGCCGAAGTCCTATTCAGATATCAGTGTGGCCCATAGGCCCATAACAGTAATAGACAAAAATTATGCATGTATGCAAGGCCCAAAGCCCATCCTAAATTCATCCGCTACACTCTACCCGTACCAGCCCTACACACTTTGTAGGGAAACTACTCAACCCACCCAACCGCTACACTCCACAATGGTAGCATAGCTGCATAATCAGATAAGGTGGCCAAGCCACTAACAGAAATACGAGGCAAAGCCTCTTTTAGAAAATAGAATAGGCATAGCCCTTTTCAGATATCAGTACGAGGCAAAGCCTCTTTCAGAAAACGTGGCAATGCCACTTGCACTTTCTCCATCAACAATCCCAAATACCATGCAACAGATAATCATGATATGGCATACAGTAAACAGAAACAGTAAAACATACATCCCAGTCAAATTTAGCCCTAAGGGTATAACGGTCATTTTCCACCTAGGGGTAAAATAGTAATTTCCACCTATAAGGGTTATTTCAGTAATCAAGCTAGCTCGTGGGGTTTCATGCACATTTTAATCAGTAATAGTCTAACTTTTATCTCAGTAGCTTATTTAGCCCGTTTTAGCAGATTACAGTCATTGGGCCCTAAAACACCCAATGGGCCCTACAGTGTCTACTAGCTACTTAAGTCCATTTAGTCCAAGTTTAATGATCGGTTTACCAGTCTTAGCAGTTTTGGACCTATAACTTACTCGAACACGTTAATCGCTTATTTTACCCATAGGGGCCCATAAGCCCATTGGGCCCACATTCGACCCAACGAGGCCCAAACTTACTGAAGTGCACGAAATTGCACACTCACCAACCTCATCGATTTTGATTACAGATCTACTGCTTCCAACCGACCCACGAGCGTCCGCACGCTCGCTAGCCTACGAAATGCCAGAATTTTGGCATTTCGACTTTTCGGCTTTTGCCGATTTGAACTACAAGAGGGTGTTCGATACACACCTGTTTTGTGACGAATGCTAACAAGATCTCCCACGATATCCTACAATCATTTAAGAATACAATTATTATTCTTGAATCAACGAAACTAACAACTTCCCACTTACCATATTCTGCCAACCTTAAATAAGGCCCTAAAATCTTTACCTTTGCCGAAACTGATGACTAGATCTAGATTTAGTCGCTCCAATGATCCAAGCCTTCGATCAGTAACCTTTAGTCCACTCTAGCACAAAGCAATCCAAATAATAACACCAAAACCCTATTAGCCTTAGTCGACAGCCACCCTATGCATATAGGGGTTTTCGACTTTTCACAAATCCTGAAATAAACGAATAGAAAGAAGAGATCCGAGTACTTACCAAAGATTCCTTAATCCTGAATGCTTCCCATCCCGTTTCTAACTCAGTTCTGACGCAAATCCAACCTTTAACACAAGTAGAGAACGAGTCCCACTATTTCAGCTTTTGAATCTATACTAATCTAAGACTATTTCGGTTCAAGAGAAAATAGATGAAATAGTGAAGTTCACAAGTGAATGAACAAATCGGTAGAGTATAAAATGGAAGATTAATGGTTCGGCTTTGAAAGAAGAGATGAAAGAAGAAAAAGAAATTGTGTAAAAAAAAATAAAGGTGGTCGACAAAAGAGAGGCTTGAGGTTTCGGTTTTGCAAGGGTGAAAACAAGAAGAACAAAAAGAATGGAAATTGATTTCAAAATAGCAACGGAGGTGGATGGCCCCCCAATCAAGTTGGCTAATACTAAAAAAAAATAAAAACAATACCCTAAATCAATAAGGAGGAAGACAATTCATAAAGGCTAAAATTTTAAAAACAATTCGGCATTTAATTGCCTATAGCCGGATGAGTCCTACTCGGCGCACAAAAATTCTCTCCAATTTAAATTCCTTGTTTTGCTACTTGAATTTAGCATTTTAATTCCATCCAACCACCGTCCAGCAGCCTTATCCACTTCCCCCACCGATCAGCCTACTCAATCTGCTGCTAGGAGGAGTTTCAATCCCGTACAACTCCTCTCCACGCGTGCATAACAAAAAGGAAGCCCTCCTATGCGCACAGTAGCTCGAACCCGGGACCTCCAGGCACCCACACACACTGCTGGCCACTGCGACTTGACCTTGCTTTCAATAGAATACAGTCGCATTTAATTTTAAGGCTTATCTGCTAAATCCTCTGCTGTTAAAAATAAAACTAAAATTTCACCTGCGCTTAGACTCGAACTCGCGTCCCCTCAGCGTTCCTAGCGCGCTGCTGCCACTGCGCCACAGGCGTTCTTGTGGCATAATCCGTTAACAACTTCTATTAAGGCCTATTTAGTCGCACTTCTGATTACTAAAAACAAAACAACTTGCGCGAGCGAGGCCTCGAACCCAGGCTCTCTTCCACGTTCCCAACGCCTTTGCCACTGGGCCAAGCTTTCCTTTGTGTCCCATTTTTAATCCAACTAATTATAAGGCCTCCTTGCGTTGGTCCTTGGGTTTTAAAAAAACCCACATTTGCGCACGTTGGGAGTCGAACCCCAGCTCCCCTTCCTGCTACCTAGCGTGCTTAGCCACTAGGCCAGGCACTTCCTTGTGCCTAATCTTAGCCCAACTTTAATATAAGCCCTATTGCCCAGATTCCCCTAAAGAAGCAAAACTTTATTTTTTTGCTAGAGCCCTAGGCTGAGCCCAGGACTTTTCCCACACTATAAATCCTTCGTAATTTATTTAATTACTACGCTAAACACCAATTTAATAACAACAATAATATATTTTTTTCCATAGAAATTTAAAACATCCAAATAAATTCAGGCCGTCTTTTACTCGGACTCGAACTCAAGGCCCAATTCTTCTAGGCCCAAATTCAGGGTGTTACAATTCACCCGTCCTAAAAAAATTTTCGTCTTCGAAATTTCTAAATAATAAGATAGTTGTGCATCAACTACTCTACAATGCTACCGCTGCGTGCTCTGATCTAAATAATTTCTAATATAACCCAGAACATCTAATCACCGAAGTAAATAAACATTTATCAAGCACGCATATCAAATAACTATAAAGATCTTAGTTCAAAATTTTCAGTATTTATTCAAATATTTTATGCTAAGATAGTATTTCAAAGTTTTTGTTTTTACAGAATCATAGCCTAGCTATAGTCTCAATCTTTTAGGGTTTTTAGTTTTCCTACTGTCTTAGTCTCTACGATTTCAGTATTACCCTAGCTACAGTGTCATAGTAAAGTCTCAGTTCTATCTACAATAACATTACAGTACAGTATAGTATAGGTGAAGAGCATTTACAGACTTGGTGCCGGGGATTCAGTCTGCCACTTCTTCAGTAATCCAGATTTCAGAAATCCCAATTTTAACAAAACTTTTAAAGTAAAACCTTTATTGAGTGTATTCAAAAATAGGTTTAATTAGAGTTTTCTAACTTTTCCACAAACTGATTTCCAAAAAATACCCTTCTTGGGCCTAATTTTTAAAATTTTTCAAAAACCTTTTTGGACCTGATCCATAGCCGAGTTGTTGCAACTTGGCTCTGATACCACTAAATGTAACACCCCAAACCCGGCCCAGACGTTACGGCCAAGTCCGGTGTGTCACATTACCTATAACTAACCATGTTACCTAGTTACTAATGTTAGGGTGAGCTTTGCAAAACCGTTATTAAAGTTTTAAGAGGAAATTTTCAGTTTATTGGTGAGCGTCCTATCCTCTACCAGTTATTAAGAGATTACCATAAAATTTACTTTATAACTCAATTGAAACGTGTGACTGGCTTTGAAAACGTTTGATTAACTTTAAGAAAAACTCGCGCAGCTATATTCGAAATAATTTAAGTAATGTAAAAAGAAGTAATTAAAACCCAAAATAAAAATAAATAGAGCGGCCTTAGTACAAATCCAAATTTAAAATAAAAATGATTAAATTAGATAAAGGAATAATTAACTTAAAACCAGAAACACAGTCTTCGTGGCCACTCTGAATCCCTCCCAGCTCCAAGTCCCCAGTCTAGGGCTCACTTGCAAGGATGGAAGAAAAATGGGTGAGTTTGGAAAACTCAGTGTGTAACGAAAGCCCATCCAGAGCCTAAAAATAGCTCAAGCCCACTGGGCCTAAGCCCTAACCAGTCTCAGTGTTAACTGGGCCGAAGCCCTATTCAGATATCAGTGCGGCCCATAGGCCCATAATAGTAACAGACAGAAATTATGCATGTATGCAAGGCCCAAAGCCCTTCCTAAATCCATCCGCTACACTCTACCCGTACCAGCCCTACACACCTTGTGGGGAAACTACTCAACCCACCCAACCGCTACACTCCACAGTGGCAGCATAGCTGCATAATCAGATAAGGTGGCCAAGCCACTAACAGAAATATGAGCCAAAGCCTCTTTCAGAAAACAAAATGGGCATAGCCCTTTTTAGATATCAGTACGAGGCAAAGCCTCTTTCAGAAAACGTGGCAATGCCACTTGCACTTCCTCTATGAACAATCCCAAATCCCATGCAACAGATAATCAAGATATGGCATACAGTAAACAGAAACAGTAAAACATACATCCCAGTCAAATTTAGCCCTAGGGGTATAACGGTCATTTTGCACCAAGGGGTAAAATAGTAATTTCCACCTATAAGGGGTATTTCAGTAATCAAGCCAGTTCTTGGGGTTTCATGCACATTTTAATCAGTAATAGTCTAACTTTTATCTCAGTAGCTTATTTAGCCCGTTTTAGCAGATTACAATCATTGGGCCCTAAAACCCAATGGGCCCTACAATGTCTACTAGCTACTTAAGCCCATTTAGTCCAAGTTTAATGATCGGTTTACCAGTCTTAGTAGTTTTGGACCTACAACCTACCCGAACACGTTTATCGTTTATTTTACCCATATGGGCCCATAAGCCCATTGGGCCCACATTTGACCCATCGAGGCCCAAACTTACCGAAGTGCACGAAATTGCACACTCACCAACCTCATCGATTTCGATTACAGATCTACCGCTTCCAACTGACCCACGAGCATTCGCATGCTCGCTAGCCCACGAAATGCCAGAATTTCAGTATTTCGGCTTTTCAGCTTTTGCCGATTTGAACTACAAGAGGGTGTTCGATACACACCTGTTTTGTGACGAATGCTAACAAGATCTCCCATGATATCCTACAATCATTTAAGAATATAATTATTATTCTTGAATCAATGAAACTAACAACTTCCCACTTACCATATTCGGCCAACCTTAAATAAGGCCCTGAAATCTTTACCTTTGCCGAAACTGATGACTAGATCTAGATCTAGTCGCTCCACTAATCCAAGCCTTCGATCGGTAACCTTTAGTCCACTCTAGCACAAAGTAATCCAAATAATAACACCAATACCCTATTAGCCTTAGTCGACAGCCACCCTATGCATATAGGGGTTTTCGGCTTTTCACAAATCCTAAAATAAACGAATAGAAAGAAGAGATCCAAGTACTTACCAAAGATTCCTTAATCCCAAATGTTTCCCATCCCGTTTCTAACTCAGTTTTGACGTAAATCCAACCTTCAACACAAGCAGAGAACGTGTCCCACTATTTTAGCTTTTGAATCTATACTAATCTAAGACTATTTCGGTTCAAGAGAAAATAGATGAAATAGTGAAGTTCACAAGTGAATGAACAAATCGGCAGAGTATAAAATGGAAGATTAAGGGTTCAGCTTTGAAAGAGGAGATGAAAGAAGAAAAAGAAATGGTTTAAAAAAAATGAAAGTGGTCGACAAAAGAGAGGCTTGAGGTTTCGGTTTTGCAAGGGTGAAAACAAGAAGAACAAAAAGAATGGAAATTGATTTTAAAATAGGAACGGAGGTGGATGGCCCCCCAATCAAGTCGGCTAATACTAAAAAAAACTAAAAACAATACCCTAAATCAACAAGGAGGAAGACAATTCATAAAGGCTAAAATTTTAAAAACAATTCGGCATTTAATTGCTTATAGCCGAATAAGTTCTACTCGACGCACAAAAATTCTCTCCAATTTAAATTCCTTGTTTTGCTCCTTGAATTTAGCATTTTAATTCCATCCAACCACCGTCCAGCAGCCTTATCCACTTCCCCCACCGATCAGCCAACTTAATATGCTGCTAGGAGGAGTTTCAATCCTGCACAACTCCTCTCCACGCATGTACAGAAAAAAAGAAGCCCTCCTACACGCAGAGCAGCTCGAACCCGGGACCTCCAAACACCCACACATGCTGCTGGCCACTGCGAGTGACCTTGCTGTCAATAGAATACGGTCACATTTAATTTTAAGGCTTATCCGCTGAATCCTCTGCTGTTTAAAAATAAAACTAAAATTTCACCTATGCTTGGACTCGAACTCGCATCCCCTTAACGTTCTTAGCACGCTGCTGCCACTGCGCCACAGGCGCTCTTGTGGCATAATCTGTTAACAACTTCTTTTAAGGCATATTTAGTCGCACTTCTGATTACTAAAAACAAAACAACTTGTGCGAGCGAGGCCTTGAACCCAGGCTCTCTTCCACGCTCCCAGCGCCTTTGCCACTGGGCCAAGCTTTCCTTTGTGTCCTCTTTTTAATCCAACTAATTATAAGGCCTCCTTTCATCGATCCTTGGGTTTTAAAAAAAACCCACATTTGCGCACACTGGGAGTCGAACCCCAGCTCCCCTTTCTGCTACCTAGCGTGCTTAGCCACTGGGCCAGGCACTTCCTTGTGCCTAATCTTAGCCCACCTTTAATATAAGCCCTATTGCCCAGATTCCCCTAAAGAAGCAAAACTTAATTTTTTTGCTAGAGCCCTAGGCCGAGCCCAGGACTTTTCCCACACTATAAATCCTTCGTAATTTATTTAATTACTAAGCTAAACACCAATTTAATAACAACAATAATATATATTTTTTCCATAGAAATTTAAAACATCCAAATAAATTCGGGCCGTCTTTTACCTGGACCCAGACTCAAGGCCCAATTCTTCTAGGCCCAAATTCAGGGTGTTACAAGACCTCCACCCCCTTATGATCCTCAGACTACCCATGTAGCTTCCCTAGTTACAGATACAGTCAAAAGAGAGAAGCCACTAATTGATAATATTAGAAAATAAGAGGCCAAAGTGTTTCGGGCTACTAAAGATGACGATGCAGAGAAAGCTGAATTTTGGCTCAAGAATACTATTAAGGTCTTTGACGAGTTATCCTGCACACTTGAAGAGTGCGTGAAGTGTGTTGTATCACTTTTATGAGATTCGACCTACCATTGGTGAAAGACACTTGTGTCAGTAGTACCGAAGGAAAGGGTTACCTGGGATTTCTTTCAGGAGGAGTTCTGTAAGAAATACATTATTCAGAGGTTCATCGACTAGAAAAGAAAAGAATTCCTTGAGCTAAAGTAGGGTAAGATGACAATGACTGAATATGAACGCGAATTTGTCAGACTCAATAATTATGTGCAAGAGATTTGAAGATGGGCTCAATGATGATATTCGATTGTCAGTTGGTGTTCTAGAAATAAAAGAGTTTGTTGTTGTAGTTGAAAGAGCTTGTAAGGTAGAAGAGTTGTTGAAAGGAAAGGGTAAAGCTGAAATTAAGATGCAAGACACGAAAAAAAGATAGATGAGCAAGTACTTTCAATCTACATCCAATAGGCCTAGAGAGTTCTCTACGAGATCTAATTTTTTAGTAGGGTATTATAGTCGAAAAAGAGGTAGAAGATTTATGGTCCAGAAAGCTCAGACCACTTCAATTGCGAGTGTTGGCAGTATTCAGCCTGATAGACCAAACTGTCCTCAATGTGGTCGACGTCATCTAGGTCAATGTCAAGCAACTGAGACTGGTTGTTTCCAATGTGGTGCACTGGATCATTTCATTCGGGAGTGTCCTGAGATGGTTAAAAAAGAAGAAATATTGAGTGTAAGATTAGGCAATACCCCTGTTAGAGGCAGACCTTAGAGAAATTTCAGAATAGGGCAGGTAGAGGTGCATCTAAGGATTCAACAGTGAGACTAGATGTTAGAGCACCTGCAAGGACCTATGCTATCCATGCTCGTGAAGAGGCATCCTCCCCTGATGTAATTACTGGTACATTTTCTCTTCATAATGTTAATGTTATTGCTTTGATTGATCCGGGTTCGACCCATTTCTATGTTTGCATGAAATTGATGCCTAGTATGAGCATGCCCATAGAGTCTACGGGATTTGTGATTAAAGTATCGAATCCATTAGGTCAGTATGTATTAGTAGACAAAGTATGTAAAAATTTCCCTTTGATGATTAGAGGTTACTATTTTTCGGTCGATCTCATGCTATTGCCATTTGATGAGTTTGATGTGATTCTTGGTATGGATTAGTTGACTGCGCATGATGTGATAGTGAATTGTGGAGAGAAATTCATTGAGTTGAAATGTGAAAATGGTGAAATTCTTCGGGTTAATTCAGATGAGTCAAATAGCTCATTTGTCATGATTCCTGCTATGTCTGCTCAGAAATGCTTGAGGAAAGGATATGAAGCTTATCTTGCTTTTGTGTTGAATACTAAAGATCCAGAGTTGAAAATTGAATCAGTGCCTGTGGCATGTGAGTGTTCTGATGTGTTTCCAGACTACCAGGTTTGCCTGCTATTAGAGAAGTTGAGTTTGGTATTGAGTTGGTTCTGGGTACAACACCCATTTTTATTACTCCTTATAGAATGGCTCCAATGGAATTGAAAGAACTAAAAGTTCAGTTGTAAGAATTAACAAATAAAGGCTTTCCAAGACCTAGTTGTTCACTATGGGGTGCACCAGTACTTTTTGTGAAAAAGAAAGATAGTTTGATGAGATTGTGCGTAGATTATCAGCAGCTTCACAAGGTAACTATTAAGAACAAGTATCCACTGCCTAGTATTGACGATTTGTTTGATCAATTGAAGGAAGCTACTGTGTTCTCCAAGATAGATTTGAGATCTAGATATTATCAGTTGTGAGTTAAAGAGTCAGATGTTTCGAAGACTACTTTCTAGACTAGGTATGGCCATTATGAGTTCCTTATGATATCGTTTGGCTTAACTAATGCTCCTGCCATTTTCATGGACTTACTGAACCGAATTTTTAGACCTTACTTGGATAAATTTGTAGTTGTGTTCATTGATGATATCTTGATTTATTCTCATGATGAGACTGAGCATTCAGAGCATTTGAGAACAGTTTTACAGACCTTGAGAGATAATCAGCTTTATGCCAAGTTTAGCAAAAGTGAATTCTGGTTATGGGAAGTTAGTTTTCTTGGACATATAGTCTCAGGTGAAGGTATTAGAGTTGATCCGAGCAAGATTTCAGCCATTGTTGATTGGAAGCCTCCCAGGAATGTATAAGAGGTCAGAAGTTTTCTTGGTCTCGCCAATTATTATAGACGATTTGTAGAGGATTTTCTATGATAGCTACCCCATTGACAAGATTGCCACAGAAAGATGTCAAGATCGAATGGACTGAAAAGTGTCAGTAGAGTTTTGACAAGTTAAAGGCATTGTTGACAAGTTAAAGAGTTTGTGATTTATAGTGATGCTTCCTTAAATGGTCTAGGCTGTGTACTTATGCAGGAAGGAAAGGTAAATTGCTTATGCCTCTAAACAGCTAAAGCCATATGAGAAAAATTATCCGACACATGATTTAAAACTAGCTCCATTGTATTTGCTTTGAAAATCTAGAGACATCACTTGTATGGTGAGAAATGCCAAATATTTACTGATCATAAAAGTTTGAAATACTTGATGACTTAGAAATATTTGAACTTGAGGCAAAGAAGATGGCTAGAGTTGATTAAAGATTATGAACTAGTGATCGATTATCACCCGGGTAAGGCAAACGTAGTTAATGCTTTGAGAAGAAAATCTTTATTTGCATTAGGAGCTTTGAACACTAGTTTAAACCTTACCAGATGATGGCTCTATCTTAGCCGAATTAAAAGCTAAGCCAATATTTCTTGAAGAAATTTGTGAAGTTTAGAAAGATGATAGTGAGTTGCAAGCCAAAAGAGCTCAGTGTGAGTCGGGTATAGAGTCAGATTTTCAGATCAGTTCTGATGGTTGTTTAATATTTAGAAACCGGTTATGTGTACCAAAGAATGATGAGCTTATTTGAAAGATCTTAGAGGAAGCACATACCAGTTTCTTGTCTATTCATCCAAGTAGTACAAAGATGTATAATGATTTGAAGAAAATGTATTGGTGGGTAGGAATGAAGAGAGATATCTCAGAGTTTGTTTCTAGATGCTTGATCTGTTAGCAGGTAAAAGCCGAACATCAGGTACCTTCAGGTTATTGCAGCCTGTGTTAGTTCCTGAGTGGAAATGGGACAGAGTTGCCATGGATTTTGTGACAAGATTGCCTTTGACACCGAGAAAGAAAGATGTAGTATGGGTTGTGATTGATAAGCTAAAGAATTCGGCTCATTTTATTCCAATTCGTATGGATTATTCACTTGACAAGTTGGTCGAGTTGTATATTTTAGAGATAGTTAGACTACATGGAGTATCCTATTTCAGATAGAGATCCGAGATTCACTTCGCAGTTTTGAAAGAAGTTACAGGAAGCTTTGGGCACAAAGTTGAGTTTTAGTATAGCTTTCCATCCTCAGACCGATGGTCAGTTAGAGAGAGTTATTCAGACACTTAAGATATGCTAATATGTTGTGTCTTAGAATTTCAAGGTAGTTCGGAGAAATATTTTCCGTTGGTGGAGTTTGCCTATAATAATAGTTATTAGTCGAGTTTGAAGATGGCACCTTATGAAGCTTTGTATGGACGTAAATTTCACACACCTTTGTATTGGACAGAGCTTAAAGAAAATCAGATTTATGGGGTTGATTTAGTTAAAGAAACTGAAAAGAAAGTGAAAGTTACCAGAGATTGCTTGAAAGCAGCTTCAGATAGATAGAAGTTTTATGTCAGCTTGAAAAGAAAAGAGATTGAGTATCAAGTTGGTGATAAAGTGTTCTTGAAAGTATCCCTGTGGAAGAAATTCTTTAGATTTGGCAAGAAAGGCAAACTAAGTCCACGTTTTATTGGACCATTTGAGGTGACAAAAAGAGTTGGGCCATTAGCATATCAGTTAGCTTTGCCGATAGAGTTAGAGAAGATTCATGATGTGTTTCATGTGTCCATGTTACGTCGTTACCTTTCTGATTCGTCACATATGATTTCACAGACAGAGGTTGAGATTTAGCAAGACATGACTTACGGTGAAGAACCGGTAAAGATTTTAGCTCAAGAGGTCAAGCAACTAAGGAACAAAGGTATTGCACTTGTGAAAGTATTATAGAATAGGCATGGGGTAGAAGAGGCTACATGGGAACCTGAAGAGGCTATGTGAAAACAATACCCAAATCTATTCACAAGTAAGATTTTTGAAGACGAAAATCCTTAAAGGGGGAGAAATGTAACATCCTGAAATAAGGCCTAAACAAAATGATGGTCACGAAACCACGAATCCGAGATACAAAATTTATTCCAATTAATTTTTATAATTTACCGAGTGATTAGATGCATGTGTTAGAGTATCGATAGAAAATTTTATGAATTACATGTTTAATTTGCCTATTAGGGTTGTCTGAAAAAGTTGATAAATATGAGTTCTAGATAGGAAAGAATTAAATTGAAGAGCATAATTGAAATAGAGGTCCTTAAATGGTAATTAGACCATTAGGTTTTCATGGACAAAAATGGACATACATAGATAAAAATAACTAAAGTTTTAATAAAGGGCATTTTAGTCATTTGAAAATTAAAAGATTGAAAAGGGAAAAAGATGGCAAAATGTTTTCCATCTTCTCCATAAGGCTGAAACTACAAGGTGTCTCTATAGCTAGGGTTTCTTCAAGTTCTCAAGCTTATAGTAAGTGCATCCAAGCCCTGTTTTTAATGTTCTTTACGTTTTTGGAGTCCCGGTAACTTGATTTAGCTTATTCTAGCAATATTTTAACCTAGGGTTCATATTTGGAAAAATACCCATAGGTGAAATGTGTTTATTTTGATGTTTTATGGTAGAATATGAAGCATGAAATTATGTTAAATGACTTGAGCTAAGCTATTTTCAGTTAAAACGAGTAAAACAATATAATCGGTAAAAATACCTAATGTTCATAAGTATATGTTAGAGTGAGAATTTGATGTTGCCGTAGGTAAATAGATGATCAGCATGTCATAAAACATAAGAATTAGGGATAAAGTTTAATTTTTGAGCTTTGGGGCAAAAGCGTAAATTGCAAAAAGTTTAGGGGCAAAATTATAATTTCGCCAAAGTTAGAGTTAAGGACTGTTTGGATAAATGTGAGTATTAAATAAGCTAAATTTGCTATTATAGATCAAGAAGAACGAATTCGGGGTTAGACCGAGGAAAGAAAAAGGTTGAGGACTAAATCAAAATATTTGATCGTATTTTGTATCAAGGTAAGTTTGCAGTAAATAAATGCAATGTTTTATTATTTATAATTAATGATGTTATTTATCAACATCTGTATGTTTATTTTGTAAATTTACTCCTTAATGATTCAAGCAAGAATTGGAGGAGAAATGATACTTAAAAGTCCCGGTTGAACCTTAGGAATGTGTAGGATACAAATGTTATGACATTAAGGTTTAAGGATACCAAGTAAGACTATACCAAGGCATGGCATTGGTAAGTTTTACAAGGCAAGGAAATCATGTAAGACCATGTCAAGACATGGCATTGATAAGCTACTATAAGGCAAAGATCCCATGTAAGACCATGCCAAGGCATGGCATTGGTGAATTCACAAGGCAAGGATACCATGTAAGACCATGTCAAGACATGGCAATGGTAAGTTTAAAAAGGAAAGGTACCCGTGTATCCTTAGTATTCCAAGTGGTTCAATGGGAAATTCAAAGAGTATATCAAAGAAAGGTAAGATAAGTTCATGTCTGAAAGGTTCAGGTAAAGATTCAAGACTTATGCATTTTGAGTTTAAAGGTTATAGTGGTTTTGATAAGATAAGAATGAGATAATTCATTTACAATGTTATTATTTATTTACATGCAAACTTACTAAGCTTTATGCTTACTCCCTTTCTTTTCTCTCTTTTTATAGTATCGCCAAGCCAACTCGGGGATCGTAAGGACGTCAGAGCTTGTATCACACTATCAAAGGGTTATCTTGGTATTTTGTGATTCGAAACATTTTAAGTTATGGCATGTATAGGGACTTGGCCATTTTGTGTGTATGTCCTTATGATATGAATAAAGAATGGCATGTGAATACTTGATAATGATTAGCTATTGAAAGGGCTAATTAAGAGCATGTGTTGATGTTATGTATGCCTAAATGAGGTATAATGCAAAGAAATTATGAAAGAGTAAAAGTTGGTTATGAAACAGTTTTGGGACAACAACAGTGATATGATTTTGAAAAATAATTAAAAATTGTAGGAATGGAATTAAATGGTGAATGAGATATAAAATTAAATATTATTGAGTCTATTTTCATAGGAAAGAAATAGAGTAAGCAAAAGAAGTCTGTATTCTGAGGTATTTAAATTTTTGTGAGACTGATTCAGGGTGACTTTGTGATCCCCTATTCTGACTTTAGAATTTCACTAAAGATTGTAAAAAAATAATTATGAGTCGTAGTTTACATGTATAGATTCCTTCATGAGTCTATTTTCATCAGAAATAAACATAAACATTATCTGAGTTTTGTATAATGAGATAATTTATTTTTAGTTAAGAGAGGTCAGGTCTACTAGACTGCAAAATAGGGGATACTTTAACTAATAAAATATACTAATTGGCCAATCCAAAAATTCTGGAAAAATTATGGTAAGAAGATATATGAGCTTAGTTTAGGAAAAATTTACGGATTTAAATCTTGAGTTTTGTAACTCGAGTTATAATTAATTTGGTGACTGTTACGCAGGTGGATAGTTTTTTTATGAATAGTGAAATAAGTTGTTTTGATTTGTGTAAGTAATCGGAAAATTTTTAATGTTCTTAGTTTGGTCCCGAGCCATTTTAATTGCATGTTTTAGGGCCTCTAGGGCCCTTTTTAGGGATATATTAGATGAATGTGAGCGAATTAATTTTAGAAGTAAATTTTTATGCCCCGAACTAGTAAGATAAGTCTGGTAATGCCTCGTGCTCGACTCGGGCGACGGTCTTGGGTAAGGGGTGTTATAATAAGAATAAGTGTTAAAATACTGATTACCTAGAAATGGAGAAAAAAGTTACACCAATTATAGATAGAAGCCCCAAAGTTTTTCTATATGAATATGCCCTCAAACTTCTATATGATATTTATAGGTCATCAGTTTCAAGTATTCAAAAAGATTGAGCTCGTGGCTGCATAACGACCGTCAAATGGATCTATTACCACATAATGACTACCTATTGGGACCTCCATGTCTACTTTCACCATTGACCGTATAAAGCAAAATCACCCTATAATCGACTTCCCCAAGATAGGCTTCGAAGGCAATGATCCCATCTCGGCATGATATATGGAATATGTGCGGCTCAGAGCGATATAGCATCATTGACGACTCAAAGATACCTCAAACATAAACCAAATATTTTTAGCGACTGGAATTTTAATTTCTGGGAAATGGTTTATAGTGAAGAAATAGAAAGGATTGAAGAGAAATTATATTAGTGATAGATGATGAAGCTTGGTATGTGAAAGCTATTTTATAGTCGCATGGAAGAGTTTGTTTGTAAAGGAAAACCTTGAAAGTGCACTGGAACACATTCTAAATGTGTTGAAGTGTTTAAATCGTCCAAATTATTCGAATCGGTAGGCTTGGAATAATAAATATGTTAAAGAAAGCTCACCCAACTAGCTGACTTTCCTACCATGTTTGTAAGAAAACCCCTCAGCTAGGCGAGCTATCTCTATCATATTTACTATCCCTAGGCAAAAAGTACCTTTGAAATGACTGTTGTGCACGTTATGAAGTGCATAATCTCGATAAAGTTATATGAGTTCTGAATGTGTGATAAAAATTATTTGCACCATACAGTATGCAACGAATGTGTGCATTCGTAAACAAAATTCATAACAGGTATTCTCTTTCTCCCTACATAATTTTCTTATAAAAAGGGCTTAATTTTCATAACATAGACACATATCAAGGTAATATCAAACAAAAAAACCTTACATCACGGGTGAGAGTTGTGTGTACTACTTCGAACAACTTTTTACTTCTTCTTTTTTTCGCATTTGTTTATCCAAACCTTGATTGATATTGAAATGGGTCGACGAGTGAAATTCGTTATGTACTACAATGGTCAAATTTGTAATAAGAGTTCAGGGTGGTGTTTGTAGAAGCGAAGTCTGTGGAATTAACGTTCAGTAGTACCATTCAAATGTGTGAGCTACGAACTAGAATCAGGAGGAAAGTTGGGGGATCGAGCTAGAAAAGAATTACGAGGTTGTAATACAGAGTTTTTGCATCTGTTAACCCCTATAAGTATGAGCTATTTGATTTGATTAGCGAGATGCAACTCAAGACGGTCGTATAATCATTCATCTTAAGCGAAAATGCTGCTATTGAGTTATATGTCGAGTTCATTGATGTTGATGGATCTGACCAATCTTCGACCTCCATCACGACAAATACGAGTACTAAAGTTTAAGTAGAAAGTCCTACTACACAGTTGTATGGTGGGTTTTCTAACCTCTTTCAAAGTGGCTGCTACGATGTTCCTGAGACATCTATGGGCAGACACTCGCCGGTCTCTAGCATCAATCTAAACTTCGGGGACTAGTACCAGTTGGGTATCAACATAACCCAAATCTACAAACTCGAGCTTGCCATTCAATCAGTGCAATCAATTTCAACTATGGCATTAGATCAATGTTATGGGGTGGAAGCAGTTATACCAAGGGATCATCGACGTACACCAATCATTAACCTGAAGATTATTCTGGCAGGCACATGGGTTATAGGACAATTGATGAGCTACTCTTTCGGACAGAGGCTGGTAAGGGTACGTCCAACACCGTGCTGGAAGGTGAAAATAAAGGCGTAGACGAGTAAGGGGATGTAGGTGAGGAAGAACGGGTTGTGGACGCAAATGATGGTGAGGAGCCAGAACTTGAGCCAATTCGGAAGTGCGGTCTGGATGGTTTAAGAGTGGCACTATTTTTCAAATCGAATTCGGTTAAAACGAAGCTGAAACCTTGCGAGTATGATGATGACACCTTAGACAGTGCTCTGAACCCAAATTAATGATTTAGCATGTATGAACCTCCACCCCACATGACAAACATTGACCTATTAGCCAATGGTGGTTTAGAGTTTTCTCTGCTTCCACATAGAACACTTGGTTATGCAAGCATAGTTCATGATGGACGAATACTAAAAGTTGGAATGGAATACTGATAACTCTTAAAAAGTGTTATATTTCAAGCCTTTAAAGCTAGCTAATTACTTGTACTTAAGTACATTTTGCTGCATTTTAGGACATTTTAGTTAACAGTTTTATTATTACATTAGGAATTGGATTATGTTGGAATTAGCTGCTTTTAATTGCTTGCGGTGGAGTTTTTTGTGTGTTGGTGTGGCAGGAACAAGTTTTGGAATGAGGAAATAAAGGAGTGAAGTTTTTTCTAGGCAAAGTGCAGACAGTTTGCCAGCACAAATTTTGTTGCAATGCCGAGAAGACCAAGTCAACATTTTTCACGTAACAGTCCAGCCCAAATTCAAACTTGTACCAAATAAATCCCCCTAAAAGCAGATAAGATAATCATGAGCTGTTAGCTGACCCCAGCCTAATCTATCTATAAAAGTCGATTAAGGGAACCTTACAAAGGGCGAACAAAAAAAATTAGGCGTGAATAAGGGTTCGACTGAGCAAAGGAAAGGAAGTCGAAGGTAATCTTTCTTAGCCACAACAAGACGTTGTGCTACCAAAGTATGGACTGGGCAAGCGAAAGCTGTTTCTTGAAGTTCTTCCATTATTTCCATTATTGTTCCTTCGAAAGATTGAATTGAAGTAGATGAACACAATGTTGGGTAATATTTTGGTTTGGAATTTTATTTCCCAGACCATAAGCTAAATCTCATAGGGTTGGGATTACTTTCGATGAAACCTTAAACTATTTTTATGGATGCAGTATGTATCTAATTCACTTTACTGTTCATTTTATTATTCTTATTTTTTAATTAAAATACAAATGATCTCTAGACATAGAAGACTATTTTTATACTTATAAACTGATTCTAATTCTGAAATAGTTAGATTGGTTGGATTAAAATTAAATGAATTGAGCAAGTATTCGATAGACACTTGTATTTGACTCTAGACATAAAGCCACGATTATATAAAAGGAACCCATGCAAATATCTAAAAAGCCTATAGGTACGGGCAAGGTAACTTGAGGTTTTGCTCTCGCAAGAGTCATGCCATTTTAAAACTCTTCTGTGCAATAAAGTAGATATGATTTTGCCAAGGCATTATTGACAGTAAGGGTCGATTCTAGGTAATCTTGACCTTCTGAATCAACATCACTCTATCCTTATTCTTTGTCGTAGTAACTTTTCCACAACATATTTATTTGTTTATTTCTTTGTTTGTATTCTATTCGAATAATCACTCTATTTATTGCCATTACATTTTTGCTCTCACTTTTTCCATAGCATTTCCAATTTTTCATCAATTCCTTCTATTGCCTACATTATCATTCCTTTGAATTATCACTGCATACTTACCTTAGTTTATCACAACATCTTATTCGTCAGTATTGCCATAACATTAACCATATTACAATAACTTGACCAATTTTGTGCCTCAATCTGATCTTTATGGGAACGATACTCACTCATCACTTTATTACTTGAACCGACGTGTATACTTGCACAAAATCGCACATCATTTTACATGTGACAAGTTTTTAGTACTGTTGCTGAGGAATGACACTTTGGTGAAATTTTGTTTGGTTATTTTACTTAGTAGTTTTATTTAACTTAGTGTATTTACTTTTTACAAGTTTGCCATCAGTGCATGAGAAGAGGCATTTCTGCTAGCACAGTATACCTTTTTGATCTAGAGATTGACAGAACCTTGTGGAGAAAGAGAAGAGAATTGAGAAAAAAGGCTGGAAACAGGAATGATCTTAATGGTAATCCAAATGATTGCAATGAAAATCCTCCCATTGGACGTGTGGTGGACGATCAAGATAGGCTAATTAGAGAGCATGTCATCCCAATGCTGGATAATTTGCATCCAGGGATAGTTAGACCAAATATACAACTCAGCAATTCAAGTTGAAACTAGTAATGTTCCAGATGTTACAAATTGTAAGATAGTTCGGTGGACTCCCCACTGAAAACCCATGATTACATTTAAGTTTCTTTCTAGAAGTATGTGATTCATTCAAACAACAGGGTGTTCCTGAAGACACCTTGAGACTTAAGTTATTCCCGTATTCTTTAAGAGATCATGCGAGAGCATGGTTAAATGCTTTGCCGTAGGGAACAATAGCATCATAGAATGATCTTTGCCAGAGATTCTTGCTACGATATAACCCATCTACTATGAATGCCAAGTTGAGAAGTGACATCATATCTGTTCAGAAATTGGAGGGTGAAACACTATATGAAGCTTGGGAATGATTTAAGGATTTAATTTGGAAATGTCCGATGCATTGATTCCAGAACTGGACTCAAATGAAGATGTTTTATAATGGGTTGAATGCACATAAAGGATGGTCATTGATACGTCTACCAATGGTACTTTGTTGGATAAAACTAATAATGATATGAGATTTTGGAAAAGATTACCAACAATTATTATCAGTATCCAACCACGAGAGTTGGGACGAGTAAGAGAGCTACTGGTACCGTAGAGCTTGACGCAATCACTTCACTAACGACCCATGCATCTTCTCTAACTAATAAGACTAAAACCATGAAAAATCCAACTATAGTTCATGAGATGAAATCAATGAGTTGTCATGTGTTTATTGTGGGGAAAATCATGTGTTTGATGAATGCCCATCAAACCCAGTGTCAATATACTACATGGTTAATTCCAATCGAAATAGCAATCCATATTCCAACACCTATAATTTAGGGTGGAAGTAGCATCTAAATTTTAGTTGAGGTAATCAAGGTGCAAGAAATTTCAACAATACCACAAGACAGAATGTCAACAATGCGTTGCCTAGTTATGTTCAACATATGCCGAGGCAAAATACTCAATACGATCAAGCATCATCTTCTACTTCCATTGAAGTTTTGTTAAATTAATATATGGCCAACAATGATGTTGTAATTCAGAGTCAAGCTACATCTCTCCAAGCGCTTGAAAATCAAGTGGGGCAAATAATGAATGTTCTAAATTCAAGGCCATAAGGAGCATTACCAAGTGATACAAAGAATTCAAGAGCACAATGAAAGGATTAATGCAAAGCTATCGCCCTTAAAAGCAGGACTCAATTGAGTAATATTGTTCACGATGCTGCTGCAGGAGAGGATAATGCAAGTAACAACCATGTAAAGATCCCAGAACCATCTGAAAAACATGTTGTATCTAAGAAGGGTAAGCAGAAGAATGTTGTGGTAGAACCAGATCAGGTTGCCAACAAAAATGCCACAACAAAACAATATCAGCAACCAGAAGGACAAACACCTCCACCTTTTCCACAGTAATTCCATAATTTTAAGTAAGATGTTCAGTTCAAAAAGGTTTTTGGAGGTCTTGAAGCAACTCCATATCAATAAATCGCTAGTGACCATGAAGTTGATATTGGAAGATTTTCCTAAAGATTTTCTTATTTTATAATGTGAAGCTAACCATGATGTACCAATTATTCTTGGAAGACCATTTCTTGCTACTAGTAGGACCCTAATTAATGTGTAGAAAGGTGAGCTAACCATGAGAGTGAATGATTAGCAGGTTATTTTTAAACTATTTGTTGCGTTAAAATGCATGGATAAGAATGAGAAATGTTATGCTATTGACTTGATAGAAACAACAGTGGACGAGTTTTCAAAATTTTGCTATGGCAATTCTAACAGTGAAGACGATTTGATGGAGCAAGGTGACACAATAAGTTTTGAATAGCTTGGTGAATTTATAGAAGCTCGAAAAATAGCGGATATGCCAGGGAAGAAATTTGAATCCCTGGATTGATTAGATCGATATTTTAAGTAGAGGAATCTCTCGTACTAGAGTTAAAGCCTCTATGACAACATTTGAATTATGTGTATTTGGGAAATAATTGTACTTTGCCAATTGTTAATTCTACTAAGCTAACATGTGAGCAAGAGGACAGGTTGTTAGTGACGATCTAAAATAATACTAAGTTGGACTCGTGTCAATAAAAAGGGAATTAGCCCTACATTTTGTATGCACAAAATTTTGTTGGAAGATTGTCATAGCAAATCCATTGAAGAGTAGAGGCGACTGAATCCAATTATGAAGGATGTAACAGCTTATTTTCAGTGAAATTAGAAAAATGGTTTCAGGACCACAAATCTGAGCCAAAAAGAAAATTTATTTTAATATTATTGCATGGTCCATATTATAATAGGAATGTTATATGAAAATTCTGATAAGAAAAAGTCCAAATTGCGTAGAATGCAAATGTTGAGTTTTAGTAGCTATAAGTACCAAATAGTTATGGAATTCAAAACTTGAGGTCCTTATATGGCAATTAGACTATTAAAGAAAAGTTAGTAGATATTTTTGATGATTCATCCATGGAAAATTAGGAAAAGAAAAGGACTAAATTGGAAATTTAAATGATTAAAGGATGATAAATAATTAAAAAAGAAATATCAACATATTATTATCATTTTCATCCCCAAAATTTTATGGAAACCCAAGGAGAGAGAAAGGAAACTAATCAAGCTTAATTAGGTATGAATTCTTGTCCCGTTTTTAGTAATTTTTATATTTTTGAGATCGGAATAGCTTAATTTATCTATTTTGAGGATTTATTTGTAAAGATAGCAAAGTAAAGAAAATTTTCCATGAATGAATATGCTAAAAATTTGAAACTTATGGTAGAAAATGAAAGGTTGTTGAGAAATAAACAACTTTGACAAAGAGAATTTTCATGAAATGGTGATTTAGGGACTAAATTGAAAAGATATAAAATTCATGGAAAATTTCTAAATTTTTTGAAATACATGAGCTGTAAATGTTATATAAAAATTTCGATTAAGTTTGGAATAAAGATTAAATTGTATGAAATTTATTTTCCGAGTCTAGGGATAAAATTGGAATTTATGAAAAGTATAAGGGTAAAATGGTAATTTTGTTTAGGGTGTAAATTGAGTCCAATTGAATATGAGTTGTATTAAATTGATGATTAAATTCATTTATATAGATTCAGATAACTTAAATTTGAAGTTAGATCGAGAAAAAGAAAATATGCCGGATTAATAGACTTTTAAATACGAACAAGTGTCAAGGTAAGTTCGTGTAACTTAATCATGTATATTTATACGTTTGAATTAAATGATGTATATGTGAGAATTGTATAAATGATTAATGTATGAAAATAATTACATGACCAAAATTGCTCGATAAATAATAAGTTCCGTTTGAATATTGAAATGCGATGGGTACAGTAATTTTCTCATACTGATTATAGTCTTGCATATGTTGCGGACATTATAACTTGGATGAGCATCCTGTTGAAAGCATTCTCGAACATCCTGTTATATAGTTCTTGCGAGCATCCTGATCGGTAGTGATTCTGTATTGCGCACTACCGCAACTCTTTGCGAGCATCCCGTTCCATGATTCGATCGGTTGTGATCCTGCATATGATACGGACATAAATGCAACTCTTCACAAGCATCCTGATATAGGCTTTTATGAGCTTCCTGACATGGCTCGCTTGAACTCCTTGTTAAATGGCTATCTGATGCTTCCTGATAATAACTCTTCAGAGTTACCTGTTAGCTCTATGAGCTCCCTGATTTAAACTCTTATGAGTTTCCTATTTAGCCCGGATAAGCATCTTGCTACATGGCTCATTTGACCATCCGATATGTGGCTCGAGAATGTGCTCCCTGATTATATGCCCTAAAGGGTACCTCTAAACATGAATTGGCGGATCATTGATTTGTATACCTCGCGTATACTACCTGAGTATCCATAGATATTTTAATAGTTCAACGGATAAAACTTCTGACATAAGAAAATATGAGATTAAATGAATTATGTCTCGAATGCTTCTTGATAAATCATAATATATACATATTTTTACCCCATGCTTAGCACATTTATGGATGATTTATCATTAGAATTGAGGAATATGATGCTCATAATCCTTTAATTTCATCTTTTATACTTAGGTGAGCATAAAGAAGAGAAAAGAGCAAGGAATGGGCCAAGAATGGAAAAATGGGCCCAAATTAGCATTAACACGGCCTAAGGCATTTTCACACGGGTAAACCACATGCCCATGTGGATTTATCAGTGTTGAACACAGCCTGAGCAACCTCACATGGGTGTGTCACATAGGCGTGTCCCTGTCGAACCCTCCTTCAAATTAATGCGAAAAAAGCTAATTTTTGGGAATTTTGGGCATTCCAAAGTCTATAAAAAGACCCAAGGGGAGGAAAAAAAGGACACACAGAGTAGAAATCAAGGAATTACTCGAAGAACACCGATTGATCCATCTTGAAAGCAAGGATCTACATCAAGACTGAAGATCTCCTTTCAATTTCTCTCGAAGTTTTTGGGTTCTTTATGTTTTGTTGTTCTCCCAATTTTGAGATGTTTTCTTTTATGATTATGAACTAAATCCCCTAAATACTTGAGGGGGATGAAACCCAAGACGAATCTTGTTATTATTTTCTGAATCATATGATAAATACTTGATTTGTTCTTAATTGTGTTATTAATTCTTGTGTTAATATTTCAGGATATTAATATAAGTTGAATGTGCTTATTCAATGAAGCAAAAGTCTCTGTCTAAGAATAGATCCAACACAATTAAGCGAAGTTGATCACAATCTTAGACATAGGACGACGAAAATCTGCCGGATTAGAGTCAAATATAATAAGGGAACCCATAGATCGAGTTAATGTAACGCTAGGGGTTTTAATTAGAAAGAAATTTCAATTAATCAACCTAGGGTTAGTTGTTCTTAGTCTTGAAAGAGATATCAACATAATTTAGGGATTTCTACGGATCAAGTCAAGTGAATAAATCATCTAGTTCAGAGTCTAATAACAAGTGAAGTCTAGGTGGATTCTTCCTTGGGTATTGCCTTTATCAATCAGTTTTCCAAAAGTATTTTCCCCAATTTACTCTATGTCGCATTTTAGTAAGATTTTAGTTTAAAATAATTCCCCTCTATTTCTAAGCTAGATAGTAGAAAGAAAGTTATTACTAGTACTTTTAGTTCCTATGGGTTCAATATTTCGATTTTGCCACTAAACTATACTACTGCTCGATAGGTGCGCTTACCTTGATCGTGATAATAGTTAGTTTTTAGGTACAATCATATTACTTGACCATCATAAATATCACACATCAAGTTTTTGGTACCGTTGCCAAGGAACTAAAATATTAAGAACACTCGATTTTTATTACTTTAGCCATTTTTACTTTTATTGCAAATTACTTTTTATTTTTATTTTTATTTACTAATTTTTCCTTCCTTTTATTTGTCTTTGACAGGTGTCTCTAGTTTATGACTAGGAGGAACCCGTCAGGACCTTTGCTTTTTGATAGTGAAATAGAAGCATCAGCTCACAGAAACTGAAGAGAAATAAGGTGAAGTCTACAGTACATAGAGGAAGAGCAAGAGGACGAGACCAACACTACAGAAGAGATGAAGGCGAATCAAAATAATCCACTACCTCTTGTGGTAGCTGCAAATCCTGTGAATCAGAATCCTGCTCCTCGTATTATGTATAATTATGCTAAGCCCAATTTAGCTGGTACTGACTCTAGTATTGTTAGGCCTGCTATTGCTACAAATAATTTTGAACTGAAACCTAACACCATTCAGATGATTCAACAATTTGTTCACTTTGATGGTTTGCAAGATGAGGATCCTAACACACATTTAGTGAACTTTTTGGAACTCTGCGACATTTTTAAGATTAATGACATTTCTGATGATGCCATTCACCTTCGGTTATTTCCCTTTTCTCTGAGGAATAAGGCCAAATAGTGGTTGAACTCTTTACCACGAGGGTCTATCACTACTTGGGAACAGGTGACCGAAAAATTTATTTTAAAATATTTTCTGTCAGCTAAAATGGCAAAGTTGAGGAATGACATCTCTTTTTTTTTGTAGATGGATCTAGAAACACTTTATGACGCATGGGAGAGATACAAGGATTTATTGAGAAGGTGCCCTCACTATGGGTTACCCTTGTGGCTATAGGTTAAGACTTTCTACAAGGGTTTGAACCCCTCAACAAGGCAAATGATCGATGTAGCTACCAGTGGAACAATCAATAACAAGACACCTAAGGAGGCTTATGAGTTTATTGAGGAGATGTCACTGAACAATTTTTAGTGGCAAGTCATGAGGATAAAGCCACAAAAAGCTGCCGGTGTTTTCAATATTGATGCAGTCGCTATGCTTTCTAGCCAGGTAGAACTTTTGAATAAAAAGATTGATGGTTTAGTTGGTTCATGCAGGTACATCCAGTTATGCTGTGTAACGTAAATGGAAGTGGTGTGAGCAATCCAGAGTACTCCCTTATGGACATGGCACGAAAAACGAGCAAATGAATTATATGGGTAATAATCCTCGACCTCAAAACAATCCTTATAGTAACACTTACAATGCAGGTTGGAGAAATCATTCAAATTTTTCATGGGGAGGTCAAGGGAATCAAGGAAATCAAAGACCACCACCCTCTTTGGGATTTCAGCAACCCCTTATCGATAAGAAAAGAAACCAAACCTTGAGGAGATGTTGGAGAAATTTATATTGGTGTCAGGAACTCATTTTCAAAATATCAAAACAACACTTAAGAACCAGCAAGCTTCAATTCAATGACTTGAAAATCAGATTGGTCAACTCGCTAAGATGATATTCGATAGACCACAGGGCAGTCTGCTGAGTAACACTGAACCTAACCCTAGGGAACATGTTAAAATAGTTACATTAAGGAGTGGAACAACGCTAGCTGAGCCTAAAAAGAAATTGCTATAAGAACCTGACGAAGAAGAAGCCAAGGAGACTCAACCCAAGGAGAACTCCCCACCAGTGCTCAAAGAATACAAGCCACCCATCCCATACCCAGCAAAGTTGAAGAAAGACCGCATGGATGCACAATTTGGTAAATTTCTTAAACTTTTTAAACAATTATATATTAACTTACCTTTTGTTGAAGCTATTTCGCAGATGCCCACTGAACCTATGCTTTTGAAATTAAATGCTCAACTTGGATTGTTTGAGACTTTGATGCTTTTTTAGTTGAATTCTCAATGTATAATTACTTGTGAATTAGTTCACAACAGTATTAATAGGAATTATGAGTTAAGAAGAACAGATTTTTATTGTAAGTTGAGGATTTTGCTTGAGGACAAGCAAAGATTTAAGTGTGGGGGTATTTGATAAACCATAATATATACATATTTTTACCCCATGCTTAGCACATTTATGGATGATTTTTCATTAGAATTGAGGAATATGATGCTCCTAATCCTTTAATTTCATGTTTTATACTTAAGTGAGCATAAGGAAGAGAAAAGAGCAAGGAACGGGCCAAAAATGGACAAAATGGGCCCAAATTAGCATTAACACGGCCTAAGGCATTTTCACACGGGTAAACCACATGCCCGTATGGATTTATCAGTGTTGAACACGGCCTGAGCAACCTCATACAAGCATGTCACATGGGTGTGTCCCTGTCAAACCCTGCTTCAAATTAACATGGAAAAAGCTAATTTTTGGGAATTTTGGGCATTCCAAAGTCTATAAAAAGACCCAAGGGGAGGAACAACAGGACACATAGAGTAGAAAGTAAGGAATTACTCAAAGGACACCTATTGATCCATCTCGGAAGCAAGGATCTACATCAAGACTGAAGATCTCCTTTCAATTTCTCTCGAAGTTTTTGGGTTCTTTATGTTTTGTTGTTCTCCCAATTTTGAGATGTTTTCTTTTATGATTATGAACTAAATCCCCTAAATACTTGAGAGAGACGAAACCTAAGACGAATCTTGTTATTATTTTTTGAATCATATGATAAATACTTGATTTGTTCTTAATTGTGTTATTAATTCTTGTCCTAATATTTCAGGATATTAATATAAGTTGAATGTGCTTATTTAGTGGAGCAAAAGTCCCTGTCTAAGAATAGATCCAACACAATTAAGCGGAGTTGATCGCAATCCTAGACATAGGACAACAAAAATCTGTCGGATTAGAGTCAAATATAATAAGGGAATCCATAGATCAAGTTAATGCAATGCTAAGGGTTTAATTAGAAAGAAATTTCAATTAATCAACCTAGGGTTAGTTGTTCTTAGTCTTGAAAGAGATATTAACATAATTTAGGGATTTTTACGGATCAAGTCAAGTGAATAAATCATCTAGTTTAGAGTCTAATAACAAGTGAAGTCTAGGTGGATTCTTCCTTGGGTATTGCCTTTATCAATTAGTTTTCCAAAAGTATTTTCCCCAATTTACTCTCTGTCGCGTTTTAGTTAGATTTTAGTTTAAAACAATTCCCCTATGTTTCTAGGCTAGATAATAGAAAGAAAATTATTACTAGTACTTTTAGTTCGTGTGGGTTCGACATTCCGGTCTTGCCACTAAACTATACTATTGTTCGATAGGTGCGCTTGCCTTTATTGTGATAATAGTTAGTTTTTAGGTACAATCATATTACTTTACCATTATAAATATCACACATCAATTCTGAAATATTTGAAAGTTTGTAGCATGATAAGTTCATCCATGTTTATTTGATGAACATATCAATTATGTGACTAACTTGCTTAATTGAGCATATGTGAATAGGTAAACTTGCCAATTTGTTAGGAAGCATGTTATTGTTATGCTTATTTAAATGCATATGATTGGTAAGTTTAATTCCTATTATACGAATTTACTAAGCATTAAATGCTCTAGGTTTATTTTCTTCTGTTTTATAGTGATCGGAAGCTCGTAAAGGTTGGAGATTGGTTAGAGCATCATCACACTATCCACTAGCTCATTTTGGTATAAATAGTAAACGTATTTTGGTATAATGGCATGTATAGGTTAATTTGGCCAATTGTTGGCTTGTAAATGGTTGTTTGTAATCTAGCCATTGGAATGGCTAGTGATAGTTTGTTTTTGTATATTTATAAGGGTAAATCATGATAAATACATATGTGTTTAGTATAGTTTAATTGGGTTATATTAAACATGTACGTTTATAAAAGGTAAGATTATAAACATGAATGCATGTGATGATATATCATGCTAGATGATAGAGTTGGCTTAGTTATCATGCTTGAAATGGTTTGTATATGATTGTAAGTATTGGCGTAGGTTGTTGGCAAATTTAGGTGAGAAATAAGCCTAGGAAATGGCCTTATTTTGTCCACACGGGTAGAAACACAAGCGTGTGTCTTGACCGTGTGTGAGACACGGCTAGCATATAGGCATGTGGTTTGGTTGTGTGTCCCCTGCATCTTAAAATTTAGAAACATAATGCTTTGAATTAGGCACACGGGTAGAGACACGAACGTGTGTCTTAGTCGTGTGTGAGACATGGCCCAGAATACGGGCGTGTGTCTTGGCCATGTGAATCCTGCACCTAATTTTCAAAAATTAAATTGATCACACGACCTAGAACACGGGCGTGTGGCTGGTCATGTGATCCCTGCTCTTAATTAAGTTGCAAGTCATAGAGTTACATGGGTTAGGGACACGGGCATGTGACGTACCTTATATACCACACGGCTTGAGACATGGGCATGTAATTAGGCCGTATGAGCCACACGGCCTAGCCATACGGGCGTGTGACCCCTGCACCTATGAAAAAATTTAAAATTTCACAAAAAATTCTTTGAGTTCCTAATTTAGTCCCGACTTGTTTCTAATGTATGTTTTGGGCCTTAAGGGCCCTAATAAGGGACTTTACAATAACATGTATGATTTTGCTAAGGCATTGTTAACAGTAACGGTCAATTCTGGGTAATCCCGACCTTTCGAATCTGTAACACCCCTATCCCGTTACCATCGCCAGAATAGGTAAGGGCGCTACCAGATATTCAAAATAGATCAGAACAGAATATTCAGAGATCATAACAAAATCCAAACATAAAGTCCCTTTTTGAAAGTCCACTAGACCTTAAACATGTATTGAGATAGGCCGTGTGCCTCACACGAGACTCAGGCACGCCCGTGCACCCAAGCCGTGCCAAAATAGAGTAGGCATACTAACTTTTTACCATGGCCACGAGACATGCCCGTGTGTCTTGACCGTGTGGGTTTTATGCCCAATACTAGAAAATCAACACGGCCTTAAGGCACCCCCGTATGCCCTAGCTGTGTGGCACTAAGCAGACTTGGTTTAAGTCATGCTATCCACCCATTAAGTGTAATTCCTTACAAGCCAATTCATGCCCTATCAACATCACAATTTCAACTATATTCAATGCCTAAAACACACCTCAACATGATCAAACCATTCACATGCATACTTAATTTCAAATCTCACATGAAGCAATTCCATGACTTAACCAAAGTCAAGACTAAACATGATGCACCTAGCTCATTCATACCATATCCAATTCTTACCATTCATCACATTGACATGATTCATGAAGATCAAAACATACAAATTCATATAGCCATTATAAGTTACTTAAATTGGCATCACAAGTCATATACCAAAAACAAACACAAAATCATTTGTTAGCCAACTCTCATGGCCTTACAACTAAACATATCCAAGCTTAATACATAGACACTCTAGCCTATACATGCCATACTTAAACTTTATACATACAAAAGGTACCAAAATCTAGCTCGATAGTGTGGTGAAGGTCCTTGACTATCCCTGAGCCCTCAGTAGCGATATCTGTAAAACAGTTGAAAGAATAAACAGAGTAAGCTACAAAAAGCTTAGTAAGTCAAATACAAAATTATGCAATCCATAATCATAATACAATAACCATTTCCCACAGATATTTCACCATTCAGATTCATTCATTTTACTCAGATTTCTAGTTCACATAATTTGCATACCTTTCATACTCGAAAATTTAGTACAAAATAGATGTACCTGAGTCAGACACATGAGGTATGCATTTATTCATATATCAGAATTTCTCCTCAAATTATTCAGAAACATTACAGAATTCAGATAGGCCTTATACAAAGCCAACGTCCTTGACGTGGTCTTACATGTTATTCAATATCAATGCCACTGTCCCAGACAAGGTCTTACACAAAACATATATGATGCCAATGTCCCAGACACGGTCTTACACATAATTCTCAAATTAATGCCTACGTCCCGGACGAGGTTTTACATGATATCATTTTACCATTACTCAATCAAAGGCGATTTGGAATTTCTATATCAAGCTCTCATGGCCGTCCAATACAGTTTATAATTCAAGCATTTATATCGAACATTAATATAACGCATATTTGTATATTAACTTTCCTCGTACTAGTTTAGACAGATTTGAGCCGACTATTCAACGATTGTGGACTTTCCTCGATCTAAGTCCGATTTCCTTGGTTTTGGATCTAAATAAATCAAAATTCAGCCATTCAATATTCCATTTCATTCAATTCAATCCATAAACACTCATTTAGGGCATTTTACATTTTAGCCCTCACATTTTCACATTTTGACACTTTGGTCCCTAATTCACAAAAACATCAAGTATGCACAATTTCATTACAAAATGGCCTAGCCGAATCTTCATGGCTCTCATATATGCCCATATACACATTTATTTCACAATTTAATCCTCCCAAAATGTCATTTTCACAAATTAGCCCATATGGCTCAAATTCATCAAAATCTCATGGCAAAACATGTTTATTCAACACCTATTCATCATAATTCGTTTAATTTCACTACAAAGCTTCAAATATCAACAATAGCACTATTTATAAACTTTATCAAAAATAGAAATTGAGACATGGGCATGGAAGAATATGAAGCAACAATCACAGAAATGTAAAAATTATCAAAATTCGAAGTTAAAACATACCTCAATTGAGCTTAAAATGTGCCGAATGAACAAATGTATAAAACCCTTTCCTTTTCCTTTATGAAAGGGTGGAGAGAAACATATAATGACCATGTTTTCATGATATTTTATTATAACATATATTTTATACATCATTTACAAATTTAATGCTTATTTATAAACATGTAAAACACTTATTTTAAGGTCATTTATGACCACATAAACATCCAAAGGTGAAATTTCCACATAAGGCCATTATATTTAAAAGCCACTCCAAATAAACATATGCATAAGTAACATGCAAATTTTATCACATTTGCAACTTAATCCTTTCTCATAATTCAGGACAGAGACAGACAAATTAAATCACAAAAATTTCACAGATACTAATTCGTATACCACAGACACAGAAAATAATATTGAAATATTTTTTAGACTCGGATATGTAGTTTCAAAACCACTCTTCCGACAAGGGTCCAAATCGAGCTGTTATAGAATCAACATCATTCTATCCTTACTCTTTGTTGTAATATCTTTGCCACAACATATTTAGTTATTTATTTCTTTGTTTGCATTCTATTCGAATAATTATTCTCTTTATTGCCATTACATTTCTACTCACTTTTTCCAAAGCATTTCCAATTATTCATCAATTCTATTTATCGCCCGCATCATCATTCCTTTGAATTATTGCTGCATACTTACCTTAGTTTATCGTAACATCTTATTCGTTAGTTTATTACTTGAACCAATGTGTATACTTACACAAAATCGCACATCATTTTACACATAAGAAATTTTTAGTGTTGTTGCTGAGGATTGACAATTTGGTGAAATTTTGTTTAGTTATTGTACTTAGTAGTTTTATTTAACCCAGTGTATTTACTTTTTACAAGTTTGCCATCAGTGCATGAGAAGAGGCATTTCTGCTAACGCAGTATACCTTTTTTATCTAAAGATTGACAAAACCTTGCGGAGAAAGAGAAAGGAATTGAGAAAAATAGCTAGAAATAGGAATGATCTTATTGGTAATTCAAATGATCGCAATAAAAATCCTCTCATTGGACGTGTGGTGGATGATCAAGATAGGCCAATTAGAGAGCATGACATCCTAATGCTGGATGATTTGAATCTAGGGATAATTAGACCAAATATACAACTCATCAATTCGAGTTGAAATTAGTAATGTTCCAGATGTTACAAATCATAGGACAGTTTAATGGACTCCCCATTGAAAACCCACGATTACATTTAAGATTCTTTCTAGAAGTATGTGATTCAGTCAAACAACAGTGTAACGACCCAAAATCGAGCCTAGTCAGAATGGTGATTTCGAAATCACTTCTCGAGGTTTAAGAAAATTATTTTGGTAATAAATTATGTGTTTTAGTGATTTTAGAAGTATGCATGAAAATTTTGGCGATGTATTTTATGCGATTCAAGGCTTAATTGCGAAAATAGACTACATTGCATAAAGGGTAAAAGTTGCAAATTACTTGCAAATTGAGTTAAATAGCTGGAGAATTAAAAGTGGAAGGTTTTAAAGGGCAAATAAGCCCATTAATTGAGTCATGGTCGGCCAAGGTGGGACAAAAACAAGAAAAGTCAAAGGCTTAGGTGTATTAGGTGACCAAAATAGTAAAATAGTACCTATTTTTGCTAGTCACCTTTTCTTCTTCATTTTAGTCTCTCCTTCCACCGATTGTTCAGCCATTTCGGAGGTTTTAGAAGTAAAAATTTTTAGTAACTTCAAGCTCCCATTAGTAAGTGATTTCCAAGGTTTTTCTTGAATGTTTTTGCATTTTTTGGAACCCTTGTAACATGAGCTACATTTTGAGTGGTGTATTGAGCATTTTGGTTTGAGGTTTAAAATTTTTCCATGAGTGTATAAATGTTGTTTACTAAAATTTTTGGGAAGAAAATGAGCTATTGTTGTTAAATAAACAACTTGTGAAATTGTTTACCTGAGAATCCATAGAATAGGACTTAGTTGTAGAAGTTGCAAAATAAAGAGGCAACTGTTGGAAATAATGAGACATTGGTGTAGTAATGGGAATAAAAAGAGTTATCTAAGCATGAGAGTTGAGGAAGTTTGATAAAAATCGATTTTCGAGCTTAGGGATAAAATGGTCAATTTGTCATAATCTAGGAGCAAAATGGTCCTTTTACCAATTTGTGAATTTTAGTTTGTTTGTATTAAATTAGTGGCTAAATTGGTAAATTCGTTGCTGTCATAGATCAAGAATTGCCGAATCTGATCCTAGACCTGGGAAAGCCAAGCAAGTCAAGTAAATCGAATTGTCACCTTTCTTTTTGTATACCGAGGTAAGTTGTAGGTAAATAATACAACATTTCTAATCCTTATGCTTGGAATTAATACATTGTAGCGAAATCTAGAGTTGTGATAGGAGAAAAGGGTGTAATAGGAAATCAAGCATAAATTGTGGTATTGATGACTATTATTTATAAATTATTGAGAACTTGCGTAATAGAGCCCATTTGAACACTTAAGATGGGATTGGATATTCATGTCGAGACATTGGGTGATGTGTGTGCTAGTGTAAGAAATGTTTGGGACATGCATCGGCCTCGAGATTTATAAGCCAGTGTAAGACACATTTGGGACATGCATCGACTTGAGACGAGTGCTAGTGTAAAACATGTCTAGGACATGCATCAGCCTCAAGTTATACAAGCTAGTGTAAGACCTGTTTGGGACATGGCGTCAGCTTATGGCGAGTCAGTGTAAGACCTATCTGGGACATGGCATCAACTCGATACCCTACAAAAAGGCTCATTGAATATCCTCTAGTATTCTAAGTAGTTCAACGGAAAAGTTTCAATTATTGCTAAGTTGATAGATGATATGATGGTTTTCGAGTGGTACACGTGCCAAATGAGTTGTATGTATTATGAGCTCACTAACATGTTGTATAATTAGTAAAGGATGGAATTGAGTAAGTTATGTGGTAGCTTTTCTTGTTATATGCATGATTGTGACACAAATACAAGTTTATCATGGCTTGATATATTGTTGTTATCTATTTACTTACGACTTACTAAGTTTCATGCTTACCCCTCTCCTTTCCATTCTCTTTTAGAGCCGCCTAATTAATTCAAGGATCCAAGAGTGTCAGAGGTAGCGTACACACTACCGCCAAAATACTCGGTATGGTTGTATTTTGTGTTTTGAGTAATGGCATGTATAGGATAAATGGTCGTTTTGTTGTAAGGTACATTAGTGAGCCAATTGTGTTGGCCATTTATGCATTCATTTTGTAAATGGCCTTTGGAATTGGCTAAAATAGTTCTAGTTATTATTAATGAAATGAGCATGAGTTCGTGCAAAAGTCGATGATACTCATCAATGTTTTGGATGCCAATTTATGGCTATTAGCTGAGCATAGTAGACTTAGTATATTTGGACTTGTGTTGGTTTCGTTTCAGGGTGGCAAAAAGGCTTGGTAAATAGCCTATTTTTTTCCCATATGGGTAGGCACATGGGCATGTGCCTAGGCCGTTTGTGACACACGGCTAGCCTAGGGCCATGTGTATGGCTGTGTGGTTGTTAACATCAGAAACAGAATACCCAGGTTCTCTCACACAGACTGAGACATGGGCGTGTCCTAGCCGTGTGATAGGCACGGCAAAGACCACGCGTGTGTTCCACGACCATGTGTCCGCTGATGTCAAAAATAGAATGTCAAGGTTGTCACACATGGGCTGCGACATGAGTATGTCATAGCCGTGTGACGAGACACGGGTTAGGCACACGAGCGTGTGTTCAGCTGTGTGAAAACCTTTGTAGGTTGAATGTTGGAAATTAATCCTGCACGGGTGAGAGGCATCGTCATGTCCCTAATATGCTTAAGCCGTGTGGGGTACACGAGCCATCAGCACGACTATGTTTAGAGACCACACGGGCATGTTGCCCTTCCCTACAGGCATGTGCCCTGTTTATGCTAGTTTTTGAAGAAATTTTCCCAAGTGCACGAAATGGTTCCAGGTCACCTCTGATCCATGATTTAGGCCTCTTAGGCCATAAAAAGGTTTGTAGACTAATTTTTGAAAAAATTTTACTTTGGGACATATTTTCGAAGGTTCGAGATCGATCAATTGCGTGTGTTTTAGAAAGATAATGCCTCATACGTTGTCCCGGTATTAGATATCGATAAGGGGTGTTACAAATAGGGTGTTCCTGAAGACACCTTAAGACTTAATTTATTCCTGTATTCTTTAAGAGATTGTGCGAGAGCATGGTTAAATGCTTTGCCGTTGGGAACAATGGCATCACGGAATGATATTTGCTAGAGATTCTTCTACAATTTAACTCATCTACTATGAATGCCAAGTTGAGAAATGACATCACATCGTTTCAGAAATTAGAGGGTGAAATGCTATATGAAGCTTGGGAACAATTTAAGGAGTTAATTCGAAAACGTCTGATCCATTGATTCCAGAATTAGACTCAAATGGAGATGTTTTATAATGGGTTGAATGCACATAAAGGATGGTTGTTAATACGTCTGCCAATGGTACTTTGTTGGATAAAACTTATAATCTCTGCTATTTGTTGTTTACTCCATTATTTTTCTTTTCTGTTTCCTTGGCTTTCTCTTTATGGCTCATGTAAAGTGTACTTCTAAAATAACAGAATCTTCATGCACTGGCGCCCTACAACCTAAGATATTCTTCAGTGTTGCTGCCCCACAAGGTATTCAACTAATATTCTAAATCAGCCATTTTATGTTGAACAGGGATTTTTATTTAAGGATAAACCCCACATGGTGTATGATGAATCAGTATCCTTGATTGTAGAAAAAAAAACACAACTGGAGCAAAACTTGTCTAAACCAAGTGGATGTTGTGGGTAAAGTGGTAAGAGTGTTTTACACTCGTATAAATTGCCCAGATTCTCCCCTCATTTATGTGAGGGGTAAATCTATGTCATTCGAAGAAGACCATATTAATGCCCAGTTTGACATTGAGGAGGTTAGAGATGGGCATTCTAAATTTGCCCAGAATATTACATCGGATGTAACAGCCCGAATTAGGGCTAAGTTAGAAGAGTGGTTTCGGGACTACAAATCTAAAGTAGAAAAATTTATTGTGATAAAGTTTTAAGGTTTATAGTATGATTGAATGCATGTGTGAAAATATCATTAAGAAATTTTATCGATAGAAGGTCCAATTAAATTAGTAGGACTAAATTGCAAAAAATGCAAAAAATATGTCTTGGAAGCTTTGGGTGCTTAATTGGAATGAAATGGTAAACTAGAGGTTCTTATTTAGCAATTAGACCATTATGTATCATGATGGACAAAAATGGATATGGAAGGGTAAAATTTCAAAGAAATGTATTAAAGGCATTTTGGTCATTTGGTTAATAAAAGAATAAAAAGGAAAAATAAAGTCAAAAATTGTGTCCATCTTCCTCACACATAGCCAAAATTCTCAAGGACACCATTGCTAGGGTTTGGCCAACTTCCAAGCTTGATAGTAAGTGCATCCTAGCCCCGTTTTTAATGTTATTTACGTTTTTGAAGTCATAATCAAGCAATCTAGCTTTTTCTACCATTAATGTACACTAGGGTTCATGTTCAAAAATTTACCCATGTTTGAAATTCATGTTTTTTGATGTTTAATGGAAGAATATGAAAGTTTGAGGTGTGTTTAACAACTTTTACTAAGTGATTTTTGATGAAATCGCATAAAAGGACCTTTTTGTAAAAGTTGTAAAATGTGTGTAGAAAGTGTGATTAAATGAAAAATATGTGCTAGTATGAGTATGAAAATAGTTCGACTAGGCTTGGGTAACAAAAAAAATGAGTACATTTCATTTTACGAGCCTAAGGACTAAAGTGTAAATAAGTGAAAAGTTAAGGGCAAAAAATGTAAATTTGGCTTAATATGATTTTTGGGTCAAATTGAATAATGTGAGTAATAAACAAGCTAAATGTGTCATTATAGATCAAGAAAGACGAGGAATTGACCTAGATCAGGGAAAGAGCAAAGTTGTGGACTAAATCGCAAAAATTTACTATTTTTGTACCGAGGTAAGTTTGTATGTAAATAATGCATCATTTTATTATGTTTTGATGTTTTAATGTTCTAAAAAATGTGTGCATGATATTATGTGATATAACTGACGAAGTTTCGATAAGTGATAAATGTGAATAGAGAATCCCGGTTGAACCCTAGGAATAGAATAGGATACGAGTGACATGTCACTAGGAACTCAAGTGTGTGATTATGTGATTAAGTGATATCCGGGTGCTGGTCTAGTATGTCTACCAGTGGCTAGCTAATCTTGCATTTGTTGTGGACATCAGCTTGTGTGAGCAGCACTGAGTAGTTACGTCCCGACCATCAGCTTGTGTGAGTAAACCCGTGACTAGCTCAAGAACAAGCATATATGTGAAATGTGGTAAGTGGTAGCTTCGGCTACATATATGTGGTATTTATGTGCAAACTATCTGTGTATCCGCTAGTATTCCGAGTGTTCAACGGGAAAAATAACAAAAGATGTGAAAATATGTGTGTTTGTATGATGATTATGTGAGCTCAATGGTAAATGTGTTAACTCTCATTATATGAATTTTCCATGGTTAAGATGCTATTTACTTGCATATAAACTTACTAAGCTATATAGCTTACCCCTCCTTTCTTTTCCTTTGTTTTATAGTGTCACCAAGCTACCTCGGGGTCGGGACTTGTTGGAGTCTCGCATCACACTATCAGAATCGTTATTTTGGGTATTTGATACTTGTGATATTTTGAAAGTATGGCATGTATAAGGACTTGGTCATTTGTTAAGTGTCATCTTCGATTTGGCCAAGAATGTTGGCCTAATTTAGTTGAAAGTTCATTTTGTATAAGGCCATTTGAAATTGGAAAATATTGGTTATTGGTATGATCATGTAATGATGTCTTTCATGAATGTGGTTGCATGCATGATTGAGTTGATAATTGTGTAATGTTCATGCATGGTAATTGTGGTGTGTGGATGATGAGTGGATGCCTTGATTGTGGAGGTTTAAGTGCTTAATTTATGTCATGATAAGTGTTGTTGGATGGACATATGTGTTTTTCTATTTAAGGTTGGCAATTGGCTAGGTAAATAGCTTATATTGTCCACACGGGTAGACACACGGGCGTGTGTCTAGACTGTGTGTGACACACGATTAGCCCTATGGGCGTGTTGATAGGCCGTGTGTCCCCTTCACCTTAGTTTTGAGAAACAAAATGTCTAGTAGTAAACACATGGGCAGAAACACGGTTGTCTCTCAGCTGTGTGAAGGACACGGCCATAGGACATGGGCGTGTGAAGTCTGCACCTTAAATGCGAAAATTAAATTCGCCACACGGCCTAGCACACGGGCGTGTGACTTGGTTGTGTAACCCTAAATGGTTGATGATGTCATAAACAGAGAGTTACATGAGTTGAGGACACAGGCGTATCCCGAGTCACACGGGTGTGTGTGACCACACGGCTTTCCCACACGGGCGTGTGACTCTTCAAAACATAAAATTTATATAAGTGTTGAAAAAGTTTTGAAAGTTCTCGGTTTAGTCTCGAACCACTCCTAATCTATGTTTAGGGTTCCATAGGCCCGTAATAGGAACGCTATGAATATAAATGAAAAGTTTTAATTTTGACGCAAATTTTATGACTCAGATTTGTCTGTTCACGTGTGTTTAAGTCCGATAATGCGTCGTACCCTATTTCGGCGTTGGATACGGGTAAGGGGTGTTACACCGGAGGGGTTGGAAAAAGTATTGGAAGATTTATGCGTTGAAGGAACGTAGTGGATTGTTTTAAGCCAGGAGTGTTACACAGTTGAAAGAGTTGCATTAAAACCAATTGGGAAGGTGTGGTGCCACTTTTTAAGGAGTTGTTTTATGCCGACTACGCATAACAGACTGTTTCGAAAGAAAGAATGTTGTTGTTGCATTCTATTTTACAAGGAAGACAGATAAATGTAGGGAATATTATCTTCCAAAAGGTCCATAGGTGTGCTGATAAGAATGACGGGAGTTTGAATTTTCCTTCCTTATTTCTACCTAATGTAAGATGACAAATGTGCCTTTAGTTGATGCGTAAGATGTTACCCCCTATAAGGGTGGGATAACATGAGAAATTTTTGCCAAGCTACGATGAACTGAGTTTGCCACAAAATCCCAACACAGTCAAGCTTCCCCTACCATACGAGTTCCCACAACAACATCCCTTGCCTCTCATGACTAGAAAATCTTGACTTCTCTAAAGCAGTTAGAATAGAGGTTGTCTCTGTTTGAGGTGCACCAATACCGGATGATAGAAGAGTTGGAACAAAGCAATGAACGCTAGGCTTGGTACTGGTCGTATGTGAAAGATAGGGATTTGGCATTAAAAAGATCCCTTTAGAAAAAAAATTCAAGACCCATGCTAGAATTTCCTACTTTCTTAGCTACTTTGCTCTTGTCTAATGAGTGTAAAAAAGAGCCAATTTCATCCCTTGTCAGAACTGACTCTGTGACTAAAGGAGCCACTGGAGATAAAGGAAAAGCTACTAAAGAGGAGTTAGAAAAGTCAACCTTTACCGAACTAGAGAAGAATGTAGAAGAAGGAAAGGAAGAAACAAATGCCCCTGCCACTGCACCAGCTGCTGCCACTGAAAAAGGTAAAACTTCTATACCGACATCTTCACCCACCTCTATGACTGCAAAGATCAAGCAATTGATCAACTGATCGATGAACTAATGGAGACCGGAAAAGAAGATGAAGAAGTTGACTTATGGAAAAAGAAAATGCAATACAAAGTCAGTGCTTGCAAGTCCACAAAAAAAAATTTGAATAAAGTGCCAACATTCTAGTCCAAGAAAGTTAAGTTTTTGTTTTTTTTTTTATTCTCTCATGCATTGCATAAATTTTTTTATCGTTTGTGTGCATATTCATACTTGTTATATACTATTCATGATTTTACATGCATCAAGGACAATGTATCCTTTAGGTTTAGGGGTGTATTGTGCATCCAGGTTTGCATTTTGTATTTAGTATGTTCATTTCGGTATATAAGATATTTTGCCATGGCATAATAACTATTGAAATACTGCTTTGTTTATAAGAAGTACAATTTTTTTATGATGTTCGATGATGAGCTTAATTTTTTTCGATATACCTAGAATAGGTAATAATGGATTGGGTGAAGTTAGCTTAGACTAAGTTGCTTGGAAATTAATTTCTAAAATTGGGATGTCCAATAATCTATTTTTTAGGTGGGTTCGAAATATAGTAAGTATCTTTTAATGCCCTTAAGGATTTTTGAAACTAAACATTAGTTAAATTGCAATGGCATTTTGTTTAAATAAGTACACACTCCAATGCTTGGATTTGTTAAGTAGGTCAACATCACTTTATTTGCTCCATCATGCTGCTGATTAGAAAGGAAGGTCTAAGTAAGAGTATGTGATATAATTTTAGGGGCATTTCGCTATAGCAAATGACTAAGTAACTAAAGAGGTAGTTGTTTGCTCCATCCATCTTTTTAGTTAAAGGCCTTAGCTTCATGAGTGACTTTTGGTTTAAGTTGTGACATGATGAGGTACTCAGCAATTCGATGTATGCTCCATCGTGATAGTCAAGTCAAAATTTTTTTTGTTACATGACTAAATCCTCTAATATGGTTTTCATTAAAGAAAGGAAAAAAATAAAGAAAGAAAAAAAAAAGGAGAATAAATATATGAAAATATGAATAAATATATTTTGATATGGGCTTAAAAAAAGTGAGTTCTGCTTAGGTAACAAATGAACTAAGTGAATAAAAAGATATTTCCTACAAGATGAAAGAAAGAATGCCTGGGTACTTAAAAAATTTTATTTTTAGGGGGAATTTTTTGCACTACCTTTGTTGAACAAAAAATTGACATTCAAACTAGTTTTAGGAAAAAAAGAATATTGCTGAGAACGGAGGTATAAATTATTTTTTCAAATAGCTAGGCAGTACAAGGAGGTTTTTTTTTTTTTTTTTTTTTTTGCAATGGCAAAATTGGTGCATTCATGCATTTAGGTGTATTTTGCTTTTAATCACTTGCGATGGAGTTTTTTGTGTGTTGGTGTGGTAGGAATAAGTTTTTGAAAGAGGAAATAAAGGAGTAAAGCTTTTTCAGGGCAAAGTGCAGATACTTTACCAGCATGGATGCTTGTGGCAATGCGGGGAAGACCAAGTCAACATTTTTCCCGCAATAGTTCCAGCTCAAATTAAATATTATACAAGATAAATCCCCCTAAAAGCAGAGAAGATAATCACGAGCTGTTAGCCGACCATAGCCTAATCTATCTATAAAAGCCAATAAAGGGAACCTCACAAAGGGGAAACAAAAAAAGTGGGAGAGATCCTTAGCCGTGAATAAAGGTTCAACTACGCAAAGGAAAGGAAGTCGAAGGCAGTACTTCTTAGCCATCACAGGACACTGTGCTGCCGAAATATGGACTGGATAAGTGAAAGTTGTTTTCCAGATTTCTTTCGTTATTTCGATTAGTGTTCCTTCGAAATATTGAATTGAAGTAGTTGAACACAATGTCGGATAATATTTTGGTTTGGAATTTTATTTCCCAACCAATGAGCTAAATCTCATAGGGTTAGGATTACTTTTGATGAAACCGTAAACTGTTTTTATGGATGCAGTATATATCTAATTTACTTTACTATTTCATTTTATTATTCTTACTCCTTAATTAAAATGCAAATGATCTCTAGACATAGAAGACTGTTCGCATCCTTATAAACTGATTCTAATTTCGAAAGGGTTGGATTGGTTGGATTAAAATTAAATGAAATGAACAAGTAATTCGATAGACACTTGTAGTCGACTTTAGACATAAAGGCACAATCATACAAAAGGAACCCATGCAAGATATCTAAAAAGCTTATAGACACACGCAAGGTAACTTGACATTTTGCTCTAGCGAGAGGCAGACCATTTTAGAACTCTTCTGTGTAATAAAGTAGATATGATTTTGCCAAGGCATTATTGACAGCAAGGGTCAATTCTGGGTAATCTCGACCTTCTGAATCAACATCACTCTATCCTTATTCTTTTTCGTAGTAACTTTGCCACAACATAATTAGTTGTTTATTTCTTTGTATACATTCTATTCGAATAATCACCCTCATTATTGCCATTACATTTCTACTCTCACTTTTGCCATAGCATTTCCAATTATTCATCAATTCCATCTATTGAATACATCATCATTGCTTTAAATTATCACTGCTTACTTACCTTAGTTTATCATAGCATCTTATTCGTCAGTCTTGCCATAACATTAACCAAACTACAATAACTTAACAAATTTTATGCCTCAATCTAATCCTCGAGGGAACGATACTCACTCATCACTTTATTACTTGAATCAGCATGTATACTTGCACAAAATCGCACATCATTTTCCACGTGACAAGTTTTTAGCACTGTTGTGAGGACCGATAATTTGGTGAAATTTGGTTTGGATATTTTACTTAGTATTTTTATTTAACTTAGTGTATTTACTTTTTACAAGTTTTCCATCAGTTCATGAGAAAAGGCATTCCTTCTAACACAAAATACCTTTTTGATCCAGAGATTAATAGAACCTTGCAGAGAAAGAGAAAAGAATTGAGAAAAATGGCTGGAAATAGGAATGATCTTAATGGTAATCCAAATGATCACAATGAAAATCCACCCATTGGACGTGTGGTGGATGATTGAGATAGGCCAATTATAGAGTGTAACACCCCTGACCCGTAACTGTCGCTGGAACAAAGTTTATGAGCATTACCAGAATTTACAGATCAAACTCAGACATTTCATGTCACTTTACATTCAAATTAGATATAAATCAGAAATTGATCATATCGTCCCTTATATGAGCCCTCGAGTAACTCGTGTAACTCTCTGACTTGTAAAATATTAAGGAGCAGGAGTCACAAGGCCAAGTCACACGCCCATGTGCCAAGCCGTGTGGTTAATTCTGAGCATTCTATTTTAAAATTTTAAGAAGTAGGGGACACGCGGCCAGAATACACGCCCATGTGATAAGCCGTGTGTTCCACACGGCTGAAACACACACCCATGTCTCTGCCTGTATGGACAAAATAAAGCCATTTCTAGCCTTATTTTTCACCTATTTTGTCTTCCACCTACTTAAACACATTTCCAAACCATATCAAGGCTTTTAAACATACCAAAAGCATGTCTTAAATATGTCATAATTCCACTTTTTAACTAATGTGCCTTTAGGCACCTCAAGTGACTATACATTTTCACATCTACCAAGTTTTGTAAATAAATATACAAAGTTACTTGACTTATCAAATTCACTTATATGCATGTTTTATAAAACATGTTAACATGATATCTATTAATCAACCATTTAGGCACACATCAAACAGGTTATAGTCTCATTTATACATATTAAAACATGTTCAACACAAGCCATTCCAATGGCTAGCAATATCCAAAACATTTACAAGCCAACATTGGCTAATTAACCTATACATTCCATTATAACCGTAATTGATTTACCGTATATACCTAAATGGGCCAACTGATAATGTGAGTGATCCTCGCCAAGCTTCCAATCCAAAGAGCTTTTGAACTACTACAGAATAGAGGAAAATAAAACAAAGTAAGCATATAATGCTTAGTAAGTTCGTATAACATGGTAATTAAACTTATCATTCCTTTTTATGCTCAAGATAAACATACAAGGCACATTCAATCAATTTGATCACGAGCCCTAACACGTATCCTCAACATCTTTGTTAGTCATATAATTCATTCTAATATCAAGAAACATGTACGGGCTTATCAATAATCTAATTTACATGTTCATATGTTTTTCATGCCAAATATTAATATATCTCATATACAAATCATATTCAAGTATTTCAGGTACATTCTCATAATAATTCATATCAAGTTCGGATTATATCATGTTGGAAATTGGCTCACTTAATCATTTGAAACATCAATGTCATACGAGTAATACACTCAAGGTGTACAATTCTATAATCATAAACAAATATATTTATCAATCAATTTCTATGTTCATGTATCATCTGTAACACCCCTTACTCAAGTTTATCGCCTTACCCAAGCCCGAGGCATTACCGAACAATATCACAACTCTTCATGCACAACTGAACCACCAAATTTCATTTAATACAAATATTCATAAAACATCATACCATCCTTAAAGCAGGCCTACGAGGCCTAAAACATGGTTTGGGAGTGGTCCCGAACCAAAACAAGACTTAGAAAAATTTTGAAAAATTTGACCTAGTACAGGGCACACGCTCGTGTAAGACAAGAACATGCCCGTGTGGGCAGGCTGTGTGGTCACACACGCCTATGTCCCTAGCTCGTGCTGAATTATTTTTCAATTCGAACCTATAGGGGTTTTCACACCGCCGAGCACCCGCTCGTGTCTTAGCCCGTGTGAAAACTCTTGGGTATTCTGTTTATGACGTCATCACAAAAACTTCGTCACACGGCCAAGCCACAAGCTCATGGGCTAGGCCATGTCTGTCACATGGTTGAGACACACAGCCGTGTCTCCAACCTGTGTGTTTATTACAAAACATTTAATTTTCATAAATTTAGGTGCAGGGGACACACAGCCTATCCACACGCCCATGGGCTGGCCGTGTGTGGCACATGGGCATGTGCCCGTGTGTCTACCTGTGTGGACAATTATAGGCAATTTTCCAAGCCAATTGCCACCATGAAACAAGCACAAACTTATACCATTTTCACCACCACATATCATGACAATAATAGACAACTAAATAGCTACAACTGATGGTTTAACAACATACACCAACCCATTTCCATGCATTCACACCAATCAATTCATGAATTACATCATATTGATATATATATATATATATATATATATAAGAACTAACATTATCATTTGAAATATCTCATGGCATTAGTTACAGAATAACACAAAAAGAGACATGTACCCACATGGTTACCAATCCAACTCAACAATTACAACACCATTAAGCCCTTATACATGCCATAGTCTAAGGAGTTCATTTCAATGTACCAAAAGATAATGTTGATAGTGTGGGTGATCCTCCGACACGTCCCTATCCCAAGCTAGCTCGACTGAATCTATAAAACAAGGGAAAAGAGAAAAGAGTAAGCTTTAAAAGCTTAGGAAGTTTATATGTAAATAATTAACATCATAGCAACATTTAGCTATACCAAGGGTTTTCTCCCACACACCAACTTACCACCTAAACTCACCAACATTCCCATACAAACAACGTACAATATTTTCCCCTACTCAATCTTCATGCACCCTTGCACCCACATTCAATAACCCACAATCTCATTTGCCCAAAAGAATACACCTGCACTGACATATCATACTACCACACCAAATCTATTTAGTAAACCTTCCCGTTGAACACTTCAGATTAACATTCGATACTCGGTGGACTTTCAGCTCATAGCTCCACCAATCCTATAACTCGGCTCTCGTGTACACATGATAAAGCTCACCTTATCACTCATGTGACATAGCCATTAAATCCCGTAGCATACCGTGTCTACATGCTGCCCAGTGCCTCGGATCTACCCATGTGACTTAGCTATATACAACATTGCTCTCATGTACACATGGTGAAACTCACCTTATCACTCATGTGACATAGCCATTAAATCTCGTAGCATATCATGTCTATATGGTGCCCAGTCCCTCAGATCTACCCATATGACTTAGCTACATACAACATTCTCTCATGTACATATGGTGAAGTTCACCTTATCATCCATATGACATAGCTATCTTTGATCTGTAGCTCTCGTGTACACATGGTGAAGTTTACTTTATCACACATGTGACCTAGCTACATTTTATCCGTATTTCTCGTTTTTCGAGGGTTCAACTGGGAACTCCCATTTTCCCACACTTTCAACATCTTAGAAATAATTCAACATCAACCTCTCATAATATACATTAAAATTATTAATGTACAAATAAAATGGACATATTACTTACATATAAACTTACCTCGACAACAAAAGTGATTCTTTAAAATTTAATCCAAAACCTTGCCTTTGCCCCGGTCCAGGTTGATTCCTCAATCTTCTCGATCTATATTGACACATTTAACTAGTTTAACACACACATTACTCAATCTAGTCCAAAATCATCCTATGACAATTTTTACCATTTTACCCCTAACTCTGTCAATTTTTACAACTAAGTCCCTAAGCTCATAAATTGAAATGTATCCATTTTCTTGGCTACCCAAGCCTAGTCGAATCTCAATGGCACCCAAAACAGCCCACATTTCTCATAAATGCATACTTCTACCACACAATTTATTAACTTTAGAATTTAGTCCCTATTAGGGACTTTCATGAAAAATCACTTAATAATCATAGTTTACCACACCTTAGACTTTCATATTCCACCATTAGACATCAAAATACTTGCATGTCATACATGGGTAAAATTTTAAACATCAACCCTAGCTTGAAATAAGGGTAGAAATAGCTTGCGAGGATTCCAAAAATACAAAAAAATTAAAAACGGGGCTAGAAATCACTTACAATCAAGCTTGAAAGTTGAAGAAACCCTAGCTATGGTCCCTTGCTATGTTCGGCCAACATATGGGAAAGATGGACAAGTTTTTGGTTCATTTTCCCTTTTTATTTTCTTAATTATCCAAATGACCAAAGTTCCCATCATTAAAACCTTTGTTATGTTTACCCTTCTTTGGGCATTTTTGTCCAAGCTAAGTTAAAATGGTTTAATTACCATATAAGGACGTCTAATTTATAAACCCAACCCAATCAAATACCTTTATGGATTAAACCTCATATTTTCCACCTATTGTAATTTAGTCCAACATACCAAATTGGACATGTAACCAATAAAATTCACACACCAAAATTTTGCATAATTATTCAAACACCCAATAAACATCAAAATTAAATCAGAATAATATTTTAGACCTCGGATTCATGGTTTTGAAACCACTTTTCTGTTTAGCCCCTATTTCAGGTTGTTACAACTCTCTCCCTCTTTAGAGATTTTCGTCCCCGAAAATCTTACCAGTAAATAGGTTTGGGTACTGTTTCCTCATAGCTTCCTCCGGTTCCCACGTAGCCTCTTCCACACCATGCTTTTGCCACAACACTTTTACCAAGGCTATACTCTTGTTTCTTAACTGTTTAACCTCTCGAGCCAAAATCTTAAGTGGCTTCTCTTCGTTGGTCATATCCGGCTGAATCTCAATATCCGTAGGAGAAATCACATGTGAAGGATCTGAACGATACCGTCGTAACATTGACACATGAAACACATTATGTATCTTCTCCAATTCTGGCGGTAAAGCTAGACGGTATGCCACTAGCCTTATTCTCTCTATAACTTCGTATGGTCCGATGAAACACGAACTTAATTTGCCCTTACAGCAAAATCTCAATATTTTCTTCCATAGGAATACCTTTAAAAAGATTTTATCACCCACCAAAAATTCAATCTCCTTCTTTTCAAATTGGCATAAGACTTTTGCCGGTCAGAAGTAGCCTTTAAACAATCTCAAATTATCTTCACTTTTTGCTCAGTCTCTCTAACTAGATGAACACCATGAATCTGTTTCTCGCTCAACTCTGTCCAATACAATGGAGTTCGGCACTTACGGCCATACAGTGCCTCATAAGGCACCATCCGTATACTCGACTGATAGTTGTTGTTATAGGCAAATTCCACCAAAGGTAAATATTTTTTCCAACTGCCCTCAAACTCTAAAACACAACACCGAAGCATATCTTCAAAACCTTGAATTACCCTCTCGGATTGGCCATTAGTCTGCGGGTGAAATGCGGTACTAAAATTCAATTTCGTACCTAATGCCTCTTGCAACTTTCTCTAAAATCTCGAGGTAAACCTCGAATCCCTATCCGAGATGATAGACATAGGTACTCCATGTAACCTTACTATTTCAGCAACATATATTTCGGCCAATTTATCAAGTGAGAAATCAACACGTACCGGTAAGAAATGAGCCGATTTCGTGAATCTATCCATAATGACCCACACAACATCTTTCTTTCTCGATGTCAGAGGCAGCCCTATCACAAAATCCATAGTAATCCTATCCCACTTCCACTCGGGAACCATTATTGATTGAAGGAAACCAGAAGGTACCTGATGTTCCGCCTTCACCTGTTGGGAAATCAGACACTTTGCCAGAAATTTTGAAATGTCCTTTTTCATGCACGGCCACCAATACAATTTTTTCAAGTCATTATAAATTTTTTACTACCAGGATGTACAGATAAACAACCACTATGTGCCTCAAGCAAAATTTTCTAAATCAACTCCTCATCTCTAGGAACACAAACTCTATCATGAAACATCAAGCAATCATCTGAACCAACTTAAAAATCAGAGTTACCACCCTTCTCAAACTAAACCCTCTTAGCTTGCAATTCATCATCATTCCTTTGAGCTTCACAAATCTGCTATAGAAACAATGGTTTAGCCCTCGACTCGGGTAATATAGAACCATCATCTAACAATGTCATACTCATGCCTATAGCTCTCAAAGCATACAAGGACTTTCTAATCAAAGCATCCGCCACCACGTTTGCCTTTCCGGGATGATACTCAATTACTAGCTCATAATCCTTTAACAATTCAAGCCACCTCTGTTGTCTCAAGTTCAATTCATTTTAATTTATCAAGTATTTCAAACTTTTGTGATTGGTAAAAATCTAGCATTTCTCACCATACAAATAATGGCGCCAAATCTTCAAGGCAAAGACAATAGCAGCCAACTCTAAATCATGTGCCAGGTAGTTCTTTTCATGTGGTTTTAATTGCCTCGAAGCATAAGCCACCACCTTACCCTTTTGCATAAGTACACATTCAAGGCCATTTAGTGACGCATCACTATAAATCACGAACTCCTTACCCGACTCGGGTTTTACTAGCACTGGTGCCTTAGTCAATTTAGCTTTCAACTAGTCAAAACTTTGTTAACATCTTTCGGTCCACTCAAATTTTACATCCTTTTGAACTAGCTTGGTCATAGGAGAAGCAATCATAGAAAAACACTCGACAAAACGTCGGTAATATCCTGCTAGTCCCAGAAAGCTTCTAACATTGGTCACATTCTTTGGCGGCTTCCAATCAACAATCGTCGAAATTTTACTAGGGTCAACCCGAATACCATCACCCGAGACTATATGTCCTAGGAATCCAACTTCATGGAGCCAAAACTCACCCTTGCTAAATTTAGAAAATAACTTATCTTTTCTCAAAATATGTAATACTGTCCTCAAATGCTCGACATGTTCTGACTCATCCCGAGAAGAGATCAATATATTGCCTATGAACACCACTACAAACTTGTCCAAATATTGCCGAAAAATCTAGTTCATCAAGTCCATAAAAATATCCAGTGCATTAGTTAAACCAAAAGGCATAACAAGGAATTCATAATGGTCATACCTCATTCTAAAAGCAGTCTTCAGCACATCGAATTCCTTAAGCCGCAGTTGATATTAACTGGATCTCAAATTAATCTTAGAAAACACAATTGCTCACTTTAATTGGTCAAACAAATCATCAATTCTCGGCAATGGATACTTGTTCTTGGTAGTCACCTTATTAAGCTGCCTATAATCAATACAAAGCCTCATCGACCCGTCCTTCTTTACGAACAATACAGGAGCACCCCAAGGAGAGAAACTCGGCCTCACAAATCCTTTTTCTGTCAACTCTTGCAACTGAGACTTTAACTCTTTTAATTCTATCAGAGCCATCCTATACGGAGTAATGGAAATAGGTGCAGCCCCAGGTAACAAATCAATAGCAAACTCAATTTCTCTTACAGGAGGTAACCCAGGTAACTCTTCTGGAAACACTTCAGGAAACTCACAAACTACAGGCACAGATTCAAACTTCAATTCTGACACCTCGGTATTCAATACATATGCTAAATATGCTTCACACCCTTTTCTCATGTATTTCCGAGTAGACATACAAGAAATCACCACTGGCATTTTAATTAACTCATCTGTTCCAACCCACAGAATTTCATCACTTTCACATTTCAACTCAAGAGTTTTCTGTCTACAATTTACCTTAACATCATGTAAGGTCAACCAATCCATGCCCAAAATAATATCGAACTTATCAAATGGCAATAACATTAGATTAGCCAAAAAATAGTAACCTTGAATCATCAAAGGATAATTCCTGCAAACCTTATCTACCAATACAAATTTGCCTAGTGGGTTCAACACGTTAATGACAAATTCAGTCAACTCAACAAGCAATGTCTTACTATGCACCAAATTTTCACAAATATAAGAATGAGTGGAGCCTAGGTCTATCAATGCAATAACATTAGTATTATAAAATGAGAATGTACCGGTAATCACATCCGGAGATGATGCTTCCTCTCGAGCTCGCATAGCATAAGCTTTACCAGGTGTCCTTGTCTCAGATCTCACAGTTGTATCTTTCACTATGCTTTAACCACTGGTTCTACCTCCGACGTTCCTCGACAGTCTACCCTTACTAGTAGTGTGACTTGGTCTAACACCTTGAAATTTCTCATCTCCCACTTTCTTGGGGCAATATCTAACAAAATGATCTATGGAACCACACTTGAAATAAGCCAGATTAAGTCCCCAGTAGTCATCAGTGTGTCGTCTACCACAGCTTTGACACTCAGTTCTATCAGTCCTTACGTTACCCACACTGGCCATTGATGTAGCCTGGGCTTTAGAACTCGAATATGCTTTACCCCGATCTTAGTGTAACTATCCAACTGAAACTATTGTTCGAGGATTCATTTCTTTAGACCTCTTTGATTGAGATTGAAAGGACTTACTCATCAGTCTCTTTTGGGCATCTTGAGCTTCCATAATTGCCTTTCTCTTCTCTTTATTTAGCTCCTCGGCTTTGCATGCTCTGTCGACTAACACCACAAATTCTTTTAATTCTAAAATTCCCACCAGCACTTTGATATCCTTATTGAGCCGATCCTCAAACCTTCTACACAACATCGTCTCGGTAGAAACACATTCTTGTGCATATTTGCTAAGCCTGACGAATTCACATTCATACTTAGCCACAGTCATCTTACGTTGCTTCAACTCGAAGAACTCTTTCCATTTTTGATAAATAAATCTCAAACTTATGTATTTCTTTCGGAACTCTTCCAAGAAAAAGTCCCATGTCATCGTTTCCCTTGGAACAACTGATATCAATATCCTTCACCAACGATAGGCTGAATCTTTCAACAAAGACACTGCACATTTTAGGCACTACTCTAGTGTACAAGATAATTCCTCAAATATGCTGATGGAAATCTCAAGCCAAAACTTCACCCTCTCTAGATCATCATCCACACTAGCTCTAAACTCTTTGGCTCCTTATTTTCGAATTTTATCCATCGGAGGTTTTGTCAACCTTACCATATCAACACCCTGTGGGACTAGGGGGACCGGTTGTGGTATAGGTGGGGGAGGAGGCGATTGAGTGTTAGAATTTGCTCTAACAAAATTAGTATACCAGTTATTTATCAATTGGAGAAAGGCATCTCGAGCCTCGTCTCCTTAACTCATAGTCTCATTTCTATTTTCTATCGACGCGGTCTCTTGCATGGGAGCTGGTACATTCCTAGCAGCATCATCAGCCACAGCTCATTTAGGATCCATTACTATATGAAAATCGAAACATAGTTTAGAAAAGTAAGGAGTCACCACACTATCATAATATATCTATGGCATGTATAGCTAGAATCACTCACAACGCTATGGTAGTCTGAGAACTGACTAAATCATAGCTCTGATACCATAAAATGTAACACTTCTTAACCGGGTTTATCGCCTTACCCAAGCCCGTGGGCTAGGCCATGTCTATCACATGGTTGAGACACACGGTCATCTGTGTGTTTATTACAAAACATTTAATTTTCATAAATTTAGATACAGGGGACACACAGTCTATCCACACGTCTATGGGCTGGCGGTAGACACACGCCCGTGTGTCTACCCGTGTGGACAATTATAGGCTATTTTCCAAGCCAATTGCCACCCTGAAACAATCAAAAAATTATACCATTTTCACCACCACATACCATGGCAATAATAGAAAACTAAACAGCTACAATTGATGGTTTAACAACATACACCAACCCATTTCCATGCATTCACACCAATCAATTCATAAATTACCTCATAATGATATCTATATATATATATATATATATATTAGAACTAACATTATCATTTGCCATATCTCATGGCATTAGTTACAAAATAACACAAAAAGAGACATGTTCCCACATGGTTACCAATCCTACCCAACATTTACAACACCACTAAGCCCCTATACATGCCATAGCCTAAGGAGTTCATTTCAATATACCAAAAGATAATGTTGATAGTGTGGATGATCCTCCGACATGTCCCGAACCTGAGCTGGCTCGATTGAATTTATAAAACAAGGGAAAAGAGAAAAGAGTAAGCTTTAAAAGCTTAGTAAGTTTATACATAAATAATTAACATCATAGCAACATTTAGCTCTACCAAGGGTTATCTCCCACACACCAACTTACCACCTAAACTTACCAACATTCCCATACAAACCATGAACAATATTTTCCCCTACTCAATCCTCATGAACCCTTGCACACACATGCAATAACCCACAATCTCATTCGCCCAAAAGAATGCACCTGCACTGACATATCATACTACCACACCAAGTCTCTTTAGTAAACCTTCCCGTTGAACACTTCGGATTAACATTCAATACTCGATGGATTTTCGGCTCATAGCTCCATCAATCCCATAACTCGGCTCTAGTGTACACATGATAAAGCTCACCTTATCGCTCATGTGACATAGCCATTAAATCCTGTAGCATATCGTGTCTACATGGTGCTAAGTCCCTCGGATCTCCCTCGGATCTACCCATGTGACTTAGCTACATACAACATTGCTCTCATGTACACATGGTGAAGCTCACCTTATCACCTCTGTGACATAACTATCTTTGATCTGTAGCTCTCGTGTACACATGGTTAAGTTCACTTTAGCACACATGTGACCTAGCTACATTTTATCCGTATTTGTTGTTTTTTCGAAGGTTCAACTGGGAACTCCCATTTCCCTACACTTTCAACATCTTAGAAATAATTCAACATCAACCTCTCATAATATATATTAAAATTATTAATGTACAAATAAAATGGATATATTACTTACATATAAACTTACCTCGTCAACAAAAGCTATTCTTTGAAATTTAATCCGAAACCTTGCCCTTGTCCCAGTCAAGGTTGATTCCTCGATCTTCTCAATCTATAATGACACATTTAACTGGTTTAATACACACATTACTCAATTTAGTCCAAAATCATCCTCTGACAATTTTTACCATTTTACCCTTAACTTTGTCAACTTTTACAACTAAGTCCCTAAGCTTGTAAATTGAAATGTATCCATTTTAAAATCACCTAATAATCATAGTTTACCACACTTTAGACTTTCATATTCCACCATTAGACATCAAAATACTTGCATGTTATACATGGGTAAAATTTTAAACATAAACCCTAGCTTGAAATAAGGGTAGAAATAGCTAAAGCAAGCTACGAGGGTTCCAAAAATACGAAAAAAATTAATAATAGGGCTAGAAATCACTTACAATCAAGCTTGAAAGTTGAAGAAACCCTAGCTATAGTCCTTTGCCATGTTTGGCCAACATATGAGATAGATGGGCAAGTTTTGGTTTATTTTCCCTTTTTATTTTCTTAATTATCCAAATGACTAAAATGCCCTTCATTAAAACCTTTGCTATGTTTACCCTTCCTTGGGCATTTTTGTCCAAGCTAAGTGAAAATGATTTAATTATCATATGAGGACCTCTAATTTATAAACCTATCCCAATCAAATACCTTTAAGGATTAGAACCCATATTTTTCACCTATTGCAACTTTGTCGAACATACCAAATTGGACATGTAACCAATTAAATTCACATACCAAAATTTCGCATAATTATTCAAACACCCAATAAACACAAAACTAAATCGAAATAATATTTTAGACCTCAGATTCATGGTTTCAAAACTACTTTTTCATTTAGCCCCTATTTCGGGCTGTTACATCATCATCTCAAATTTCTATTTTTCTTATATCTTCAAATCCATGTACTTCCACCAGATACTTGTAATAATTCATTTTATGATCCTATCTTCTTCTGTCAGAATTTTACTCGTTGAATCATTAAAAACATCAATGGATACACCAGTACTATACTTTAAGTGTATAATTTAGAATCCGTCAAATTATGTCTGGGAGTACTCATTAGAGCACTTAAATAAAAAGCTCTCTCTCAAGCACTATAACGGGAAGCTCACACAGAGCCATTTCAGGAAAATCATAAAGAGCCTATCGGGAAGCTTATCCAGGCTATATAATGGGAAGCTCATAAGAGCCATAATCAGGAAGTTCACAAAGAACCATATTGGAATGTTCACAAAGAACCATATCGGGAAGTTCATAAAGAACCATATCGGGAAGCTCATGAAGAGCCATGTAACGGGAAGCTCCAGTGAGCACTTATCAGGTAGCTTCGTAGAGCACTTATCAAGAAGCACCAGATAGCTCATAACAGGAAGTTCAAGCAAGTACTAACAGGACGCTCATATAGAGCTGCGTTTGTGTCTGCAACTTATGCAGGATCACAACTAATCGCATAATAGGACGCTCAGAAGAGCTGCAACATATACAGATCACAACCGATCAAATAACGAGATGCTCACAAAGAGCTGCAGTAATGCGCAACACATGCAAATCACTATCGATCAAGATGCTCACATAAAACACTTGGTCATGCAAGCACAGTTCATCATGTACAAATACTGAAAGTTGAAATAGAATACTAATAAATCTTGAAAAGATTTATATTTTATGCCTTTAGACCTAGCTAATTGCTTGTACTTAAGTATATTTTACTACATTTTAGGACATTTTAGTGAGCATTTTTGTTATTGCATTAGGACTTGGACTGTGTCAGAATTAGGTGTTTTTAATCACTTGCGGTGGAGTTTTTTTTGTGTTGGTATGGCAGGAATAGGTTTTGGATCGAGGAAATAAAGGAGTGAAGTTTTTTCAGGGTAAAATGCAGACAGTTTGCCAGCATGGATGCCTATTGCAATGTAGGGAAGACAAAGTCAACATTTTTCGCACAACAGTCCCAACTCAAATTCAAACTTGTACTAGATAAATCCCCTTAAAAGTAGAGAAAATAATCACGAGTTGTTAGCCGACCTTAGCCTAATCTATCCATAAAAGCCGATAAAGGGAACCTCAAAAAAAAGTAAGAGAGATCCTTAGGCATGATATGGGTTCAACTGCGCAAAGGAAAGAAAGTCGAAGGCACTCCTTTTTAGCCATCACAGGATGTTGTGCTGCCAAAGTGTGGACTGGGCAAGCGAAGGCTATTTCCCGAAGTTCTTATGTTATTTCCATTAGTGTTCCTTCGAAATATCGAATTGTAGTTGAACACAATATCAAATAATATTTTGGTTTGAAATTTTATTTCCTAGCCCATGAGCTAAATCTCATAGGGTTGGGATTACTTTTGATGAAACTATTTTTATGGATGTAGTATATATCTAATTTACTTTATTATTTCATTTTATTGTTCTTAGTTCTTAATTAAAATGCAAATGATTTCTGGACATAGAAGATTGTTGACATACTTATAAACTAATTCTAATTCCGAAAGGGTTGAATTGGTTGGATTAAAATTAAATGAAATGAACAAGTATTCGATAGACACTTGTAGTCAACTCTAGACATAAAGTCACGATCATACAAAAGGAACCCATGTAAGATATTTAAAAAGCATATAGACACAGGCAAGGTAACTTGAGGTTTTACTCTTGTAAGAGGCAGGCCATTTTAGAACTCTTTTGTGCAATAAAGTAGATACCATTTTGCCAAGGCATTATTGATAGTAAGGGTCGATTCTGGGTAATCCCAACCTTCTGAATCAACACCACTCTATTCTTATTCTTTGTCGTAGTAACTTTTTCCACAACATATTTAGTTGTTTTTTTCTTTGTTTATATTCTGTTCGAATAATCACTGTCGTTATTTCCATTACATTTCTACTCTCACTTTTGTCATAGCATTTCCAATTATTCAACAATTCCATCTACTGCATACATCATCATTGCTTTGAATTATCACAGCATACTTACCTTAGTTTACCATATCATCTTATTCGTCAGCCTTGCCATAACATTAACCATATTACAACAACTTGACAAATTTTGTGCCTCAATCTAATTCTCATGGAAACAGTTCTCACTCGTCACTTTATTATTTAAATTGATATGTATACTTGCACAAAATCTTACATCATTTTACACGTGACAAATACCCCCAACAAAGATGCTTTTTTTGCTGCACTGAAGTGCTAACATCAAGAACAGCGTGAATTACTACGTCACGAAGTCTTACTTTGGGAAATTTGAAGGAAAGTGCGCAATGAAGAATAGGAGGTGTAAGTGAAAAATCATGGCGTCTTACCGAAAGAAAATCAAAAGTATCTCGGTGCTGATTGCTGACAGTATTCTGCCGATGGTGAAGGCCAGTCCTCAGATTAAAATACCGATGCTGATTGCGAACATGCATAGCCAGAACTAGTACACTACAATGTACTAAAAGTATGGGTTGCAAAATAGAAGGTTTGGAGAAGTTGCAACACGGGTGGGAAGGTTCGTACAACTATCTATGGCAATGGTGTCAAGTATTGGATCAGTACGTACCAAATTCCGTAATCGATCTCAAAATGCACCTAGGGTACTGCGACAATCAAATAGCCTCTAGGAAAAGAGTATTCCACCAGTTCTTTTGGACCTTTGTGCAATGTAAAGGAGCATTTTAGCACTGTGAGCCTATGGTCCAAATTGACAACACCTGGCTATACGAAAGGTATCAGTAGCTTCTGCTGCTTGTCATTGCTCATGATAATAATCAAAAGATTCCACCTATAGCATTCACAATAACTCCTAGAGTAACGTCAGAGGACTAGGATTTCTTCCTAAGTCGGTTATGTCAACTCATTTGCCTGTAGCCCGACATATGTGTCATATCAGACAGAGGACTCAGAATACTCTCGGTAATTGATTGTCACGGATCCCTATGAGATTGCACTCATCATTGGTACTACATATGACATGTGGGATTGAACTATTACCGAAAATATCTTTTGGTGATTGAGCGAGATCTAGTCATCGATATGGGTTTGTAGTTCCAACTATGTATTCACTGCACATCTAATTTTCAATTACGGAGTTATTTCATTGCACTAACCGATACCTATTTATCGATAAGTTACGAGCTTGTCCAATATGTTTTCCATCAAAAGTTGACATACTTTTTACTGGCTGCCTTGTTTCCTAAGAGAGAGTCGGCATATACTGGACAAATAGTGAGTGGTGGTACAGTCTACGATGACATGATGCAAGAGATTCGGTGAAGTACATTGAGAGAAAACATGATGTATGTAGTGTGCCACTCACATCAAAATCTCGATTTTCGAGTCACTGAGTGTGCTAGGCTCGACTAGGAAATGTTAGGTGCATCCTATAATGTGAACCTAACGGAAGGGACTTGCGATTGTGGGAGATTCCAAGCACTTTGGTTCCCATGTGCACATGCAATTGTCAAATGTGGGAACATACAGATGTATGCTACTTACATCAATGACGTCTACCAACTACAACGCATTTGTAATGTGTTAAGTTCTAAATTCCCAAATCTCCCAGATGAGAGTATGTGGTCGCCTATGTCCAACGTACCGTTCAAGCTAGTGCAAAACAAAGACCTGCATCGCATCCAAAAAGGTCACCCAAATTCCACCCAGATAAAGAATAATATGGATATTCAGGAGAGGCATGATCAACAAAAATTATGCAAGTATTGTAGAAACCCAAGGCATACGAATATGTTCTCTATACAGGGAAACGTTAGGGCCCCAGTGTCGATAACATTGCTTTCAACCAAATTTCATATTCATTAGTGTTTTTTTTATAACCAAATTTTATTTTCATATGTGCGTGCCATACTACTAGTATTTGTTGTATTCATATAAACTACAAAGGTCGATATTCTATATTGTAATTTGTTTTAAGGACATACAATTTATTTAGTTGTGAAATGTTACGACTTTCGGATGTACGGAGAGCAAATATTTTTATTCTACATTTTTCGTGTTCATCTTTCTTCTCTTTCTTATTTAAATGACAAGGTAAATCCAAAAAATTTCATATTCAAAATGATATGTCCATAACAAATTCAACATTTGTTATTTATTGATGAAACATAGATAGTAATAATGACAAATGGTTTGTTTAAATGAATAACCTCGGTTCTTTTATTTTATGACATATCCATATTTACATTGACAAAATTAAAAGAAAAAATACAATTAATGATGTATCTACCACTCCCTCATCCACCAGTTGCGACGATGAGCCACCTTCGTAAAATAGTGATGCGCGCGGTGTTTGGGTCACTATAGGCATGAAACCATAAGGAACCCCAAATCTTGGGTACGTTAGAAAGGTACCAAGCATAGATTGTTGCATGAGCACTTGCATCGGTGGCGGTAGGTACATCAGTGTTTGTCTCGACATGGGGTTCGGCATTGACATCTACGCAGGGATCTAGTATGTAAGGGACGTCGGTGGAGCGAAATATGTACCTATTGGAAAAGAAGAACTGGCCACATACGACGGTGGTCCATAGTGCAGTGGTGCTTGTGAGTAAAACACAATTTTACTTAATTGAATGGGAATACCTAGACCGAAATGACCTGAATATTGCGTAGCTATAGGCAACACATCTTATACCGGAGCAGATGACGAACCTATCATACGACTGTCCTCCTAATATGCTGTGGTGGTCAACGTGACCTCTTCACCCAAATTTATCAACTCTTCTTCTTCGGTGATAATAGATATGGCTTACCAAAGGCTTTGAACGATGCTACTTAATCATCAACTTCCCCCGTATTTGCTGAGAAAAATTGTTTGCTAATGGGTAAGGATTACATCCTACAATCCCATTCCTCGATGTGTTCTCCATGCCACACTGACCAGTTGATGTTGTCATTTCCCTAGATGTCCATTTTATGCAGCTCTTTCAGGTCTTTTGGTGGCGGCAGAATTCGTTGCATCCACTCGAACTGCCACAACACTCGATCTTGTTTCGTGCATTTTCACCATTGCATACACTACCAATGGTACCTTCGTGTCCCACATCTGCCGATTGCCCAATACTTCCGGCTGGATGTATGATATAACATCAATGTTAGCATATGACATCCATTTAAACTAAAAAGCAAAATTGCAAATATCATTATTTATGATTTTTTTACGAATCATTGCATAATTAATATAGATTTGAAAGGATAGGTAACTAACCTCGGCTTTAGAGAGTTGATCTAACAATAGCTTAATATCTTTTAGATCCTTGAGCAATCTTGTAACACTCCAAACCCGGGTCGGACATTAGGGCCGAATCCAATATGTCACATTGAAGTGTGTTATCAAAAACCTTGTTTTCATTGAAAATCCTTCTAAAAAAATTTCAAGTAAAATCCCAGTATGTATTTGTTTTTAGAACAATGTGTATTCAAAAGCTATTTCTTGGTTACGTGTTAATAGTTACTTTGGAAAAATTCTCTTTAACTGCAGAACCTTAATTTAAAAAAAAAAACAATAATTGATTTCAGAAAAAACTTGAAAGGTGTTTGAAATAACTAAATCCATGTTCCGTTTCAAATGTATATAAAGCTTAGTAACCAATAATGAAATAATAACCAGAGGGAAGGCCTTATTACAATCTGGATTAAGATAGTCAAAACACTAGAGATTTTAAAACTAACAAGTCTAAATCGTCTTACTAGTTGGCCACCTCTAAGTCCCTCCATCCATCGAACCGCCTACTGAAGTTCACATGGGAAAAAAAATAAAATAAAAGAGGGGGTGAGTTTTCGACAACTCAGTGTGTACAAGCCTCAGCAACAATATATATATCATGCAACACAAGTTATCTTGGGCCTAAGCCCAGTACAATAATAGTACAAAATTAGAGCAATCAGATATGCAAAAATCCTACCTATCCATCCTCTACACAACATCTCCGTCCAACCAAAACGCACCATGTGGGGATAACTATATCGACCCACCCATCTAATACACTCCAAGGGTAGTGCCAGTTGCGGTATTACCTAACGTTGCAGCAAAGCTGCTAATAATATATTGGGCTTAAAAAGCCATCGGTGGATCCACAGTCATCAAGCAACCATGCGATCCTCAATTCTTCCTCCGTTCCATAATTCCCACCCACGTGCAACATAAAATTATATGAATGCAGCAGATATCCACTTGTTATGCATAAATCTTTCATGTTTCACATAGGAGGAGTTTAGTCATTTTATCCTTCACGAATGTTTTGGGTAATTCCTGCCCTATAGGGGTATTTTGGTAATTTCTTAACAGTATGGGTCTTAATTACGAACTTTGGCCCGTCAACAACTCCTCGTTGGCTAAAGTGAACAGACACTATGGACCAGGTAGGATTCCAGAGAAGAGGAGGTGTGTCATTAAGACCACTTAAGTACCAAGCTCTCCCTAGATCCAATCCTAGACATGCAAATGCCCATTGCCACACTCTAACCTCATGACTTGTCCACAGACGCACTTGATAAATTAATTAAGTTTTATGCCCGCTTAAGGATTCATTAGAAACTAGGCCTAAAAGTCCATTATAAAACCCTAGCAAGTCCACATGCTTTCATACATTCATATAGCCCATCAGGCCCAATCACATTTATACGGCTCATCAAGCCCAATCTATTCCAAACCATTTAACAAATTTTATCAGCTCGTCACTTATTATCAACTTATCAATTTTTGCTGATTTGGGCCCACGAGCCCGTCGGGCCCATTTGGCCCATTCTGGCCCGGTTGGCCAAAACGTGACCCAAGTCCATGAGATCACTCAAGAGGCCTATAATAACGTATCGATTACCCTCATACTAGTGTTCGCGCACTCGCACGACTACCGTAGCCAAACTTTCAGCATTTCGGCATTTCAGCTTTTCGGTATTTCGGGATTTGCCAATCTATTGTGTGTGTAGTGTATGTACACACCTGGTAATAAAACATGCTATGATCTCCTTAGCCACGAACCTACAAACGATGCCACTCATCGATTAGTCACACACTTATCAAATACTATCACCAAAACCGTAGCCTCACCTTTACCTTACCTTGGACGACAAGCCTTAACAACCCTTTCTTAATCACTAACAGCGATTATTTTTTCTAGATCTGTATCAACTTAACCATTAAAGACTGAATAATAGGTGACTAGCATTTACATGAGTCACATTTTTTTACTTATGACCATTCGGCCAACCTCTAAACTAAAGTGAAGATTACTTACCCAAAACCTGAAACGCAAGAAGTGATTCGGCAGAGACTTAGAGGAAGAGATTCGATCCCTCGATTAAGAAGAAAGAGAGAAGAAATCAGTTTTGGTGCTTAAAAATAAAAATAGAGTTGGTGACGGAACAACAAGGAATTTGGCCACACAGAAGAGGAAAGTGTTCGGCACAAAATAAGAAAGAAAACCAACTATTTGGTTTAGCACCCAATTGGCCAAGGTTAAAGAACAAGGAAAAAGAATGATGAAGTAAAAGGAAAAATTGAGAGGAGAAGATTTCGGCAAAGGCAATAAAGAAAGGAAGAATTCGGCACTTACTGAAGGGAGAATACGAGATTTCGGCTTTTGAAAAAAACAAAGTCACGAAAGAAAAAGAGAAATCAAATATTTACGTAGATGCGCAGAGGAAAACCGAAACCCAAGAGGACAAAAATGCAGAAAAATGCCAAGTGAATTCAACATTTCACTTCTATAGCCGAAATTGCCTACCACACTTACCTATTCGGCTCTATCACTACCCACACCTTATCTCCTAACTTTTCTCCACGATAAGCTCCTAAATCCCCTCATTGAATTTCTCTTCTGATCACTTCCTTCAGAGTTCAAGTCTAACGCCACTACTAGCTGTCATTGAGTAAAAATAAATCCCAACATTACCATGCCTGCACTCGAACCCAAGATCCCCTTGCCAGCTAATGACGCCACTTCCCTACTCCCTAAGTGACGCCACTTAGCCACTACACCACAACCTTACTTGTGTCCTATTTCTTCTCTATTTATTTAAAGGTCATAACTCCTGGGGTCAGGGTTCCCTAAAGGCTAAAAAACAACAATTTTCCTAACCCAAAATTTATACTCAGGACTTCATAGAGACCCCTAAATACTTCAAAATCACTAGCCTAATCATTCTAACAAGCAATTTGTGCCGTTATCATACTCTCAAAAAGTTTAAACACATCTATGCCCGAGGCCCAATTCTTCTAGGCCCAAAATTCGGGATGTTACAAATCACATGTAGCTCAACCCATGGTTCTACCTGTATAAACGATATGTTAGTCAAAACGTATAATAATAAAAATTATTGTACAAACTATGCATTTGTTAATAAATGATATTTACCTCGTCACCAACGGGAACATATATGGGTCAATCACCGTGGGATGTAGAAATGGTAGCAACCATCAAGCCCATGACTGCAGTAGGAGTAGACAACCACCGATCGACACAGCACTCAGTAGCATGGCCCAACACATCTCTCGGTATAACATGGACAATACGGCAGATCCCCAACTTAGTTTCCCTCGCTCATTGAGGTCTACTAGGTGTAGTAGTCACCTTACGTGACCAAATTTTGAAATTTATCGGGCATTAAAATGCCCCCAATTAACCTCGTGATATATGCTCGGGCGTATTGTTGTATGACCTCCTCCATTTGGTCTTTAGGGTCTTTAGGGAGCTCGTTGAAATTATCCTTCAACTAGTTCATTGATTGGCAGAGAGTCACTTTGCCCGGAACGATCACAGATCCCAGATCCCGTAATGACTAGCCCATCTACTGTCAGACCAAGTTATAGTGCTACGTCTTCGAGTGTGATTGTACACTTATCGCATGAAAGGTGGAAAGTGTGTGTTTCGGGCCTCCATCTTTCCACCAATGCACTAATTAGTTACAAATCGAGTTTGCAGCCTTCGGACATGCGACACGCATGTAAGAATCCAACTACTTACAAATGGCCACGAATTTCAAGAATCATAGGCTTTCCCATATTTTGGATGAAGCCCCTCAAAACACGATCATTCGCCTATTGACACAATAAAAAATTATAATTATAAAAAAATTAAATTTAACATTATTGCAATTAACAAAATTTAAATTTTGGTCTTACCATTACTAATTGGGCAGCGAAAATATGCTTGTCATTAAAGCGGATTAGGGAGGTAGCCATTTGTGAGAAGTCGATTTAAACGAATAAAAACGAGATAATTAAAAATAAAAATTTTAAAAAATATATAAAAAATTAAAAACGAGAGTTGAGAGACTTGAGAGGGTTTGAGAGAATTGAAAGAGTTGAGAGAATGATGCGAATGAAAAAAATGAAATTTGAAGGGTATTTATAGAGTAAAAAAAAGTTACCATTGGGTATTTATTTATTTTTTTACTGTTGACGACAACGCTTAAAAAGCAATTAAAATCTGGCCATTAATTGAGCACGTCCAACGCGTTTTCCAATTAAATCAACCTATATCCCTAATTAATTATAAAACCGACTTAAAAACTTAATTAAAAAAATCGGCCTATAGACTTTATTTTGCTTGTTGTAGCTAATAAAATAGAACCATGTAATATTTTTAATTAAAGTATATCATTTTTTTATAAAATATATAAATTTGAAAATTTATAAAAATAAAAACAAATATATAAACATTACATAAACATATCTAATCTAAAACTAATTTATCAATAAACAAAGAAAAAAGAAAAAGAAAAATGATATAAACTCTCTCCCTATCTCTCTATATATGGTAAATGATTAAATAATTTTTAACCCAAAAACAAAATATGATTGTATAATTTTTGAGTTTCAAGATTGATGAGGTTATTTGTTTAGATTTCAAGATTCAAATTTCTTTTTAATTTTATAATTTTTAGGATTCAAGACTCTTACTTTCTAGATTCTGACTTCTTTTTCTTCCCTCAATCTTCTTCTTCTCCCAAAGATTAAAGTGATTTTAAGAACCCTCCCCAAATTTATAAATGACAGAAAAAAATCTACTATTAATTCACATGCTTTTATTTTATTTATGATTTTCTATAAAATTTTCTTTAATTAAATTAAAACTCAAATTTTTCTCCCTTTAATGTTTCAAATCAACTCAAAAAATTCTAGATATTGGCGTTTACCGTTAATCACCTCTCACGTGGCTGTTTGAATCCAAATTTCATCATTATTTTGTTTTAAAATTTTTTTCGTTTCCATCATTTGTTTTTTTCAAAGGAAAATTTGAATTTTTCCAAAGCAATCTTGAAACTTCAACATAAAATCTAAGTGTTTACTATTGTGTTCAATTTTCGGTATGGTTTTTTCTCAGTTTCTCTCAGTGTTTAGATCAATCAAATAATACTCGGAAGACTTTAGTTCTTGCTTTAGGCAGAATTGATATTGTGCTGTTTGCTTTTTGTTGTCTTTCCCTTTTTTTTCTTTCTTTTTTTTTTTTTTTTTTTTTGGTGTATTCTAATGATAGTTATGATGGAAATGAAGACTTCAGCAATGGTTTTTTTTTTTTTTTATGGGTAAGAAGGTAAATTGGGAAAGAGGAAAAAGGAGAAAGAGAACATGAAAAAAAGAGAAAGAATTCAAAAAATACAATTTTTATTTTTTAGTTAAATGTAATTTTAATAAATATATTTTTAAGCTAAAAAATAATTCAAGAAATTTTTTTTATGAAAATATAAAAATCAGTACGTGGCATTTCTTTTTTAATGTCTTGAAAAATCAGATCAAAAACCATAACGAAGCAATGTACATTATATACAAAAAAGGATTAAAAAAAAGTTTAAATAGTAAAGTGAAAAATGGGCAAATTTCAGAGCACAAATCGTGAAATAAGTTATATTTGCATCTACACTAAGGAAAAACTACTAAACACCATTTCAGAATTTACGGATAAAATCGAAATTAAAAAAAAAATTGTAATTAGATGTTCCTTTAGATATTTACAAATTGGGCGTTCCAAAAGTAAGGTTCACAGTAACACATGGACCCACATATATAGTAAAACAATGCCTTTAATACAAGAAGCGGTAGGGGGATGAAGAACATACGTTTCAGAGAGAAATAGGAAAGAAGAGAAGGGAAAAGCCAAAACCTTGCCCTTGCATTTCTCATGAACTGTGGAGTCGTCTTGGGTTTCTATTGTTGGGGTTGGGAGTTCTTAACTGCCCTTCTTCTCTTCTCCCCTTATCCTTGAATTAATTTCTTCTTCGTTTTATTTAATTTTACACAATACTTATTCTATAGATTTCACTTTCTGTAGTAGTATGGAATCTATGATGGGAAGTGATAATAACAAAGGTTTGTTAGAATATGTAAGGAAATCAACACCACCACCATTTTTGTTGAAGACTTACATGTTAGTGGAGGATCCGATCACCAATGATGTTATATCGTGGAACGCAGACGGGTCAGGTTTTGTCGTGTGGCAGCCGGCGGAGTTTGCTCGTGATCTCCTCCCAAAACTTTTCAAGCATAGCAATTTCTCTAGCTTTGTCCGCCAGCTTAATACTTACGTAAGTAGTTTTTTCTTGTTCCTTTTCCTTGTATCATTACAACCGATGTTTGATGCTCGTGTCATAAATTTCTTTTAACATCGGTTTTTATCATTTAGGTTGAGTTGACTTAGTTTTCAGAATCAATAATTCAAGTTTATCCTTTTCACATAAAAAATTTAATTCCAGTAGACTCCTCAATAATTTATATTTTTATTCTAGTCCCTCAACAATTTTTTTCTTCACCTAGTTATTATCATTTAAAGAAAATGTACTTAGATACACCATACGTAAAGATGTGTTAAGATATTTTTCAGTTGGTGGCTTGTTTGGTTGTTGCTGGTTTCTTGATGGCTGTTGTTTTCATGTGTTGTGTTCTGTCGGTTGTGCTAGACATTTCTGGCAGAGATTTTAGTCAAATGTGCCAAAAAAAACACTTGAGGCGCTTTTACTATTTTTGACTAAAGCTCGACTCTAAAAAGCACGTAGGGGGTCTAACCTAATAAAATAAAACGTTTTATGGATGATTTACTTTCGATGCCTTTAAATTTTAATTTTTACCAATTTTCTATAGTTTTCCCAAAATAATTTTTTGATTAGACAAAAATATGCATCTAAAAGAAATAATTATGAATCTAAAGTTTAATTCATATATGCAATAGTAAGCTAAGTACCAAATTCCACTTACATCCTTCTCCTTGATATAAAAAAGGTCATATATGTAATAGATTTAGAATTCTAATTTTAACATTGACTCATGTACCTATATGTGAATAAAAGTTTGTCACACGGAAGAGAAAATGTATTATTTTGCACCAATTGATTGGTTTCATTAATCTACTTTTTACCTTTAATTTATTTTTGAAAAATATTCAATTATATATGTTTCAGTTAATTCCTACTTAAATTTGACAATTTTCATATTCATATCGTTTTTGTGTATCTCTTAAGTTATATTCAGATTATTTTATAACTTTAAGCAAGTTAATAATTTGTATTGTATAAATATACATATTTATTTAATTTTGTTAAGTTCATGTTTTTATTTTGATGTTGCATTGTGTCTTTACTGTTCCCGGTGTCTAGAGTAACTAGATCTACTCTTAATTTTATATTTTGAGATTTTATTTTAGTGGTAAACTAGTAATTTCTCGAGTCTATGGATCCCGCATAGCATGCATGATGGCCATATTATATCCAAACCATATGCATAATAAGTATTGGCCAAAACAAATTATTAGTAAATGTATCTTGCATATATTTATTTGTGCGTAGGGATTTCGGAAAGTTGCAACTAGTCGATGGGAATTTTGCAACGAAATGTTTAGAAAGGGCGAAGGAGAGCTACTTTCCCAAATCCGAAGAAGAAAATCATGGGCAAATAGGCAACAAAACAGTGCAATAGCTCAAGCGTCATCACCGTTGGAGTGTGAGGAAGATCAAAGGTCTTCGTCAACTTGTTCATCGTCGGGATTCAACAACCTAATGGACGAAAATAAGCGTTTGAGGAAGGAAAATGGGGCATTGAACTGGGAGCTGACAAGCATGAAAAAAAAATTCAAGGAACTTCTTGATTTGGTGGCTAATTATGCACAGTTCGAGAAAGAAAAAGATGATGATGAAAGCCCTATGTTGTTTGGAGTGAAGTTGGAAATTGAAGGGGATAGCGAGAGGAAGAGGAAGAGGAAGAGAGATGAGATCAGTGAAAGCGCAAGCGTTTTGCTATCTCAAGCCTGCAAATAATTACTATATATTTATCTAGTGATGGTAAATTATGGTGTTATATATTAAAAAGTTTAACTATTTATAAATCATTTTTAAGGTTTTAGGTGATTTATTATTAACATATAAATTTATACATTGATAATTTTCACCCAAAAACATTCGTTACCTTCTATTAATATTAAAATTTTAGCTGTTGCCTAAGAAAATTTAAGAATGTTTATTTTTCTTCCTTTATTCATGTTAAATGGAAACCATTAAACTTAATAGCAATGGTTCTTCTCTTGGTAATTCGAGTTTAATAGGAGCTGGAGCTTTGATCCAAAACCATGAGAGAAAACAGATTACGAGCTCTCATTTTTTTCTCTTGGTATTACTTCGAATAGGGTTGTTGGCTTACTTCTTGGATTCATTTGAACGTTGATGAATTAATTGTTTAAGTTGATGTAACTGCTCTCATTAGTCTTCTCAAGAAGCTTATTGCTTTATCCTAGTGTTGATGTTTCCAAGACCTTGTTGAGGACCTTTTAGAATAATTGTGTTCTTCATGTTTATTGTAAAGGCAACCACTATGCTGATGCTCTTGCTTGTAGAACTAGGTTTTCTAGGAACTAATGAGAAATATGCCGTGTATTGTATTGGTAGATATTGCAAGTCCTCCTTTGTAACCTATCTTTTTATATGTTATGCTATGCCACTTTATTGATTAAAAAGTACAAAGATTATTTAAGTTGTACAGTTTCATTGTTGAAAGACAAGGCATATTCATGGTGGGATACTTTGACTACAATAACATCCAGTGATCGTATTAACTGGGACTTCTTTTAGATAGAATTTAGGAAGAAATATGTTAGTCGGTTGTACCTCAACAAGAAAAAGAAAGAATTTTTTGAATTGAAACAGGGGGATCAATTAGTAGTCGAGTATGAACGGGAGTTTGTACAATTAAGTGAGTATGCCTGTAATATCGTATCAAATGAAGAATATATGTGCATTAGATTTGAAATGGCTTGAATGATGAAACTTGGATGTCTGTTGCAGCATTGAAATTACGTGAATTTGTACAACTCCCAGAACGAGCTTAGAAAATTGAAGAAATCTACAAGAGTAAACGACAATCTAATTTGAGATCTTGAGATTTCAACAAATAAAGGTTATCTAAATCAGCTCGGACTTTTCTGTCAAAAAAGTTTAAAAATGATGCAAATTGATCAACTGCTCCTTCAGAGTTTACTGGTAGAGATAGACCAAGACAGAGTAACTTGAAATTTGTTAATTCATCGGCTACTAGTGTTGGTTGCGTGAGAAATGTTGAGAAGATTGTTTGTGAGGATTGCGAAAAAAAAAGGCATTTCGGCAAATGTCGATCTAAGTTAGGAACCTATTTTCAATGTGGATTTCCTGATCATTTTCTCAAGGACTATCCAAAGTATCATGGTGATTCGGGAAATCAATCTACAAAGCCTGAAGCTATATCATAGAGAGGCATAAGGCCGGGAAACGATAAGAATGCTATTGCTGCTCGAGGAAAGACTAGAGCTACAACTGATCTTTCTGAAGCTAGATCGCTTGCTAGAGCGTACACAATTAGAGCTCGAGAAGAAGCTTCTACTCAAGATGTTATTACTGGTACTTTCTCTCTTTTTGATATTGATGTATATGCATTGATTGACCCTAGGTCAACACACTCTTCTATATGCATTACATTAGTAGACAATGAGAAATTACTTGTTGTGTCAACTGAGTACACTGTTAAAGTAACAAATCTACTTGGACAATGTGTTTTAGTTCATCAGATTTGCAAATTATGCCCACTGAAAGTTCAAGGTTATGACTTTCCTGCTAATTTGATGCTATTACCATTTGATGAATTTAATCTTATTTTGGGAATGGGTTGGTTGTCTGAACATGATGCGATGGTGAGTTGTCAAAGAAAACAAGTTAGTTTGAAACATCCAAGTGGTGAATTTATTTGTATTAAGGCAAATGGGACCAATTGTGTGACAATGTGATTTCGACAATTTCAGCTCATAAGCTGATCAAAGAAGGGTGCGAAGCTTATTTAGCTTATATTCTCGATTTGAAAGTGGCAAAATCCAAAATCGATCAAGTACCAATAGTTAGAGAATGTTTTCCTTGAAGAATTTATTAGGTTACCACATATTCGAGAAGTTGAATTTGTAATTGAACTTGTGTCAGGAACAGCTTCAATTTCAATAGCCCTGTAAGAATGGCCCCTACATACTTGAAAGAGTTGAAAGTATAATTGCAAGAATTATTAGACCGTAAATTTATTCAACCGAGTGTGTCACCTTGGGGTACTCTTATACTGTTTGTAAAAAAAAAAGGATGGATCGATGAGATTATGCATAGATTACTGGTAGTTGAATCAAGTCACTATCAAGAATAAATATCTGTTACCTCATGTTGATGATTTATTCGATCAGTTGAAGGGAGTTACGATATTTTCAAATATTGATTCGTGATCTGGATATTACCAGTTGCAAGTTAAGGAGCTTGATGTACCGAAGACTGCATTCAGAACTCAATACAATCATTACAAATTTTTAGTGACGCCATTTGGTTTGACTAACGCCCCTACAATATTCATGGATTTGATGACTCGAGTATTTCAGCTGTATTTAGATTGGTTTGTTGTAGTATTCATTGATGATATTCTGATTTATTCACTGAATGAGTCAAATCATGTCAAGCATTTAATAATTGTGTTGCAAACTCTGCATGAAAAATAACTTTATGCGAAATTCAAAAAATATGAATTTTGGTTATGAGAGGTTGGATTTCTGGGTTATGTTATCCCTGTTAATGGTATCTGTGTTGATCTGAATAAAATATATGCAATTATTGATTGGAAAGTTCTAAAGAATGTTTCCAAGGTTCATAATTTCTTAGGCTTAACCGGATATTATTAGTGTTTTGTCAAAAACTTCTCCATTATAGCATCTTCGATGACTAAACTATTGTAAAAAGATGTTAATTTTGTCTGGACTGATAAATGCCAGAATAGTTTTAAGCAATTGAAGAATATGTTAACTAAAGCTCCAGTTTTGACTTAACATGAAACCAGGAAAGAATTTATCGTTTATAATGACGCGTCCCTTTATGGTCTAGGTTGTGTTTTAATGCAGTGCGGGAAAGTGATTGCGCTTGAGGACAATTGAAGCTTCACGAGCAAAACTATTCGACACATGACTTAGAGTTGACATTATAGTTTTTGCTTTAAAGATCTGGAGACATTATTTATACAGTGAGAAATGTCATATTTTTACCGATCATAAAAGTTTGAAATACTTGATGACTTAGAAAGATTTGAATTTGTGTCAATGTAGATGGCTTGAGTTACTAAAAGATTATGATTTAGTAATTGACTATCATCCCAGGAAAGCTAATGTTGTTGCTGATGCTTTAAGTCAGAAATCTTTGTTTGCTCTAAAAGCTATGAATGCAAACTTAATGTTGGAATGTGATGGTTCTATTTTGGCAGAATTTATAGAAAAGCTGATATTTTTATCAAAAATTCAAGAACTTCAAAAAAATGATCCAAATTTATTGTTGAAGCTTGAATTAGTGGAAAGCAGCTAGAAATCTAATTTTTATATTAGAAATGATGATTGTTTATATTTCTGAGATCGAATTTGTGTACTGAATGATTCTGAGTTAAAGCGAGAATTATTGAACGAAGCACATAGTAGTCTTTATTTAATTAACCCTAGGAGTACAAAAATGTACAATGATTTGAAACAACATTATTGGTGGCTTGGAATGAAACGTGAAATAACAGAATTGTATCCAGATGTTTAGTTTGTCAACAGGTGAAAACTGAACACCAAGTTCCATCGGGATTGTTGCAACTGGTAATGATTCTTAAGTGGAAGTGGGAACGAGTCACGATGGATTTTATTTCAGGGTTACCTTTGACTCTGAAAAGAAAAGACTCGATCTAGGTTATCGTGGATAGATTAACAAAAATAACTCATTTTATTCCTATTCAACTGACTATTCACTGGAGAAATTAGCCAAATTATGAGATTGCATAGTGTACCACTATTGATTATATCCGATCGTGACTCATAGTTTACTTCTAGATTTTAGTGTAAATTACACAATGCTCTCGGTTCTAGGTTGAATTTCAGTATTATTTTTCATCCGCAAACAAATGGTCAGTCTGAGTGAATAATAAAAATTTTAAAAGATATGTTATGATGTTGTCTTATTGAGTCTGAACGTAGCTGGGAAAAGTATTTTTTGTTAGCCAAGTTTGTGTATAATAACAATTATCAGTCGAGCATAAAGATGGCTCCGTACGATGCTTTATATAGGCGTAAATGTAGAAGTCTGTTATATTGGTCTAAATTGAATGAAAGAAAAATGGCTAGGGTTGATTTAGTTAAGGAAACTAAAGAAAAAGTTCGAGTTATCAGAGATAATTTGAAAGCTGCATCTAATCGTCAGAAATCTTATGCTGATTTGAAACATAAAAATATGAAATTTTCTATTGGTGAGAAAGTGTTTCTGAAAGTCTCACCAGGAAGAAAGTGTTACATTTTGGCAAAAAAGGAAAACTCAATCCCAGATTTATTGGACCGTACAAAGTGCTAGAAAGAATTGGATCCATAGCGTATCGCTTAGCATTACCTCCGGAACTTGATAGAATTCATAATGTTTTTCACGTTTTGTTGCTTCGATATTATCGTTCAGATCCATCACATGTTTTGACTACAGATGAAATTGAGTTACAACCTAATCTAACTTATGATGAAGAATCAATGATGATTCTAGCTCGGGAACTTAAAGAATTGAGAAATAAATCTGTGTCATTAGTTAAAGTTCTTTGGAGACGACATGGAATAGAGGAAGCTACGTAGGAGATAGAAGAAATTATGAAAAACTAATATTCGAACCTTTTCTTTGGAAAGATTTTTGAGGATGAAAATTTCTTTGGGGGGAGAGCTGTAATATCTTGTTTTTCAATGGTGTTAGAAACAGTGATTTCAGGACCACAATTCCAATATGTGAAGTTTTGTTTATTATTCAATTAATATTTGTGGAGTCACATTTAGAGTCATTTTAAATTTTTGGAAAAGAAATTTTAACATTTCGTTAGTTAATTGAAGAAAATGATTAGATTGTAAAAGGCACAAAAGTTAGTAATTATTGAATTGAATTAATTTAATAGCCTAGTTATTCAAAGAAAGAGGATTATGATGTGATTAGTCCATTAGAGATGTAAATGAACGGTTAGTGGCCTTTTCAAAATGAATTGTAAGATTATGATTGAGGGTAAATTCGTAATTTAATAAATGAAAATTTAAGTAAAATAATAAAAAACTTGAATCATCATCTTCCACAAGTGGTTAGCCGAAATTGAAAAGGGATAAACACCATTTTATGAATCTTAAGGTTCAGCCAAGCATTTGATGTATGCATGTGAGTATTTTTTTATACCGTTTTTTGTAATTTTTATGTTTTTGTAATCATTACAACTAGGTCCAGCTAATCCATACCTCCGTTTTTTAAACTGCCAAAGATTTTAGATTTTACCATTGATAAGTTCTTGATGTTCATGATGTTAAATAATTGATTTGAGTTATTTGTAGTTGATTATGAGTATTTTATAAAATGGTTTGTGTTATTTTTGAGTAAAGGGTTAAATTAATTAAATGTTGGTATTGATAGGGAATTTTTTGTGAATTTAGAACAAATGTGGCCTGAATATGGTAGGGTAAAATTTTGGCTAGCAAGTTATGTTATAAAGTTTTGTTAATTTTTGTATTTTGATGGTAGAGACTAAATTGTGAATGATGTTAAAGTTTAGAGAAATTGTGTAATTAATAAAAATTAAAGGTCATATGCATTATATTAAGCATGAATTTGTATGTTAAATTAATAGAGGGTACTTACTTATTATTTTAGATCAAGAATTGAATAAAAAAGACAATAATTGCAGAAAATGAAAAATTACGAAGTAGTCCCTGCTGTGAAATCAGGAGTGATCGTAGGTAAGTTCGTAGTATTTCAATATGAAAATGTATGTTGCTTGTGATTAATTATCATTTTTTTGTTATTAGTAGATAATCTTGTGAAAATTCAATAGATAAGGATATATGATTGCAATATACAACTGAATATGTATGGAAATATACAATTGATGGTGGTATCTTGATGATTTCATATTATGAATGTGTTCATAATTAAAATACCATATGTGTATGAAAAATAACGAAGTGCCTCTAAATTGATATGATAGAAATGGAATTTTGGTTACTGCCTGATCGAACCTAGTAATCATGTAGGATACGATTGACATGCCAATAGGGTTTGTAACACCCTTAACCCGTATCCGTCGCCGGAATGGGGTTGCGAAGCATTACCGAACAAGACACGAATTCTGAACAATCACATGCGTTCACTTGATTAAACTCTTGACCAATCAAATATTAACAAATAAAGCTAACTTAAGCCCTCACTAATCAAATCATAACAAATTTTCAAACATATTATCAATCATGAAATTTATAAGCAAATGGAGTCAAATATACCATATTACCACATAGCATTTGCACATATCCAGAATAAAATAAATAATCCAACCTATTATTGCTTACATAAATCAAACAAAGTAATCATATTCAAGCACACATCATTATAAGACAAAACTTCACCCAGCACAAAAGAATTTAATATATTTAGCCAAATCATTTATAACACATGTAAATTATTGCATATGATTTCAAATGGCTAAACATGAACAAGGCCATTTATAAGCTCATCTAAGTAATTATGCACCAGACTAGAAGATCCCATATTAATTTAGACATTTTTTTTTTAAAGAACAGATGGTATATCCTTCAAAATATATACAAATATTAACAACTTCACAAACAAACAACCTCAATATTTTTCTTAATGGACTAGATAATAAACTTATAAATGAATCATCTTATACTCATCATTTAATGACTAACTTATAAATTACACAAACATCAAAACTTTAACCAAGTCAGACATATATGCATCACATGAAGCTCATATAATTTTTCTTGCTATACTAATGCACCAATTTACTATTCATTTGGTCATTTTTCTATGCATTAACCAAATGTAATCATATGTATACTTTATTCAAGGCCTAACTCTTATCATTTTTGTTTTACCACTTTACAAGCATATAACCTTTTAAAGAACTAAACCAATATACATATATATTAACCATAATTTTCACATCATGTTAATCATATAATAAACATATCTCAACTAATATATATATATATATCAAACCAATACAAATACATTATACCTATATAAATACAAATGCCGAAATATTATTCAAATTCTTTTATTACCTAAGTTCATCATTTAATTGATTGCCATTTAATTCAAGACGTAATCATTATCACATATAACACATTCATGCATCATTAATCTAACATATGAAATGACTTAACTCAAATAACATACTTAATTACCTTATTATCAAACATATACTAAACCTTGTCAAAACATTTCAAACATATTTCACACCTGCATATATATATATATATTTATATTAGCCGAACAACCCAACCACATTCAAATTCACCAACCATTTAAAAATCATACCATACATAATTCAATCATTAACTCTACTTCCAAATTAGACTAAACACAATTGTTGAACACATAATTTAAAACATTAACACACCATACCAAGCCTATTGCACAAAGAACCATAGCCAAATTTGCACATAATTACTTAATATATTAGCCATCTTCACATGGCTTTATTTTTTTTTTCATACCCCAAAATTCATTATGTCCAAACACACTCCAGCCTATACATGCCATAGTCCCAAAATGTAACTTTATAAAATACCGAAGATGGTCGATAGTGTGATAAGCTTCTCTGACGATTCCCGAGCTCGTAACTTGAATTCAAAATCTATAAAACAAAAAAAAACAAACATATACACAGAGAGTAAGCTTTTTATAACTTAGTAAGTCATAAGCAAATGAACATTCCATTAATATTATCAATTTAATTAAATCAAACTAAATTATAATATCATAACACATTAGGTCCAATGTATAAAATTTATGTTATACATATATACCTATATATATATAATCACTCCCAAATAATCACCTTGGCTGAATGCTCATGTAGCCCAAATTATCATTATTATTTTTTTAACTTCCATAACCAAATAGTCATCGTAATCTAGTTCACATACTCATAAATATATAACCTCATGTGCTACAGCATAGTTTCATATCCATATATTAAACATGAAGCTAAATACATATATTCATGCATGCATATAACTAAGTTTCATTTCAATAATAATCTCAAGGTCAAATATACTTACCTTATTTTAAGTAAATAACAAGCCAATTCGTACCTGACATTTAGCTCGTCAAATAAATTCGGACACAACTTATCTTTGCCCGATGAACCATTCTGAATTGGATAGGACACTCAGATAATCACACATACCGTACAATGCCAATGTCCCAGACGTGGTCTTACATGTAATCACATATCGAAGCCACTGTCCTAGATAGGGTCTTACTTGCACACACATATCAGAATCACATATCAATGCCATGGTCTTACTCGCACACATATATCAGAATTCTATGTCATGCCATACGTATCCTAACTATTCCTACGGTTCATACAGGGCTTTTGAACGTCGTAACTCAGTTGAAACGAATTCGGAAACATTGTATATCAAACTCCTTCACATTTGGCTTTAACGTACATGAAATCATATATCGTACAAATCGCACTTGTATCATGAAATTAAAATCAATTTCTCTATTAAAATTCATAGCTCATAATCATATATAAATACAATCAATCTACATATATTCGACCAAGTGTAACATGAGCATCAATTTACTTTTATAATATATTCAATAGTTGATACACAAATAACAAAGCCACTTACTAAATTTGCATCAAATCCTCTTGTTTAGTAGAAACATAAAATACTACTCATATAGTCAACTTCTGTAACCTTGGCCGAATATAAAATTTGCATTTTATTTATGCTTATTTCAAAGATCACTTTTAACTTTACTAAATCCCAATCCCAACATATAATTTCACTTAAACTAGTTCCGAATATTAACTTTAATTTACATTCACTTAATAAATATCACAAATGTGTATTTATACATATAATACAATATCCATTCATTCAATACTTTAAATTACCAAGACCAAATCTACATGCCAATTTTCCTTATCTTGCAATGTAACAAATTTCACAGACAAAGCCAAATAGTTGAATATATATTTGGCTATACACATATAATTATACTATCATAACATTTCAGCATATATATATATATATATATATATGTACACGAGATGACTAGTCGACAACTTTCGTTTTTCCTCGATCCAAACCCGATTTTTTTGATTCTTGATCTAAACATATTTAAATTAAACTCATTCAAACATATTTTCATTCGATTTATTCCAAAAACACATAAATAGGTAAATTACCATTTACCCCTAACATTTACAATTTTTACAATTTAGTCCCTATTACACAAAACACAAAATATATAAAATTTCAATATACTCATGTTGGCTGAATTTTACCCACACTCATACAAGTCCATATATTTCATCAATTTCACATTTTAGTCCCTCAAACTTTTATTTTTGCAATTAAGTCCTAATTACTTAAAATCATAAAAAAATTCCCATACAAAATATATTAACCCAAAATATATCCTCCATATTTCATCATCAAACAACAAAAATCACAAACTCTCGTCAATGACATAACTCAAAATATTCATCAAAATTAAAAATTTAAGCATGGGTTTAGTAGTATACGAAGCAACGATCTCAAAAACGTAAAAATAATCAAAAACCGAATAACACTCATACCATGATTGAGCTTTAAAGGTGGCCGAACCCTAGCTTCCAATGTTTCTTTTTCTTTTGTTTAGTTTCGGCAATGGAGAAAGATAATGGACAAAATAATTTGACTATGTTATAATATGATATTTTATAACTTATTTTTCAATTTACCTTTTTAACCATTATTATAAATTATTCTTTCATATAAACAATGTCCATTGCCATCCACTTTTCTTTTAATGGGCTTATTGCAACATAAATGCTCCAATTTAGAAAGCCACTAACAATTTGACCCTTATACTTTAAACTAACCAAATTTTAAATTTACGCGATTAAGTCCTTTTATTTAATCGGACATTCAAACAATAAAATTAAACCATGAAAATTTCACAGATATAAATTCACACATAATGAGCACAAAAAAATAATTTTAAAATATTTTTTTGACTCGAATTCGTGGTCCCGAAACCACCGTTCTGATTAGGGTCTAAATCGGGCTGTTATAGGGTTAGTATGCGCGTTTGTATGGGATTTGCACTTCGGTGCCTCTATTTGTAATTTGGTGCCACTGTTTGCACTTTGGTGCCTCTGATCGCATATTCGTGCCTCTGTCTGTACTTTGATGCCTTTGTTATGCATTTATAATGCCTCTGGTGTAGTGTAGTTACCTGAGTATCCTAGTCAAGTTACTAGTTCATTAGGCTAAATGTTAATGTATAGTTGACTTGTGGATTTAAATGTTAATGCATATTCAATATATTTAAAAGTGTTAAATGTTCAATGAAATATTTGTTTATATATGAGCACATCTATATTGATGATATGCTGATTATGGCATTGATAAGTTATTTGCGATGAGGATTATCATGTTATACGTTGATATGTGATCATGAACTAATGAGATTTCTGACTGTGTATTTGGCTATCAGGAATTGTATGTTTTCTCTTTATATTTTTTATGACAATTAAGGTAAGTTTAGTTTGATGATCTAAACTATGAACTTACTAAGCTTCTTAAGCTTACTTGTTCTGTTTATGTTCTTTTTAGTTGTCTAAGTTGCAGACTGACTAGACGAATCAGAAGAAGCTCACACTATCTAGCTATTTAGTAATTGTTATATTTCATTTTGGGATGTGGCATGTATATATATAGGTGTTTTGTTGCGAATATGTAAATGTTATTCTATAAAGGTTATGTTAGTGAAATTGTTATTTTGAAGGTATGTATTTGATGTACTTAGGTTGTAAGCCTTAAGACTATGTTTTAGGTCATGATGCCTATAATGATAACTTGATGACGGTGCTCATGTTTGTGTCATTTTGGTTGAAGTTTGATTATGGATAGGTGGTAAATGTCATGTGTTCTTTTTAGCTTGGTTATTTGAATTAATAATCTTTGATTGCGGTGCCTTTGAATGACGTATTGGTTAGATATAATATGGATGAAATTTTAGCATGTAATTGATGATTTGAATGTGTTTTTGAACCTAAGAATTGATATAGATATGGTATGTCTTGTTGTGCAAGGAATGGTGTATGAGATTGCTTGGTTTAGGGGTAAAAAATGGTGCACACGACTTGGGAAACGAGTTGTCACATGACCATGTGCCACATACTGTCACCACGCACGACCATGTGTAATTATTGATTTTAGGTGCAGTATCCAGACAACCTTGCACATGGTCCGCGACATGGCCGTGTGAGCCAAAACAGATTGTGACACGATCTAGCACACGGCTTACGGCACAACCATGTGACCTAACTTTGAATTCACACATGGTCTAGCGCACGACTTGTGACACGATCGTGTGACCCTATTTCGAATATTCACACGAGCGGACACACGGAGTGGGACACGATCGTGTGTCCGGACTTTGAATGTCCACACAGTCTTGGCTTAGTCACACGGTCGTGTGACCCCTGTTTTGAAAACTTGTAAATTTTTATAAAATTTTCTATTTTGTTTTGATTTGATCCTGGATCGTCCTCAAATTATTTTTAAGGCCCCATAAGCCCATCTTAAGGCCCATAAGTGTATTTATATCATGAATTAGTGTATTTGTTATATGTTATAAATTATTTGTATAATTGTTCTAAAATGAAATGAAATGTTTTATTTTTCTCAACAACACCTCGTAACTCTAATTCGGTAATGGAGACGGGTTAAGGATATTACAAGTGTTACAGACAACCCCATGTTTGCAATGTCTTATTTTTTACTACCCACTTCTTTTTGTAAATAACTTGAAATAGTTATTGCTAGATTTTGGTGATAGAAGAAAATTGGATGAAAGGGTTTACATTGGTGTTCTTGGAACTCACTATGTATTCTGAAAGGGGATAGAGGTATGGATTTTTGAGATCTAATCTATTATTAAAGCAGGGATAGCAACTGATGGAAACTCCAGACTCTTTTAACTGCCAGATTACTTCAAGCAAAGTATTATTATGGGTCTAACTTTTTAGATGCCCCATTGGGTTCTAAACTTTCTCTAATTTGGAGAAGTATATGGTGTTCGAAAGCTTTGCTAAAATTTGGTCTTGGGTGGAGGATTGGTTAAGGGTTATCAAATTTCGATATGGGAGGATTATTGGCTACTGGGAGGAGTGGAGCACGAGTTAGTTCGAGTAGAGTTGAGGGATTGGAGTATGTGAATGATTTGATTATCCTAAATCCAATTGATGGGATAGACAACTAATCAATTCAACATTTTCTGTGGAAGAAGGAAATAAGATTGTAAGTATCCCTCTTCCTACTACAAATCAATTAGATAAAACTATTTGGATTAGAGAAAATTCGAGTACTTATTTTGTCAAAACTGGTTATAAAGCCCTTTTAGAGTTTGAGTAATTTGGAGCAGTTCAATTTTAAGCAAATTTGGAGTTTAATGTGCCTTGCAAAAATTCACATTTTACTATAGAGATTTGCTAACAATTTGCATTTCAGAAGAATTATGCACAAAAATAATTGCTCGCGCTGTCAAGATTGTAGTGAATCGACTGTTCATGTTGCGCGAGACTACACGTTTGCTATGCAAGTATGGTCAAAGTTAAATTATCGGTGGCCAAGTTATGTTGCAGATTTGAATTTTAACAAATGGTTAAACTGGTTATTCGTAAATCCTGCCAGTAATACTAAAAAGGAAATCGCCATTACAATATGGGCAATCTAGTTTGCCCGCAACAAGCTACTACATTAAAGAAAAAGGCAAAGTGCGGAGGAGGTTATTACCTTTATTTAGGGATATGGTAAGGATTATAGGGAGATGACTGGTATGTTGAAGCATCCCAAACCTCGAGCCCTAATTAAATGGGAGCCTCTGCCTATGAATTGGGTTAAAGTGAATGTGGACACTGGGTTCTTTGAGGCAAATAATCGCGTAGTACCAGGGTTTCTAATTAGGAATGATGATGGAAATTTAATGGGTTTGAGATTCAAAATGCATAACTTGGTTAGGACGGTGGTGCTGGCCGAAGCAATGGCTATTTTGCATGGTCTTCAGTTTACGAGGGATATGGGTTTCTCGAGAGTAATCTCGGAAAGTGATTAAAAAGTTATTAGGAATCTCCAAGCATCTATGGAGGATTATTCAGAGATGAGGCTGATTACTTGGGATGTAAAGATTCTGGCAGGGGCAAAGCCAGAGCAATTTTATAGGGGGTGAAATTTTAATTTTTTATAGTCTATATCTTTATAATTTTTAAAGGATTAAATTGAATTTTTATAATTTTAAGGGGGCCAAAGTATAATTTTACCTTTACTAATTTAAAATTTTTAAAAAATATCAAGGGCCTAAAATTACAATTTTACATTTTAGGGGGGCCAGGGCCCATGCCAGCCCCCCTAGGATTCGCCCTTGGATTCTGGCAATGGGTTTCACATGTTGTCATTTCAAATTCATCATGAGAGAAGGAAATACATCGGTGCATGCTATGGCATCCAAAGGAATGAAGCACTCGGAGGATTCCTTCTGGGTAGAGGATGTTCCGCTTCGGGTTTTGGAACTGACTGATCTAGACTGTCGTTTCCACCAAATGCCATAGTTGCCTTCGCATCTGTTCGAAGTTTTCGGTTGAGAATGTTTGTCACTCTAAGCGTCAAATCTCAACTCTCTTCCTCTGATTAGTGGCTCCGAATGTCAATTTTGGGAAAGTTTTTAGCCGTTTTGGGTTGCTGGTCACTGAAGGGTTTGGAAGAAGCTTCTAGATGTGTTTTTGTGCTTTCCTTTGTTATTTTACTGTTTCTAATTTGTTTTCCTATCTAACTTTTTGTTGGGTGTTGTTTTGCTTTTGTTTGGTTTGGGTTTTGTCTTAACATTTATTGTGTTTGGGTTTTATTTGTTATTTGTTTTGGACTTCCAGGTCTAGTTGAATCAAATGGACCGTATTTCTCAAAAAATTTTATTTAATGCTATTAAAAACAATTTAAAAGTGTTTAAATCAGCTTAAATTTGGTTCTTTAAATTTGTCTAAAAATTATTTAATTTTTAAATATATTCTTAAAGCTACTAAAATATATTTTTAAATATATTCTTAAACAATTTAAGTATATTAAAAAGACAGAAGGCATTCAAATTATGCCAAATGTTATAAATATGTAGTGTCAATACTAGTTTTTTTTTTTTTAAAGAAAATTCATTAGCTCTATGAATGAGACCATAGAGTTCGGAAAAAAGAAAAAAGAAATTAGATATTGTAATCTTTCCATCACAATTTTTAAAAACAACAAATAAATATACCCACAAAATAGATCTATAAACTAAAAAGAAAAAGACATGCAAAATAAATAAGTAGATCAAACAAAAAGAGAAAGTTAATGGAAACGAAAAAAAAAATGGACAGTAACTAATCCAAATACTAGCACCGTGGCTAAACGAAATAAGGGAAAAAAGTATATTGATCGGAGAAAAAAAAGTTTTTGTGAATACTATTATTTAACTAAAATCTTGTAAATATATATCATAGGAAAGAAAAAAAACAAATATCATAAACATAAAACAATAATTTTTTTAAATAAGCATTAAATTAAACATTTATTCAGTTCTCAATAATAATAATAATAATAATAATAATAATAATAATAAGTAGTAAATCACTTATCTAGAAACTAAGGAAATTATTTCAAAGACCTTAATTTTTTTCGTAATTATAAGTAAAAGGTCCAAATCTAACACCAATTTTCCCGTTACAATGCTTTGAAAAACCAAATAAACTAGAAAACAAACCCTCAAAGCCGAAGTCATTAATTATAAAACAGGGCGAACAATGACATCATCCAGAACAGGACCGCAGATATGGCCATAATCATCCAACTTTGTATGGTAATAGGCACTGAAAAAAGTAATCCTGGTCCTAGCAGAGATGGCTTGGAATCTAAAACTTGCAGTCTTGAATCTACCTTTCCCTTGAGATACGTATGGGACCTGGAGAGTTTGCTTGCCTGCAAATGCTTGAACCATCATGGATCCATGGCAGCCGTTCTTGGCATCTCCGACAGTGAATGTGAGAGTGTAGAATTTGTTGGGAACGGTTCTGATGATTTGGGCAATGGCACTCTCTCTTCCGGCAACCAGTTCGACAGCGAAGAGTCCCGAAGGAACGGAGAAGTGCTTTTTGTCAATGTATTTTACTGGTTTTAGGGACTCAATTATCCAGCCAACGAGTGGGGAGATTCTGTCTAGCTTCTTTGGAGGCAGAAGGACCCCTGTTGAGAAGTTCTTGAAGGTATGGGGACCAGTCTCAAATCCACCATTTTTAACAAGGTTACCTGCTTTCAGTGGAGGCAGTATGTTAATACTGGGGTCAAGTTAAAAAATAATATAAATATATAAAGAAGAAACAATATTTTACCATAACAATAGATTTTAATATATAAACAATCAAATTAAAATAAGTAGTATTTCGATATTATAATGGATTTAAACATAAAAACAATCTATTTAAAAGAATCAATTTTTTCTAAAAATTATAAATATATTAAACTTTGAAATACTTGCCTATATTTTTGAGAAGTTAATGGTATATCTACAATGGGTTAAAATTAAAATGTAAAAATTTTAAACCTCGTCCCGGGCCTCTACTAGGCTCCCCCATTGCCTGCTTTCAAAGATTAAAACCATAATTAAAACGACCCCCAGCAATATTGTTTCAACAGTACTGCACCGTCGATCGGAGCATAAGTTAAAAAGTTTGGGGTTGGGGTATAAGTTAATAATTACCTCTGGTATATGTTGCAGGAGGCATTAGTTTTATTGCTATGGCATCCAACAGAGGTCCGCATGCAGGATCTTCTTGAATCCCAGGGTTATGAAATGTGACCCTCACAATTGGAGCTATTGCCTTGAAAGCCAAAGCAATGGTGTCGCCTCCATCAGTGCTATAGAGGGTCTGAATGGAGATGTCGGTGGTCTGACCAGGGACAGAAATCCGCAGCACCTCATCTTGAGCACAAGTCCTTGTGGCACCAAAGGTGAGAGAGTAGATGTACCCTGCTTTCACTTCCACCTTCTGAGAGATGGAAGCCTCGTTGCCAAGCCTCGCAGCATGGGCTCCACGAGGGATGGCAAAGTAAAATCCTCGAGGTTGAGGACCCCCTGACAAAAACTCCACCAACCCCTCTATTTCCCAGCCTGGCAGTGAGTATTTTCCCACTATCACTGTGTTGTTTAGATTCTCTTTTTTGGGTGCTTGTTCAAAGTTACCATTGTTTAAAAATCCTGACCATTGTAACCAAGAGAATAATATAGTTAGTTACACTCGTGGTACAGAACTACAGTGTGTAAAATAGAAGAAGAAGTTAATGTGTTTTAGGTATACTATTTACCATCATGGTATGGCCGCCGAGTGAGTGGAGTAGGAGAGCCATTGCACAGAGAAAAAATGACAGCGAAGCAAATAGAAAGTAGCCAAGCCATTGAGTTGGTGTAGAATTGTTTGAAGTAAAGTAGGCATTGAAAAGGGTCAGCGACTGTTATTTTTATACGCAAAAGTAGAAAGGAGTACGAGGTGAGAAACACAGGATGGGAAGGGGTTAAGGGGTAAGGGTACCATGTTAAAGTGGCACCAATTTAGCCGTAAGAGGTGTTGCTTTGTCTCTCTATTTGAAAACCTAAGTTTCAATTATTGTACGCTTGCATGGATGCGTTGGACCTCATATGATATGTTTTTTTCTTAAAGAAATAATGTATTAAGAGTTTGATTTTATTTTATTTTTTATTAAAAAATAAGTAAATTAATCTATATATATTAATAAAAAAGTAAATCAATCATTTAGTTAAAAAAATTATCCATTTATATTATTAAAAATTAGTCCATATACCTTAGCATAAATTACATGCGGCACATCATATGTCATTACTTAGTAATTCTTTCAACCATGTCAATTTTTAACAATACAAATAAATTAAATTTTTGACAAAAATAATTAATTTACTCTTTAATCTAATACACCGAAATTAATTTACTCATTCTTTTAATAAAAAATAAAATACAACTTAATTCTTAATATTTTTCTCATAATTCAATTTTGTTTCGAACATTACACAAATTCTTAAATAGAGTAGAAAATGCAATAACCAAAATTCGAACCCTAAAGCTTAAAAAGTCAGTTTAGTATTATTATTAAAGGAATCACTTACTCCTTAAGAATAGTGAAAAATTAGTATTTGTTTACATCGGGTGCACATGTACGTGGGATTATGGCGGGATGATTCCATTCTCGCATTTGAAAAACCAATAAAATGGAATTTGATTAATCCAAATATAAAGTAAGCAGTACAGGTTTTCGTACAAGCTTTGACTTTTTGTAAGCCATGTGCCGATCTCCGAGCTCCCGTAAGCCCACACTAATGATTTCTTTTGTTTATCCAATTAAACTGTTATTTTTTTTCCGATAAATGGAACTCTTAAGATTTATACACATTATTTAGATTGGTGGCATCAATTAACTTATATAAAATAAATATAAAAATTGATTGAAGGTCAAATCATGTTATTTTTGTTTACGATTCAGTCAGTGATATTAGTTTAATCAAATTTTCAATGAAATAATAAATAAACTATGCTAACTACAATAAAAGAGTAATAATTAACCTCCATATTTAAATGATGAAGATTCAATTTTTCTCGCCCTCCTAATTTATATTGTATAGAAAATAATTAATAAATTATTAAATATGTGATTTTTGTTATAAATATTTTATTATTAAAGATTATAAATTTATATTTGACGACTTTTTTTTAAATAAATTCCAGTCGAGCTAATCATTGAAAATAAATACATTAATTAAGCCTCCAGCATAGAAAGGAGTCCACATCCATTAATTAAAATCATGAAAAAGACCCTCGAGGAACTGCAACAGACATAAGCGCACCATCATTATCCCTTGGAAAATAACAATTTTCCTTTCATCCCACACTCCCAAAACTAAATCCATTCATTTCCACTACAAGTTTCCATTTCTTGCGTACAAACTTAGTAAGGCCATTCTAGAACTATGACCCAACAACTTCATCCTCTTCTTTAACATCTCTCATAAGATTATCTTGAGCCTTCAGATTCACCATCGCCGCCAGGTCTCTTCGTCCAAGATTCAAACTTTCACCCCTTACCCATCCTTCCTAAGCGAGAGCATGAGCAGATGCATTAGCTGGTCAGGGAATGAAGGTAAACCAGACCTCACTAAACTTTCTCTTTTCATATTTTATGTCTTGAATATAGGCACCAATTTCCAATCTATCCATAGAACCTGATTTAGCTTTCTTTATCACAGTTAAGGAGTCACCTTCAACTACCACCTCTCCTAAACCCATCTCTACCCCAAACTTGAGAGCCTAAAGGCATGCAAGGGCTTCAGTCACGAAAATAAATGGTACATACTTATTGAAAATGACCCTTATACATATTATTCTAGATCTGTCGTCTCTAATAACTAACCCCGAGTATGATTTTGCGATGTGAACCTTAAAAGCCACATTAAAATTTATTTTCAAGAAAAGAGCCTCTAGCGGCCTCCACCTATCACATCCCACCTTCGAAACATGTAATCTTTCCTCCAACTCATTTAGCTATTGTAAATAGGATGAGATCTGACTCACCATTTGTTTTGCCAAGATGAACACTTTATCATGGACCCACTTGTTCCTTGCTGACCAGAAAAACTAGATCGCACACACAACCTGTCTACAAGCATTCTTCGTTAAGTCATTAAATAGTTATTGTGGCCAATCCTGAAAGCATAAGTTACCCTTCTAACCTTCCCATCTAATCTCCAATAGATTCTAGAGCTCAGTAGCAAAAGAACTATAACACTCCTTACCTCTATCCAACGCCGGGACAGGGTACGAGGCGTTACCTTACTTAAACACATACCAATATTCAGTTCCGGTTCCTCAAACTTTGTTCTAAATTAAAACTTTTCAAATGTTGTCTTACGGTCCTTAATGTTGACCTACGAGCCTCAAAACATGGTTTGAGAACAATCTGGGACCATTCCGGGTGCTTAGAAAAATTTCAACAAAAACTACTAAAAACAGGGCACACGCCCGTGTGGATAGGCTACACGCCCATGTGGCCCCTAGACATGGCCGTGCTAATGACCCGTGTGATTCACATAGCCTAAGCACTTAGGGACACGTCCGTGCCCTTCGTCCGTGTGGATTTATTTTCTAACTTCGAACCTATAGGGGTTTTCACACGGCCTGGCACACGCCCATGTGCTCAGCTTGTTTCCCTTACACGGCCATGACACGCCCGTGTCGCAGTCCATGTGCAAAAACCTTGACATTCTATTTTTGACATCAGCAACTATTTAAGGTCACACGGCCATGGCACACGCCCGTATACTAGGCCGTGTCTTCTACACAGTTGAGATACATGGTTGTGTCTCAGCCCGTGTGTTTACTACTAGGCATTTAATTTTGTCAATTTAAGATGCAAGGGACACATGGCCTAACCACACGCCCGTGGGACAGACTGTGTGTCACACACGGCCTAGACACACGTTCATGTGTCTACCCGTGTGGACAAGAATAAGGCTATTTACTAAGCCTTTTGCCACCCTGAAACAAAATCACATACAAACCAAAACATAACAAGTCCCCAATACTCAACCAATGACCATAATTTTGCATCCACACCTATTTACATAACCAACCCAACCATGCATTCATACTATCACTTCTAGTACATACATTCATCCATGCCAATTACTCATTCTTGAAAACATTAACATTTGCATTTATAAACTAATAGCAAATTTTAGCCAATATCCATGACCTTACACAAAATGAATCCAAGTCAATGACATGCTAACCTATGTGTCACCACAACAATATGACACTTGACAAAAGAATAAGTCCCTATGTATGCCATATTCAAAACATTAAAACTAACTATACTAAGTGCTTCTTTCGATAGTGTGATCGTTGCCTCCAACGTCTTTTAATCCACGAGCTAAGTAGGCGGCACTAGAAGAAAATGGAAAGGAGAGGGATAAGCATAAAGCTTAGTAAGTTGCAAGTAAATAAAAGATAACAATTTACCATGCTATAACGTGCTCTTAATACATCACAATTTGTGCATGCTATAGAAGAATGGCTACGAGCATTACTCATTTTCATCTTTTACTAATCATACAACATAATTTCAAGCTCACATTTCATATATTTCATATAGGTACCTACACCACTCACAAGGTCATCATAATATCTCTCGATCTTGATACAAATTTTAAATTTCCCGTTGAACTATTTAGAATACAAAGGGACATTCAGCAAGCCTCATATAAAGGGTATCATGCCAATGCTATGCCCCAGACATGGTCTTACACTAACTCACATGTCAAGTCGATGCCATGTCCCAGACATGGTCTTAAACTAACTCTCGTGTATCGATGCAGACGCTATGTTCCAGATATGGTCTTACACGGGCTCTCCTCTATCCGTGCTGATGCCATGTCCCAGACATGGTCTTACATTGACACATGTCCAAACTGATGCCATGTCTCAGACATGGTCTTACACTGGCTTGCATGTCGAGGCCGATGCCATGTCGCAGACATGGTTTTACACTATAACTCGTATCGGTGTCAATGCCATGTCCCAGACAGGGTCTTACATTGATAGATAATGGGGTTGATACCATGTCCTAGACATGGTCTTACACTAGCACTCGTATCGACCTTAGTATTACAACATGAATGTCTAGTTTATGCTTAAGGTTCAATCGGGTTCTATCACATAGGTTCTCATTATTTCATTACTAAAAATCATAATTTATCAATTCATACTCAATGAATGTTCTCATGCATAAATCATATACACAATTAATGATTTTATGCCAAATCAATAATTTCATGTATAATTATAGTAAAGTTGTATTATTTACCTACAACTTACCTCGGTATACAAAATGTAGACGGATAATTTGGTTTAATCCGTTAGCTTGGCTTTCCCTCGGTCAAGGTTTGGGTTTCACACTTCTTGATCTAAAATGAATAAAAATTCACTAATTTAATCACTATATCAACTAAAACAATCCAAAATTCATAATTTGGCAAAATAACCATTTTGCTCCTAGACTTTCGCATGACCATTTTACCATTAGGCTCAGAAATTGATTTTTATCGAATTTCCTTAATAACCAAGCCTAACCGAATCTTTTTCACTCTTATGGCAGCCCATAATTTCCATTATTTCATACAATTGCTACACAATTTACCAACTTTACAGCTAGGTCCATTTTAGGTGTTTTCTATGAACACCCTTTCACAAAAGTTGTTTATTTAACAACCTACATTTATTTTCCTTCATAAAATTCCAACAAACCACACAAGTGTTTTCATGGAAAAATTTTAAACTCTTAACCATTTTGCAAAATAGCCCCCTTATATGAAGCTTTACGGGTCCCAAAAGTACAAAAATTTATCAAGAAAACCATCAAAATCACTTACTTGTTTGAGAACCAAATGGCTGAGATTTTTTAGCTTCGAAAACCCCCCACTTTGCTGATAATTTTGGTGGTTTGAAGAAGAAGAATGAAAAGATGACAACTTTCTTCTTTTGTTTTATTTTATTACCTAATAAGTCACGTAACACCACTTATTTTGACTTTTCAATTTCTTTTGTCTCCTATGGCCTGCCATACTTCTTATTAGGGGTCTATTTCCTCTTTAAAAAACCCTTAATTTTGGTTATCTAGCTTTTGACACCTTTTTCTAATAAAACAAACTTTTGGCCTTTATGTGATTTAGTCCTTTTTCGAAATTAAGCCCTCAATCATGTAAATTAATTCACCAAAAATTTTCATGCACCCTTATAAAAATGCTATAACACATAAAATAATATTAGAAATAATTTCTCTGACCTCGGGTTAGTGGTTCTGAAACCACTTTTCTGACTAAACCCAAATTTGAGCTGTTACAATTCTCCCCCTTAGGAATTTTTGTCCTCGAAAATCTTACCTATGAATAGGTTCAGGTATTGATCTCTAATAGTCTCCTCGGTTTCCCATGTGGCTTCCTCGATTCCATGTCTATACCTTAATACTTTTACAAGTGCTAAGCTTTTATTCCTTAATATCTTGACTTCTCGATCCAAAATCTTAACCAGTTCTTCACCGTAAGTCATATCCAGACTTATTTCAATCTCTGCTGGTGAAATCACGTGTGAGGGGTCAGAAAAATAGTGACGCAACATCGATACGTGGAACACATCATGGGTTTTCTCTAGCTCACGAGGCAAAGCTAATCGATATGCCACCGGTCCAATTCTCTCAGTCACCTCATAAGGCCCAATAAATCGTGGACTTAATTTACCTTTCCTATTGAATCTAAAGACCTTTTTCCACGAGGGCACTTTCAAGAACACTCTATCCCCAACTTGATACTCAATCTTTTTTCGTTTTAAATCTACGTAGGATTTCTGTCTGTCCGAAGCAGCTTTCAAGCACTCACGAATCACATTAACTTTCTCTTCAGTCTCTTTGACTAAATCGACCCCACGTATCTGATTCTCTTTAAGTTCTGACCAATACAAGGGTGTTCAGCACTTGCGCCCATACAAAGCCTCATAAGGCACCATTTTCAGACTTGACTGATAACTATTGTTGTAGGCGAATTCAACCAGTGGTAAGTATTTTTCCCAACTGCCTTGGAACTCAAGAAGACAACACCGTAACATGTCTTCAAGAATCAAAATCACCCTTTTTGATTGACTGTTGGTCTGCGGGTTGAAAGCCGTGCTAAAATTCAATTTTGTCCCTAAAGCTTCTTGTAGCTTCTTCCAAAACCGTGACGTAAACCTCGGGTCTCTATCTAAAATGATTGACAAAGGTACTCCATGAAGTCTCATAATCTTAAAAATATATAAATCGACTAGTTTCTCAAGTGAGAAATCAATACACACTAGTATAAAGTGAGCCAACTTTGTTAGTCCATCCACAATGAACCATATGACATCTCTCTTCTTTTACGACAAAGGCAACCCTGATACGAAGTCCATGGTAACTCGGTCTCATTTCCACTCGGAAACCATCACCGGTTGAAGTAAACCCAAAGGAACATGGTGTTTAGCTTTTACTTGTTGGCAAATTAGGCATTTAGAGACAAACTCCAAAATGTCTCTTTTCATTCTCGACCACCAATACATTTTCTTTAAGGCGTTATAGATTTTCACACTGCCAGAGTGAATAGATAAACGACTACCATGTGCCTCTCGCAAAATCCTCTAAATAAGCTCATCATCCTTGGGTACATAGATTCTGTCTCGGTACATCAAACAACCGTCAACACCAACTCTGAAATCTGATTCATTACTCGTCTCACACTGAGTCAATCTGGCTTGCAATTCCTTGTCACTTTTCTGAGCTTCGACAATCTCTTGCAGAAACATCGGTCTGGCTCTCAACTCAACTAAAATTGACCCATCCTTGGTTACAGACAACTGAGTATCCATAGCCCTCAAGGTAAACAATGATTTCCTACTCAATGCGTCGGCAACCACATTTACCTTTTTAGGGTGATAGTCAATTATCAACTCGTAGTCCTTTATTAACTCTAACCACCTCCGTTGCTGTAGTTTCAATTCCTTTTGTGTCATCAAGTACTTTAGACTCTTATGATCAGTGAATATCTAGCATTTCTCACCATACAAGTGGTGTCTCCAAATCTTCAATGCAAACACGATGGCAGCAAGCTCCAAGTTGCGTGTCAGGTAGTTTTTCTCATGTGGCTTCAGCTATCTCGAGGTGTAGGCTATCACCTTACCTTCTTGCATGAGTACACATCCTAATCCGTTCAAGGAAGCTCGCTATACATGAAAAATTCTTTTTTCGATTCTGGTTGCACTAAAATCGAGGCTTCCATTCACAAAGCTTTTAGTTTCTCAAAACTCTGCTAGCATTTTTCTGTCCATTTGAGCTTGACATCTTTTTATAGTAGTCTCGTCATCGGAGTAGCAATCATGAAGAAACCTTTAACAAACTGCCTACAGTATCCTGTTAGGCCTAAGAAGCTTCTAATTTTTGACACATTTCTTGGTAGTTTCCACTCAACAATAGCCGAGATCTTGCTCAGGTCAACTCTAATCCCATCTCCTGACACAATGTGTCTTAAGAACTCGACCTCTCGTAACCAAAATTCACTTTTGTTGAACTTGACATACCACTGATTATCTCTCAAGGTTTGCAATACAGTTCTCAAATGTTCTGTATGCTCACTTTCGTCACAAGAATAAATGAGGATATCATCAATAAAGACGACGACGAACTTGTCCAAGTACGGTCGGAAAATGCGATTCATTAAGTCCATAAATACCGTAGGAGTATTTGTCAAGCCAAAAAGCATGACGAGGAACTCATAGTGGCCGTACCTCGTTCGAAAGGTAGTTTTCGGCACATCTTGTTCCTTGACTCTCAGCTGGTAATAACCTGACCTTAAGTCTATTTTTTGGAAAATACAGTAACCCCCTTTAATTGATCGAATAAGTCATCGATTCTAGACAAAGGGTACTTATTCTTCATGGTAACCTTGTTAAGTTGTCGGTAGTTTATGCATAACCTCATTGAATCATCCTTTTTCTTCACAAATAATATCGGTGCACCCCATGGAGAATAGCTCGGTCTCGCAAAACCTTTATCCGTTAATTCTTGCAACTGAACTTTTAATTCCTTTAACTCTGATAGGGCCATCCTATACGGGGCAATTGATATAGGTGACGTACTAGGGACCAACTCGATAGCAAACTCAACTTCCCTAGTTGGAGGTAATCTAGGTAATTCTTTCGGAAACATGCTCGGGTACTCACACACCACTGGCACTGTCTCAATCTTTAATTTCGACACTTGTGTATTCAACAAAAAAGCAAGATACGACTCATACCCTTTTCTCAAGTACCTTTGGGCTGTCATACATGACATCACTACCGGCAAGCCATCCGGTTCACCTGATTCAACTCAAAGAGCATCCCTGGTTTCACATTTCAACTCAATGAATTTTCTTCCACAATTTACCACTACATCATGGGCAGTCAACCAATCCATACCAAGGATTATATCAAATTCATCGAACGTTAATAACATTAAGTTAGCCGAAAAACAATGACCTCTAATTGTCAAGGGACAACCCCGACACACTTGGTCAACTAGCACATGCTTGCCTAGTGGGTTAGACACCTTTACCACAAATTCAGTAGACTCAACTAACATTTTCATTTTAGACACCAATTTTATGCAAATATAGGAATGGATAGACCTCGGATCAATCAAAGCTATCACAGGAATATCATAGATAGAAAAGGTACCCGTAATCATATCGAGAGACAAAGCCTCCTCACAGGCACAAATGGTGTAGGTCCTCGCAGGTGCTCTGCCCTCGGACTTCGCAGCGGAATCTCTAGGGACACCTCTGCTACTCGACCCACTACTCGGGTTCTTCTATGGTCTACCTCTCGAAGGACCACTATTTGCCCTCGCATCTTGCTCTTTATCCTTCTCATCCAACTCAGGGCAATTTCAGATAAAGTGGTCTAGTGAACCGCACTTGTAGCAACCTCTTTCATTTCCTCGACACTCACCAAAGTGTCACCCACCATACTACGAGCACTCAGGTCTATTTGGTTGAGCACAACCCACACTCGCAATGGAAGTGGTCTAGGCTTTAGACGTCGTATGCTGCTTATTCTTGTTTTTGCCCGAAAATCCCATTGAAGCATTTGATCGGGTAGTAAACTCTCTAGATCTTTTAGAGGACGACTGATGTGACTTCCCTATTTGTCACTTCTTTGAGTCACGAGACTCAATATCTACTTTCCCCTTCTCTTTGGCCAACTCTTTAGCCTTACATGCTCTATCAATGAGCACTACAAATTCTCTAACTCTAGAATGCCCACAAGAAGCTGACTATCTTCATTCAATCTGTCTTCAAACCTCTTACACATTATGGCTTTTGTAGAGACGCACTCACGCACATACTTGCTGAGCCAAACGAATTCATGCTCATATTCCGTCACTGTCATGCGACCTTACTTTAATTCGAGAAATTCCTTCCTTTTCTGGTATATGAACCTCTGACTGATATACTTTTTACGAAATTCCTCCAGGAAGAATTCCCAAGTTACTCTCTCCGTACAACTGACATAAGAATATTTGGCCACTGATAGTGTAACACCTCTTTCCTGTGTCTGACGTCGGGATGGGGTACGAGGCATTACCATACTTAACTTACTCGAATGTTTAAAATCAAACCATAAAATTTCATTTCTATTTAAAAAAAATTTCCATACATCCTCTTTAAATCCTTATCATGGGCTTGCGAGGCGCAAAACATACATCGAAAGTAGTTCGAAACCAATTCGGGAACTTTCGGGCACTTAAAAAATTTTTCCTCAAAATAGGGTCACACGCCCGTGTGAGGTGGGACATGCCTCTATGGGCAGGCCGTGTGGTCACACATGCCCATGTCCCTAGCCAGTGCGGAACTTATTTTTCAATTTGAACTTGCAGGGGTTTTCACACGGCCTAGCACACATCTGTGTCCTTCACACGGCCATGACATGCCTGCGCCTTAGCCCATGTATGAAAACCTGGACGTTTTGTTTATGACATTAGCATGCAATTTTAGGCACACGACCAAGCCACACGCCCATACGCTAGGCCGTGTCCTCTACACGGTTAGACACATAGCCGTGTCTCTGCCCGTGTGTTTACTACTAGGCATTCAGTTTTGTATAATTTAGATGTAGGGGACACATGGCCTACCAACACGCCCATGGGGTTGACCGTGTGTCATACACGGCCTAGGTACACACCCGTTTGCCTACCCGTATGGACAAATATAGGCTATTTTCCAAGCCCTTTGCCACCTTTAAACTTAACCAAACATAAGGCCAACTTCAATGACACATAATAAGCCATTTATAAACATCAAATACCCAAAACTTTAGGCATTCTCATGTCACAAAATACATACAGTAATCATGCATTCATCACCATTCATCTTTCCTACCTAATTGTGCAATTTCATGCTAGTACCATTGACATTCACTTTGTATAGTTAAACTTAATCAATATTAGCCCATTCCCAAAGGCGATTACAACTTGACTTAAGTAACATCAATAGCCAACACATTTGGCTACCCAAAATGACAAATATCAAAATGACCAAGTTTTCTATACATGCCATACTCAAAATATCTAAGCTATACTATACCAAAATGGATAGCTTGATAGTGTGACTTCGAGCTTCGAATTTTAACGATTCCTGATGTAGCACCCCTAACCCGTACCTGATCGCCGGATTGAGATTAAGGGGGTATTAATGAACTAACCTTTCATTACCACATCCACATAGCCATTAAACACCAATAGAGATCGAACTGAAATTTATACATACATTTAGTTGAATGCCATTTTTGTATGGCTAAATATTTACAATTACTTAACATTGTTATCATCAGCCTAATCTATACGTGCCATATTAAGTTCAAAATATAACAGTACCAAAAAGATCGATAGTGTGACGAACTGCTGACAATCCCTGAGTCGGTGGCCAAAATCAACTATCTATAAAACGGAGAAACAAAACACAGAGTAAGCTATCGTAGGCTTAGTAAGTTTTAAGCATCACAAACAATTAAAGACTTATTGTCAATCAAAACATTCATTTAAATAAACTCATTCTCAATTCATATAGCCTCTTGGCCCAATATACACAAGTACATATAGATATTTCAGCACATACTTTTCTTTACTTAAAGTCCATACGATGAATTTGAATCAAATACTTTCATATACTAACAAACATTGACCAACTAGGTGATTCTCTCATTAGTAGATATAATAATCATTCACACATATGTATCGTTCTTTGATACTAATAATTCACAAGATCATTGGCCGTATGTACACAAGTACACAAAGAAATTTTAGCATATACTTCATTATACAAACATACCATGACCGATTAGGTCATCCACATATTCGCAAATATAATCATCAATCACATTTACATTCTTCTTTAATGCTAATGATTCACTTCGAAACCAACTCACAAATAAGTAGGTATTACGTACCTGAACATCTTAAATGTATCGTACTTACTTGATGGTAGTTTACTGCGAAGATTCAATATCATAATCTTACTTAAATCACCGGCATTAAGCCTGCTACGTTTTAGAACCCAAAATCGATTTCGAGCACAAAGCCTGCAGGACTTTAAACCCGGATATAATACTAGCACGAAGCCTGCGGGACTTTAGCCCGGACACATTTCCAGCAAGAAGCCTGCGGACCTTAAGTCCGGATACATTTCCAGCACGAAGCCTGCGGACCTTAAGTCCGGATACATTTCCAGCATGAAGCCTACAGACCTTAAGTCTGGATACATTTCCATTATCATGCATATTTATTTACATATTAACTCATCTCACATAACATAACACATTAGTAATTCATTTGCTTCATTCGAATACAAGCACAACATGATTACCATCCATTTAAGTTTTGGTTCCATAGTCACATACAAGAACACATATTCGTTTCACTAACCAACTTAATTTCTAATGACCATTCGGCTATAAGCCATATGCACAAATTATTTATCACACAACTTAATTCAAGTAGAACTAATAGGTCACAATTTATCTATTATACACATATCAAGACATCATCAATTATATACTAAAAGTGACTACTCAAAACTTACCTCGGATATACTTGAACGGTTGTGGAACGGCTACTCAATTACTTTCTCTTTTCCCCTATCCAATTTCGATCCTCTTTGCTCTTGGGCTTAATTAAACAAATATAATTTATTGTCAATCAACTAGTCGAGCATTATATCATAGTATATTCGGTTTTCTCACTATTAATTATTCAAAGCCACATTCAGCACATACACTAAATATCATAATTCAAATTTCGTTAAATAATTTCTTTCATAATCGGTATTGGGTGATGTAATAATAATAATTTCTATTTCCTACTTTCATTTAAACACTAAGCAATTTGTATTAATTTGCTCAATAGCTAAAGAACTTATGCCATACACCCCTCGGCTGAAGATGATTTGTTAATACACTCATTAGACACAATTGACAATCCTTATCTCAACTATTTTAAAGTACAAACCAACTATGTCACCAAATCACCATTTAACCAAATTTATGCACAACCGCATATATACATGCGTATATATAATGCATACTTTAATATCATATACTTCTATTTATTTCTCAAATTACACTATAAGTTTCATGACATATAGGTAAGTCCGAATGTTAAATTAATAAACATTTACCATATTACCAATTGTTATTAACCGCTAATGCAGCACACACAAATACATACATACTCATATGCATAAAATCCATCTATGCCTAATCTATAATCCATTCGGCCTTAACTACTTAAACATATAAAAAAACGAAATTTTAATATCCTCTTTCTTGGCCGATTGCATGTATATGCACATAAGGCATAATTCACATTTTTTATTTACTTTATAATACTTTCGGTCTTAGCATTATTTCATTAACAACCCTTAATAAACTTTAAAATTCAATCGCCTCATTTAATACAAATGTTCTATGCATAATATTTCTAATCGAATAATCGTTTATATAATTTAACTATCATGAACACTTCTCCAATTTTTTTAAAAGAAATCTTAAACTCAATATACACATATCATTAACCTAATATTAATTAATTAAGTACTTTAACATATCTCCTTAGCTATCCACCCATTCGGCAAACACCTATATACAATTATTGAAATTTTAGTTTTAATCCTCAAGGACCTTCAATCTCATTAATCAAGCATCAAGATACATTCGGCTATACTTAAACATATTCAAAATTTTACTAAACATTGGAACCAATTTAACAACAAGGACCGAAACTAAATCACAAAACCTCTTCAGAAAAATTATTCAAAACACATTCGGTAATCAACCATTATAAACAACAACATAAATAACAAATTCATTCATCAATCACCTAGCTTAGCCGAATGCATATAACCCCTCATTCTTCAAAGTTTTAACATGAACCAAGAAAAAGACTTTCTAAACAACTCAAAGCATAGGATAGCTTCAATTGATGCATTAAACATACCTTAGATTATCACCAAACTTAACCGATTATGCAAGCCTTCATCTCCTCTTTCATTTTCAGCTTAACAAGAAAGATGAACAAGAAAAAGAAAAAAAAATGTTTTCATGTTCTTTTCTTTTCTTCTTTATTCATCTTTAATTATTTAATTCATTTTATTATATTATTTCTAACCAATTACCAATTTAATATTATAAGAAAATATGAATTAGTGGAAGGCATCATTTCATGGCCGGCCACTCAATATAAATAGGGCAATTTGACATGCAAGCCCATGTTTTTAAACTATGCTACTATTTAATCATAACACATTTACCTAACATACTTTCAAAGTTTCACAATTAAGCCCTTTTAAGTTAAATTCACATTCATATGACAAAATCAATACATCAAAGATTTCACACATGGATTGACACATATAATAGACATAAAAATGAGCATTTAGAAAATTTTTCAACTCGGTTTTGTGGTCCCGAAACCACATTCCGACTAGGGTCAAATTAGGGCTGTCACACCGGAGCTAGCTTGGCAAGACTACGAGGAAAAGTGAAAAGAAAGGGAGTAAGCATAATTGCTTAGTAAGTTGCATGAAATAAAATAGCAACATAAGTTATAGAATAATCATCCAAATAAAGAATCATGAAATATTATATAAATTCTTTACACAATAATATGGCTTACTCATACTCTTTCTTACCAACACATTCATATCATTTTGTATTCTTACTCATGCTTTTCTCACCATCATACTCATATCATTATGTGTTCATTTTTTCATTCTTAGTCATATACACTTGTATCACTCATCACAAAACTTTAGTCTTTCTCATTAAATTCATCACTTGAATACTTTTCTCGTTAAATTACTTAAAATATTGAATGATACCTGAAATGTCATTCTCATTGTAAGATGCCATAGCCATATCCCAGATATGGTTTTACATGAGATTTCAAGTTAATGTCGAAGCCATATCCCAGATATGGTCTTACACGGGATCTCATATCAATGTCGATGCCATGTCCCCGACATGGTTTTACACGAGATCGTAAACTGATGCCGATGCCATTTCCCAGACATGGTCTTACACGGGATCACTCTTAGATGCCAACACCATGTCCCAGACATGGTCTTACAGGGGATCTAAGTCTTGTCTCGATGCCGATGCCATGTCCTAGACATGGTTTTATACGGGACCACATGTCGATGCCAATGCCATGTCCCAAACATGGTCTTACATGGGATCTCAATTCAGTGCCAATGCCATGTCCCAGACATGGTCTTACACGGGACCTATAAAATCTCATGTCATGACTACGATATCCCTCGTATTCTCTAAAATTTAACCGAGATTTCTCTATTATAGCATTATCTTTTCTCCACAGAAATCATATCAATAAATCTCATGACAATAACATGAATTTCATAGAATTAAATCACAATAAATTTTCATAATTCATAACATGAATTTATTACATACAACTTACATCAGATCCAAAATAGGGATGAATGTTCGATTTAATCCACTACCTTGCTTTTTTCTCGATTTCGGTCTAGGCTTCGTGTTTCTTGATCTAAAATGAAAATTTTCACTTATTTAGTACTCACATTGGCTAAATAGCCCAAAATTCATACTTTGGCAAAATTTATAATTTTACCCCTAGACTTTTACATATTTGCAAAATGGTCCTTAGGCTCGTATAGTGAAATGCACTTATTTTATTGGTTATCCAATCCTAGTCAAAACTTATTTGTATTCATAACAGCCCCTATTTCTCATCAATGCACACTTTTACTACAAAATTTCCTACTTTTACAATTTGGTCCCTATTAAGGATTCTCATGAAAAATCACCTAGTAAAAGATGTTTACTACACTTGAAACTTTCATATTCTACCATTAGGCATCAAAATACTTGCATGTCATGCATGGATATATTTTCAAACATAAATCTTAACTCAAATTAGTGGTAGAAATAGCTAAATTAAACTACGAGGATTTCAAAAATATGAAGAGAATTAAAAATGGGGCTAAATTGCACTTACTCGTGAGCTTGAAAATGAAATAAACCCTAACTATGGAGTCCCTTAAGTTTCGGCAGCCTTGGGAAGAAGATGGACACAATTTTGCTTTTTCCCTTTTTATTTCATTAATTAACCAAATGACCAAAATGCCCTTATGCCCTTTCTTTAGAAAATTTTCCTTCCTTTGGCATTTTTGTCCATCATAACATAAAATGGTCTAATTGCTAAATAAGGGCCACTAAGAAATTTTCTCATGCTATTTTATCCTTAAAACTTCTAGAAACTCATATTTTGCAATTTTTGCAATTTAGTCCTAAAGGACAAATTAATCATTATTTCATAAAAATTCCTTCATGGAATTTTCTCCCTGTCATGAAATCATATCATAAACTTAAAAATAATCATGAAATATATTTTTCTACTTTGAATTTGTGGTCTTGAAACCACTATTCCGATTAAGCCCTAATTTGGGCTGTTACAATTCTTCCCCTTATGGATTTTCGTCCCTGAAAATCTTACTGGTGAATAGGTTTAGATATTGGGTTCTCATGTTTTCCTTAAGCTCCCATGTTGCCTCTTCTACCCGATGTCTTTGCCACAATACTTTCACAAGGGCTATACTTTTGTTTCTTAACTGTTTGACTTCTCGAGCCAGAATCTTAACCAGTTCTTCACCATAAGTCATGTCCGATTGAATCTCAATCTCTGTTGGGGTAATCACATGTGAAGGGTCCGATCGATAGCGTTGCAACATGAATACATGGAATACATCATGATCTTTTCCAATTCAGACGGCAAAGCTAGCCGATAAGTTACCAGCCCTATCCTCTCGGTGATCTCATAAGGTCGGATAAAATACGGACTTAGTTTACCTTTTCGGCCAAATCTAATAACCTTTTTCCATGGAGAAACTTTTAAAAGTACTTTATCCCCGACTTGAAACTCAATCTCTTTCTGATTCAAATTTGTATACAACTTTTGCCTGTCAGATGCAGCTTTCAAATAGTCTCGAATCACCTTTACTTTCTCCTTTGTTTCCTTAACTAAATCAACCCTGTGAATCTGATTTTCCTTAAGTTTTATCCAATACAAAGGCATTCGGTAGTGACGCCCATATAATACCTCATAAGGCGCCATTTTTAAACTCGACTGGAAACTATTGTTGTAGGCAAATTCGACCAAAGGTAGGTAGTTTTCCCAACTACCTTGGAATTCCAACACACAACATCTGAGCATATCCTCAAGTACTTGTATCACTCTCTCTGACTGATTGTCAGTCTATGGATGGAAAGCGGTACTAAAGTTTAGCTTTGTACCTAAAGCTTCTTGTAACTTCTTCCAAAATCGTGACGTGAATCTCAAATCTCTTTCTGAAATGATCGATAATGGTACTCTTTGTAGTCTCACAATCTCTAAAATATAAAAGTCAGCTAACTTGTCAAGCAAATAATTTGTACACACTGGTATAAAATAGGCTGACTTTGTAAGTTTGTCGACCACAACCTAAATAACATCTTTCTTTTTCGGTGTTATCGACAAACCCGTCACGAAATCCACGGTAACACGGCCCAATTTCCACTCGGGAACCATGATAGGCTGTAATAAATCGGAGGGTACTTGGTGTTCTGCTTTTACTTGCTGACAAATTAAGCGCTTCGATACAAACTCGGGGATATCTCGTTTCATGTTCGGCCACCAATATCATTTCTTCAAATCATTGTACATCTTGGTACTACCGGGGTGAATGGACAAACGACTACTATGTGATTTATATAGAATTCTTTGAATAAGCTCATCATCCTTTGGTACACAAATTCGGCCTCGAAACTTTACACAACCATCTGAATCGATCTGAAAATCTGAATCGGTACCTGATTCACGCTGAACTTTCTTGGCTTGTAATTCTCTCTCACCTGACTGTGCTTCACAAATATCTTGAATGAACATCGGTTAGCTCTCATTTTTGCTAAAACCGAACCATCATCGGTTAAGGTCAACTGTGTATTCATATCTCTCAAGGCAAATAGCGATTTTCGACTAAGAGTATCGGCAACAACATTTGCTTTCCTTGGGTGGTAGTCAATAAGCAACTCATAATCCTTTAATAACTCAAGCCATCTCCGTTGCTGTAATTTTAAATCTTTTTTGTGTCATTAAGTACTTAAAATTCTTGTGATCAGTGAACACTCGGTACTGCTCACCGTATAAATGGTGCCTCTAAATCTTTAACCCAAATACTATTGCGGCCAACTCTAAGTCATGAGTCGGATAATTCTTTTCATGGGGCTTCAATTGTCTCGAGGCATATGCAATCACCTTGCCGTCTTGCATAACTACGCATCCCAATCCATTTAAGGACGCATCACTATAAATCACGAACTCTTTCTCGGGTTCAGGTTGTACTAGAACAGGAGCTTCAGTCAATAATGTCTTTAATTTCTCGAAACTCTACTGGCAATTTTTTGTCCACTCAAACTTAACATCTTTTTGCAATAAGTTTTTCATTGGAGTAGCGATCATGGAAAATCCTTTGACAAATCTTCGGTAATAGCTGGCCAAACCCAAGAAGCTTCTGACCTTAGCGGTGGCTTCCATTCAACAATTGTCGAGATCTTATTTGGATCAATTCTGATGCCATCGCCCGAAACGATATGGCCCAAAAATCCAACTTCTTTAAGCCAAAATTCACTCTTACTAAATTTGGCATAAAGCTGCTTATCTCGTAGAGTTTGCAAAACCATTCTCAAATGCTCTGCATGTCCGTCCTCATTGCGAGAATAAATTAAGATGTCATCAATAAAGACTACAACGAATTTATCCAAGTATGACCGAAAGATATGGTTCATTAAATCCATAAATATTGCTGGAGCATTATTTAAATCGAATGGCATGACAAGAAATTCATAATGGCCATACCTTGTCCGAAATGCAGTCTTCGACACATCGGACTCCTTAACTCTTAACTGGTAATACATGGATCTCAAGTTTATCTTGGAGAACACTGTGGCTTCTCTCAAAGCTTGGAACTTGAAGAAACCTTAGCTATGGTGTCCTTAGGGATTTTCGGCCAAGGTGGGAGAAGATGGACAACATTTTGGCTTTATTTTCCCTTTTTATTCTTTTTTTTTACCAAATGACCTTAAAACTTTGATTTTTTTATCCATCCATGTCCATTTTTGTCCAAACCAAACTATATTGGTCTAATTACCACATAAGGACTTCTAATTTAAGAACTCATCACAATCAAATCCCTTTAACAATTAAAACACACCTTTTGCAAATTTTGCAAATTAGTCCTAAAAATTAAATTGGACACTTTTATCAACAAAATGTCTTAACCAAATTTTCACACCTTCATTCAATCACATAATAAACCTCAAAACTTCATCGAAATAAATTTTTCTACTTCGGATTCGTGGTTTCGAAACCACTATTCTGTTTAGGCCCTAAAATGGGCTATTACACGTTGAGAGATAAGAAACTGTTTGCTAAATTCAGTAAATGCAAGTTTTGGCACCGAAAAGTTAAATTTTTTGGACACATTGTTTCAGCAGAAGGCATCAGAGTTGATCCGAGTAAGATTTCAGCAATTATTGACTGGAAACTACCAAGAATCGTATCTAAAGCCAGAAGCTTTCTATGATTAGTTGGCTACTATCAACCTTTTGTAAAAGGATTCTCGATGATTGCTACACTAATAACTCGATTTCTACAGAAAGATGTGAAGTTCGAGTGGTCTGACAAATGCCAATAGAGTTTTGAAAAGTTGAAAGTACTGTTAACTGAAGCACCAGTTCTAGTTCAACTAGAGTCGAGTAAAAGGTTCATGATTTTTAGTTATGCATCATTGAATAGCTTGGGATGTGTTTTGATGTAAGAAGGCAAAGTGATAGCTTATGCTTCTAGACAGTTAAAATGACATGAAAAGAATTATCCGACGCACAATTTAGAGTTGGCTGTTATTATATTAGCTTTGAAAATTTGGTGACATTATTTATTAGATGAGAAGTGCCATATCTTTACCGATCATAAGAGTTTGAAGTACCTAATGTCTCAGAAAAAATTGAATTTGCGACAACGAAGATGGCTGGAGTTGTTGAAAGATTATGAGATAGTGATTGATTATCATCTAGGGAAAGCGAATATAGTCACAGATGCTCTAAGTAGAAAATCTTTATTTACTTTACAAGCAATGAACACACAGTTGACATTATCTATTGATAGATCGATTTTAGCATAATTGAGAGCTAAATTGATGTTTATTCAGCAAATCTGTGAAGCTCAGAAATGTGACAGTGACTTGCAAACTAAAAGAGTTCATTGTGAGTCGACTCCTAATTCAGAGTTTCAAATTGGAAATAATTATTGTTTAATGTTCAGAGGTAGAACTTGTGTACCGAGAAATTCTGAGCTTATTCAAAAAATTCTACACGAAGCATATAATAGTTGCTTATCTGTTCATCCGAGGAGTACAAAAATGTACAATGATTTGAAATAGTTGTACTGGTGGTCTGGTATGAAATGAGACATTTTAGAGTTTGTGTCCAGATGCTTGGTTTGTCAACAAGTCAAAACCGAACATCAAGTGCCTTTGGGACTATTACAGCTTGTGATGATACATGAGTGAAAATGGGACAGAGTTACGATGGATTTCGTATTAGGATTACCCCTATCTCCAAAAAAGAAAAATACTATCTGAGTTATTGTTAACCATTTGATGAAATCTACGCATTTCATTCTAGTACATACAAACTTTTAACTTTATAGACTAGCTGAGTTGTACATCTCCAAGATTGTTAAATTGCACGGGGTGCCAATTTCTATTATTTCTGATAGCGATCCGAGATTTATATCATGATTCTGGAAGAAATTACAAGAGGCTTTGGGAACACGGTTGCATTTTAGTATTGATTTTCATCCTCAAACCGACGATCAATTTGAGAGAATAATACAGATTCTTGAAGATATGCTTCATTGTTGTGTTTTAGAGTTTGAAGGCAACTAGAAAAAATATTTACCGTTACTTGAATTCGAGTATAAAAATAGTTTCTAATCGATCATAAAGATGGCACCATATGAAGCATTGTATGGTCGTAAATGCCAAACTCCGTTATATTGAATCAAGCTTAGTGAGAAAAAAGATTCACGGGGTTGATTTGATCAGAGAGACTGAAGAGAAAGTAAAAGTGATACATGTAACAACCCTAACCCATATCCATCACCAGATTAGGGTTACGAGGTATTACCAATCAGTACACGTCAATACATAATCACATTACAAACTCATATCATACATTATCACATATTTGCCATACATAAACAGAGAGTCCCTTTAGAAGTTCTCCGAGACCTTATACAAGCTTAAGAAATGATACGAGACTAAACGATAACATTTGAAACTTATATGAAACTAATGAAATTTTTTTCCATTTTAAATAGGGCACACAGCTGTGTGGCTAAGCTGTGTACACCACATACATGTGTCCTACAATTCGCCATAGTTTGTGTTCAACACTGACTAGGGTCACACGATCACTAGACATGCCCGTGTGTCCAACTCGTGTGTCATCCTGATTTGTCCACACGGTCACCAGACACGCCCATGTGTCTAGCCCGTGTGCAATACTGACTTAAAAAAATAAAACAAGGTTTACACGGTCGAGTCACACGCCCATGTGCTCTAGCCATGTGGCATGAAATAGGGTTGGTTTAAGCCATTTTCATACCCAATTTATCATGTACCTACAAGAAACAATATGCAACATTTACAACCCAATTCCAACCAAATTCATGCTCCAAAACATTCATCAATATGACCAAATCATTAACAACCATTTCAAATACAAAATTCATCTCAAAACATACCAATTTACAAGGCATAAACATAGCCAAACATTTGCTTCATAATTCATTCATGTACCATTTCAATTCATGATCTTATCTTACCAAAAATCCACCATTTGATTCATACCAAAATGCTCATTTCCACTTGGTATTTCATGAGCATCAATATAAGCCACTTCTAATCACATATTCAATACCAAAACCAATTCACATATTCAACTTATACATATCATTGCACAATACCAAATTTATATAACCAAATATATATATACATATCTACCTTATTACCAAAACACCACATTATATACATGCAAAGACCAAATCATCGAAATCCAACAACTCCAACATTTAATCAAGAACACATAATAAACCAAGCTTAAACATAATGATCAAGCCAAATCATAAATCATCCCACTCAATGATTATAAGAAAATACCAACCACATACCATATATATATATATAATGACTGAATCATCAAACCATAAGAAAACATGTCAAGCTTTTCATATAAATATAACATGAACAAAACACTTAAGCTTGGACATCAATGATAGCCATTTTTGCATGGCTAAATACATACCATTTCAAGACCAAACATATCCAAACTAGCCTATACATGCCACATAACCAAATCATAAAGCATTTAATTACCGATACGGATACTGGATAGTGTGATGAGGCCTCCACCGACATCCAACCTGAGTAAGTTTTCGAAAATCTATAAACATAGGAAAAACACACCGAGTAAGCTTTGAAAGCTTAGTAAGCCATTAGTAAATAATTCATATCATGAATATATAATTGAATTCGTATAATTCACATTTAGTTAATTACATCTCGTGTTCATGTGGCATACATATCAACAATTTCATCCATACTCACCTTTTACACTTACCTTTCATTCCATTGTCATGTATTTCACATCTCATCATTGGGAGTATGTTTACTTTTCATTCTTGAATATCATAAATACATCGTACATACCTGAATCTGATGTACCTTAAATATACACGTTTATGTACCCATCTCGTACGAATCTCATACACCTTTCTATACCATCTCGTACACATCTCATACACATTTCTGTACCATCTCGTACACATATCACACACATTTTTGTACCATATCGTATACATATCATACACATTCTGTACTATCTCACAAACATATCATACACATTTCTTCTTCTATTTACAAGTTAAACCATATAGAGTAGAATTTGATTTCACAAAGATCTCGTACGATAAGTACCTATACCATGGTCTAAAACCAAATCAAGGTAACTTATCTCCGGAGTACCTATATCATGGCCCATAGCCAAATCAAGGTAACTCCTACGAAGTGCCTATACCATGGCCCAAAGCCAAATCAAGGATAAATCGCACCCAAAGTGCCGATATCATGGCCCGAAGCCAAATCTAGATATAATCGCACCTAAAGTGCCGATATCATGACCCAAAGCCAAAATCAAGATATAATCGCACCTGAAGTGCCGATATCATGGCCCAAAGCCAAAATCAAGATATAAATCATAATTGAATCATTTTGAACTACCATAAATTACTATCCAATCATAGTCGAACACTTCCATAATCTAATATTTAAAATTTATACAATATTACGACACATACTTACAACTTTAATAGAGTTTGTTATACACGAACTTTCTGAAATTCACAAATTCAATCAAAGAAATCTCGAAACGGATTTCCCAAATCTCAATTCAAATCAGTATATACATATATAAAATATATATTTATTCCCAACTCATTTAAGCATATATAATACATATACTTTTCAATTTAACAACATTTATTTATTTATGACTTACCTCGTACGAACACGAACAGACCGAACGACTATTCGACAATTTTTGACTTTCTCTGATCTCAAATCTGATTTTTTCCTTTCTTGATCTAAATCAATATCAATTTGACTCATTTAATCAAATATTCAATCAAATTCATCCAAAAACACATAAATGAGCTAATTATACTTTTGCCCCTAACATTTCACATTTTAACAATTTAGTCCTTAATTCAAATCAACACAAAATATTCAAAATTTGACATTGCCCAAGCTTGGCTAAATTTTACTAGTGCTCAAATAAGCCCACATATTTCATCAAGTTCACATTAAAGTCCCTCAATTTACAAATTTCACAATTTAGTCCTAATTCGATAATTTTACCAAAAATTCACTTAGTAAATCATGACAATCTAACAACAAGGATTTATTTTTCATCATCAAACAACAAATTCCTCAAGCTATCATCAATGGAAAAATACAAAATCATCATCAAATCCAAAAATTACAACATGGGCTTTATAGATCTCATCGCAACGATCTCAAAAATGTAAAAATTATCAAAAACCAAAACAAAACTCACCTTAAATTGAATCAAATCATGGTCGAATGTTCAAACACCTTTCTTTATCTTTTTCCTTCATAAAACTGGCATTAAGAATGAACATGCAAACTTATATTATGTTTTATTTTTACTTAATATATATTATTTCATCATTTACCATTTTTCCATTAATGAATAAGTTATAAAATCATCAAATCTATGTACTTAACCGTCCAACACTATTAATCATGGCCTAATTGCTTCATAAAGGCCCTATCTTTAAATAACAAAATAATTTAATACTTTAAAAATCAACTAGTCACTTTTTTCATTTTACGCGATTAAGCCCCTTTATCAAATTAAATACCCAATCGGTAAAATTAATTCACGAAATTTTTACACATATCAATTATATGTTATAATTACAAAAAATAATATTAAAATAATTTTATGACCTCTGATTTGTGGTTTCGAAACTACTGTTCCGAGTAGGGTCTAAACCGAGCTATTACAACTCTCCCCCTCAGGGATTTTCGTCCACAAAAATCTTACCCGAAAGTAGATAAATGATTTGATCCCGCATAGTGCGTTTCAAATTCACACATAGTTTCGGATTTCATCTCTTTAATTGCGCAACTAGGACTTTGATCTATATATATATATATATATATATTGCTATATACCATCTCAAGCTGAGACTATTTATAACTGTATTCAATTACTTTCATTTCTGTTCAATTTCTCGGATAACAATAATCCCGCGGATTATTTTCTCAGAAAGCTCAATCCCGAAACAACGGCATTCAGTAACTGCCACATATGATACCTCATACCATGTTGTCTGTTATACTCACAACTTACTGTAATTTCTCCCAGAATCATAATTTGAGTTTCAGATCTCAATCCGAAACAATGATACTGGTGCCATGTACATACTTACCATCTCAAGAATGAATAACTCAGCTGTTCTATCAAAAGAGAAGAATCCACACATTCTGAGAGATTTCTTCAAACAGTTAACAATATTTCAAATGACTTTATCTTTTTCAATAATAAAGATAACTCCGATACAATATTCATCCACACTCTATCTTTATAATCAACAATTCAATTATCAATTCCACACCTGTAGTTGTGAATCAGAAATCAATTTATGCTGAACCCTTTTATAGCTTACGACTTGGTAACACATTTCTAAGTTTCACGAATTCACTTAGTAAACATCAATTTAACTTTTAACCCAGCTAACATATATTCACCATCTGATAAGTTCAATCACATATTCATCATTCAAAATCACACAAAAGTTTCCCATTCAGAACATCCGAAACTATAATTATTTTCCTCGGATAATAATCTCTTACCAATTCAAAACCTTTCGACTATTTGAGCTATCTTTGCTGTGCCAAGTTCGAATCTCGCTCTGCAACCTCATACATTTTAAACTCCTTTCATGCAGCTTTAATTTTACGAAATCATAAGATATCTCTATACACTCTTTCATCAAAACACACTTTAATCCATTATTGATGCAGGACTACGAAGCATAAACTTTTTATTCAATACAAACTAAATCAGAACTAATATTTCAGTTGATAATATTTCCATACAAAAGAAAGCTTCAACACTCGAACTAATTTTCATTTACCACAACATTTCTCAGGTAGAATCATTCCAATGGTTATAATTCTATATAAAATCTTCAAGAATACGAACTTTTCTTTCAGACTATTTTTCAATTCACACGTATATATTCAAAGTTTATTTCTAGTCTAGTGGATAGATTCAAACACATATAACCCAATCATCTTTTTGATCCAATAATTCAAATTAGAGTAAACTACTGAATCAATCTTTTCGAAGAAATCTTTTCTTCTCATAAAAAAAATAACCCCCGACATATCACTATACAGATTTGTTATTAATCATTAAATCTCTGAATTATACAAAAGTCACCTATATCAGATAGAAATCATTGGGTCTTAATAAGAATGATGTCTCGACCTTATAAATAGATATTATCCCATCTGTTAAGAAAGTAGTCAAACACAGAAGAGAATCAAATATGGTATATATAGCAACCAATGCATAAACACAACTTCTATAACTTTGATGACGGTACCACTGTACTCTTACATTTCAAACCAGAAATTATAATCGTAATAGACATAGTGATCTCTGTCAAATAAAGATCTCTTGTAGATAATCACATAGAGTCATAAGAAAACCGGGATAGCGAAATTTCAATGTCTAAAGCTACACAAAATATCTGAGGATTACAACCCATAAAGAATGATATCAATTCCAATGATATCCCAGATAAGATCTAGGAAGAACAATGTCACTCATAAATACTGAAATCCACAGTGACCAAAGCAATATAATCTTCACGTATATTCAACAGAACAATAGTCAGCAAAAACAAAATATTAACATCATATAGATTTTATCATTTACTTTCTTATCATCACAACAGAACAGAATACCAGAGAAAGATAGACCGATACCGGTCAACACAAACAGATCAACCATACCTTCGTCTGTCAACATATTTAACTAATGTTCTTATAAAATAAGAGTTTCTTCTAAAATTAAACAATCACACATATTTTTGAATATAAATGTATACATAAAATGCCCAAAAGGGATTATAATAATTGCCCGACTATAATCATTGCAGTTAGCCATCAATACAATTTAATCATTAATCAACTGTCTAATTCTGTCATCAAAAATTTTCACATTACCCCTTCACTAGCAGAAGTCTATTCAGAAAAGCTTCTAGCTAATATTTTCTTTAAATAACATACCTGAATAAGTCATTTAACGGGAGTTAATTTCTTCTGTAACAATAACTTTGCATAATTGAATAGTTTTCAGAACTATCTCATATCTCTTTTAGTACGGTCTTCATTTGCTATTTCATTCTCCTTTCTGACCACATTAGTAATCTATCATATACAAATCGTTGTAACTATACCCTCATAAGCTTATTCAACCCAAAATCTTCTGAATTTCATAGTAACATTTTACTGGTAAGGGGGTGAGGTTAGTAAAGCCTCAAATTCAACCTGTACATAAATGTACATAACACATACTTTCACAAATAGCCAGTTCATTATTGATTTCACATTCTCAAATCATTTAATAAACATTTTCCTTTAATCACTTTTATACATATCACATAGCTCATATTCTAACTCAAATCACTAGTTCACAATCAAAGCATTCTTATAGCAATCATAGATCACGTATCACAATTCAGATACTCATATCATTTCATCATTAATTAAAAACAGAATATCTTGTATTCTTATTCATACCTTTATGAGTCTCAACGCATCATCAACACATTTTCACTCAAACATTTGAGCACACATTCCGTATTGTCAAAATTAGCTCGGTTAGAAAACTTATCTATCTCATCCAAATAATTTTCGTCAGAGTCGGGAGATATCACAGTATCATAGCTTAGATGTGGCATGTATAGCTAAACTCACATAGACTATGGTAGTCCTAGAATCAACTAAACCATAGCTTTGATACCAACCAAATGTAACAATTCTAACCCATATCCGTCGTACGAACACGAATAGACTGAACGACTATTCTACAATTTTTGACTTTCTCATATCCCCAATCTGATTTCTTCCTTTCTTAATCTAAATCAATATAAATTTGACTTATTTAATCAAATATTCAATCAAATTCATCCAAAAACACATAAATGAGCTAATTATACTTTTGCCCCTAACATTTCACATTTTCACGATTTAGTCCTTAATTCAAATCAACACAAAATATTCAAAATTTCATATTCCCAAGCTTGGCCGAATTTTACTAGTGCTCAAATAAGCCCACATATCTCATCAATTTCACGTTAGAGTCCCTCAACTTACAAATTTCACAATTTAGTCCTAATTTAGTATTTTTACCAAAAATTCACTTAGTAAATCATGACAATCTAACAATAAGAATTTATTGTTCATCATCAAACAAAAAATTCCTCACGCTATCATGAATGGAAAAATACAAAATCATCATCAAATCGAAAAATTACAACATGGGCTTTATAGATCTCACTGCAACGATCTCAAAAACGTAAAAATTATTAAAAACCGAAATAAAACTCACCTTGAATTGAACCAAACCATGGTCGAATGTTCAAACACCTTTCTTTATCTTTTTCCTTTATAAAATCGGTATTAAGAATGAACATGCAAACTTATTTTATGTTTTATTTTTACTTAATATATATTATTTCATCATTTACCATTTTACCATTAATGAATAAGTTATAAAATCATCAAATCTATGTACTTAACCATCCAACACTGTTAATCATGCCCTAATTTCTTCACAAAGGCCCCATCTTTAAAGAACAAAGCAATTTAATACTTTAAAAATCAACTAGTCACTTTTTTCATGCAATGCGATTAAGCTCTTTTATCAAATTAAATACCCAATCGGTAAAATTAATTCACAAAATTTTTACACATATCAAATCATATGCTATAAATACCAAAAATAATATTAAAATAATTTTATGACCTCAAATTTTTGATTTTGAAACCACTGTTCCGATTAGGGTCTAAACTAGGCTATTACAATACGTGATAGTTTAAAAGCAGCTTCTGACCGACAGAAGTCATATGCAGATTTGAAACGTAAAGGCATTGAATTTCAGATCGATGACAAAGTAATTTTGAAAGTATCTCTGTGGAAGAAGATTCTTCATTTTGGTCGCAAAGAAAAATTGAGTCCGCAATTTTTCGGGCCGTATGAGTTTATCGAGAAAATAGGGCCAATGGCATATCGACTAGCTTTATCGTCAGGATTATAAAAGACCCACAATGAATTTCATGTGTCAATGTTACGCCAATATAGATCAGATTTGTCACATGTAATTTCTCCAACTAAGATTGAAATTTAATCTGATATGACGTACAATGAAGAACCGATCGAAATTCTGGCTAGAGAGATTAAAGAGTTGAGAAATAAAAGCATAACTTTAGTGAAGGTTCTATGGCAATGGCACGGTATCAAAGAAGCTATGTGGGAACCTGATGAAGCTATGAGAAAATAGTACCTTAATCTATTTACTGGTAAGATTTTCGGGGACAAAAAAATCCCTAAGGGGGGAGAGTTGTAACAGCCCCTTTTTAGTCAAATTAGAACAGTGATTTTGGAACCACAAATTTGAGGTCAAAATAATTATTTTATTATTATTTTACTATCTACAGCATGCTAGTATGATTGTCTGAAAATTTCGTTAAGAAATTTTACTGTTTGAGTGCTTAATTTGATAAAAGGACTAAATCGCATAAAGTGCAAAACATGTGTATTATTAGTAAAAGGTGTTAAATTGCTATGGAATTTAAATATGAGTGGCATTAAATGGTAATTAGATCATTGGTTGTTTGAATGGACAATTATGGGCATTAAATCAATTGATTTGTATGTTAATTAAAAAGGTTAAAAGTGTAAATTAATAAAACAATTAATAATAAATTAAAGTAAATGAAGATATCATCTTTCTTCATCTCCTTTACCAACCAAAACTAGGGCTTAAGGAAGCCAGATTCAAACTTCAACTTTCGCCTAGCAATAAATCCATTGCATGATCAAGAAAAGCAAAGATCAGAATTAGATCGGGGGTAAGACAAAGTAGTGGATTGATAGCTTGATTTTTCATCCATATTATACAAGGTAAGTTCGTATAGTTAGAATTGAGTATTTAAATATGTATTTATTTGGAATGTATTTATATGAATTAAGAGAATAAATCATATGATATTTGAATGCCGAAATGATAAAGTTCAAATAATATCGAGCCTCGTTTGAACATTAGGAATTCGTAGGATATGAGTGACATGTCACTAGGGTTACCATTTGGTTGAGACTCCCACATGTGTTGCAGACTCACCATAGCTCGTATTAGCTTACCGATATTTCAATTCGTAAGAGCTTATCATTTCCTAGCTCATTAGAGCTTACTGTTACCACAACTCAGGAGGAGCTTACCATTTATAGCTCGAAAGAGCATATATGCATAGGAATTGACAGATTATCAATTTGTACACTTCATGTGTACCACCCGTGTATCTATCGACATTCTAAGTGGTTCAACAGGCATAGTTCTGTTACAGGTTAAATGAATTGATGAGAACTTGCATAATGATTTGAATGAATTACATGGAAAGATTATTTCATGCCATATTGAGATATGAAATGGATGATAAATGTATATCAACTTTGAATGATTGTTTATTCAACCATATGATTAGATTATTATATGCACTTTATATGACTGACATATTGATGATTATATGTGTTCAAGCATTTGACGAAATGATTAAGCTATGCTATGTTTATTTGCCTAAATTATGAATAAAGGGTAAGTTTAATTCTATATTATACGAGCTTACTAAGCTTTATAGCTTACTCTATTTTCTTTTCTTTGTTTTATAGTGTTTCAGAAGCTAGCTCAATTTGGAAGTCATTGGAGATCGCATCACACTATCCAACAATCATTTTGGTATTTTGAATTTGTGCTTTTGGTTATATGACGTGTATAGGAGTAATGATCATTTTGGTTTATAGTTTGGTAATGGATTTAGCCATTTGAATTGGATTGTAAAATGATGAATGCTTGGTTATGTGTATAGCCATGTACTTTGGCTAATTTTTAGCATGTTTGGTTGTGTATATATAGGTGCAAATGACTTTGTGTCATGTGGTTGGTATTGGTTATGTGATGTTAAGTAAGAAAGTGTATATATGAAGTTAATTAGTTAAGTGATTTTTGAATGTGAATCTGGTATGGTTTGAATAGCTTATTGTGACACTTGAGTGTCTTGTGATTGATGGTATTGATATAGCATAGATTGAGTTTTATTTAGATGAGTTTAAATGTCATTTAAAAACATGGTATGTAACACCCGAAGCTCGGCCTAGAAGTTAGGCCCGAATCTAGTGTGTCACATGGAAGTGTTTTTCGAAAACCATGTTTTCATTGAAAACCCTTCTTATTTAAAACTTGAGTAAAAACTTAGTTTATTTTCGTTGAATTTCAAAACATGGTACATTGAAATGTTAATCACTTTTAAAAAAAAAACGTTGTTAATCTCGTTGAAAACCTCTTTTAGTTGCGGAAGCTAATTCGAAGTAAAGAAGTTTAAACTTATGTTTTTGAAAATAGATATTGGTTTGAAAACTCATCTACGTCTAACAGATATAAAACGTAATAAAATCCCAAACTTAAACAACATCCAGAAAGGCCTTATTACAGAAATTAAAACCCAAAATGGAATTTAAAACATATATAAAGTCTAAACATAATAACTGCAGTGGTGTGGCCACCTCAAAGTCCCTCGCAGTACTGATCCTCCTAACGTTGGGGATTACCTGAAAGGTTAACAAATGGAGTGAGTTTACGAAAACTCAGTGTGTAATCCCCTTAGTAGAGTAACAATCAGTATACGGAAATAGAAACAGAAACAGTCTAGGCTAGAGCCCTTTAACAGTCACAGTACAGTCAAGTTTAAAGCATACGTGGGCCAAAGCCCACTACAAAATCATTTGGGTCACAGCCCATAACAGAATCAATTGGGCCTAACCCCAAACCAATAACATAGTAAGTGGGCCTAAGCCCAAAATAGAACAGAACAGTATGTGAATGTGACCCTAACCCAGTCCAACTATCACACCACCCATACCAGACAACACATTATGTGGGGAATAACTCGACCCACCCACCCACACACCAATACGCAGCCATGTTGCTTATAACAGATAACGTCGCAGTGCCACAAGAATCAGAATATGTGGCGAAGCCACTAGCACAAAACTTCCTCCATAACAGAATCCCAACCCTCAAGCAGTATGTCGTATATGCAAAATGTCATGCTCAATCATCACACGTGTATGCAAAATGGTCATGCTCGGTAACAGTCATTTAAACACATGTTAAAAGCATATCAGTCATACAACCACAGTCAAATCAGTTAAAACACAATCATACCATCTCAGTCAAGTCAGTCAAATTCATAGTCCAAGTCCGTCACTTGCCGACAAGGGCAAAACAATCATTGTACACTCTAGGGCAAAATAATCATTTTGTCAGTCAGGGGTAAAACAGTAATTCTACCCTACAGGGGTATTTCGGTAATTCTACCTACAGGGGTATTGTGGAAATTTTACAACTCGCGGGTATTTCGATAATTATACAAACCAAGGGTATTTCGGTAATTTCACAAACCAGGGGTATTTCAGTAATTTTACAAACCAGAGGTATTTCGGTAATTTCACAAACTAGGGGGATTTTGGTAATTTTACAAACCAGAGGTGTTTTGGAAATTTCACAAACTAGGGGTATTTCAGTAATTTTACAAACTAATGGTATTTTGGTAATTTTCACAAACTAAGGATATTTTGGTAATTTTTACAAACCAGGGGTATTTCGGTAATTTTACGCAACAAGGGTATTTCAGTAATTTTACGCAACAGGGGTATTTCAGTAATTTTGCAAATCGAGGTCTTATCGACCCAACTGGAGGTCCATCGTCACCTCGAGCAACTTTAGTAACTTAAATAGCCAAAATAGGGTAATTGGTCCTAAGGCCTAATACTCGACCCAAGTGGGCCCACACACTTGTGTGGCCCATTCAGCCCAGAAACAACCACGGCTATGCGAATAACACAGCCCAAATCAATCACTTATCACATCAAAACATTTAATCCGTGTGGGGCCCATGAGCCCATTAGGCCCACATGGCCCATCGAGGCCCAGAACGGCCCATGTCATTTACACAACATGACTGGCCTTACTAATTTCCACCTGACAGTTAGATTTGCATTTACGGGCCCTATGGCCCCATTGGGCCCATCGAGCCCATTCCGGCCCAAGTGGCCCACTAAGGCCCAAGCCCATGAATTTGCTTATGGTGACCTCCCTCATCACACACTCCTATTCCGTGAGCTCAGTTCACCCCACGCACAATCTTACGCTCGTGTGGCATTAGTCGCTGGTACTTCGACTTTTCGGCATTTTGCCGATCTACAATCAAAACAGTACGAAATACGCACTTTCGGCTTTTCTGCCGATCATCAATCAGAACAGTGTATACAGATACACACATGTTTATGGCTTTTACGCCTATTGTCATTTATAAGTTACGGATACACACCTTTAATAATCCGTTGTCGTAACACTTCTGAGATCATACACATACGACGCACAAGGATCCACCATTAGTCATATTCATGGTAAATCTAAACCATAGTATTGAGAACACTCTGATGGATTTATCATACATCATAATCTCTTGTAACTAATAATACCTAACGTACTTACCTCAAGTAACCGAATTCCTTAACGTGAAAGAACAATCGGCCTAACCCCCTTGATTAATGAGATCTAGCTTCTAGCAGCATTCGACAATTGCAAGATTAAAACACAGTCATTAAGGCGAACATAATGGGTGAGGAGTAGGATACATTCGGCCCAAAGAAGAAAAGAAATCACAAACCTGAGAAACGAAAGAACTAACCAATAGCCGCCCTAACCTCTAATCTAAACATTGCCTGAGTAAACATAGAGGTATTCGGTTTTAGCCAAAAAAAGTAGCACAATTGTGATGAGAGAAAGAGGAGAATCGGCCACAAATGCTAGAAGTATTCGGTCAGACAAAGTTACGAGTATGAGGGTACCGAAAGAAAAAAAGGTACCGGATGAAGCCATTGAGAGAAAGAGAGGATTTGGTTAGTCAAGAAAACCAAAGAGAGTCAAAAAGGGAGAGAAAATTGAAACCGTTTTTGATCGAAACAAAGAAGAATTAAAAAGGGAAAAGGGATGTTAAATTCAGCTAAACCCAAAAGAATGCTGAGGGTACAAGAAAAAGATTGAAGAGAGGAAGGAAGACTAGGTTCGGCTTTAGAAAAGCAAAATAATGAAAATGCTCAAAAAAAAAAGTGATTACAAAGGCAATGCACAATATTGCCAAGAGAAGAGAAAGAAACAAAAAATGTAAGAATGAAGAAAAATAATCCCGAGATGCCCAAAGGAGAATTTGGCACCTTTACCCTTTCTAATTGCCGAAAATGCACACTATCCACTCCTTAGTTGAATTTGCATATCCAAACAACCCCAACTGGCTTCAAACTCTCCCAATTTGAAATCCTTGAATTACTCCCCTTAATCTCCTCCATAATTTTCTCCTGAACCTACTATGCAATATTCCCCTCAACAACCTCACCCAAGACCAAGTCAAATTCATCTTCAGTAGAGTTTAACTCCATCACAACCACTTGCCATTCCAAACTAGAAAAATAATCAACATTTGCATGCAACGGGATTCGAACACCAATCCCTTAGCAGAAGCTACACGCCACCTTGCCACCAGGCCACAAGGCTTTTTGTGATGTAAAACAGTCACAACTAAATATAAGCCCAACATGCTAGCATCTAGGTTTACCTATAAGAAAACCAAAATAAATTACAACAGCCAAGACTTGAACCCATACTCATTTGCAACCTTAATGACGCCACAACCACTAGACCACAAGCTTCCTTGTGTCATTTTTCAACAAAACATATGTATAAGGCCTTCTAATTAATGCCAAGGTCCTCTAAAGAGAAAAACTAAAAATTTTGCTAGAGCCCTGGTTCGAACCCAGGACTTCTCCAACACTCCCAAACACTCTTACTTACTTAACCAATACGCCAAAAATACAATTGTGAGATTTCCATACACAACAAAATATTATAGTCTATCACCAAGGCCCAATACTTCTAGGCCCAAAATCCGGGGCGTTACAATTCTACCCCTTTAAAAAAATTTCGTCCTCAAAATTTCCAACTAACAGGGTAGTCGTGTAACATCTACCCTACTACGCTACCGCTGCGCACTCTGATCCAAATAACTTAATCACACATCCAGAACATCCGCCTATTGGAGCAAATAAATTACAATTTCTAAATCCAAAACATCTCATTCAAACAAAACACATCGAATAAATACGAACTCTAATTTTAAGTGCAGCAATACAGTCTAATATCTAAGAAGTCACAGTATTTCTGTAACACCCCTGACCCTTACCTGTCTATGGAGGGTTAAGAGACATTACGGAACAAACACGTAATAGCATAAAAATAAATCGCATAAAGTTTCAAGCATTCCTCATCCAAATACATTGCATATAAATATATATACCATTTATAAATGGAACTAGTAATTTACTTTAACTAATGCTTACCATACAAATAGCAAAGGTTTATATGCAAGTTAACCAAAGCCTTATCTTAGTACCTAGTCGAATATGCAAGTTCATTTATAACTTCCTAAAGATTACCAAGACTTAAATCATGTTATGAATTTGTATAACATGCTTTAAAGAATTTCACCACTATCTTTATCACCAAATCAATTGACCATAGCCGTTTGTAGTCAATTAACCTTTCAAGCAATCACACTTAAACATTTACAAAATTAATACTAAATGTCATCTTAATTTCATACTATTATTACTTACTTTCAACTATCCATCTAGATAGATATAACACACACAACATTAACAACCAAAAGCACAATTCTTTCATATTCATCCATACTCAACCATAACATGCATCATTTATGAACATTTATAAGGTAATTTGATAAGCCATTTTCGCATGGCTATTCATATTTACATTTCAAAAAGAATTTAGAGTTCAAAACAAGGGTTTTTAGCCTACACATGCCATCATTTTAAAAAGAAAAAAAATAAACCTTCGAAGGTACCAAAATTTATTGACGATAGTGTGAGTGACTTGGACTTGAATCCCTCGAACTGTAGCTTCAAAAGAAATCTATAAAACAGAAGGAACATAACAACGGAGTAAGCTTTCTAAGCTTAGTAAGTTTTGAGTAATTTATACAAATCATATCTTATAGTATTAAAAATATTCAATAACGTAAAACTCAATTTCTAAAGGCATATTTCCTTGGCCGAATATACATTCATACATAATGAAATTTCAGCAATTTCTTTCAATTGATTTGTCACCCATCTAATATAACACAATCCCATTCATTCATATAAACATCATTCAAGGTCGAATTTGTATATACTTTGGTAAGCCTAGATGGAACTCTCTTTCATATATCTAAATAAGCTTATTACTTAAGATACAACTCAATTTAATATCACATATGAGTATATATTACACACCTGACCTTCTTAGTATGATGTTCATACTTTATTTAAGTTGTATTACAATTTCCCATAACTTTAACATATACTCGAATCACCGGCATTGAGCCTGCTAAGCATAAGGGCTCGAATGTATCACCAGCTTATAGCCTGCTAGGCACGAGGGCCCGAATGTATCACCGGCACAAAGCCTGCTAGGCACGAGGGCCCGAATGTATCACATCACCGGCTTATAGCCTGCTAGAAACTAAGGCCCGACTGTATCACCGGCACAAAGCCTGCTAGGCACGAGGGCCCGACTGTATCACATCATTGAGTCCCGTGCATTATTTGTTCACATTCTAATATGTTACGCATGACGCATCATTTTCGTAAATCATTAGTTACTTCCGATATAGGCAAAACATATACATTATAACATCTTCTCATAAATCAATTTGCTAAACACATATAATATACCATTCCATACCCATTCGGTTTAATGGAAATCATCATATAAATTTCACATGCTCTAGCTAATCATGTTATTCTTTCAATTACATATATGTATACGGCTACCTATCTCATACTATCATATTTCAATTAGATTTTATCAAAGTAAGATCAACTTGTTATAATGCATTCAACTTAAATATTTCATAACATATTCATGTATGTACTAAGTTGGTATACTCAAAACTTACCTCGGTATATCCAAACGGTTGTAAACTGGTTACTCTATTACTTTCTCTTTTCCCCTATCCGACTTTGATCCTCTTTGCTCTTGAGCTTGAATTAGAACAAATAAATTTGTTCAATTACTTACTCAATATCATTTTCTTAATAATCACATATGACATTCACTTAAAATTTTAATATGTATCTTATATCATAAAATAGGCCATGACTCGTTTCCATATTTATTGATCTATGTCAATTCGCATACACAAATAAAGATTCGCTCACTTTTCATGCTTTCTCATGCAGGAATTTAACCATATTGCCGAATGTCTCAATAAGCACAAGGTATAAATACAATGCATATTTATATATATACATATATAGTACACACTTTAAGATCATAAATCTCTATTTACTGCTCTAATTACACATTGACTCCAAAACATATGGTTAAGTTTGAAAGTCAAATTAATAAACATTTACCACATTACCAATTATTATTTCACTACTACCGCACACTCAAATGCATACACACTCATAGGCTTAAAATCCACTTATGTTTAATTTATACACTTTTCAATGACACATATTATTCCTATAGTCAAGCATTGTCCTTGAACACATTTGGTAATTCACAAGTAAATGCTAAAATTTAATATCCAAATATTATATCTATTTCCCTAAAGCCACCTTCACTAAGTAAAATTTACTAGACAATTTGTCAAATTTCAAACGAAACACATACTCACACTCAACCAAAATGACCGAATGCCTTACATAATTCTAAACTCCATTAATTCAACTTATGCACATCCCTAAACCCATTCGGCCCCTCAGCCAAATTTCAAACTTTACTTCACATTCATATCTTCTACAAGTTGTGCTAATTCACAAACATTCACTCCATCAATTTAACATTTTATACACCTCCCTTTCATTCAAATCAACTTTTAAGGCCACATTCGGCAATCTCACTAACACACACACAACCTAAATTCTCTCTAGCAAATATTTCCCTCCTAAACACGTTTGTTTGTCTGCATACTACTCATTTACTACCACTTTTAATTGCAAGAAAACCACAACCAATTTTTTTTCCAACTAAATCAAGACCGTAAGCTTATGCCTCTACCAAAATCAAAAATTCAACATGGGTTCAATAGGATACCTGGTGGGTAACTTAAATAATCAATTTCAACACAATTTATCAAGAATTTACCTTGAATTTGAGTTTCCTAATTGACCGAATGTCCCAAAAACTTCTTCTTCTCCAATTTTCTTTTGGTTTCGGCAAAAACAAGATTTTAGAAGCTTTTCTTTGTTTTTCTCACCCCTTTACATTTTATTTAATCTTTATTTTATCCATAAAACCATAAAATAATATAACACACATATATTTTATAATTAAAGTCCATCATGGCCGGCCACTATAAGTAAAAATGGGGAATTTGACATGCAAATCCCTATGTTTCACTCTATCAATTTCTTAATTACTTCAATCGGCACCACACGTTCTTTTATACTACACATCTAAGTCCTTTTTAAGTAAATTTCATATCTAAATGGCAAAATTCATCACATCAAAATTTCATGCATGCTGTGTCACAAAATAAAATTATAAAATTTAACACTTAATTTTTTTTTACGGCTCGGTTTAGTGGTCCTGAAATCACTTCCCAACCAGGGTCAAATTAGGGCTGTCACAATTTCTATCTACTGCTTTTCAATGAAAACAAACAACAGTTTTTGAAACTTATGGATTTGGCACCTGAGACTTGGTGTGCCACACTTTTCAAAAGAAATATCTAAAAAATATCACATATTTGAAATAACTTTTTGAAATCCAAATTTTGAAAAACCCATTCCACAGCCGAGTTTTGAAAGCTGGCTCTGATACCATTAAATGTAACACCCTAAACCCGACCTAGAAGTTAGGCCCGAATCCGGCGTGTCATATGGAAGTGTTTTTCGAAAACCATGTTTTCATTAAAAACCCTTATTATTTAAAACTTTAGTAAAAACTTAGTTTGTCTTTATTGAATTTCAAAACGTACTACATTGAAATGTTAATCACTTTTTAAAAAAAAAACATTGTTAATCTCGTTGAAAACCTCTCTTAGTTGCGGAAGCTAATTTGGAGCAAAGAAGTTTAAACGAATGTTTTTGAAAACAGAAATTGGTTTGAAAACTCGTCTACATCTAACAGATATAAAACGTAATAAAATCCCAAACTTAAACAAAATCCAGAAAGGCCTTATTACAGAAATTAAAACCCAAAATGGAATTTAAAACATATATAAAGTCCAAACATAATAACTGCAGTCGTGTGGCCACCTCTGAGTCCCTCGCAGCACTGATCCTCCTAACGCTAGGGATTACTTGAAAGGTTAACAAATGGAGTGAGTTTACGAAAACTTAGTGTGTAATCTCCTAACTAGAGTAACAGTCAGTATATGGAATAGAAACAGAAACAGTCTGGGCCAGAGCCCTTTAATGGTCACAACACGATCCAGTTCAGAGCATACGTGGGCCAAAGCCCACTACAAAATCATTTGGGTAACAGCCCATAATAGAATCAATTGGGCCTAACCCCAAACCAATAATAGAACAAGTGGGCCTAAGCCCCCAATAGAACAAAATAGTATGTGAATGTGACCCCAACCCAATCCAACCATCACACCACCCATACCAGCCAACACACCATGTGGGGAATAACTCGACCCACCTAGCCCACACACCAATACGCAGCCATGTTGCTTATAACAGATAACGTGATAGTGCTATCAGAATAAGAATACGTGGCGAAGCCACTAGCACATGACTTCCTCCATAATAGAATCCCAACCCTCATGCAGTATGTGTATATGTAAAATGTCATGCTTAACCATCACATGTGTATACAAAATGGCCATGCTCGGTAACAGTCATTTAAACACTCGTTAAAAGCATATCAGTCATACAATTACAGTCAAATTAGTTAAAACACAGTCATACCATCAAAGTCAAGTTAGTTAAATTCATAGTCCAAGTTCGTCACTTGCCTACAAGGGCAAAACAGTCATTCTACACTCTAGGGCAAAACGGTCATTTTGTCAGTCATGGGTAAAACAGTAATTCTACTCTATAGGGGTATTTCGGTAATTTTACCTTATAGGGGAATTTTGGAAATTTTACAACTCGTAGGTATTTTAATAATTTTACAAACTAGGGGTATTTCAGTAATTTTACAAACTAGGGGTATTTCGGTAATTTTACAAACTAGAGGCATTTCGGTAATTTCACAAACTAGGGGTATTTCGGTAATTTTACAAACTAGAGGTATTTCGGTAATGTGATAAACCAGTGGTATTTCAGTAATTTTACAAACTAGAGGTATTTCAGTAATTTCACAAACTAGGGGTATTTCGGTAAATTTACATACCAGGGGTATTTTAGTAATTTTTACAAACAAAGGGTATTTAGGTAATTTTACAAACTAGGGGTATTTCGGTAATTTTACAAACTAGAGGTATTTCGGTAATTTTGTAAATGAGATCTTATCAATCCAACTGGAGGTCTGCCGTTGCCTCGAGCGACTTTAGTAACCTAAATAGACAAAACGGGGTAATTGGGCCTAAGGCCCAATACTCGGCCCAAGTGGGCCACACACTCGTGTGGCCCATTCAGCCTAGAAACAACCATGGCTATGCGAATAGCACAACCCAAATCAATCACTTATCACATCACAACATTTTATCCGTGTGGGGCCCATGTGCCCATTAGGCCCACACGGCCCATGTCATTTACACGACATGACTGGCCTCACTAATTTCCACCTGACAGTTAGATTTGCATTTGTAGGACTTATGGCCCTATTGAGCCCATTTGGCCCATTCCAGCCCCAGTGGCCCACTACGGTCCAAGCCCATGAATTCACTCATGGTCGCCTTTCTCATCGCACGCTCCTATTCCGTGAGCTCGGTTCACCCCACGCCCGATCGTACGCTCGTATGGCATTATTTGTTAGTACTTCAGCTTTTCGGCAATTTGTCGATCTACAATCAAAACAGTACGAAATACGCACTTTCGACTTTTCTACCGATCATCAATGAGAATAGTGTATACAGATACACACATGTTTACGACTTTTACGCCTATTGTCATTTATAAGGTACGGATACACACTTTTAATAATATGTTGTCGCAACACTTCTAAGATCATACACCTACGACGCACAAAGATCCACCATTAGTCATATTCATGGTAAATTTAAACCATAGTATTGGGAACATTCCAATTGATTCATCATACATCATAATCCCTTGTAACTAATAATACCTAACGTACTTACCTAAAGTGACTGAATTGCTTAATGTGAAAGAACAATCTGCCTAACCCCCTTGATTAATGAGATCAAGCTCCTAGCAACATTCGACAATCGTAGGGTTAAATCACATTCATTAAGGCGAATGTAACACCCCATACCCGGCCTAAAACTTAGACCCGAGTCTGGCATGTCACATTGAAGTGTTTTTTGAAAACCATGTTTTCAATGAAACCCTTCTTATTTAAAACTTGTTGCTAACTAAAACTTGTGTTTGTTTATTTTCAAAACGTGGTCAACTAAAAGTTAATCCCTTTAAAAAAACATTATTACCTTTAAAACCTTCTTTGTTGCGGAAGCTTAATTTAATTAGTTGCAGAAGATGTAGTGTTTGAAAACAGTTAACATTTTCGAAATCCGCGATTCACCTCTAGCAGATACAATTCAAAGTAAATAAAACAAACCAAACCCAAAATAAAGTACTTGAGAGTAAATAATCAAAATAGAAAGCATAAGCAGTGTGTGGCCTTCTCTGAGTCCCTCGTAGCTCTGATCCGTCTAAGGCTGGGGATTACTTGCATAGTTAGTAAACGAGCTGAGTTTTATGAAAACTCAGTGTGTAATCCCTTACTACAAATACGAACAGTCAGTCATGTAAAAGAATTAAAAAGTTTGCCCTACCACAGTTCCAGTATCAATTGGGCCTTAGCCCAATACAAAATCAGAGACATTATCTGAACCAGAATCAGTATCAGAATCAGAATCAGAGTCAGTATCAGAATCAGAATCAGAATCAGAATCAGAATCAGAATCAGAATCAGAATCAGAATCAGAATCAGAATCAGAATCAGAATCAGAATCAGAATCAGAATCAGAATCGGAATCAGAATCAGAATTAGAATCAGAATCAGGATCAGAATCAAAATCAGAATCAAAATCAGAATCAGAATCAGTATCAGTATTAGAATCAGAGTCAGAATCAGAATGTGAATACAATGCCCAAGCCCAGTCCAGCCCTACATACCACCCGTACCAGCCCTACACACCATGTGGGGAATAACTCAACCCACCCAGCCCTACACACCACAGACGCAGCAGAGCTGCTAATACAGAAATCGTTGCAGAGCCACCAGAGCAGAAATACGAGGCAGAGCCTCTAAACAGATTACGTGGCAGAGCCACTTTATAGCACTTCCTCCATATCAAACCCAACCCCATGTAATATGTCGTGTATGCTATTGTCAATCATCAAACGTGTATGCAGAATGGCGATGCTCATTATCAATCATTTAAACATATATTAAAACTTATCAGTCACACAACCATAGTCACGTCAGTCAAAATACTGTCATACGAACACAGTCAATTCAATCAAATACACCAACCAAGTCAGTCACTTGCCCACAAGGGCAAAATAGTCATTGTACACTCTAGGGGCAAAACGGTCATTTTACCCTACAGGGGTATTTTGGTAATTCTACCCTACAGAGCTATTTCGGTAATTCTACCTTACAGGGGTATTTCGATAATTCTATCCTACAGTGGTATTTCGGTAATTCTACCCTAAAGGGGTATTTCGGTAATTCTACCCTAAAGGGGTATTTCAGTAATCCTACTCTACAGGGGCATTTCGATAATTTTGCAACCCAAGAGTATTTCAGTAATTTCATAAACCAGGGGTATTTCGGTAAATTCATAAACCAGGGGTATTTCGATAATTTCACAAACTAGGGGTATTTTGGTAATTTTTCAAATCAGGGGTATTTCGGTAATTTTGAAATTTGGGGTATTTCTGTAATTTTAAACTGGGGTATTTCTGTAATTTTCCAAATTGAGGGTATTTCTGTAATTTTCCAAATCGGGGGTAATTTGGTAATTTTGCAAATCGAGGGTATTACAGTAGTTCTACCCTATAAGGCCATTTCAGTAATTTTATAAACTAAGGGTATTTCAGTAATTTTGTAAACCAAGGATATTTCAATAATTTTGTAAATCGAGGGTAAAACGGTAATTCTGTAAATTGGGGTTACTTTGGTAATTTTACAAGTCGAGGGTATTTCAGTAATTTGGTAAACTAAAGTATTCTAAACAGAGATAACAATGCGATGGGCATAGGGCCCATTTTCGGCCCAGCCCACGCGCTTGTGTGGCCCTTTTAGCCCAAATCTAGCCACAGATACGAGATTCACCTAGTCTAGTCCAATATTTACTACACAATTAAACAACTTATCCAATTGGGCTCGTAGGCCCATTAGGCCCACATGGCCCTTTTCGGCCCATCGTGGCCCGAAGTGATCGTCCTACAGCTAGAGTAGTGAGAAATACACACCTGATAGGAATCTGGAGTTAATCCGTGCTCCGAACACTCCTATGCCCAAACGCCAACCAAAGTATGCTTACTCTCCTCATAAATCGCTCAATTTAAAGCCAGCTTCTCGCCTACTCCCATGCTAGCTTCCCAATGTGGGATCCCTCCATCAATTCTCCAAAATAAACTCATTAGCAAAATAACCAACCTTTGCGTGCAAAGGGATTCGAACCATAGTCCTCTCAATAAACATGCCACACCACCACCACTAGGACACAAGCTCCTTTGTGTCATAAGTCCAACACATTTAACTTCAAAGCCCACCTACTTGCTTCCAGATTTATTTAAAAGAAAAACAAAAATAAATTGCAAGAGCCAAGACTTGAACCTTGAACCCCTTGCTTCCTTTATGGCGTCACTTCCTTGTCCCCTAAGTGGCACCACTTTTCCACTATAGCATACTCCTTTTTGTGCCTTATTTTATCCTGATTTATTATGAGTCATACCACATGAGATCAGGGTTCCACTAAGGCTAAAAATCAAAATTTTTCCTATGGCCTAACTTGAACTGGGACTTCATAGTACCTTCCAAACACTTCAAAATTACACATTTGAATTATTTAACCCATCTTTTAACCGATCCAAAACTCAATGCCCAATACTTCTAGGCCTAAAATCTAGGGCGTTACAGCGAAAATAAAGGGTGAAAGAGTAGGATACATTCGTCCCAAAGAAAAAAAGAAATTGCAAACCTGAGAAAAAAAAAAACTAACCAATAGTGGCCCTAACCTCCAATCTAGACGTTGCCTGAGTAAACACAGAGGTATTCGATTTTAGCCAAAGAATGTAGCACAATTGTGATGAGAGAAAGAGGAGAATCAGCCACAAATGCTAGAAGTACTCGGTCAGACAAAATTATGAGTATGAGTGTACCGAAAGAAAACAAGGAACCGAATGAAGCCATTTAGAGAAAGAGAGGATTCGTTTAGTCAAGAAACCAAAGAGAGTCAAAAAGGGAGAGAAAATTGAAATCGTAATCGATCAAAACAAAGAAGAATTAAAAGGGGAAAAGAGATGTTAAATTCGGCCAAACCTTAAAGAATGCTGAGGGTACAAGAAAAAGATTGAAGAGAGGAAGGAAGACTAGATTCAGCTTTAGAAAAGCAAAGTAATGAAAATGCTAAAAAAAAAATGAGCACAAAGGCAATGCACGATATTGCCAAGAGAAGAGAAAGAAACCAAAAATGTAAGAATGAGGAAAAATAATCCCGAGATGCCCAAAAGAGAATTCGGCACCTTTACCCTTTGTAATTGCCGAAAATGCACACTATCCACTCCTTGGCTGAATTTGCATAGACAAACAACCCCAACTGGCTTTAAACTCTCCCAATTTGAAATCCTTGAATTACTCCCCCTTAATCTCCTCCAAAATATTCTCCTCAACCTATTATGCAATATTCCCTACAACAACCTTACTTAAGACCAAGTCAAATTCATCTTCAGTAGAGTTTAACTCCATTACAACCACTTGCCGTTCCAAACTAACAAAACAATGAACGTTTGCATGTATCGAGATTCGAACACTAGTCCCCTAGCAGAAGCTGCATGCCACCTTGCCACCAAGCCTCAAGGCTTTTTGTGATGTAAAACAGTCATAACTAAATATAAGCCCTACATGCTTGCATCTAGGTTTACTTATGAGAAAACTAAAATAAATTGCAAGAGTGAAGACTTGAACCCATGCTCCCTTGTAACCCTAATGACACCACAACCACTAGACCACATGCTTCCTTGTGTCATATTTCTACCAAGCATATTTTTAAGGCCTTCCAACTAACGCCAAGGTCCTCTAAAGAGAAAAACTAAAAATTTTGCTAGAGCCCTGGTTCGAACCCAGGACTTCTCCAACACTCCCAAACACTCTTAATTACTTAACCAATACAGGAAACACACAATTGTGATATTTCCATACACAACAAAATATTATAGTCCGTCACCAAGGCCCAATAATTCTAGGCCTAAAATCCAAGGCGTTACATGGTAATTTGCTATTTGGTTTATGTAGGTGAATGAAAGTTTGGGGTGAGAAATTTGGCTTCCTTCTCGCCTTCGCGCTAGTCTAGAATCGTCGCCCATTCCTCTCCGCCCTCAACAGCCTCTCTCGCAGTTGACCTCCTTCTCTGTTTCCCCTCACCACCAGTCTCCCCTTTCTCCCTTTCATCTTCTGTTGTACTTTCTCACCTTTTCTTTATTCTTTCCGTCACTAGCCTGACCACAACTAGGCCCCCCATAGCCTTACTAAATTTTCCGGTCATCCTTTCCCATTTAACACGCGCCAGTGTTTCCCCTTAATTTCCCCAGTGCATGCAAATCCTTCCCCCTAGGATTATCTTCCCCCGATCTCCTTTCCCTCCCCCACCTCCGTTCAAAAATTTTTAGTCTCCTACCATCACGCAAGAACCCCAGTGCTACCGCCGTCCTCCTCTTTCGACCACTGCACCTCCGTCGACCACTACCATTTGGATCACCATCGTCAACCCCAATGCCACCATTTGTCTCCCTTTTTATTTAATTTATTTATTTTATTACTAGTATTTATTATTTATTATTTTTTGTTGTTTATTTTTTTCTTCGTATTATATGTATTTGTTAGATTGTTTTTATTATTATTTTTGTTTTCGATGACTGTTATTAATATTAGGTCTAGTTTCATTTCATTGTTTATTTTTATTTTTATTTTATTATTATATTATTGGTCTATCTTACTAGGTATTATGTTATTCACATTATTGTTAGATTTGTTGTTAGTCTTTTGAATAGTATAGATCTTAGTTCGAGATTCAATGATTTGTTGTGTATTTGATTGGACTGAGCTATTGTGTTCATTCTAACAGTTGTGTGTTTCATGCATTTGCTCTCTTAATTTGTTTCATGCTAATGTATTTATTGTTTTTTTCCCCTTTTTCAGGTACATGATGCCAAACGCACGAGGAAAAAGTATGGTCCCTACTCATTCCAAGAAAAGAAAAGCTATTGGGACTTCATTTTCCTCATCTCCAACTGACCGCCACCAATACCTCACTTTTGACCATCCAGCTCATGAGGAGAAGTATCAGCATCTGAATGACAGAGTATTAGGAGTGGGTCGATATATAGTTTAGGACGCCCGTCAGACTGTAGGCTTATTTGTACTGGTTCATTCTCTTTTGGCTACAACTGCATGGGAGCATTCTTCACAATTGTGGAGTCGATATATATGAAGCTCTCTTTAGAGTTTTGCTTTACTTTTTTTTTTGCAGATAGTGCTACTATCAGGAGACGATCCACGAGCTATATCATTCCATCTTGAGGGTATCGCTCGGTACTTTAGTATTGAAGGTTTTGGTGTCACTCTTGGCCTATACTCTAATGATTTCTTAGCAGCAATTAATCTCTCGTGCCTCCTATGACACATCCATTATGTAGCCTCTCTCTGTTGGTTGGAGATTGCTGAGGTTGTCATTCTATATAACCCAAGCCAATCCAAGGCTCGGTGGCATCCTCTAGCCGTGCGATACATTCACACTATTCTAGCTCATACTTTAGCTGCCCGGAAGGAGAGTACGAGTGTCACGGGCACTTTAGATGCATATTTCTTATAGATCATGCAGGGCAGCATCCGATTGATCTAGCCCACTTCGTAGCCCTGTATTGTCTTAATCAGAGTGAACGATCACGGAGAGGACCTCTCTGTATGGGTCCATATATCACACGATTAGCTCATCACTTCGATCTCCTTGATACCCTCAAGCAAATTGGCACTCTTACTTTGGTTGCGGATATGACACCATAGGGTGTAAATATTATGAGACACATGAGGATGGTTGCTCGTTAGCCTGGGACTTTCAATGATCAGTATGTGTTGCTATGACCGACTCAGTAGCACGATGATGATGAGCATCTCAATGATGATCCCCTACCACCACGGTAAACCATTCCCACTCCTCCTCTGACCCCCTCTACTATTGCACCTACAAATTCGATCACACTCTACGATATTTATCGTACTCAGCAGTAGCAGTCACATGACGCCGATCCATGACCTGATTTATTTTCCTACTTTATTTATTTTATTTTCTGTTGTACTTTTATTTTTATTTGTTTTTATTTTATTTGTGAGACTTCTTTATTTTATTTTTATTTTGAACTATGCTATTATTTTCATTATTTTGATGATAGTTTTTATTTGAGTTTGTAATCTCTTTCTCTTCTTATTTATTTGTGTTTATCGTCTTATTAGTTTACTTAGAAACATGCACTACATTTAAATTTTTCCACAATGCTGGTTTTCACTATGTTGGTGTTTTTATCCAAATTTAGGGTAGCTTCAGTTCTTTCTCTCTCTTTTGATATTATGCTTATTTTGTGCTTATATTTGTTTGTACATTGAGGACAATGTACATCTTAAGTGTGGGGAGGTTGTTTATGCTTATACGATAAAATCCATTAATTGTTGTTTGTTTTGAAGTAATTTTCTCACAGTTACTATTAAAGTTATTTTTTTAATTTAGAGTTTTATTGATTTCCTTTTGGAATAATTTGTGGATGTTTATGTATTGGTTGATTTATATGTTAAGACACGAGAGAGTCAAGCATGATAAGTTGTTTTTAGAAATTATTAATTTATGTTGTCTCCTTGAATTGAATTATTATCTTGAAAATTTGAAATTACAAGTTTGAAGTCAAAACTATATGTTTTTGTGAGCTTTTGAGCCTATAGAGCATATATTTTATTTCGTGCTCATTTTATTTCTAGTTGAAAGTATGTTGACTTGATTTGTTATTCTAGAAGTTGCTTCGATTAAGCACGTAGAGATCACATTATTGATTTGATATACTGAGAAGATACAAGCACCTAGGATTTAACCCATTTAACCTATAAAAAGCTTACCTAATGAGTTAATCCCTAGCAAACCCTTTTGATCCTAACACATTTTTTTCTAACCTGTTAATGTTAACCCATTGAATTTTGATTAAGCTGAATTTTTTTTCCTAAAAAAAAAGAGAAAAACAAAATGAAAAAAGAAAAAAAATTGATTAAGCTTGAATAGTTAGTTTTTAATTTCTCTTAATTTAGCAATTGATTATTTTTCTAGTTTGGTAACTTATTAATTCAATCTCAACTATAACTGACTTTTTTGGCTTTTCCAAAACCCTTAACCTAAACCCCATTACAACCTTTTAAAAACCTCTTGATTGGTGTGTTAGCTCATTTTCTAGTGGTGGAGATTTGATTTTCAAGCAAGCATATTGAAATGACATTTCTCGTCTGACTATTGAGTCCATATTTCATGAACCTTAAACACTTTGAGTGCTAGTGCTTTGAGTGATCTTTAATGAGGATGTCAATTCTTATTGATTTTGAATTTAATGTAATTATTTAGATAAGGGGAGACACCTACGTTTTTGTGCTTTAAAAATTTCAGCTTTGATTGCTTGAATCTTTAGTGTCCTTTTGGTCGAGTTTCCAATGCATAATTATTTTTGAATCATCTTCATACATTATTGATTAAAATGACAAATTGAAAGTGTTAACTTGAATTTGGGTTGAGGATTTGCTTGAGGACAAGCAAATGCTTTGTAACACCCCAAACCTGGCCTAGGCGTTATGGCTAAATCTGGCGATGTCACGTGGTAGTGTGTCTGAAAATTGTAATTTGTGTTGGACAAACTGTATCTTCGGTTAAAACATTTTCCATTTAGAATTCTTCATTATCTTATATTACTTCTAAAATCGTGATTCTTATTCAATAGTTGGTTTTCAAAACATTATACGTTGTGGAAGCTTTTTAAAACAGACTGTGTCCTTATGGGAATTTTGCTAAAAAACATGCATTTCTTTTAAAAACTCATATTTTACCTACCTCTAACAGATTTAAAACATAAAACAATGTAAAATCCAAAATTTAAGAAAAAATCCATAGAGGCCTTTATTATAGTAAAATACCCTAAATAAAACTTTAAAAACCTAATTAAATACGAAACAATGTAAAAAGGGGTCGTGTGGCCATCGCTGAGTCCTCCACCACTCTGATCCGCATAAGTCTGGGGATTACCTGTGTAATGCCCTAAAAAAATTTAAAATTTTTAATTTTGTGGTTGTCACACAAATTGCATGTTTACTTAATGGAAAAAGTGAATTGGGTGCGTTTAGGAGTGTTTGAGAAGCTTGGGTTCAAGTCTTGGCTTTTGCAAAATTTTTGGTTTTTCCCTTAAATAAATCTGGACATTAGCAAGTAGGCTTTATAAATAATTGTAGTTGAAATGTGATGCAATTGAGCTTGTGGTCCAGTGGTAAGTGGCGTGTGGTAATTGCTGGAGGTCTGAGGTTCAAGTCGTGGCAATGTAAAATAGTATTTATTTTGCTACTCTTGCCGTATAAGAAGAAGATGTTGTTTGTAACTCTATTGAGTGAAGTTTGACTTGGTCAGGGAGTGATATGTGGAGGGAATTAAGGAGAGGATTGGGGAGAAAATCAAGAGAGGATTATGGAGAGATTTTAGGAGGAAAAAGGGGAGTTTGAGGGTGTGTAGGTTTGTGCCGAATTTGCTACGGGGAAACTCATAGTTTCAGCTTTGGAGGTGTGTTTTCATTTCGGCAATTGAGAGCATTTTGGGGTCTTTTGGGGTTTGTTTTGTTCTTCTTTTCTTTTCATTTTCTCTACTTTTGGTGTTACTTTAGTTTCCTGTTTGCACAAATAATTGGCTAGTCTGCTCCCTGAGCGACTTTTTTCTTTCTTTCTTGTGGCCGAATACATCTCTTCCCTCTTTCACCATTTTTTCATTCGGTATTACTGTCGTTATTTGTTCTTGTGAAGTGGTCGATTACCCCTATCTCTTTTCCTCACTTTCTTTTTCCTTCTTCTCTCTTTTCTATTCTTTTTCCCTCTTATTGCACCTTGATTCTACAGAGTCGATTTTACTGCTCCTTTTTCAACTCTATTGTACGGTGGTGAGTTCTTACGATTCTCTTCTAGTTTCTCTTGTTTTATTTCTTGTTCATGCGGTTTCCTTTATTGTTTCAGTTGATTATTTCAGTCTTTTGTAACCGATTCTTTGTCCATTCTTTTATGAATATGTTCTTTGGGGTTTCAAAACTTGCAAAGAGTGAAGGGGTCCCTCAAGAGTATGGAGGCATTCAAGATTCTTCTTTCGTCTTTCAATTGAATATTGAGGGGTAAGTTGGCTTGTTGGCCAATTGTGCTATGTTTTAGTATTGGGGTCTTAAGTCTTATTCTTGTAACAATCCAACCTAATAAAATTCTTTGCTAAAGCAGATAATTGACAAGGACATGAGAGCGATCCTAGCTAGCCATGTAAGAGCGGTAAGCCGTGTCCAATCAATCAAGATGAGTAGTGAATGTCAATTTGGGATTAAGTATTGTAACACCCTAAACCCGGCCCAGACGTTACGGCCAAGTCTGGTGTGTCACATTGAAGTGTTTTTCGAAAACCATGTTTTCATTAAAAACCCTTCTTAATGTTTAAAAGCTTTTTCTGTTAAACGTGTATAAAACCTTAGCTTGTGTTTATTTTTCCAAAACGTGATTCATCAAAACATTGTTTAACCACTTTGTAAAACCTTATGGAAAATGGTGAAAACTCGAAAACCTTTGTAGTTGCGAAAACATGTTATCTTAAAAACAGTTAAGTATCGAAAAATCAAACCTTTTTTTTTGTTATGGCTTAAAATGAATGGATACTACACACCAGGTAAGATTCAAGAGAAGAGGAGGTGAGTCCTTTAGACCGCTTAAGTACCTAACTCTTCCATGATCCAATCCTAGACATGCACACATCCATTGCCACACTTTAAGCTTATTGCTTGTCCATGAATAACAAATTAAGTTTAAGTATTTATTTAAAATATTGATTTGCTTTGAAAATGTTTGCGTTGCGAAAGCTTTGCTCGGTTATCGTGATATTTTGAAAACATGTAACTTCTATAAAAACGCACCTTAGAGCTAACCGATTAAGAAACAATTTAAATAATATCATACCTAAGCTCGAAACAAAATTTAAAATAATTAAAAAGGACTTTTACAAACCCAAATTGAAAATAAATCGATTAAATAAAATACTGAATTAATTAATTTAAAACCAAAAATGCAGTCTTCGTGGCCACTCTGAATCCCTTCAGCTCCAAGTCCATAGTCTAGGGCTCACCTGAAAGGATAGAAGGAAAAGGGGTGAGTTTTGGGGAAACTCAGTATGCAACAAAGCCCTTTCAGAGCCCAAATCAACAAAAGCATACTGGGCCTAAGCCCCAATTCAGTCTCAACATATACTGTGCCGAAGCCTTTTCAAATATCGGTTACTAGGCCTTAGCCCTTTCTCATATATCAATGCACTGGGCCGAAGCCTTTTCAAATATCGGTATGGCCCATAGGCCCATTTCAATAACATATGTAAACATCAATGCATGTATGCAAAGCCCATTTGGGGAGATTACTCAACCCACCATCCGCTACTCTCCACCCGTACCAACCAACACACCATGTGGGGATGCTACTCAACCCACCCCGCCGCTACTCTCCACTGGCAGCATAGCTGCTTTATTATATAACATGAGGCCTAGCCTCTTTCGGTAACTAGGGCAAAGCCCTTTTCGGTAAACTGCGGCAAAGCCCTTTTCGGTAAACTGGGGCAAAGCCTTTTAGCACTTCCTCCATTCATATAAATCCCAACCCATGCATAAAATGAACATATCATGGCATATCATGGACAATAATAATGTCACATGCATTTCAATCAAAATAACACCCTAGAGTACAATAGTCATTTTCGCCTAGGGGTAAAATAGAAATTTTTACATTGAAGGGTAATTCAGTAATTTTATCAACTATTAGGGTTTTCATGCTCATTAACAATTATCAACAATTTCCAAGCGTTTAAACAGTATTTCCAACCCGTTTTAGCAATTCCGAGTTATTGGGCCCAAAACCCCTAATGGCCCTACGTAGCCAATTTAGTCATCTAGGCCCATTTAGCCTATGTTCCATAACGGTTTTAATAGTCTTAACATGCAATTTATCCATATTTCATTTTCTATCAAATTTACCCAAATGGGCCTGAAAGCCCATTGGGCCTGATTTCAGCCCCTCGAGGCCCAAACTTACCGACTTGCACGAAATTGTGCCGTTACCTGTCCCATCAATACCGATCACCGATCTCATCGTTTCTAACTAATCTTGGAACAATCGCATATTCACAAGTTATTGAAATGCCGAAATTTCGGCATTTCGGCTTTTCGGCACTTGTTAACTTAAGCTACTAAGAGGGTTCGTTACACACCTAATTTACGATTCTGCTGGTGAGACCTCCTATGCGATTTCTCCTATAATCAACCACTTACAGATTAACTTACGAATCTATGAAAACTGATGTAAAAATTACCTACCACATTCGGATATTACAAAGCCTTAATAACGACTTACCTTGTCGATCTTTGACTACTAGATCTAGATCTCGACTGCTTTGAACCCGTTGATCTTAATAGCCTCCAAATAGATCTTGATCGCTAGCCTTCAAATCACACATAGAAAACTAAATAAAAATTACTTAATTTCAATCTTGACAAAAATCGATAGTCTCCCTAAAGTATCTAGGGATTTTCAACTTATTCTGGAATTACTAAATAAATAAAATAAAATAAGATCTAAAAATTAATCCCCGAATCACTAAAAGAATCTTTGGCTTTGAAAAAGGAGACGAACGATGCAAAAGAAATTGTATGAGGAAAAGTGAAGATGATCGGCAACAATCTTGAGATGAAAAGATTGTTTTAATAGGATTTTGCTTTGGAAAAAGAATAGGTAATGAGAAAAGGTTGCTTTGGCTTTTCAATAGAAAAAATAAAAGAGAGAAAAATAAGTAGCAAAAATAAAATAGTTTAAAAGGAAGAACAAAGAAATACTCTAAAAGGAAACGACCCAGATGGCTAAAATTCAAATACAATTTCGGCATTTAACTGCCTACTGCCGAATGAATCAAAAATTCCTTCCTAATTTAAATTCCTTAATCCTCTCCTTGGATTTAACATTTCAATTCTATTCAGCCACCTAGCAGCCTTATCCACCGTTTGCACCGCACGCTACTAGGAGCTTCAATCCCGCACGGCTCCTTCCATGCGCGCCCAGCAAAAACAACATCCTCCTGTGCACAACGCTACTCGTACCTGGGACCTCCAGGTCGCCCAGCATGCTGCTGGCCACCAGGACGCGCGTTTGCTTTTGGTAATGTACGGTTACAATTAATGTTAAAGGTTACCTATTGAAGTGCCATTCATTTTATAAAAATAAAATTGAAACATGCCTGCGCCTAGACTCGAACCCGTGTACCTGAGGAACTCCTAGCACCCTGCTGCCACTGCGCCACAGGCGCCCTTGTGGCATATTTCGGCAGCCACTCCTTTTAACCCTTATTTTAGCGCTACCCTGACATCTAAAAATAAAAGCACTCTGTGCGCACCGTGCCTTGAACCCAGGCACTCCAACCACCTCCTTGCGTGCTTAGCCACTGAGCCAAGCACGTTCCTCTGTGCTTAGTCTTGCACAATTATTTTAAAAGCCTTATCTTTCAGTTTTCCCATAGAAGCAAAATCTAATTTTTTTCTAAAATTTTAGATTAAACCCAAAGTTTTTCCCACAATATAAATACTTCCAAATTTATTTAAAAACTAAATTTAAACACTAAATTAGTAATAATGTCATATATATTTTTATATTAAAATAATAATAATAATAATTTTATCTCAAAATACTAATTAAAATTTCATAAAAAAAATTTTAAACATCAATAATAAATACAGTAATATTTTTCTAATAATAATTAATTATAATTTTCATAAGACTTTAAAATATCAGTAATAAATACAGTAACATTTTTTTTAACAATAATAATTTTTTTAAAACTTCACAATTATTTAGGTTTTCTTCTATCCGAATCTCGACTCAAAGTCCAATTCTTCTAGGCCCAAATTCAGGGTGTTACAACTCTACCCCCTTAAAGAAATTTCGTCCTCGAAATTTCAAAACTAAAATAATCGTGCAACACTATGCTACTACGCTACTGCTGCGCACCCTGATCTAAATAATTTTTAGTACGACCCAGAACATCTAATTACCGAGGTAAATATCAATCCAACACACATACCAAATAACTACAAAGATCTTAATTCAAAATTTCAGTGTTTATTCAAATATTTATGCTGAGATAGTATTTCAAAGTTTTTGTTCTTACAGAATCATATCCTAGCTACAGTCTCAATCTTTTAGTTTCCCTACAGTCTTAGTCTCTACAATTTTTCAGTATTACTCTATCTACAGTATCATAGAAAAGTCTCAAGTCTATCTATAGTACAGTTCAGTATAAGAGAAGGAATACTTACAGACTTGGTGCCGGGGATTCAGTGTGCCACATCTCAATTTATCAGATTTCAGAAAAATTCAAAAAGATTTAAGTCTTTTAAAATCAATTTCTCAAAGCATGTTGATTTACAGAAAATAATTTGAAAAAAAATCTCTTTCAAACAGAAACTTTCCAAAAATCTGATTTTTCCAAAAATACCCTTCTTCAGCTTAAAAATTTTGAAAACCTTTTTGGACCCGATCCACAGCCGAGTTGTTGCAACCGGGCTCTGATACCACTAAATGTAACACCCCAAACTCAGCCCAGACGTTACGGCCAAGTTTGGTGTGTCACATTGAAGTATTTTTCGAAAACCGTGTTTTCATTAAAAACCCTTCTTAATGTTTAAAAGCTTTTTCCGTTAAACGTGTATAAAACCTTAGCTTGTGTTTATTTTTCCAAAACGTGATTCATCAAAACATTGTTTAACCACTTTGTAAAACCTTATGGAAAATTGTGAAAACTCGAAAACCTTTGTAGTTGCGAAAACATGTTATCTTAAAAACAGTTAAGTATCAAAAAATCAAACCTTTTCTTTTTTTGTTATGGCTTAAAATGAATGGATACTACGCACCAGGTAAGATTCAAGAGAAGAGGAGGTGAGTCCTTTAGACCGCTTAAGTACCTAACTCTTCCATGATCCAATCCTAGACATGCACACATCCATTGCCACACTTTAAGCTTATTGCTTGTCCATGAATAACGAATTAAGTTTAAGTATTTATTTAAAATATTGATTTCCTTTGAAAATGTTTGCGTTGCGAAAGCTTTGCTCGGTTATCGTGATATTTTGAAAACATGTAACTTTTATAAAAACGCAACTTAGAGCTAACCGATTAAATAATAATTTAAATAATATCATACCTAAGCTAGAAACGAAATTTAAAATAATTAAAAAGGCCTTTTACAAACCCAATTTGAAAATAAATCGATTAAATAAAATACTGAATTAATTAATTTAAAACTAGAAACGCAGTCTTCGTGGCCACTCTGAGTCCTTTCCAACTCCAAGTCCACAGTCTAGGGCTCACCTGAAAGGATAGAAGGAAAAAGGGTGAGTTTTGGGAAACTCAGTGTGCAACAAAGCCCTTTTAGAGCCCAAATCAACAAAAGCATACTGGGCCTAAGCCCCAATTCAGTCTCAACATATACTGGGCCGAAGCCTTTTCAAATATCGGTTACTAGGCCTTATCCCTTTCTCATATATCAATGCACTGGGCTGAAGCCTTTTCAAATATCGATATGGCCCATAGGCCCATTTCAATAACACATGTAAACATCAATGCATGTATACAAAGCCCATTTGGGGAGACTACTCAACCCACCATCCATTACTCTCCACCCGTACCAACCAACACACCATGTGGGGATGCTACTCAACCCACCCCGCCGCTACTCTCCACTGGCAGCATAGCTGCTTTATTATATAACATGAGGCCTAGCCTCTTTCGGTAACTGGGGCAAAGCCCTTTTCGGTAAACTGCGGCAAAGCCCTTTTCAGTAAACTGGGGCAAAGCCCTTTAGCACTTCCTCCATTCATATAAATCCCAACCCATGCATAAAATGAACATATCATGGCATATCATGGACAATAATAATGTCACATGCATTTCAATCAAAATAACACCCTAGAGTACAATAGTCATTTTCGCCTAGGGGTAAAATAGAAATTTTCACATTGAAGGGTAATTCAGTAATTTTATCAACTATTAGGGTTTTCATGCTCATTAACAATTATCAACAATTTCCAAGCGTTTAAACAGTATTTCCAGCCCATTTTAGCAATTCCGAGTTATTGGGCCCAAAACCCCTAATGGCCCTACGTAGCCGATTTAGTCATCTAGGCCCATTTAGCCTATGTTCCATAACGGTTTTAACAGTCTTAACATGCAATTTATCCATATTTCATTTTCTATCAAATTTACCCAAATGGGCCTGAAAGCCCATTGGGCCTGATTTCAGCCCCTCGAGGCCCAAACTTACCGACTTGCACAAAATTGTGCCGTTACCTATCCCATTGATATCGATCACCAATCTCATCATTTCTAACTAATCTTGGAATAATCGCATATTCACAAGTTATTGAAATGCCAAAATTTCGGCATTTCGGCTTTTCGGCACTTGTTAACTTAAGCTACTAAGAGGGTTCGTTACACACCTGATTTACGATTCTGCCGGTGAGACCTCCTATGCGATTTCTCCTATAATCAACCACTTACAGATTAACTTACGAATCTATGAAAACCAATGTAAAAATTACCTACAACATTTGGCTATTACAAAGCCTTAATAACGACTTACCTTGTCGATCTTTGACTACTAGATCTAGATCTCGACTGCTTTGAACCCGTTGATCTTAATAGCCTCCAAATAGATCTTGATCGCTGGCCTTCGATTCGCACATAGAAAACTGAATAAAAATTACTTAATTTCAATCTTGACAAAAATCGATAGTCTCCCTAAAGTATCTAGGGATTTTTAACTTATTCTCGAATTATTAAATAAATAAAATAAAATAAGATCTAAAAATTAATCCCCGAATCACTAAAAGAATCTTTGGCTTTGAAAGAGGAGACGAACGATGCAAAAGAAATTGTATGAGGAAAAGTGAAAATGATCGGCAACAATCTTGAGAAGAAAAGATTGTTTTAATAGGATTTTGCTTTGGAAAAAGAATAGGTAACGAGAAAAGGTTGCTTCGGCTTTTCAATAGAAAAAATAAAAGAGAGAAAAATAAGTAGCAAAAATAAAATAGTTTAAAAAGAGGAACAAAGAAATACTCCAAAAGGAAACGACCCAAATGGCTAAAATTCAAATGCAATTTCGGCATTTAACTGCCTACTGCCGAATGAATCAAAAATTCCTTCCTAATTTAAATTCCTTAATCCTCTCCTTGGATTTAGCATTTCAATTCTATTCAGCCACCTAGCAGCCTTATCCACCGTTTGCACCGCACGCTGCTAGGAGCTTCAATACCGCACGGCTCGCTGCTAGGGGTCCTCCAGTCCCACACGGCTCCTTCCATGCACGCCCAGTAAAAACAACATCCTCCTGCGCGCAACGCTACTTGAACCTAGAACCTCCAGGTCGCCCAGCATGCTGCTGGCCACCAGGACGCGCGTTTGCTTTTAGTAATGTACGGTTACAATTAATGTTAAAGGTTACCTGTTGAAGTCCCATTCATTTTATAAAAATAAAATTGAAACATGCCTGCGCCTAGACTCGAACCTGTGCACCTGAGGAACTCCTAGCACCCTGCTGCCACTGCGCCACAGGCGCCCTTGTGGCATATTTCGGCAGCTACTCCTTTTAACCCTTATTGTAGCGCTACCCTGACCTCTAAAATAAAAGCACTCTGCGAGCACCGTGCCTTGAACCCAGGCACTCCAACCACCTCCTTACGTGCTTAGCCACTGAGCCAAGCACGTTCCTCTGTGCTTAGTCTTGCACAATTATTTTAAAAGCCTTATCTTCCAGTTTTCCCCATAGAAGCAAAATTTAATTTTTTTCTAAAATTTTGGATTAAACCCAAAGTTTTTCCCACAATATAAATACTTCCAAATTTATTTAAAAACTAAATTTAAACACCAAATTAGTAATAATGTCATATATATTTTTATATTAAAATAATAATAATAATTTTATCTCAAAATACTAATTAAAATTTCATAAAAAAAATTTTAAACATCAATAATAAATACAGTAATATTTTTCTAATAATAATTAATTATAATTTTCATAAGACTTTAAAATATCAGTAATAAATATAGTAACATTTTTTTTAACAATAATAGTTTTTTTAAAACTTCACAATGATTTAAGTTTTCTTCTATCCGAATCCCGACTCAAAGTCCAATTCTTCTAGGCCCAAATTCAGGGTGTTACAAGTATTCTAAACTCTATTGATTGGAAACTGACTGTATGCCTTGAATGAATGTAGGCTTTGGTATGGTGGACTGTTCACTTGTTTTCGCAAACAGGTGTGTCATCACACCACCTCTACTGTAAATCGGCAAAAGTTGAAAAGCTGAAAAATACAGCGATTGAGGCCACATCAGCGTGCAAACACTCGTGTAGTGAACCGAGCCCACAAAACATGGGTGTTAGACTATAAAGGCCGCCGTGAGCGTTCTCATAGGTTTGGATCGTTTTAGGCCACATTGGTCCGAAATGGGCCATGTGGGCTCGATAGGCTTCTTAGCTCCACACGAATAAATTCCACAATATATGGTAAATATTGGACTGAGCTATGTAGTTTGCATGGCCGTGGTAATTTTTTTGGGCTTGATGGGCCACACGGGCATGTGGGCCCACTTGGGCGGCATAAAGGCCTTGGGCCCATTTACACTGTTATCACCGATAGGGTTACACAAGTCGCTCGAGGCGACTGTAGACCTTCTGATGGGTTGATAAGAGTATCTAGACCTCAAGATAATTAAAATGACCAAAATACCCCTATAGGGTAAAACGACTATTTTACCCTTCGAGGGTAATAACTAATTTGTGCTATGATTTGACTGTCTTTTTGAGCATGACGTTCTGCATTCACGTATGAGGTTATGACATATCATATTGCATGGGGTTGGGATACTGTTTATCGAGGAAGTATACTGTACTGCTGGCTCTTAGCCTTTTATACTGTTTATTGGCAGCTTTGCCGCGATACTGTTACTGGTAGCTTTGCTGCGATACTGATTAGTGCTACAACCGGTACTAATATTGGTGTGTCTGGCTAGGTGGGTTGATTTTATCCCCACATAGTGTGACTGGTGGTACGGAGTGGTGTGTCTGGTTGGATTGGAGTGGGTTTCACTGTTGTATTAATTTACTGACACTGTTACTATTACTGTAATGGGCTCAGGCCCCGACTGTTACTACATACTGTGTTTTCACTATTAGAGAGGGGGTTACACACTGAGTTTTTCATAAACCTGCCTTTTTCTAACTGTACAGGTAATCCTCAGCTTTAGACAATTTGGTGCTGCGAGGGACTTTGAGGTGGCCACTTGATTGCAGTTGTTTTATGCTTGATTATACTTTTATCTGAATTTTGGTTTTGGGTTTTTAATTCTGTAATAAGGCCTTTTTATGGTTTTTAAATTTTTAATTGGGCATTCGCTTTCTTACTTCGAATTGCTAGCCTAGTGGAAGATGAGGTTTTAAAATAACAATTGGTTTTTTCAAAGTCATACGATTTAACCTTCAAAGTTTTGGAAAAGCTTCCACGATTAAATTAGTTTAATGAAATAGTGACAATTTAATATGACCAACTTTTTGACTAGTGGATTGGATAATAGTAAGGAACTTAACATACTTAAAGCTTTTATAATCACAAAGAGGTTTTTAACTTTCAAACGACTCTTTACCAACAGAGAGTTCATATTTTCGAAAAGCACTGCAATGTGACAAGTCAAATTTGGTCATAACATCTGGGCCGAGTTTGGGGTGTTACATTTAGTGGTATCAGAGCCAGGTTACAAAACTCGACTGTAGAATGGGTTTTTAAATTTTGTAGAAATTTTTGGAAAGTTGTTTTTAGAATGACTTGAAATTTGTTGGAAGGTATATATATATATATAGTGTGGCACACCGAGTCTCCGGCGCCGAATTCGTAAGTTTTTTGAGTACTATTGTATGTTTAAAATTCAAAGGCAGTAGATAGAAATATTAAGACTATTGTAGGTAGTAGACTACACTGAAACACTATAGTTAGAGTAAATTGAAAACAATAGGTAGCTAAAAAACTGTAATAAGACTGCACGTTGTGAGAACAAACTCTAAACTATTACTGCTCATAAAACATCTACTTAATTATTGGAAACTATAAACTAATGTGCATAAAAATTCGTAAACAGATAAAGCAAATTTTGATAATGAGCGCTCAGGGTACTCGTGGAAGGGGTACAAGAGGCCGCGGTAGAGGCCGTGGAAGTGCTAGGGCTGGGTCTTTGGCATCAGGCCACATGCCTAACGTTGGGGCTAGGGAGGCACCAGCTTCATTAGTAACCAAGACGGGATCTTATGATCTAAAGGTTGGGGATGGTGCACTATCCCAAGCTATGCTCCGAATTCTAGAGAGGGTTGCTAGGTCCAGTAGTGCTGCGGGCCATGGGATGAATTTGGAATGACTCCGGTCAAATGGAGCTGAAATCTTTAAAGGTATTGCTGGAGTAGCCCCTAATGTGGCTAAATACTAGTTGGAGGCCACGGAGAGAATACTAGATGATCTTAACTGCACTTCTGAGCAAAAACTAAAATGTGCAGTGTCATTACTTCGAGACGAGGCCTATCAGTGGTAGCTTACCCTAAGAGAAGGTACTTAGGCTGACCGATTGACATGGGAATTATTTAAAGCTGTATTTCAAGGAAAAATATGTGGGCGCAAGTTATGCGGACGCCTGAAGAAGGGAATTTCTAAACTTGACTCAAAGGGATAAAACTATGGCAGAATACGAGGCAGAGTTCTTATGACTAAGCTGCTACGCTCGAGGGATGGTGGCGACCAATTATAAATGCTGTGTTCATTTTGAGGACGTCCTCCGCGATGAATTACGGATACTAGTAGCTTCCCAGAGGGAGCGAAACTTTGCTGCCCTAGTGGAAAAGGCAAAAATCATCGAGGACATGAAGCGCTCTAGCGCCAAAACTGTGAAAAGGAAAGGGACAGAAATAGGAGGGATTTAGAGCCCTCAGGTTCTTTTGGTAGGCCTAAGAAAATTGCCAAATTTGATGGGCCAGTCTGAGTTGAGGCTCCTGTTGCTATTACTAGATCACAGCCCTGCGCTAATTATGGGAGACATCGTCAGGATGAGTGCTGGAAAAGGATTGGGGCATGTTTCAGGTGTGGGTCAATGGAGCACCATGTCAAAAATTATGCTTAGAAGCCTATACAAATGCAAGCTACAGGACAGGGTTATGTTCAGCCAGTGAAAGGTGTTCAACAGCCACAGAGAGGCCGTGGTAAGGCCAGAGGTGAAAATGGTTCAGGTCGATGTCGTGGAGCATCGGCCAGAGGTACAGGTAATATTGAGGCGAGGCAGCCAGCTCTGGTCTATGCTGCACATCATTGAGAGTATGGTGACACTTCTAATGTGATAACTGGTACGTTCTTTATCCATAATAAACCTTATACTACTCTGATTGATGTTGGGTCTACGTATTCATACATTGCATGTACTGTGTCTGAGACACTGGGTATCCTGTGTGAGAGTACTATTAATGAGATGGTAGTTGTGATTGGGGAGTGGAAGGATTATCTATCAAATGTGATCTCTGTATTAAGGGCCGAGAAATTGGTTCGTAAGGGTTGTAAGGTGTTTTTAGCCTACATTGGTGTCTTTAATTCTGAGGGTCCTTCTGTTGGAGATATCAGAGCAGTTAAGGATTTTCTAGATGTTTTCCCTAATGAGCTTCTTAGATCGCTTCCTTATCATGAGGTTGAATTTGGTATCGAGCTCCTACCTAGAACAACTCCGGTGTCTATTGCCCTTATAGAATGGTACCGAAGGAGCTTGTGGAGTTAAAGACTCAAATTCAAGAGGTACTAGACCGAGGATTCATCTGACGGAGTGTGTCCCCATAGAGAGCACCAGTGTTATTTGTGAAAAAGAAGGATGGGACTATGCACATGTGCATCAATAATCGGCAATTGAACAGACTAACTATCAAGAACAAGTACCCTTTTGTTGAGGATAGACAATCTATTCGATCAGCTACGAGGAGATGCGATGTTCTTCAAAATTGATCTCCTTTTTGGGTACCATCAACTGAGAGTGAAAGATGCTGATGTCTACAAGACAGCGCTTAGGACTTGTTATGGTCACTACGAGTTCCTAGTGATGTCGTTTGGGCTAACGAATGCACCAACTGCTTTCATGGATCTGATGAACCAAGTGTTCTAGCCCTATCTGGATTGGTTCGTGGTGGTATTTATAGATAATATCCTGGTGTATTTGAGAACCAAAGATGAACATGATGCACATCTCCGAGTCGTTCTGTAGATTCTAAGGTAAAACGCTAAGTTCAGCAAGTGTGAGTTCTGGCTGCGAGAGGTGACATTTCTGGGTCACGTGGTGTCTATTGAGGGAATCAAAGTTGATCCTCAAAAAATTAAAGCTGTTCTGGATTGGAAACCACCTAAGACCGTATCTAAGATTTGAAGTTTTCTGGGTCTGGTAGGATATTACAGACGTTTTGTTGAGGGGTTTTCTTTAATTGCTACACCTCTAACTAAATGGCTGCATAAAGGAGAACCATTTAACTGGACTGATAAATAGCAAGAAAGTTTTGAGAAACTAAAGAAAGTTCTGACTGAGGCCCCTGTCTTGATATAGCCGAAATCTGGGAAAGAACTCACTGTCTACAACGATGCATCACACGTCAGTTTGGGATGTGTGTTAGTGCAAGAGGGTAAGGTGGTGGCATACGTATCTCGCCAACTTAAAACCCATGAGCGAATTACCCAACACATGATTTGGAATTGGCTGCGGTAGTATTCGTAAAAAAAATTTGGATGCATTACCTATACGGTGAGAAGTGTATTATTTACATGGACCACAAGAGCCTCCTTACTCAGATGGAGCTGAATCTTAAGCAGCGGAGATGGATTGAGCTACTTAAGGATTATGATTGCTCAATTGAATACCATCCTGGTAAGGCGAATATGATAGCTGACGCACTGAGCTGTAGGGCTATGTCTGATTTAAGGGAGATGTTTGCACGCCTAAGTTTGTTTGATGATGGTGGCTTGTTGGCTGAGCTTCAAGTTAGATCGATGTGGATTGATCAGATTAAGGGTAAATAGTTGATGGATGAGTCACTGGTTCTGCGTTTTCGACAGATTGAGAATGGGGAAACTTTTGATTTTGGGCTGAGCAGCAAAGGGGTATTGTGTTTCCGTGGGAGAGTTTGTGTTTCGAGGGATTCTGATTTGAGACGGTCGATTCTACAAGAGGCGCATAGTAGTCCTTATACTATCAATCCTGGCAGGAACAAGATGTACTGAGACCTTTATGAGCTATACTAGTGGCCAAGACATAAGCGCGAAGTTACGGATTTTGTAAGTAAGTGTCTGACATGCCAACAAGTTAAAGCTGAGCATCAACTGCCTTCTAGGTTATTACAGCCAGTTAAGATTCCTCTTTGGAAATAGGAAAAGGTAACTATGAACTTCGTCAGTGGGCTGCCCCTAACGCCTACTAAGAATGATTTGTTATGGGTCATAGTAGATCGGTTGACCAAGTCTACCCATTTCATACCGGTCCGTACTGATTACTCGTTGCAGAAACTAGCTAAGTTATATGTGGCTGAGATTGTAAGACTACATGGGGTACCGGTTTCCATAAAATCTTATAAAAATCCATGCTTTACGTCTGAGTTTTAGAAGAAGTTACACGAGGCACTAGGTACAAGGTTGGACTTCAATACCACGTTCCATCCTCAGACAGATGGTCAATTAGAGAGGGTGATTCAGATACTGGAGGACATGCTAAGAAGTTGTGTAATAGACTTCCAAGGTAGTTGGGAAGACTACTTACCATTGGCAGAGTTCGCATATAACAATAGTTACCAGGCGAGCATACAAATGGCACCGTATGAGGCGTTATATGGCCCTAAGTGTCGTACTCTGTCATGTTGGATTGAACTGGGTGAGCGTTGAGTTTTGGGCCCTGAGTTGGCCTTTGATACTGAAGACAAAGTGAGATTAATACGAGATCGCTTGAAGGTGGCATCAAACAAACAGAAGTCATATGCGGACTTAAAACTTAAGGAGATCGGATATACTATAGAAGATTATGTCTTTCTTAAAGTCTCACCATGGAAGAAAATTTTGAGGTTTGGGCGGAAAGGCAAGTTGAGCCCTAAATTCATTGGGCCTTACCGCATATTATAGTGTGTGGGACCGGTTGCCTATCAACTTGAGTTGCCTCCAGAGCTGGACTGGATCCATGATGTATTCCACGTCTCCATGCTAACACATTATCGCTTTGAACCTTTGCATATAATGCCGGTTGAGGAGATCGAGGTTAGGCCAGATCTGACCTTCGAGGAGGAACCAATGTAAATATTGGATCATGATCTCAAGGTTCTAAGAAAGAAATCTATCCTATTGGTTAAAACACTTTGACGTAATCACGGTTTAGAGGAGGCCATGAGGGAACCTAAAGAGGCGATGCGAAAAAAATACCCTCATCTGTTTTGATCAGGTAAAGTTTGAGGCCGAAATTTCTTTTAGGGGGTAGAGTTGTAACGCCCTAAAAAATTTTAAATTTTTTTAATTTTTTGGTTTTCACACAAATTGCATGTTTGCTTTAATGGCTAAAGTGAATTGGGTGTGTTTAGGAGTGTTTGAGAAGCCTAGGTTCAAGTCTTGGCTTTTGCAAAGTTTTTGGTTTTTCCCTTGAATAAATCTGGACATTAGCAAGTAGGCTTTAGAAATATTTGTAGTTGAAATGTGACGCAATTGAGCTTGCGGTCCAGTGGTAAGTGGCATGTGGTAATTGCTGGAGGTCTGAGGTTCAAGTTGTGGTAATGTAAAAGAGTATTTATTTTGCTACTCTTGCTATATAAGAAGCAGATGTTGTTTGGAACCCTGTTGAATGAACTTTGACTTGGTCAGGGAGTGATATATGGAGAGAATTAAGGAGAGGATTGGAGAGAAAATCAAGGAGAGCATTATGGAGATATTTTTAGAGGAAAAAGGGAAGTTTGAGGGTGTGTGGGTTTGTGCCAAATTTGCTAAGTGGAAACTCATAGTTTCAGCTTTGGGGGGCTGTGTTTTCATTTTGGCAATTAAGAGCATTTTGGGGTCTTTCGGCGTTTGTATTGTTCTTCTTTTCTTTCTGTTTTCTTTGCTTTTTGTGTTACTTTAGTTTACTATTTGCACAAATAATTGGCTAGTCGGCTCCCTGTACGACTCTTTTCTTTCTTTCTTGTGGCCGAATACATCTCTTACCTCATTCACCATTTTTTCATTTGGTACTACTGTCGTTATTTATTCTTATGAAGTGGTCGATTACCCCTATCTCTTCTCCTCACTTTCTTTTCCCTTTTTCTCTCTTTTCTCTTCCAAGGCCGAATACCTCTCTTTTGCCCTCTTATTGTACTTTGATTTTGTGGAGCCGATTTTACTACTCCTTGCTCAACTCTATTGCGCGGTGTAAGTTCTTACGATTCCCTTCTAGTTTCTCTTGTTTTATTTCTTGTTCATGTGGTTTCCTTTATTGTTTAAGTCAATTATTTTAGTCTTTTATGATTGATTCTTTGTCCATTCTTTTATGAATATGTTCTTTGGGGTTTCAATACTTGCAAAGAGTGAAGGGGTCCCTCAAGAGTACAGGGCATTCAAGATTCTTCTTTCGTCTTTCAATTGAATGTTGGGGGTAAGTTGTCTTATTGGCCGATTGTGCTATGTTTTAGTATTGAGGTCTTAAGTCAATCTAGCCTAATAAGATTCTTTGCTAAGCAGATAATCAACAAGGACATGAGATCGATTCCTAGCTAGCGATCTGGGAGTAATAAGCCGTGACCAATCGATCAAGGTGAGTAGTGAGTGTCGATTTGGGATTAAGTATTGTGAACTCTATCGATTGGAAACTGACTGTATACCTTGAATGAATGTAGGCTTTGGAATGGTGGTCTGTTCACTCGTTTTCGCAAACAGGTGTGTAATCACACCACCTCTACTGTAAATCGGCAAAAGCCAAAATGTAACACCCCAAACCCGGCCTAGAAGTTAGGCCTGTCTTTTTTGAAAACCACGTTTCCATTGGAAACCCTTCTTAATATTTAAAAGCTTGCGTAAAGTCTCAGTTTGTGTTCGTTTATTTAAAAATGTGGTTTATTAAAAGTCATTCTCTTGTAAAATGTTATTATCATTCTCTTGTAAAACGTTATTACCATTAAAATCTTATTTGTTGCGGAAGCTTATTTTAAAAGAAAATGATTTACGAAAATGTGATGTTTAAAAACAGTTATCGTTTTGGAAAATTGTGTCCTACTTTTAGCAATTATAAACAATAAATAAAAACCCAAATGTTAAAACCAGAAAGTTTTAAAGGCCTTATTATAAACAAGCCCAAGTTGAAGTACTTATGAATAATTTAATAGGAAAACAGAAACAGATGTGTGGCCATCTTCGAGCCTCTCGCAGCACTGGTCCTTCTAAAGCTGGGGATTACATGCACAGTTAACAAACTGGGTGAGTTTATGAAAAACTCAGTGTATAATTCCGTTACTAGAGTAACCTTCAGTGTAAAGAAACATAAACTAAAATAGTCTGGACCAAAGCCCTTTAACGGCATCAGTAGCAGATGGGCCTAGCCCATTATAGTTCCAGAATCCATTAGGCTTTCACCCAATTCAGTAACAGAATCAGAATCAGAGTCAGAATCAGAATATGCATGAGAGCCCAACCTAGTCCAACCATCACACCACCCGTACCAACCCAACACAACATGTGGGGAATAACTCGACCCATCCAGCCTACACCTCAATACGTAGCAAGACTGCTAATAACAGAAAACATGGTAGAGCTACCAGAATCAGAATTCGTCGCGAAGCCACTAATAATAGAACTTCCTCCAAATCAAGCCTAACCCCATGCAGAATATTGTGTATGTTATGCTCAATCATCACACATGTATGCAAAATGGCCATTCTCAGTAACAATCATTTAAACAGATATTAAAAACATATCAAACACACAACCACGGTCATGTCAGTCAAAACATTGTCATACGATCACAGTCAAATCACTCAAGTTCATAGTCCAAATCAGTCTATTGCCCACAAGGGCAAAACAGTCATTTTACACTCTAGGGTAAAATGGTCATTTTACCCTATAGATGTATTTCAGTAATTCTACCCTACAAGGGTATTTCAATAATTCTAGCCTACAGGGGTATTTTGGTAATTTTACCAAATAGGGGTATTTTGGTAATTTTACCAACCAGGGGTATTTTGGTAATTTTACAAAGCAAGGTATTTCAGTAATTTCGTAAGGGTATTTCTGTAATTTTGTAAACCGAGGGTATTTTTGTAGTTTTGTAAACTGGGGGTGTTCTTGTAATTTTACTAACCAGAGGTAAAACAGTAATTTTACAAATCAGGGGTAAAACGATAAGTTTACAAATCGGGGGTCTTAACGATCCCGTCGAAAGTCCATCGTAGCCTCGAGCGACTAACATAACCTAAACTGATATAGCGGTGTAGATGGGCCTAAAGACCACTATTCAGCCTAAGTAGGCCCACACACTCGTGTGGCCCAATTATCTTAGAAATAACCTAAACTATATAAACTATACACTCCGAACCAATAGTAGCCATATAACCTACATTTCAACCGTGTAGGGCCTACAAGCCCATGGGCCCACACGACCCACTTCAGCCCAGAGAGGCCCAGAATGGCCTATGCCATGTACATGACATTACAAGCCTCACTATTTCTTACCTAACAGTCAGATTTACACCAACGGGCCCACGAGCCCATCGGTCTTATTTGGCCCATTCCGGCCCAAATAAACCACGGCCAAGTGATTAACAAGGCCCAGTTCAATATTTGTCACCTATCAAGAATTTTGTTTGTGTGGGGCCCATGAGCCCATTAGGCCCAAACGGCCCATTTTGGCCCAACGCGGCCCAATGTGGCCTCAATCATCCGATGCCCATGTTCGTGGGCTCAGTTCACAACACGTGCAGTCGTACGCTCGTGTGGCATCATTTGCCGATGTTCTGACTGTATTGGCATTTGCCGATCTGCAGTCATAGTAAGGTGTGAAGAACACACTACCGGCTATTTAGCCGATTATCAAAGATGACACTACTACACACACTTCTGGCTTATGCCGATCCATAGAAACTGGATATACAGTTACACACTTGGTTTCGAGACATGCGATTTACTACCCGAATTGAACCTTGATGAACGAGCAGCCCCTTAATCACCAAGATCCTGGAACACAATTAGTTTTACGATTTCAACAATAATCTGTAAAGTAACAAATCCCAATAGACTCAAGATGCTCATAAGTGTGGCTCAAATCCATATATCCCACAACTCACACATATGTAACACATTCGGCCAAACCCATATTAATAATAATCCTTCCTTACCTTGGTTGCACGATGCCAATAATAAAGGTTGATTACTCCTCCATTCGCTATCCTTCATACCTCCTAAAAACCTTAAGCCCCTTCGTGACCATAATACGGAGAAGGATGAGTTTTATAGTCAGAAAACAAAAGGAGACAAACATTTGATTATAGGAGAATAACCAATCGAAAGAAGAATGATTGGCAAATGAAATCATAAGGAACAACCACATACCATTTGTCAACACCTTGCAGAACTGTAGCAGAAAGGTTAAGCATTGCTTCGGCAGTGATTCAAGGAAGAGGATTTGAGAAAAGAAAAAGAAGAGTTGGTCAAGGTGAAATCGGCCTACACTTTGAAGAGATGGAAACTGAATACAAGAGAGTACTATTCGGCCAATTTAGAAGAAGGCAATTGGGTTTTGTTATGAGAGAAGAAAACTTTGATAGAGTAAGAACAGAGGTACGGCTTAGAGATAAAGGGGTCAAAGAATAGAAAAGAAAAGAATTTAAGAGAAGAGAAAAGAGATAGTAATCGGTCACCGATTGACACCAATATATTCGACAAGCAACAAAGCCAAGAGGAGAGGTACTTTGAATACAAGCCCAATAGAGTGGTTGCTATGTTCCCCTTTCGAAAGGAAAAAAAACAGGTCACAGTTGAGAAAAGAAAGCACAATACCTAACAGTACAAAAGATAACTGAAACTATGCAAAGAAAATGACAAAATGGAAATGGGAATTTGGCAACACCCCCCAGAATGACCAAAATCGGCACTCCTTCCCTACCCAAGCTGGATTTGCATAATCAACCACCCTAAAATCGGTTACAACAACCCCCATTTCAAATCCCTTGATTATCTCCTTAATTTCCTCCATGAACCATTCTTTAAATCTCTCATTTGACTTATTCAAATTCTCCATTCACAGAGCTCAATTCCAACACCAACTCTTGCCTTCCCATGAGCAAAATAAATAACCCCATTTGCATGCAGTGGGACTCAAACCTCTGACCCCCTTGCCCCTTGTGACACTACCTCCTTGCTACACTTGTGTCGCCACCTTGCCACTACACCACAAGTCTCTTTTTGTCACATTTTATCCTCGACCAATTATAAGTTCTATAGACTAAATTCCAAGTTCATTTAAAAGAAAAACCAAAATAAATTGCAAGAGCCAAGACTTGAATCCTTGGTCCCTTGTCACTTTAATGATGCCAGAAAAACTAGACCACATGCTTCCTTATGTCATTTTTTTAACACAATAATTTTTAAGTGCAGTAATACAGTCTAACATCTAAGAAATCACCGTATTTCTATCTACTGTTTTCCAATTAAAACTAACAACAGTTTTAGAAACTTACGGATTCGGTGCCGGAGACTCGGTGTGCCATACTTTTTAGAAGAAATAGCTTAAACATAACACATATTTGAAAATAACTTTTTGAAATCCAAATTTTGAAAAACTCATTCCACAACCGAGTTTTGCAACATAACTCTGATACCATTAAATGTAACACCCTAAACCCAGCCTAGAAGTTAGGCCGGAGTCCAGCGTGTCACATTTAAGTTTTTTTCGAAAACCATGTTTCCATTGGAAACCCTTCTTAATTTCAAAAACTTGCGTAAAGTCTCAGTTTGTGTTCGTTTATTTAAAAACATGGTTTATTAAAAGTCATTCTCTTGTAAAACGTTATTACCATTAAAATCTTATTTGTTGTGGAAGTTTATATTAAAAGAAACTAATTTACGAAAACGTGATGTTTAAAAACAATTATCATTTTGGAAAATCGTGTCCTACTTCTAGCAATTATAAATAATAAATAAAAACCCAAATGTAAAAACCAGAAAGTTTAAAGGCCCTATTACAAACAAGCCCAAATTTAAGTACCTCTGAATGATTTAATAGGAAAACAGAAATAGATGTGTGGCCATCTCCGAGTCTCTCACAGCACCAATCCACCTAAAACTGGGGTTACCTGCACAGTTAACAAATGGGGTGAGTTTATGAAAAACTCAGTGTGCAATTCCCTTACTAGAGTAACCGTCAGTGTACAGAAACATAAAAAAAAATAGTTTGGGCTAAAGCCCTTTAACGGCATCAATTGCAGATGAGCCTAGCCCATTATAGTTCCTAAATCCATTGGGCTTTTGCCAATTCAATAACAGGATCAGAATCAGAGACAGAATCAAAATCAAAATCAAAATCAGAATCAGAATCAGAATCAGAATAGTACATGCATGAGAGCCCAACCTAGTCCAACCATCACACCACCTGTACCAACCCAACACACCATATGGGGAACAACTCAACCCACCCAACCCACACACCAATACGCAACAAGGCTGCTAATAACAGAAAACGTGTTAGAGCCGCCAGAATCAGAATTGGTGGCAAAGCCACTAATAATTGAACTTCCTCCATATCAAGCCCAACCCCATGCAGAATATCGTGTATGTTATGCTCAATCATCACACATGTATGCAAAATGGCCATGCTCAGTAACAGTTATTTAAACTGATATGAAAAACATATCAAACACACAACCATGTTCACGTCAGTCAAAACATTATCATACGATCATAGTCAAATCACTTAAGTTCGTAGTCCAAATCAGTCACTTGCCCACAAGGGCAAAATAGTCATTTTACACTCTAGGGTAAAAAGGTCATTTTACCCTACAGAGGTATTTTGGTAATTCTAGCCTACAGGGGTATTTCGGTAATTGTAACACCCCTATCCCGTAACCGTCATCGGAATAGGACGAGCCGTTAACGGAAATCAGAAAACAGATCAGAACAGTAAAATTTTGAACACTCTCTTGAATAAATAAAAGATCATTTATTTATATAAATATTAGACACAACCAAAAATCGAATTTAAAACTTATAAAAGTAAACTTCCAAAAGATGCCATATTCGCATGGCTTATATACAATAGTCAAAATATCATTCTACTTATAGTCTATCCTATACATGCCATAAACTAAGTCCAAATCATATGGTTACCACAATAGTAGATAGTGTGACGAAATGCTGACGATCCCCGAGCTGGTAGTGTAACACCCCTTACTCGAGACCGTCGCTAGAATCGAGCATGAGGCACTACTAAACTTAATCTATCACTTAAGCAACTTTAAATCGTTTATTTAAGCTTCTCGAAATTTGCTTCCATTCTACCTCATAGTCACTTAAAAATTCATATCTCGAGTTTAGAAACTCAAAATTAAGATACATAAATTTTCCCTGAATCTAGACTCATGTATCTACTTGATAAGTTTTTTCTAGAATTTTTGGTTTAGCCAATTAGTACAGTTTATTAGTTAAAGTTTCCCCTGTTACACAGTTTGACTGCTTTGACCTCTGCTCACTTCGAGTTAATTTTCTCTCTCTACAAAATTTAAATAGGAATGCCGTTTGTTTCATTAAAAACTAGACTCAATAATGAATCTAGGGATATAAATTATAATGCCTAATTATTTATGTAAAATTTATGGTTAATTTTTAAAGTCAAAACAGGGGATCACAGAGTCAGTCTGGAGCAGTCTCACTCAAGTGTAAATAACTCATAATATACAACTCTTTTGCTAACTCTGTTTCTTCCATAGTAAAATAGACTCATTAAGATTTAATTTCATACCTCATTAACTATTTAACTCCATTCCTACTATTTTTAGTAATTTTTCAAAGTCACATCGTTTCTGCTATTGAATCTGTTTTTAGGCTACTTTCACATTTTCCTTAGTTTCCATGTGATAGTTACCATTCAAGCATACATACTATTAAACATGTGTATCATTAGCCCTTCCATTAGATATTCACTAGCAAGTATTTATACACCATTCATTGAACATATCATACCAAAAGAAGCCAAGTCCCTATACATGCCATACTTGAAATGAAACGTCTAACTATACCAAAGTAATCCCTTCAATAGTGTGTCCGGATCTCCGACGTTCCTTTCAATTCCCGAGTGAGCTTAGCAAGAACTATAAAATAAGGAAATAAAGAGAGTAAGCACTAGGTTTAGTAAGTTTACAAGCAAATAAATCACAACATTCATCACAAAGGATAATTATGCATAATGTCACCTAGCATCATAAACTTTCTTTACATCTCATTTTCTACCTCCTTCTTTATTCACTTACCTTCTTTCTTACCTAACCTTTCATTATTCATAAATACAATCTACCTTTCCTTTGCTGATAATTCACTATAATTTAACTTGTACAATGGCCCATTGAACCACTCAAAATACTAAGGATATTAGGGTCTTTCCTGTCTATCAATATCCTGCCAATGCCATGTCCTTGACATGGACTTACATGAATTATTCCTGTCTCCAATGCCATATATCTAATATGGGCTCACATGGCTCATTCCTGTCTCCAAAGCCATATATCTGATATGGACTTACATGGCTCATTCCTGTCCTGTCCTGTCTTGTCAACCCCAAATGTCATGACATTTCGTATCCTAACATTCCTAAGGTTCAATCGGGGCTTTCTAATGCTTTTCTCTGTTACATCGTCTTTAATTCAACTTTGAATATTTTCATAAAATGAATATATAAATGCTGGAAATTGAAAATATTAATGTAAAATAAAGGAATATTGCATTTATTTACTATAAACTTACCTCGATACAAAATGTGACTAAACTTTACAATTTAGTCCTTTACTTTTTCCTTTCCTCGATCTACTCCCGAATTCCGTTCTTCTTGATCCATAATAGCAAATTTAATTTATTTAATATTCACATTTATCAAAACAGTCCTTTACTCAAACTTTGGCAAAATTACATTTTTGCCCCTAAACTTTTGCATATTTACACTTTTGCCCAAAGGCTCGGAAATCAAAATTTATCACAAATTCTTGTATTTTAAGACATGCTGATCATTTATTTACCAAAAACATCCTCAAATTCCTACTATAACATACACTTATGTACAATAGGTATTTTTACCGATTAAGCCATTTTACTCGTTTTACCTAAAACCGAGTAGCACAAGTTGTCTAACATAATCTAAAACCTCATATTCTATTATAAAACATCAAAATAAACACTTTTCACCTATGGGTATTTTTCCAAATATGAACCCTAACTTAAATTATTGCTAGCATAAGCTTTATCGAGCTACCGGGACTCCGAAAACGTAAAGAACATTAAAAACGGGGCTTGGAATCACTTACTATGGAGCTTGGAAGCTTGAAACAAACCCTAGCTATGGAGAACCCTTGAAATTTCGTGCTAATGAAGAAGATGATAGAAATTTTGTCATCTTTTTTCCCTTTTTAATCATGTTAATAACCAAATGACCAAAATGCCCTTCCTTACTAAACTTTCAAAAATTCCACCCATGTCCAATTTTTGTCCATAAACTTAGAAATTGGTCAAATTGCTATTTAAAACCTCCTAATTAATATTCCAAAGCAATTTCATACTAAAAACTTCTAGAATGCAAATTTTGCAACTTATTCGATTTAGTCCCTAATTTCAAATTAAGCACTTTATGCATAGAATTTCTTCACGAAATTTTCACACCATCATGCAATCACATCATAAACATCATAATAATAATAAAATAATTATTTCTATCTTGGATTTGTGGTCACAAAACCACTATTCTGATTAGGCCCTATTTCGGGATGTTACAGGTAGTAAGAATCAAAGATCTATAAAACAGAGAAACATAACATTCAAAGTAAGCTTTCATAAGCTTAGTAAGTCTTAAGTAAAATAAATAACTATGCTGAATTAAGCACATTTATCTCATATACAAAATCTAAGTGAAATCTCATTTGACCGAATAAGCCTACCCATAAATTACACATAGTTTAATTGACATTTCTTTGGCCTTGAGTTTGATATCACAAAATGTTTTTATCCAATACCAATTACCAGTCATTCCTTCTATTCAATGAAGTCAATCTAAAGCTCCATAACGAACTATAATCTCAATATTCACATCACATAGCTACCACATATACTTTTATGATAATGTCTAAAATAGCTGAATATTCACAAGCACACAATGCACACTTAGCATACAATTTCAATTAACCTCAAATTCATATTTCATAGGAAAATCAATATCTGCACATAATTTCACACATTGGCCGAATGTGTCGTAATCAAATAGAAGATCTTAATACTCGTTCACTTATATATATATATATTGACATCTCATTTACTTAAGATTCTGTGTCATACAATCACATCATCATATACCACAAAACCATTCATTAATTCAACTCAATAGAGTTAATTTAAGGTACTATATCATCATTTAATTTCAATGACTAAAAACACATATGCATAGAACTTATGCCTTCTAGCATATAATTTCGCAAGGGCTGGATATATATATATATATTCACTCATGTGCACTAATAGTAGGTCATTTAATTACTTACAAATTTATATAAACATGAACACTTCAAGATCTCAATGTCAATAATTATTTGCTCAAATTGAGCTGTGATACAATACCATTTCTACCTTTAAATCATACCTTCTCATTTCGTGACCACATACCTAATTAGTATACTTTTAAGAATAGTTTCACATGACTCGATGTTCACAATTGAATAAAATCAAAATCCATTTCGAGTCATTCTCACATCAAAAGGTAAGTATCACATACCTGAGTCACTTATTGTGTAATACAAATTCAATTTGTCCTCTTAGGGTAAGATCTCGTAGTCATATACTTTTAATAAATTCACCGGCACAAAGCTTGCGGGACTTTAAGCCAGGACATATCACCAGCACGAAGCCTGCGGGACTTTAAGCCCGGATATATCACCAGCACGAAGCCTGCGGGACTTTAAGCCTAGACATATCACCAGCACGAAGCCTGTAGGACTTTAAGCCCGGACATATCACCAGCACGAAGCCTGTGGGACTTTAAACCCGGACATATTACTAGCACGAAGCCTGCGGGACTTTAAACCCTGACATATTACCAGCACGAAGCCTGCGGGACTTTAAACCCTGACATATTACCAGCACGAAGCCCGCGGGACTTTAAACCCGGACATATTACCAGCACGAAGCCTGCGGGACTTTAAACCCAGATATATTACCAGCACGAAGCCTACAGGACTTCAAAGCCCGGATATATCACTGATCACTTCATATACTTTTAGTATTCACATTACACAAACACATTAACAAGGTGATGCCTTCATTTGAACCTATTCCTAAATCACATAATTTGCTTTCATTCTATATTAACCATTAGGCCATTCAACATTCTCATTAGCTATACGACCTCACTATGTATATATATATAACTTGCACACATTTAACATTAGCCATTTCGGCCTCACCACATATACATTTCTTGTACATATTTCACATTAGCCATTCGGCTTTACCAAATATACAACTTTCATTCGAATCACATTAATCATTTGACCGTATCAAATATATATATTTATATATATATATATATATGCCACTTAACTACATTCGGCTATAACACAAACATAATGAAGTCTTGGTTCTTATGATAAGTATACAAATACATAAATATAACATTTACTCACATACATCATTACAAATTTGGCCGAATACATAAATTTATAACCATTTCTCATATGCTTTTCACTTTACATCCACAATTCGATCCAACATTATCTTTATAAGCCTAAATAATTAACACGTACCTGAATCACTTAATACCTTATACGAATTTACATGTTATCTCATACTTTCATAACTTATAATACAACCACATATAATTGAAACCATATCTTTGTTCAAAGGTTATCAATGTTACATAACACATATCTTGGCACATCAATTGCATCATACCAAATTCGACTAGGTTTGTTAGTCATATACGGCTTCTAACCTCATTTCAATATGGATTCGGTACTTTGATTACAATTATTCAACTGTTAAGCATACAAAGTTAATAAAGTCAAACACTTAAGAACTTACCTTGAATATTTTCGATCAGTCTCGGTTCGGCTATTCAACTACTTTCTTTTCCCCTGTCCAACCTTAGTTCTCTATACTCTTGAGCTAATTCAAACAAATTTAACTTATTAAAGTCCCATCATGCTAGCTTATGGCCGAATATGACAAAAAAAATTTAATAGGTCATACAGCTACTTTTAGCTCAAATACAAAATGGTCATACACATTTTTAATCACCTTAAGCAATTTAATACAATTAGTCTAACATTTCCTCATGTACACCATTATGATCGAATACATATCAATTACGTAACTTACCTTAACACATAAACCACATAGCCAAAGTACATATAACCCTAATGACCGAATTCACATGTTTATCTTCACCCACATATCCATTCGACATTACCACTTAAAACAACTTAATATTTCTAAACAATTTTCATTATAATAACTAAACATTACCAATTCATTTAGGTTCACATTCGGTATATGCACATACAAATACAAAAACTTTAGCATTTAATTTCTAACATTTAGCAAGCTCAAATATTATCTATTATTAATCCTTTAACTTTGTTCTAATGAAACATTCATATTCAAACCTCATTTACTAACATTTAAGCTAAATCCGAATCTCCTTTTTGACTATCGAAACATAATATTAAACATAATTACAAATGCACATTTCAAGATTCCCGTACATAACCTTTATACATTGCTTCATGAACGGCATAACCATGTTACAAATTTAATACATCAAAATTTACTTGTCCAAGACTATATTCGGCCTATATGTATTTTCTTTACAACCATTCATCAACAATTTAGCACATGCTTAATGACCGAATGCACGTTTCTCCTACTTTCATCCTTAACGGAATTTTATCAAACTTCCATCTCTCAATTTACAAACACATACAAAATTCATTACTGAAGGGGGTCATTCGGCAAGCTTATAAGTATAGATTAACAATTTAAAACACAACACTACTAAGCCATTATTTAGGTCCCTTTTCGGCAAAGCCTTTCCTTCATGACCGAGCCTCCAAAACACCAAAATTTAAACAATCAAAATCATGGGTCTAGGAGGGTATAAAACACGAATCCAAAACATCAAAACAAAACTAAATTTATCATGAATTTTTACCTTGAATTTGATCTTCAAAATGACCGACTATCCCAAGAACCTCCTCTTCTTCTATTATTTTCTTTAAGTTCGGCTAGGTGAGAAAAAAAAACATGCCACTTTGTTTTCATTTTTTTTATCACCATATTCTTATTATAATAATCCTTATTTCACATTATAAAACCATTTATTAATATTTCTTTTATAAAATATAAAATAAAATGTATAAATGTCATTCAACAATCATCATGCCGTCCACTACACAAATTATGAGGAATTTGACATGCAAATCCTCATATTTCAATCCATGCAATATTTGGCCACTACAATTTGACCTAACACATTTTCAAAGTTTCTCACATAAGTCCTTTTAATTAATTCCACATCCAAATTACAAAATCAAAGCATGAAACTTTCACACATGCATTTTCACAAATAATAGGCATAGAATATAACATTTAATTATTTTCGTGACTCGGTTTTGTGGTCCCAAAACCACTTTCTGACTAGGGTCAAATTACGGCTGTCACAGTAATTCTAGCCTACAAGGGTATTTCAGTACTCCCACCTTATAGGGGTATTTTGGAAATTTTACCAACTAGTGGTATTTCGATAATTTTATAAACCAGGGGTATTTCAGTAATTTCATAAATCGGGGTATTTTTGTAATTTTGTAAACTGGGGGTGTTTCTATAATTTTGTAAATCGGGGGTGTTTCTGTAATTTCACTAAGTAGGGGTAAAACAGTAATTTTACAAATTAGGGGTAAAACAGTAATTTTACAAACAGGGGGTCTAAACGATCCCACCAAAAGTCCATCGTCACCTCGAGCGACTAACGTAACCTAAACCGATATAGCGGTGTCGATGGGCCTAATGCCCACTATCCAGCCCAAGTGGGCCCACACGCTCGTGTGGCCCAATTATCCTAGAAATAACCTCAACTATACGAACTATACACTCTGAACCAACAGTAGCCATATAACCTACATTTCAACCATGTAGGGCCTGCAAGCCCATGGGCCCACACGACCCAATTCAACCCAGAGTGGCCCAGAACGGCCTATGCCATGTACATGACATGACAAGCCTTACTATTTCTCACCTAACCGTCTTTACATCAACGGGCCCACGGGCCCATCGGGCCTATGCAGCCCATTCCGTTCTAAATCAACCACGACCATGTGATTAACAATGCCCAGTTCAATATTTGTCACCTATCAAAAATTCCGTCTACATGGGGCCCATGAGCTCATCGGCCCACACGGCCCATTTCGGCCCAACGCGGCCCAACGTAACCTCAATTATCTGACGCCCATGTTCGTGGGCTCAGTTCACCACACGTGCGGTTGCACGCTCATATGGCATCATTTGTTGATATTCCAGCTGTATCGACATTTGCCAATCTGCAGTCATAGTAGGGTGTGAAGAACACATTACTGACTTTTTAGCCGATTATCAAAGATGACACTACTACACACATTTCTAGCTTATGCCGATCCATAGAAACAGGATATACAGTTACACATCTGGTTTCGAGATGCACGACTTACTACCCGAATTGAACATTGATGAACGAACAGCCTCTTAATCACTAAGATCCTGGAACACAATTGGTTTTACGATTTCAACAACAATCTATAAAGTAACAAATCCCATTAGACCCAAGATGCTCATAAGTGTGGCTTAATTCCATATATGCCACAACTCACACATATGTAACACATTCGGCCAAACCCATGTTAATAATAATTCTTCCTTACCTTGGTTGCACGATGCCAATAATAAAGGTTGATTGCTCCACCATTCACTATCCTTCACACTTCCTAAAAACCTTAAGCCCCTTCGTCGCCATAATACGGAGAAGAGCGAGTTTTATAGTCAAAAAACAAAAGGAGACAAACATTCATTTATAGGAAAATAACCAATCGAAAGAAGAATGATTGACAAACGAAATCATAAGGAAGAACCACATACCATTTGTCAACTCCTTGTAGAACCGTGGTAGAAAGGTTAAAACATTGCTTCGGCAGAGATTCAAAGAAGAGGATTTGAGAAAAAAAGAAAAAAAAGAGTTGGTCAAGGTGAAATCGGCCCACACTTTGAAGAGATAGGAACCAAATACAAGAGAGTACTATTCGGCCATTTTAGAAGAAGGCAATTGGTTTTTGTTATGAGAGAAGAAAACTTCGACAGAGCAAGAACAGAGGTGCGGCTTAGAGATAGAAGGGCGAAAGAACATAAAAGAAGAGAATTGAAGAGAAGAGAAAAGAGAGAGTAACCGGCCACTGATTGTAACCAATATATTCGGTAAACAACGAAGCCAAGAGGAGAAGTACTTCGAATACAAACCTGATAGAGTGGTTGTTATGTTCCTCTTTTGAAAGGAAAAAAATAGGTCACGGTTTAGAAAAGAAAGCACAATACCTAACTGTACAAAAGAGAACCGAAACTATGCAAAGAAAATGACAAAATGGAAGTGGGAATTCGGCAACACCCTCTAGAATGACCAAAATCGGCACTCCTTCCCTACCAAAGCCGAATTTGCATAATCAACCACCCCAAAATTGGTTACAACAACTCCCATAAGCAAAATAAATAACCCCATTTGCATGTAGTTGGACTCAAACCTCTAACCTCTTTTCCTCTTATGACGCCACCTCCTTGCCACACTTGTGTCGCCACCTTGCCATTACACCTCAAGTCTCTTTTTGTCACATTTTATCCTCGACGAATTATAAGGTCTATAGACTAAAGTCCAAGTTCATTTAAAAGAAAAACCAAAATAAATTGCAAGAGCCAAGACTTGAACCCTTGCTCCCTTGTAACTTTAATGATGCCACAGCCACTAGACCACATGCTTCCTTGTGTCATTTTTTTAACACAATAATTTATAAGACCTACTTCCCAGCATCCAGGTTTTTACTCATTTAAAACCAAAAATTTTACTAAAGTCCAGGTTTAAACCCAAGATTTCTCCAACACTTCCAAACACCCCCAAATCATCTAGCCACACAGACCAAACATGCAATTTGTGATATTTCTATGCACAACAAGATATTATAAGTTGCCTTCTAACCAATCCCCAATTAAAGGCCCAGTACTTCTAGGCCCAAAATTTGGGGCATTACAACTCTACCCCTTAAAGAAATTTTGTCCCCGAAATTTCCAACTAACATAGTAGTCGTGTAACATCTACCCCACTATTCTACTACTGCACACTCTGATCCAAATAATTTAATCACACATCCAAAACATCCGCCTATCGGAGCAGATAGATTACAATTCCTAAATCTAAAACATCCCATTCAGACAAAACACACAGAATAAATACAATTAAAATTTTAAATGCGGCAATATAGTCTAAAATTTTAAATACGGCAATATAGTCTAACATCTAAGAAATCACTGTATTTCTATCTACTATTTTTCAATAAAAACCAATAACAGTTTCAAAAACTTACGGATTCGGTGCCGAAGACTCAGTGTGCCACACTTTTCAGAAGAAATATCTCAAACATAACACATATTTGAAAATAACTTTTTGAAATCCAAATTTTGAAAAACTCATTCCACAGCTGAGTTCTGTAACCTGGCTCTGATACCACTAAATATAACAACCCAAACCCAGCCTAGAAGTTAGGCCCGAGTCCAGCATGTCACATTTAAGTCTTTTTCGAAAACTATGTTTCCATTGGAAACCCTTTTTAATTTCAAAAACTTGCGTAAAGTCTCAGTTTGTGTTCGTTTATTTAAAAACATCGTTTATTAAAAGTCATTCTCTTGTAAAACGTTATTACCATTAAAATCTTATTTGTTATGGAAGCTTATATTAAAAGAAACTAATTTATGAAAACGTGATGTTTAAAAACAATTATCATTTTAGAAAATCGTGTCCTACTTCTAGCAATTATAAACAATAAATAAAAACCCAAATGTAAAAACCAGAAAGTTTAAAAGGCCCTATTACAAACAAGCCCAAATTTCAGTACCTATGAATAATTTAATAGGAAAACAAAAACAGATGTGTGGCCATCTCCGAGTCTCTCGCAGCACCGATCCTCCTAAAGTTGGGGATTACCTGCACAATTAACAAATGGGGTGAGTTTCTGAAAACCTCAGTGTGTAAGTCCCTTACTAGAGTAACCGTCATTGTACAGAAACATAAATAGAAACAGTCTGGGCCAAAGCCCTTTAATGGTATCAGTAGTAGATAGGCTTAGCCCATTATAATTTTAGAATCCATTGGGCTTTTGCCAATTCAGTAACAGAATTAGAATCAGAGTCAGAATCAGAATCAGATTAGAGTCAGAATCAGAACAGTATATGCATGAGAGCCCAACCCAGTCCAACCATCACACCACCCGTACCAACCCAACACACCATGTGGGGAATAAGTCAACCCACCCAGCCCACACACCAATACGTAGCAAGGCTGCTAATAACAGAAAACGTGGTAGAGCCACCAGAATCAAAATTCGTGGTGAAGCCACTAATAACTGAACTTCCTCCATATCAAGCCCAACCCTATGCAGAATATCGTGTATGTTATGCTCAATCATCACACATGAATGCAAAATGGCCATGCTCAGTAATAGTCATTTAAACTGATATTAAAAACATATCAAACACACAACTACGATCACGTTAGTCAAAACGCTATCATACGATCATCGTCAAATCACTCAAGTTCGTAGTCCAAATCAGTCACTTGCCCACAAGGGCAAAATATTCATTTTACACTCTAGGGTAAAATGGTCATTTTACCCTACAGAGGTATTTTGGCAATACTACCCTACAGGGGTATTTCGGTAATTCTAGCTTACAGGGGTATTTCGGTACTCCCACCGTATGGGGGTATTTCGGTAATTTTACAAACTAGTGGTATTTTGATAATTTTATACCATGGGTATTTCAGTAATTTCGTAAATTGGGGGTATTTGTGATTTTGTAAACTGGAGGTGTTTCTATAATTTTGTAAACCGGGGGTGTTTCTGAAATTTCACTTAGGGGTAAAACAGTAATTTTAAAAATTAAGGGTAAAACAGTAATTTTACAAACTAGGGGTCTAAACGATCCCATTGAAAGTCCATCGTCACTTCGAGCGACTAACGTAACCTAAACCGATATAGTATCCCGATGGGGCTAATGCCCACTGTCCAGCCCAAGTGGTCCTACATACTCGTGTGGCCCAATTATCCTAGAAATAACCTCAACTATATGAACTATACACTCTGAACCAACAGTAGCCATATAACCTACATTTCAACCGTGTGAGCCCGCAAGCCCTTGGGCTCACACGACCCGCTTTAGCCCAGAGAGGCCCAAAATGGCCTATGCCATGTACATGACATGACAAGCCTCACTATTTCTCACCTAACCATCAAATTTACACCAACAGGCCCACGGGCCCCTCGGGCCTATTCGGCCCATTCTGTCCCAAATCAACGACGGCCATGTGATTAACAAGGCCCAGTTCAATATTGTCACCTATTAAGAATTTCGTCCGTGTGGGGCCCATGAGCCCATTAGGCCCACACGGCCCATTTTGGCCCAACGAGGCTCAACGTGGCCTCAATCATCCGACGCCCATGTTTGTGGGCTTAGCTCACCACACGTACGGTTGCACGCTCATATGACATCATTTGTCGATATTACAGATTTATCGGCATTCGCCAATCTGCAGTCATAGTAGGGTGTGAAGAACACACTACTGGCTTTTTAGCTGATTATCAAAGATGACACCACTGCACACACTTTCGGCTTATGCCGATCCATAGAAACATGATATATAGTTACACGCCTGGTTTCAAGACGCGCGATTTACTACCCGAATTGAACCTTGATGAATGAACAGCCCTTTAATCCCCAAGATCCTGGAACACAATTGGTTTTATGATTTCAACAACAATATGTAAAGTAACAAATCCCATTAGACCCAAGATGCTCATAAGTGTGGCTTAATTCCATATATGCCACAACTCACACATATGTAACACATTCGGCCAAACTCATGTTAAAAATAATCCTTCCTTACGTTGGTTGCACGATGCCAATAATAAAGGTTGATTGCTCCACCATTCATTATCCTTCACACTTCTTAAAAACCTTAAGCCCCTTCGTCGCCATAATACTGAGAGGAACGAGTTTTATAGTCAGAAAACAAAAGCAGACAAACATTCGGTTATAGAAGAATAACCAATCGAAAGAAGAATGATTGACGAATGAAATCATAAGGAACAACCACATACCATTTGTCAACCCCTTGCAGAACCGTAGTAGAAAGGTTAAAACATTACTTCAGTAGAAATTCAAAGAAGAGGATTTGAGAAAAAAAAAGAAAAAGAAGAGTTGGTCAAGGTGAAATCGGCCTACACTTTGAAGAGATGGAAATCGAATACAAGAGAGTACTATTTGGCCAATTTAGAAGAAGGCAATCGGTTTTTGTTATGAGAGAAGAAAACTTCGACAGAGCAAGAACAGAGGTACGGCTTAGAGATAGAGGGGTGAAAGAACATAAAAGAAGAGAATTTAAGAGAAGAGAAAGGAGAGAGTAACCGGCCACTGATTGAAACCAATAGATTTGGCAAACAACAATGTTAAGAGGAGAGGTACTTCGAATACAAACCTGATAAAGTACTTTGAAGGGAAAGAAATAGGTATCGTTTAGAAAAGAAAGCACAATACCTAACTGTACAAAAGAGAACCGAAACTATGCAAAGAAAATGACAAAATGGAAGTGGGAATTCGGCAACACTGCCTAGAATGACCAAAATCAGCACTCCTTCCCTACACAAGCCAATTTTGCATAATCAACCACCCCAAAATCGGTTACAGCAACCACCATTTCAAATCCCTTGATTATCGCCTTAATTTCCTCCATGAACCATTCCTTAAATCTCTCATTTGACTCATTCATATTCACCATTCATAGAGTTCAATTCCAACTCCAACTCTTGCCTTCCCATGAGCAAAATAAATAACCCCATTTGCATGCAGTGGGACTCGAACCTCTGACCTCCTTGCCCCTTGTGACGCCACCTCCTTGCCACACTTGTGTCGCCACCTTGCCACTATACCACAAGTCTCTTTTTGTCACATTTTATCCTCGACTAATTATAAGGTCTATAGACTAACGTCCAAGTTCATTTAAAAGAAAAACCAAAATAAATTGCAAGAGCCAAGACTTGAACCCTTGCTCCATTGTAACTTTAATGACGCCACAACCACTAGACCACATGTTTCCTTGTGTCATATTTTTAACACAATAATTTATAAGACCTACTTCCCAACATCTAGGGTTTTATTCACTTAAAACAAAAAATTTTACTAAAGCCAATGTTTAAACTCAAGACTTCTCCAACACTTCCAAACACCCCCAAATCATCTAGCCAAACAACAAAACATGCAATTTTTGATATTTCCATGCACAAAAAAATATTATAAGCCGCCTTCAAACTGATCCCCAGTACTTCTAGTCCCAAAATTCGAGGCGTTACACAAAAAGTCAAAAAATACAGCGATTAAGGCACATGTGCATGCGAACGCTCTTGTGGTGAACCAAGCCCACAAAACATGGGTGTTAGACTAAAGAGGCCGTTATGAGCATTCTTATAGGTTTGGGTCGTTCTGGGCCACATTGGGTCGAAATGGGCTGTGTGGGCCCAATGGGCTTCTGGGCTACACACGTATAAATTTCACAATATATGGTAAATACTGGACTGGGCTATGTTTTTCACATGGTCGTGGTAATTTTTTTGGGCTTGATCGGCCACACGGGCGTGTGGGCCCACTTTTGCCGCATAATGTACTTTGGGCCCATTTATACTGTTATGCACTTTAGGGTTACACAAGTCGCTTGAGGTGACTGTAGACCTTTTGATGTGTTGATAAGAGTACCTAGACCTCAAGACAGGTAAAATGACCAAAATACCCCTATAGGGTAAAATGACTATTTTACCCCTCGAGGGTAAATAACTAATTTGTGCTATGATTTGACTGCCTTTCTGAGCATGATATTCTGCATTCACGTATGAGGTTATGACATATTGTATTACATGGGGTTGGGATGCTGTTTATGGAGGAAGTATACTGTGCTGCTGGCTCTTAGCCTTTTATACTATTTACTAGCAGCTTTGTTGCGATACTATTATTGGCAGCTTTGCTGCGATACTGATTAGTACCGCAATCGTTGCTAATATTGGTGTGTCTAGTTGGGTGGATCGATTTTATCCCCACATGGTGTGACTGGTTGATGGAGTGGTGTGTCTGGTTGGATTGGGGTGGGTTTCACTATTGCATTACTGCACTGACACTGTTACTGTTTCTAAATGGGCTTAGGCCCGAACTGTTACTACATATTGTATTTTGACTATTAGATAGTGGGTTAAACACTGAGCTTTTTTGTAAACTCACCCTTTTTTTTAATTGTACAGGTAATCCCAGCTTTAGACGATTTGGTGCTGTGAGAGGCTTAGAGGTGGCCACATGACTGCAATTGTTCTGTGCTTGATTATACTTTTATCTAATTTTTGGTTTTGGGTTTTTAATTCTGTAATAAGGCCTTTCTATGGTTTTTAAATTTTTAATTGGACATTCACTTGCTTACTTCGAATTGCTAGCCTAGGAGAAGACGAATTTTCAAAATAACAATTATTGTTTTCAAAATCATATGATTTAACCTTCAAAGTTTTGGAAAAGCTTCTGTGATTAAATCAGTTTAATGAAATAGTGGCAATTTAAAATGACCAACATTTTGACCAGTGGATTGGATAATAGCAAGGAACTTAACATACTTAAACTTTTATAATTACAAAGAGGATTTAAACTTTCAAACAAGTCTTTACCAACAGAGAGTTCATATTTTCAAAAAGCACTGCAATGTGACACGCCAAATTTGGCTATAATGTCTAGGCCGGGTTTGGGGTGTTACAGCCTCTACAATTAAAACAGTAGGGTGAGTTTATGAAAACTCAGAGTGTAATCCCCATATAAACAAGTAGACAGAATTCATTCGCAGTCTGAGCTTAAGCCCATTTTAGTAACAGTTTCAGTTTCAGTTAGGGCCTTAGCCCATAACAATATAGAAGCAGTCATGCATTTGGGCCTTGGCACATTATAGTATCAATATTTAGTGCAGTAATAGATATACAGTATCAAATCCTACCCAGCCAGCCTCTACACTCCAACTCCTTCCATCCCTACACTTCATGTGGGGATATAATCAACCCACCTATCCCTACACTCAAAAAAGTATCGAATGCGACACTAGATAGTAGGTTATAACTGCACTGCCAGAAATTTAGGCTCGAAGCCTTTCAGTGCACTTCCTCTGAACAATATACCCTCAACCCAATGCAATGCAATATTTAAATATGCCATGCTATAACGTGATATCATGCATATAATCTGGCATACAATATCAAATAAGTGGAACATCATTATGCTTAATATCATGCACAAGCATATTGGCCAAACAGTCATTTAAGTTAATTAGGGGTTTAGGTAAGCTTACCGACCCTACAATAGGTCCATAGTCGACTTCGACGACCCGTACAACCTTAGCAATCAAATAGTGAAATGTGTGGGCCCCCACGGCCTGACCCAAAAATCCCACATGCCCGTGTGGCCCACACGACCCAAATCAGCCCAGCCTAAGTATCACACACAACTAGCCTCAACAATCACACGCCCGTGTTCAGTCACACAGCCTACCACACGGGCGGCCGCACGCCCGTGTGGTGTCGACAATCACATTCTTCAGCTTTTTATCGATTGTCATTTTTAGAGTTGGGTTTACACACTTGGTCTGTTTTCGCTGCTAACCTAACTACGAGCACTCCAAGACCTGGAGTCAACAACCCTAAGCTCAAAAATCGGTGATACCAACAAAACTATACGAAGCTATGATCAGCACAATAGTTACCAATCACTACAACTTACCTTAGACGAAATACAGAATGGCGATTCCCTACTGCCAAAAAGTCAATCAACAGCCCACTGCTCTTCGATCAAATCCTAGCCATAAATCAACCTTTAGTAAACCATTAATTGACTAACCAAAAAGCAGATGCGCCTCACTTACCGAATGTGTGAAAACGTAGAATGGGAAAATGACTATTAAAATAGGCAAAAAGATAATGGCCAAAAAACTAGTAATTTGGCTACAACCAAGCAAGAAACAGAAGTAACCCCCTAATCAGTCACTTTTAATCAAAGCATTAAGAACAAACAATTTCTAGAAACTATAGACAACCTTAATAACAGTGGATTTGCAATTAAATGACCACCTGGAATTTTTACAATCGCCTAAAGGTCTCCTAACTAGAAATAGAACTCCCATTAGACAAAGAACAACAAAAGGATAGAAGCATAATAGCAAAACTTACCGTCACTGCTTAAAGATATTGAAGAAAAAAGTCGCGACCATAAGAAAAATGTTATGAAATGAAAAAAGTCTGTAGCAAATAGGAAAAGAGGGAATCAATAGAACCAAGAGAATAAAATAAGAGAGAAAGATGGAGAGGGAAAAACTAAAGGAAACTTTCGGTAGGAGAGAAAGAACAAAGAAATTCAGCTTTAGCAAAACTAGTGAAGGAAAAACCGAAATTTGAAAAAAAAAAGAATCTAATCCTATCACAATCCCTTAATTTCTCCTATTTTACACCTCAAATCTCTCCACATGACTCACTCAATCCAAACACCCCAAAACCATCCACAACCTTCTACACACCTCAAACACTCAGTATTTTACCACTTAAAACCCCTAGCACATTGACACTCCACTTAACCACCAGACTAGCTGTAACACCCCAAACCTGGCCCAGACGTTATGGCCGAATCTAGCAGTGTCACATTGAAGTGTTTTTCGAAAACCATGTTTTCATTGTAAACCTTTCTTACTATTTAAAAGTTCTAGCCATTCAAAATGGGTATAAAACCTACGTTAGTTTATTTTTAAAACATGGTTCGTTGCAAAGTTATTCTCCTATTAAAGCGTTATTATTTTTATTTCCAAAACTTTGTTTGTTGCAGAAGCTTAATTTAAAATAGTTGATTTACGAAAACGCGATGTTTAAAAATTGAGTTGCAGAAACGTAGTAGTTTGAAAATAGATTGTTTTTGGAAAACCGTGTTCTACTTCTAACGGACATAGTTCTAAATAAACCATAAATCCCAAATTAAAATCTGGAAAATTAAAAGAAATGCCTTATTACAACAAAACCCAAATAAAAGGAAATGCAATTAAAGCAATGTGATTAAAAATACGAGAATTAAATGTCCATAGTGTGGCCATCTCCTAATTCTCCGATACGTCGAACCACCCTTCACTGAGGATTTCCTAAAAAAATTAAAAATAGAGGTGAGTTTACAAACACTTAGTGTGTACAACCCCCAAACAATCAAATAACATACATCACATCAATCTGGGCCTAAGTCTATTACGGTAACAGTGGCAAATGACTCGAAGCCCGAAATAGCCTCGGTTGGGCCTAAGCCTATAGTAATATCAAAATTAATGTATGTAATGCATATAAGCCCCAACCAACCCTACACTCCGTGTCCCGTCCAACCCTACACTCCTGTGGGGATTAAATCGACCTACTCATCCCTACACTCCCAATGTAGCACCAGTTGCGGCACTAACCAATAACGCAGCAGAGCTACCAAAAGTATAAGCAGCTTACAGCCATTTATAGGTCCATAGTTGTCTTGGGCAACTCGTACGACCTTACCAGAATGGGTCTAAAGTTGTCTCGAGTGACCCGTACAACCCGGTCCACAGTCGTCTCGAGCGACCCGTGAGACCCAGTCCACAATTGTCTCGGGTGACCCGTATGACTATAACAGATCAAACTCTCCTCCAATTACAAGATCATGTCCCCATGCAGCATATTATCACATGCATGAATGCAAACACATCATCAAATTGTATACAAAATGAGTAATATATCATGTAGGGGCATTTCAGTCATTTTGCACTTTAGGGGCATAATGGTCATTTTACAATTCAGGGTCTAAGTACACAAACTGACCCATCAGTAGGTTTACAGTTGTCCCAGGCGACCCGTGCAACCTTTTTCAATCAAAATGTTTAATTGGGCCCAAAGCCCAATACGTAGCCCATTTAGGGCCCACACTCTCATATGGCCTGCTAAGTCCAAAATTACCCTTGGCCATGTGATTGACATGGCCGGCCTCATTGGTTCCCACATATCCCTGAGTTTTTGCCGTGTGGGGCCGACGAGCCCATCGGGCCCAAACGTCCCGCTTCGGCCCAAAATCAGCCTAAACCCATGAGCACACTCAGGGTGGCCTCTACTATCGCATCGAATTTTCCACACGTGTGTTCGCACTCTCATGTGGTAATAGTTATCGAACTTTCGACTTTACGGTATTTCGGCATTTCACCGTTCTACGAGCTATTAGTGTGATTACACACCTTGTTTACCAAAGCTCGTTACGAATCCCTCGCACCGCACCTGCAACATACAAGACTAACAGTTAGACACTCAATCAACACTGTTACCATCTTTTCCACACCAAAGCCGAAGCCACACTAATACTTTCCTCAATCGATCAAGTCTTGTTCACTCCTCCCCAACTGCCAGCAACGATTAAACCTCTTAACTAAATCTGCATTACAAACACTCAATTAAGGAGATTGCAAGAACATGTGGTTAAATCCACACTTAATAGCCATCAAGATCATTCGACCCCTAACCAAAATAAGGAAAGATCACTTACATTGATGAAGACTACGAGTAGGATGTCCACTACTGCCAAACCCTTGTCCCTCTATCACACCTCCAGGAGGTCTAAATACCAACCAATCATCAAACACGAAAAGAGAAGGGAGTTTCAGGAAAGAAGGAGAAGAATAGACCAATAATGAAAACCATTTAAAAACAATCACCATCACTTACTCTCACATTTGACAAAGAGAAGAAGAGAACACAACCCAACAATCGAATCAACCCTTAGATTCCTAATTCGAACTCTCTAGTTAAGCAGTCGAAGATTTGAGATTGGGAGAAATGAAGATAAAAGATGAAGAAAATCGATAAACATAGCCCCAGAATATTAAGAGTGGAGGAAATGACTAGTGTTCGGCTATGATTTGCCAAGGAAGGAAGAATAAAACAAATTAGTACAGAAGAAGTGTTATATTCGGCCTAATTAAGAATTAAGAAAACTCAAGGTTGACAGAGGAATGTAGAGGTATTCGGCTCAAGAAAAGAAGAGAAGAGAGAAAAGTGTAATCAGCCAAAGATGAATGAAGAATCCAAACACGTAAATGCTCGAATGGTCACAAGGATATTCGTTACCCCACAGTTACGAATGAACAAAACCCAGTTCAAGTGAAAATGAAACAGACGAGGGAAACAAACTTAGTAAGACAATAAAAAGAGAAATTTAGAACCCTAAAGACCCTTAATGAATACGGCTACCACAAGAAAGAAAATAGCAAAACCGAAATAGCAAGAGGAAAATGCATCCCTACACCACACAAGACGAATTTTCTAAGAGCAAAGACCCTATTTTGGCACCAACTTTCACCCACCTGAAATCCCTTAATTTTCTCCCCTTATCCCTCCATAACCCCTTCCTCTAACTTCTTCATAATCCACTCCTTAAATCACTCACTTGACCAATTCAAACCCTCTCCATCATAGTTCAATTCTAGTTCAACCACTAACCGTCCAAAGATGCAAAATAAATACCTATCATAATACTATGGCAACACTCGAACCCCTGACCACAAGCACACTCCTAACACCCCCTTGCCACTTGACCACATACTTCTTTGTGTCACCTTTTAACCTTAATTATTTAAAAGGCCTACTACCTAGCATTCAGGGTTTTATTCACTTAAAACCAAAAATTTTGCTAAAGCCCAGGTTTGAACCAATGACTTCTCCAACACTTCACACGACACATAACCACTAAAGTAAGCCTTCATTTATCTCACTTCTCGCACAACAATTATTCATGTGCCGACTTCCAAATGCTCCACAAGCCCAAGGCCCATTTCTTCTAGGCCCAAAATTTGAGGCGTTACAATTTTACCCCCTTAAAGAATTTTCGTCTCGAAATTTCCAACTATCAGAATAGTGTACGCTATAGATTAACCGCCATGTTCCCCCTGTGCAATGTAACTCTAATTCCTAATCCAAAATAAATATACAACACACTATGGATAGAGTACGTACCAGTCTTCACATCTAGAGCATCTCCGTGATCTCGACGGCATGCCGCATAGACCAAAGCTGGCTGTCTCACCTTAGTATAACTAGCACCTCTACTTGGTGCTCACGGCCCAAATTGTTTCCACCCCTGGCTTGCCCATGGCCTCTTGGCTACTGCTACCCTCCTCTCAGTGGTTGCACATTAACTCTACCTGTAGCTTGCATCTGATCCGGCCTTTGAGGACACTCTCTGATGTGGTGTTCTATCGACCCGCAACTCAAACAGGCTCCTATCCTTCTCCAGCATTCGCCCACATAGCATCTTTCACAATCAGCGCAAGGTGGCAACCCAAAAGTACCAAAAAGGGGCCCAACTCTAATTGGCCCATCTACTCTGGACTGTTTCTTTGGCCTCTGAACGAATCTGGGAGGCTCTATATCGCTCTTGTTTCTACCCCTTTGTTCTGGCACTCAATGCGCTTCACCTCCTCAGCAACCTTTGTTTTATCCACCAGTGCAGCAAAATTTCACTCCTTCTATGGAGCTATCAAAACACGAAGGCTATCTCTGAGGCCATCCTCAAATCAAACACAACGCTCAAATTCTGTAGCTACTATCCCACGAGCATACCGGATAAGCCATAAAAATTCCACCTCGTACTCAGACACCGATCTATCACCTTGAACCAGATTCAGATTCCTTCCTCCAGGCATCCACATAACTTGCACCGAAATACTTCTCTTGGAACGCGAATCTGAAGAACTCCCAAGTCAACTGGTCAGGCTGAGCTACTAATTCCATAGTAAGCCACCATAGGCTGAGCACCCTTCAACCTCTATTTAGGGGTGCAGTCAAGGTCATCCATAATCCTTTCCGTGGCCTCCAACCAGTATTCGGCCACACTACGGGCCACTCCAGTGATACCCATGAAAGTCTCAGCTCTATTGGACCAGAGTCGCCCCGTAACCAACCCACGGCCCATAGTACCGCTACTAGGCCCAATGACCCTTTCCAGAACTTCTTAGCATTGCTTGGGACAATGCGTCATCCCCAGCTACCTAATCGTACGACCTAGTCTCAATCACTGGTGAAGCCAGTGTCTCCAACGTTGGACATGTGGCCCATGATGAAGACTCAGCTCTAGCACTCCCGTAGGCTCTACCGCGGCCTCCTGCTCCCCGTCTAGTGCTCATTATCGCTTCGCGTATTATCTAAATTAGAAATTTGATGCAATTTAGCAAAATAGTTTCAATGATTAAGCAGATGTTTTATGAAAGTAATAGTTACGAGTTGTTTTTTTAGTTGTAAGCTAACAACAGTTTTAGTTTCCTACGGTTTCAGTTTTACCCTAACTAAAGAGTCTCAGTAGTCTGATAACTAGAGTAATCCTAGTAGTATCTACAGTATATCAATTTAAACAAATTTTAGTATCAAGAAAACTTACTTGGTTTGACGCCACAGACTCGGTGTGTCACATAATAAATCCTTCAAATTTACTCCAAAAATCATTTGTAAACGACTTTAAAATCCCAAAAACCAAATCCTATTTCACAACTCGAGTTTTGCAACCTGGCTCTGATACCACTAAATGTAACACCCCAAACTTGGCCCAAACGTATGGCTTAATCCAGTAGTGTCACATTGAAGTATTTTTCAAAAACCATGTTCTCGTTGTAAACCCTTCTTACTATTTAAAACCTCTAGCCATTCGAAATGGGTATAAAACCTACATTAGTTTATTTTCAAAATGTGGTGCGTTGCAAAGTTATTCTCTTATTAAAATGTTGTTATTTTTATTTCCAAAACTTTGTTTGTTACAAAGCTTAATTTAAAATAGTTGATTTACAAAAACGTAATGTTTAAAAATTAAGTTGTGGTAACGTAGTAGTTTGAAAACAGATTATTTTTTGAAAATCGTGTTCTACTTCTAATAGATGTAGCTCTAAATAAACCATAAATCCCAAATTAAAATTCAAAAAATTAAAAGAAATGCCTTATTACAACAAAACCTAAATAAAAGGAAACGTAATTAAAGCAATGTAATTAAAAATACGAGAATCAAATGTCCATAGTGTAGACACCTCTGAGTTCTCCGATATGTCGAACCGCCCTTCATTGAGGATTACTTGAAAAAATAAAAAAAGGGGTGAGTTTACAAAAACTCAATGTGTACAACCCCCAAACAATCAAATAACATACATCACATCAATCTGGGCCTAAGCCCATTATGGTAACAGTGGCAAATAGGCTTTAGCCCGTAATAGCCTCGGTTGGGCCTGAGCCCATAGCAATATCAGAATCAATGTATGTAATGCATATAAGCCCCAACCAACCCTGCACTCCGTGTCCCGTCCAACCCTACCCTCTTATGGGGATTAAATCGACCCACCCATCCCCACACTCCCAATGTAGCATCGGTTGCAGCATTAAGTAATAACGCAGCAGAGCTGCCAAAAGTATAAGCGGCTTACAACCATCGGTAGGTCCACAGTCGTCTTGGGCGTCCCGTGAGACCTTACTAGAATGGGTCTACAATCATCTCAGACGACCCATGCGACCCGGTCCACAGTTGTCTCGGGCGACCCGTACGACCATAACAGATCAAACTCTCCCTCCAATTACAAGATCCCATCCCCATGTAGCATATTATCACATGCATGAATGAAAACACTTCATCAAATGGTAGACAAAATCAGTCATATCTCATATAGGGGCATTTCAATCATTTTGCCCTTCAGGTGCATAACAGTCATTTTACAATTCGGGGTCTAAGTACACATACCGCCCCATCAGTAGGTACACAGTCGTCCCGGGAAACCCATGCAACTTTTTTTAATCAAAATGTTTAATTGGACCCAAAGCCCAATCGTAGCCCATTTAAGGCCCATACTCTCATGTGGCCCGCTAAGTCTAAAACTGTCCTTGGCTATGTGATCGACATGGCCGGCCCCATTATTTCCCACATATCCATGAGTTTTGCCCGTGTGGGGCCCACGAGCCCATTGGGCCAACACGGCCCACTTCAGCCCAAAATCAGCCTAAACCCATAAGCACGCTCAGGGTGGCCTCTACTATCGCATCAGATTTTCCACACGTGCGTTCGCACGCTCGTGTGGTAACCGTTGCCGAACATTCGACTTTTTGGTATTTCGGTATTTCGTCGTTCTACGAGCTATTAGTGTGAGTACACACCTTGTTTACCAAAGCTCGTTACTAATCCCTAGCACCGCACCTACAACATACAAGACTAACAGTTACACTCTCAATAAATACTGTTACCCTCTTTTCCACACAAAAGCCGAAGCCACACTAATACTTGTGTCAATCGATCAAGCATTGTTAACTCCTCCCAACTGCTAGAAATGATTAAACCTCTTGACTAAATCTGCGTTACAAACACTCAATTAAAGAGATTGCAAGAACATGTGGTTAAATCTACACTTAATAGCCATTAAGATCATTCGACCCCTAACCAAAATAAGGCAAGATCACTTACCTTAATCAAGACTACAAGTAGGATGTCCACTACTGCCAAACACTTGTCCCTTTATCACACCTCAGGAGCCCTAAATACCAACCAATCATTAGACACGAAAAGAGAGGGGAGTTTTGGGAAAGAAGGAGAAGAATAGCACCAATAATGTAAACCATTTGAAAATAATCACCATTACTTTCTCTCACATTCGATAAAGAGAAGAAGAGAACAAAATGCAACAATCGAATCAACCCTCAGATTCTTAATTTGAACTCTCTGGCTAAGCAGCTGAAGATTTGAGATTGGGAGAAATGAATATAAAAGATGAAGAAAACCAATAAACCTAGCGCTTCAAACAGAAGATTAAGAGTGGGGGAATGGACTAGTATTCGGCTATGATTAGCCAATGAAAGAAGAAGAAAAGGAATTAGTAGAGAAGAAGTGTTATATTCGGCCTAATTAAGGATTAAGAAAACTCAAGGTTGACAGAGGAGTGTAGAGGTATTCGGCCCAAAAAAAGAAGAGAAGAGAGAAAAGTCTAATCAACCAAAGATGAATAAAGAATCTAAACATGTAAATGCCCGAATGGACACAGGGATATTCGCTACCCTACAATTATGAATGAACAAAGCCCGATTCAAGTGAAAATGGAACAGAGGAGGGAAACAAACTTAGAAAGACAGCAAAAAGAGAAATCTAGAACTTTAAAGACCCTTAATAAATACGGTTACCACAAGAAAGAAAAAACCAAAACCAAAATAGCAAGAGGAAACGGCATTCTTACACCACACAAGCCGAATTTTCTACGAGCAAAGACCCTTTTTCGGCACTAACTTTCACCCACCTGAAATCCTTTAATTTTCTCCCCTTATCTCTACATAACCCCCTCCTCAAACTTCACCATAGTCCACTTCTTAAATCACTCACTTGACCAATTTAAACTCTCTCCATCAAAGTTCAATTCCAACTCAACCAGTAATTGTCCAAAGATGCAAAATAAATCCCTATCATAATACTATGGCAACACTCGAACCCTTGACCATAGGCACACTCCTAACGCCCCCTTGCCACTTGACCACATGCTTCTTTGTGTCACCTTTTAACCTTAGTTATTTAAAAGGTCTACTACCTAGCATTCAAGGTTTTATTCACTTAAAACCAAAAATTTTGCTAAAGCCCAGGTTTAAACCCAGGACTTCTCCAACACTTCACAGACACATAACCACTAAAGTAAGCCTTCATTTATGTCACTTTTCGCACAACAATTATTCACGTGCCAACTTCCCATCTCTCCCCAAGCCCAAGGCCCATTTTTTCTAGGCCCAAAATTCGGGGCGATACACCAGCAGGCTTATTTTGACATATTTTACCAACATATATTTATAAGCTTACTGATTAGAGATAAGGGTTTATTCATTTAAAAACATAAATTTGCCCAAGCTAAGGCTTGAGCTTGGGACCTCTCTGACACTTCCAAGAACACTTAACCACTAAAGCGGACATATATATATCATAAACATACAAAATAAATATATAAGAGATTTTGAGGCGTTACATCCTTAAGTCTGGGGATATTTGATAAATATCAAAACATGTTTTAGCCTCCTTCTTAATGCATTTTGGGATGATTATTCAATTTTTAATGGTGCATTTTATGCTCCTAATCCTTTAAATTCATGTTTCTATACTTAGGAAAACATTTGGGAGCAAAATGAGTAAAAAACGAGTGAAAATTGAAAAATCAGAGTAAGTTTCAAAAGCCACATAGCCATGTGCTAGACAGTGTGGATTTCACAAACTGCACTCTAGAAATATGGAAAAACACAATTCATAGGTTTTTCAAGCATTCTAAGACCTATATATACCAAATATAAGAAGAGGGGAGTAAGCCATTAGAGAATATTAAAGAAAGCAACTCGAAAAACACAATTGAAGTCGACTCGGAAGTAGATTTCCATCAAGATTGAAGATCTCCTTTTGATTTCTTTGAAATTTCTTATGGTTTTCTTTATTTCTTATGGTTATATTATCTTTGAGATGTTTTTATTTGTGATTATGAACTAATTTTCGAAATACCTAGGGGAGATGAAGCTTATGATGAATTCTGTCTTTTGATTTATGCTTTATGTAATAAATAATTGGATCTTGTTCTCAATTATCTGTGCTTAATTCTTGGTTTAAAATTTTCAATTAATCCATTGTGGTTGTGCTTAAATCAGAGGATAAATAGACCCTGTTTAAGAGTAAATCTAGCATAATTGAGTGAAGTTGTATTCATATTATTCAAATGGTACAGTAAATGTCATTTTGCATCTTTTTTCTTTTTTTTATTTGGATTTGCCAAAATCCTGATTTCATATCAAATTTTGAGAAAATATTTGCATTGTAGAGTTTTTGTAACAAATCTTTCTTACTTGGTAGTGGGTATCTAATCCATTTTAAGGCTTGAATGAGAGGTTTGTAATTAATTACTAATCTTGGCATTCCTCTTTCAAGTTCTACATTTTTTATTACATAGAATGCTAAACAACTCCAAGAAGAACTGCTTTTCCTAATTAAATTTTTATTAAGAAGATCTTGTATTTCTTTTTTACAAAATTCTTCCATTTTTTTGTTCATTTGTATTGGTCTTGCTTTTGTGGGTATTTGTCTTTCATCAAAATTATTTTCATATGGTAATGTTATTTCGTGTTTTTTCTATTCAAAAAAGCATTAGGAATGTCAAAACAAATTGTTGATTCTATTTCTTCTTTGATTTGATTTATCCTTTTTTGGACTTTTCTTTTTTTAAAATTCTTAAATTTGCCGGGACAATCTAGTATCAAAGCCAAGGATGAGCAGGTATTCCTAAGTTTTGAAAATATTCAATTTGTTTTCAATATTTTCGAGTTTTGGTTTAACTGTCTTTATTAATGTATTATTATTTTACTGAGTATTGATACACAGTCTAGTTAGCCATGGGTGAGGCGTGTCAAGGACAAAGTATCCCTGCAGGCAACTATAGTAATCTAGAAATCCTGATAGTAGAACCCCCTTGTAGGAAATAAGAAAATAAGGAATGTTTCCTTTCCTTAGAAGAACCACTTCTTCTGCAATCTTTATTTCCAATCAATTCTAAGAGTTTGACCAAACCTCAAACAACACCGTTAATGAATAAGAAGAACATTACGAAAATATTCTCCAAAGATTTGATAATTGGACTCTTCCAAGAGTTTCAAAAAACCAAGTTTACAAGAAAACAACTTTTGAAAATTCAAATACTTTTTGCAGTTACATTATAAAAATAAAAGAAAGAAGTTTACCTATTCAAAAAGAATATGAAACAATCCAATTATTAGATAAAGTCCTCCTTAATAAACTCAAAGAACAAAAATACAAATATGTCCATTTTAGATTAGTCCAAGTTGGTGTCAACCATCTTAGTGTTGAAGCCACTAAAAATACCTTAATTTTAATTGTCTTAAGAGACCAAAGACACATCATGTTTAATGACTCATTATTAGGAACTATAAAAAAAAAGCTTATGTACTGCCCCAATACATTTTAATTGTTATCTAAATTTTATGGTTTCTTTAACTGAAAAGAATATTTTACAATCTTTGACCCTCTAAATTCATACCATAACTAGTAAATGCTTCTTGGTACAGAGGTACTAACTTTCTTCTATAAACTCCACTTCAAAGCTATGTATTATGTAGTTAATACCAATGCTTTACTTCAAAGCCCAAAAGGAGAAACCCTCTTAATAGAAACAGACACCTCAAGGTCTCATACCACAATCCCAAGAATAATACAATGGCATGAAATCAACTTTCCTGATAAGTGCAACTATACGGTGCTACAGACCTTGTGGCACCAACCCCAATAAGAAACACTTCATTAAGTGAAATTTCTCAACACCAAGATGGCATAGTTGAATTAATATTCAACAGGCCATAAAAGAATGTCTCTAAGACATTCCTTTAAAATAGGAAGTACCAATACAACTTTTAAGAGGTTAAATTTAGAAGAAGAGTCAAATCCAAAAACACAAACGAAAGATTTTAGAATAGCTAGAGTTTCTATCTCTTTTATCTCGACAACACACTACAACAGCGTTTTTAGTGGCGTTTGGACAAAAACGCCACAAATATTAAACATTAGCAGCGTTTGAAAGAAAATGCCGCTAAAAACAGAGCAATAGCAGTGTTTTTAAATCAAACGACGGTAAAGATGAGCTTTTTGCGGTGCTTTTCATAAAACGCCGTTAAATATCAAACTATTAGCGGCTCTTTCACTAAAACACCACAATTCTATTAAGAGATTTCAAAACGGTGTCGTTTCACTATAAGAAAAATGCCTTTTAGCGGCGTTTCTTGTAAAAATGCCACTAATGGTAATCCGTAACGGCATTTTCTTTAAAAACACTGTAAAAAACATTTTATTTCAAAACGGCGTCATTTTGGTTTCAATATAAAAATTGAAAAAAATCAGCATTAGTGGCGTTTTTTATAAAAAAAAATGCCGCTATAGGTATAACAATAGCGGCGTTTTTTAGAAAACGCCGCAAATAACCATTTTTTTAGAACAAAACGGTGACTTTTTTGTGTCAATATAAAAATTGAAAAAAAACTCAAGCAATTGCTGGTTTATAATTTTATTTTTGGGTTTTGTGTTTAGGGTTTATAAGTTAATGTTAAGGGTTTAGTGTTTACGGTGTAAGGTGTATGATTTAGGGTCTAGTGTTTAGAGTTTAGTGGTTTAGTGTTCAGGGTTTAGAGTGTAGTGTTTATGGTTTAGGGGTTTAGGGTTTAAGGTTTAAGATGTAGTGTGTATTGTGTGTGGTGTATGGGGTAGGGTTTAGGGTTTAGGGTGTAGTGTTTACAGTTTAGTGGTTTAGTGGGTTTAGGTGGGTTTAGGTGTGTTTAGGTGGGTTTAGGCGGGTTTAGAGTGTAGGGTTTAAGGTTTAATGTATATGGTTTAGGGGTTTAAAGATTTAGTATCGACGATTTAGGGTTTAAAATTTATAACTTTAGAAGGTTAGGGTTTATGGTTTAAGCTTTAGGGTTTAGAATTTAATGTTTAGGGGATAGTGGTTTAAGGTTTAGAGAATAAAGGTTATGAGTTTTAGGGTTAATAGGGTAGGGGTTAGGTGTTAAGGGTTTAGGGGTTGAGATGATAGAGGTTAGGGGTTTAGGGGTTAAGGGGACACGGGTTAGGGGTTTAGGATAATTAGTGTGAAAAATTATGTTAGAAATCTTAAAATGATCATATTTCATTTTTACTTATAATTTAATTTTAGCCCCTAAATCCTATACTCTATATCATAATCCTTAAACCCTATTTTTATCTGTGTTTTTTAGTTGCATTTTTTATAAAACCGCCGCAAATGCCTATGCTTTAGTGGCGTTTTAGCAAAAATGCGCTGCCAACATTGCAAAACGAAGCGTTTTGGTCTGTCTTTTTAGTGGTGTTTTACTAAAAAACGCCGTTATATGTTTGAGTTATGGTTAAAGGATGCGTATTGGTCTATGCAATTAGTTGCATTTTATGGAAAACGCTGCAAATGCCAATCCTTTAGTGGCGTTTTAGCAAAAAAATGCCGCAAATATTTCAAAACGAAGCATTTTGGTCTATATTTTTAGTGGCGTTTTTACTAAAAAATGCCGCTATATGTTTGAGGTATGGCTAAACGATGCGTATTGGTCTGTGCAATTAATGGCATTTTATGGAAAACGCTGTAAATGCCTATGCTTTGTGGCGTTTTTTGGGAAAACACTGCGAACTTATTTCAGATATTACAAAAATGTTGCGTTTTAATATTTACTTTTAGTAGCGTTTTTACAAGAAACGCTACAAATTTTAATTTAACTAACTAAACGACGTCGTTTTGTGAAGAATTAGTGGCGCTATTGTTGAAACGCCGTAAAACTTAATTTCACTTTGAGCAAAATGTCGCCATTTTGCACTACTCGGTTTTATCCCCCATTCCTTCACCGAAATCCCTTAGTGTTTTCCCCCTAAAACTTTTCCCTAAATCCTTCCCCGAAATCGTTAAGTGTTTTCTCCTAAAACTTGTCCCTAAATCCCTAAGAGCTTTTGTTTTCTCCTTTCCCTAAATCCCTAAGAACTTCTACTCTGAAGATTAGCAACATCTCTTCCACACGAATTCTTGATGTTATATTCTGCTCTGAAGATTAATCCTCGCAGTAATTGAACAAGGTAAGCAGTAATCGGACATGATTCTCTTCTTTCTATTTTGCTTTATGAATTACTGTTTGTTATGATATCAAGTTTTGTTCTTTTTCTCGGCAACCAAACAAAGGGTTTTTTTGAGTCAGAATATGTTTCAAACATGGGTTTTATGAAATACTGCTACCCTTTTTTTTCCTGTATGCTTATTGCCTTTTCAGCTTTATATTCCCAACGTTTTTACCAGGTCATTAGTTTTAAATGCTCAAATAAAGATGGCAAAATTTATCCTCGGTTTAAGCATTTAGCCTAAAATATAAAATCCCAAAATTATTAGGAAGCCAGCCAGTCAGCATATATTCCAAGAAAATCACTTTATATGAGCTGATTGATATTGAGTCACCATGAAAACTCAAGAATCAAAACCATGGGTGAGATTCCCCTTTCTGGGATCAACTTTAAAGCAGCAAATTTATATTAGATTCGCAGAATATACTTGCTGCATAAATGCCTTATGTTTCACACAATCTTTGATTTCAATGAATTCATATTTAAAGTTGGAATTTATAAATGTTTCAATAAGTATATGCTGCCACTTGAAGCATTAAATAACTACTGTTTTTGACAGATCTACTTGAAGCACTGTTATAAGTTTTCCATTTAATCAGCTACTACTTCCTGCTCCTCCTGCAACTATTGGTTCAACTGAAGTTGCCATTTACAATGTTTCTGTCATTTTAATTTATCTATTTTTTTAGTAAAGAGAGCAAAGCAAAATACAGTCTAACTCATTGGATTTGTTGAAAATAGGAAATTAATTTTGGATTTGTTAAATATATTATTATGATCTCTTTAGATAATTGTAGTTGTTCTAATTACGCCAAACCTGTAGGACTTGCTTAAAACTTTGTAAGACGAACTGTTGATAAGCTGAGACTGTATAGCTCTTTCTTCGAATTGGTAAGGTGAAATAGTTGATTAGAAAGCCATTAGTACCACAACTGATGAGAAACACAGCTTCTTGAATCAAAACCTGCCAATTTTGTTTTTTGAAAAAAAGGTTAATTTTAATTAATTTTTGTTTTTTGTTCAATTTTCAAAACAAAAATGGCAACAGCAGCAGCGACAAAGACAATTTCTCAAATTTCTTGTTTCTCTTCAATCAACCGAAGATTTCAGCTCTGTCATCGTCCAACTTTTTGTCCGGCTACTTGCTCAAAGGTATTATCGTAATCAGATAATTATATTTACTTGAAAGATTATTGACTTGCTTAACATGTTGATCAATGTTTTGTTTACATGTTTGACTTTCCAAATTAAATCGAAAGTAAGCAGAGACCTTGAAATCTTGATGTGTTCTCTTATTTTGTAGGGTTTTAATCCATATTTAAATTGTCGGTAGCCCTCTGCTGCATCTCCGTCTGCTGCCATACCGTAAGTTCTTTTTCTAAAAAGTATTAGTGAATTAATGTTGTCTGATTTTATTTTTTATTTTTATTTTTTAAATTAATGTTGTTGGAATGCATGGTAAATTGGAAGGTTGAAGCTGTCCAAAATAGGACATGTTTCCTATGATTTCCTTATATCCTGTCATTTATGTTGTTTCATTACTCAATATGAGGTTTTATTTTATTAATTGATCTATTCAAATGTTAAGTGTTGTCTATTCAAATGTTAAGTACTGTTGTTGTTTATTGACTTACTTGTTAAATGTTAAGTGTTGCTCGAAATAAAATAGGGAACACGTGAGTAGGCTTATTGGCATTTGACGACTAAAGGGCAACTGCTTAGGAATGTTAAGTGCTAGTCGAAATAAAATAGTGTCGCTCGAAATTTGTTGTTCTGAATACCAATCACAGTATGGTTGGAACATAACAAAAAATAAAAGATTCAAAGTATATAGGCTGGAAACCTAATGGGTTGCCTTATATCTCACTGTAAGATATAATGGATGCTCCCTAGGTATAACAATGTCATGTATGATGAATCATATTTAAAGATTTATTTTAAATATTTTATTTTATTTCACTTTAATTTAATCACAAAAAATATTTTGTCCACTTTTATTTTATTTTTAAATTACCTAATTAAATTAAATTATATTTAAAGTTCTATTTTAAATATTTTATTTTATTTTAATCACGAAAATAAATAATTTACATAACAAAAAAAAGATTCAAAGTATATAAGTTGGAAACCTAATGGGTTGCCTTATATCTCATTGTAAGATATAATGGATCCTCCCTAGGTATAATAATGCCATGTATGATGAATCATATTTAAAGTTTTATTTTAAATATTTTGTCCACTTTTATTTTATTTTTAAATTACCTAATTAAATTAAATTATATTTAAAGTTTCATTTTAAATATTTTATTTTATTTTAATCACAAAAATAAATAATTTACATTACAAAAAAAAAAGATTCAAAGTATATAGGCTGGAAACCTAATGGGTTGCCTTATATCTCACGGTAAGATATAATTGATCCTCCCTAGGTATAACAATGACATGTATGATGAATCATATTTAAAGTTTTATTTTAAATATTTTATTTTATTTCACTTTAATTTAATCACAAAAAATATTTTGTCCACTTTTATTTTATTTTTAAATTACCTAATTAAATTAAATTATATTTAAAGTTTCATTTTAAATATTTTATTTTATTTTAATCACGAAAATAAATAATTTACATAACACATAACTTACATAATTTGAAGTTCAAATTTCATTACTTACATAAGTTACATCACTTACATAATATGATTAACTTATTGTATTGTCAACTTTAAAATTCAAGAACTTACATAACTTACATAAGTTAAAGTTCAAATTTCGTAACTTACATAAGTTATAACACTTACATAATATATAACTTTCATAAATTAAAGTTCAAATTTTATAATTTACATAAAATTTACATAACTTACATAATATAAAGATCAAATTTACATAACTTACATAATTTACATAACTTACGTAATACATAAATATATATCATATCATAACTTACATAACTTAATTTTACTTATAAATAAACAACTTACCCGTGAAATTTATTGTCAACTTTAGACTTCTACATCTACATGGATAATAGTTGGATGAATTTGTCAAAGGTAAGCAACGCCTATCGAAATGGAGTAGAAACTTTTCTAAATTTTGCATTTCAAAATGCAAGCCAAGAAAATATGATTCTTTGCCCGTGTAAAAAGCGTGGCAACATCAAATGGTATTCTCGTGAAGTTGTTTATGAACATCTTATTGTTGATGGCTTTATTCGGGGGTATAGAAAATGGAATTTCCATGGAGAGTGTACATCTAGTAGAACCTCTTCAACGATTAATCCACCTTATCCTTATAATGCTTACCATCAGTCTGTTAGAGAAGATGATAGGGAAGGTATGTTACGGGATGTGTTTAATATGCGCAGTCATGGTTTGCAATCATTTCCGCCTGACTTGGTTGCATCCAATGATAATAATTTTGGTGGAAATACTTTTACCGAAACAGGAAAAAGTGTATCTGATGAACAGCCAAATGAAGAAGCAACCAAGTTCTACACGTTACTTAGTGAAATGAATGAAGAACTTTATGAGGGATCAAAATTTTCAAAAATATCCTTCTATATTTGTCTTTTTCACTTAAAATGTTTGGGAGGGTGGACTGGAAACTCCTTCACATGCTGTTAGAGTTTTTGAGAGATATGTTCCCATCTGCCAAAATCCCTCATTCATGTAAAGATTTGAAAAAACTGATAAAAGATTTGGGCCTTGGGTACAACAAGATTCATAGTTGCCCAAATGATTGCATGTTGTATTGGGGTGATCGGAAAAATCAACAGTCTTGTCATGTTTGCGGTAAATCTCGTTGGATGAATAAAAATACAGAAGATGTTAATGAAGATGAATATGAGGCACAATCAAGAAGGAAGCCAAACAAGATCTTGCGATATTTTCAGCTAATACCAAGGCTTCAACAGCTTTTCATGTCGTCAAAGACAGCTGTGTCTATGACGTGGCATCATGATCAACGAACTGATGATGGATTATTAAGGCATCCTGTGGATTCTTTAGCATGGAAATCATTTGACATTAAATTTCCAAGCTTTGCAAGTGATTCTTAGAGTGTGAGACTTGGGCTAGCATCTGATGGATTTAATCCTTATAAAATCATGAGCACTTCGTACAGTACTTGGCCTATAGTGCTTGTTCCTTATAACTTGCCTCCATGGCTTTGCATGAAGCAATCTTCTTTTATCTTATCTATGATTATCCGTGGAGAGAAAGGTCCCAGAAATGATATTGACATTTACCTGCAGCTACTTATTGATGAGTTAAAACAATTATGGGCAGGTGTTGAGACATATGATGTATTGAGAAAGGAGAACTTTTACCTACGTGCTACTTTGCTATGGACCATTGATGATTTCCCAGCTTATGCTAATTTATCTGGTTGGAGTACCAAAGGACGTTATACTTGTCCTTGTTGTGCTGCGCAAACATGTTCGAAGTGGTTATATAACGGGAAGAAGTTCTCTTATATGGGGCATCGTCGGTGGTTAGATGGAAATCATAGAGTTAGATTTCAGAAGACTTTATTTGACAATACTGAAGAGTTCAGAGAAGCTCTTCAGTAGACTCATGGGTCTGAAATATTGTACATGTTAAAAGATATGGATTTCAGTTACGGGAAGATGAATCAACCATCCAACATGCAAGCAAGGAGACGATCGAGGGATGAATCTGATGAGAAGGATAATCCTAATGAGGAGGACTTGTGGAAAAAAAGAAGTATTTTTTTGAGTTGCCTTATTGGGAGCATCACATATTACGGCACAATCTTGATGTGATACATATTGAGAAGAATGTTTACGAGAACATTCTTGGAACAATTTTAAATGTCGATGGAAAATTAAAAGACAATTTTCAAAGTCGACTTGATTTAGTTGACATGGGAATTCAGTGTGATCTTCATCCCCAAGTACTTTCGAATGGGAAATATCGGTTGCTGCCTCCAATTTTTACAATGTCGAAGGAAAAGAAAGAAGTGTTCTGCATGGTGTTGAAGGACATAAAGGTCCCAAATGCATATGCATCAAATATATCTCAATGTGTTAGTCTTAAAGATCAAAGACTATATTCCTTAAAATCACATGATTATCACATCTTGATGCAAGATCTACTGCCAGTTGCTTTACGGTGCTGTATGTCAGAAAAGGTGACTTCTTGTATACTTGAACTGTCGAATATAATGAAAGCTATTTGTGGCAAAGTTTTGAATGTTGCAGAACTTCAGAAAGTACAAGATTGAGCCGCTTTGACTTTATACAATTTGGAGAAGATCTTTCCATCTTCCTTCTTCATTATTATGGTGCACTTAGTAATCCATCTCCCTCATAAAGTAATAATTGGTGGACCGATTTTCTATCGATGGATGTACCCTATAGAAAGGTGCTAATTTATTTCAAAGCTATTCATTCATTCATCCCTATACCTTTAGTTACAACTTTTGATAATGTTGTATATTGTGTTTAGGTTCCTAAGCAAATTGAAGTCTTACTGTCGTAATAAGCATTATCCGAAAGGATCAATTGCTAAAGGCTACTTGGCAGAGGAGTGTATGACATTTTGTTCTAGATATTTAGAAGATGTTGAAACAAGATTTTCTAGACCAAGTAGAAATGCTGGGCTCAATGATCCTAACTTGGTCGAAACTTATTTATTTCAAAGTTATGGACAACCAATCGGCAAAATTGAAATTGCAGAATTAGATGAAAGATCTTGGGTACAAGCACATACATATGTTCTCTTTCACCACGATGCAATTGAATCATTACGCAAGTAAGTTATAGAATATGATAAATAATCATCTTTTTTATTTGTTTATTTTCTAATCAATTAAACCTCTCTTTAACATAGTGAGTACAAACAAATCTTGAGATCTCGTTCACGCTCCCGAAGATTACAACATCAAGAGATTAATAAGATATTCGCAGAATCTTTTCATGAATGGTTAAGCCAAACGGTATGCAACTCAACCTTTTATTGACAAATAATAATGTTTTCTCCTAACATTTATAATTACTCAATTTATTTTTGATTCAATAGGTTTGGAGTGGGAAGGCCGTTAATGATGAAGTTAAATGGCTTTCCAAAGGTTTGAATTGAGTAGTGAAAAGATATAGTGCCTTCATCATCAATGGATTCAGAACTCAAAATTGTGGAATAGTAGTTAATTCTTCAATTACGAGTTATGCTAGTGCTAGGGACAGTAATCCTGTTGGGGGAAATGTGGAGTATTACGGACTTCTTACCGACATTATTGAGTTGAATTACTAAGGAAAATGGAAAGTTGTCTTATTTCAAGGTGATTGGGCTGATGTGAATACTACTCGCGAAATTAAAAATGATCAATTTAGGTTTACAATGGTGAATTTCTCTCGATTGATTCATACTGGAGAACAATTGATAGACGAGCCATATGCATTGTCTTCTCAAGTGAAACAAGTTTTTTACTCGAAAGATCCAACTGATGAGGGTTGGTACATTGTACTCCGAAACACCCCTTGAGACTTGTTTGACATGGGCAATGGAAGTAGAGATGATATCGTCGAAAGATCAGAAACTTTGCCTTTTCCAGAACAAAACATAAATGAAAATATCCCTAGTTCTAGTACACAATTTCAATAGATTCGTCAGGATGTGGATGAAAATATTTACAAATTATAATTTAGTAAGATTTTACGATTTTTTAATTATATTTTATATTATAATTTATAATCTTGCTCATGTTATATGATTTAACTATTTTATATGTACTATTATTGTTGTAATTTGTTACTAAAATTTCATCCATTTTATGTGTAATGCAGGAAAAATGCTTAGAAGAAGATTACGAAATTTAAGTATTGTCCAGAATACTCCAAATTCAGAAGAAGGAAATAGTGAATAGTAGACAGTTTTTGGATCTTTCAATGTTTCAGAGAGACTTGATGAGCATGTAGAATTTGAAAATAATGTTAAGTTTATTTTACATGGCTGTTGACTTTTATTATTGATTTATTTTTCAATTTTAATATAATAATATATCATTTTTCAGCTGAAAGTGGTGGGACGCGCAGAAGTCGAAGACGTACGGTATTAAAAGATTTATACGACTTAAATCATGTCTAGCGTGTCAAAGTATGTAGAAACATTCATGGTTAGCCTGTTGGATCTGAAGCTCAACTTTTAGCAAGCTATTTGGGCATTATAGCACGAAATGCCAATATGTTGCCCGTCAACTACGAATCATGGCATCACATGCCTGATAGCAACAAAAATCAAACTCTTGAAAATATTAAGGTAATAAAACGTGAATTTAATTTAAAATACTTTTGTTAAGGTTTCATTTATATTTACTTTTTAAACTTGTTTTTTTTTAGGATCGATTTGCTTTAGAGGTCTCCGATGACTATGCTAAGAAGACATTGGGTAAAAAATGGAGAGACCATAAAAGCATTTTGGAAAAACTATATTTTAAGAAAGAAATAAGCCTCGAGGAAAAATTGCGAAATGTCCCACCGGGAATGCTGAGGTACCACTGAGGTACCAATGGGAAGATGCGGTTAGATTCTGGGATTCAAAAAAAGGAGAGGTATTACATATTCCAAACTCTTCGATTTATAGTATTTACAATATACGTAATAATAATTTCATTATGTAGGACTATGAGCGAGTTGGAACAAGTAGCAGACAGAAACAAAAATTTACGCACATGGCAGGGTCAAGAAGTTTTGCTTGTGTAGCTGAGGCCGAGGTATTATGAATTTATTAATTCTGTCAAATATTAATGACTTTCTACTATTAAATAATATTTTTACTACTATATTGTAGGAAGGCTCGTCTGGCCAAAAAGTTGGACGCCTTCAGCTTTTTGACATCTTGCATAGGAAGAAAGATGGATCTCCAATGACATCCGAAGCTAGAGAAATTATGGTATATTTACTTAATCAAATTTGATTTATTATAAATATTTATAATGTTTAATTATCCATATTTAAATTCGTCGTTAGTAGTTTTAAATAATATTAAGTTATGTTGCATTCCTTTTTATTATATATTTCGTTTCTAACTCTTTAATTTAATTATTAGGAGAAACTAAAGGAGAAGAAGACTGAGTATGAAGCGATTGCTTCAATAGATAGCTCTGTTAATCTTGAGGACATGGATAACAGAATTATTAATGAAGTTTTGGATCCTGAAAGGTATGGTCGGGTCCGATGTCAAGGATCTAATGTTACCCCGACCCAATATTTTGGATCTAGCTCCCAGCAATACATGCCTTCCGGGAGTCAAGCTCAAGGTGAAGTTCAGAGGTGAAGAGACCAGATAGCTGAGATGCCAGCGAGCACAGTTAAGCAAACTTCTCAACTTAGAGCGGAGGCAGTAGCGAGGGAGGCAGAGTAGACCAGAAAGTACGATGAGCTCCAACTACAGCTATAGAGTATAATGAAGATGTTTCAGCAGCTGCAACAGCCGCCATCCTAGACATTTGTTTTATTGTAACTTTCAACATTATTATAAGAATATTTTCAATTATACTTCATTTATAATTTATATAATATATCTTTTGTATAATTTTTTAGTATTAGATTTGCTGTTTCTGGCTAGATTTCATGTTATATTTTGCTGTATTTGGTTGAATTTCATGCAAGGTTGGATATAGGTGCAAAATAATAATTGAAAATCTACCAAAATTAGTGGCATTTTTTTTCAAATAAACGCCACAAAGTTTAGCAGCGTATCATATAGCGGCATTTTTTGCAGAGCTTGTGAAAACGCCGCAAATAGTTTTAAAGCGCCGCTAAAAGCCAAAAAATGCCGCTAAAAGTCTATTTTGCTGCAGTGACATTTAGAACCAATTTACAAGGAATAGATAATTCCTCAAATATAGCTCAACCTATCTATTCTAGATAGGAAGAAAGTCCCCAAAATTCACCTAATATGTCACCAACATATTTATCAATGACTAATAATGCAAGACAAGGACAAAATTAAGAAATATTTTCTAGAAAAATCTTTTGAGATAAATAAAATTCATGAATACCCATAAAAATCATATAAAATTCTTTGAATGGTTTGAAGAATATTATTCAGAATCTGTTAATACAATAAAACATAATAGTAGATGGCAGACTAATAAAGAAGAAGTTAAATCTCAGCATCCCCCTTTAATGGAGGTTCAATATCTTCACAAAAATACTGGAATAAAAGAAAATCCTTTAAGAATGAGAGTTCTTGATGCAAGAGAACAAATCTCATCAAAAGATATTAAAATGATAGTTAAACAAAACAACTATACAAATATCAGTCTTCATACAATAGGAAAACAATTAGATTATATTGAGAATTTGGTAGAGAGTCAACCGATTAGGAAAGAACCAATAAAAGAGGTAACAGAAAAAAGTTCTAAACAACCAATATTTACACCATTTGAAATTCAAAAACCTTTCCAAAAATCCCAAAATGATTTCTTAACAGAAATACAAAATAGACTTGATTTTTTGGAAAGTTACAAGTCTGAATTAATTGCACCTAATACCCCAATGCAAGCCCAACATTTAGTAAATAGAGGACACCAATCTTCCCAATCTGACTCTGACCAATCAGATGAACAACAAATTAATAAAACGGCTTGGAAAGAACCAAAAAGATTATATTATCCAAAAATCGCTGCACTTGATCTTAATATAAAAGAAAAACCTATTTTTCAAAATAAATACAATGCTAATATAATTTATAAATGGAATATAGATAGAATGTCTAAATATAATATTCTCAGTTTATTACAACAAATGACATGGTTTCAAATGTTTACAAAACCCAAAACCAAAATGTAACACCCCTAACCCGTATCCGTTGCCGGAACAAGGTTACGAAGCATTATTGGAGTTTACAGAACAAATTTAATTAATTTTTCTCAGTTACTATTCATATCTAAAACTAGTCATGTAGTCCCTTGGTTGGACCCTCGAGGCCGAATTTAAGCATTAGAAATAAGTCGAGACTAAATAGGGAACTCAAGAAATTTTTTGTGAAATTTCTAAATTTTTTCCTAGATGTAGGGCTCACACGACCTAGAGACATGCCCATGTCTCAGACCATGTGGCTTCACACACCAATGTCTCCAACTTGTGTAACTCTCGACTTGTAAAACATGATGTAATCAAAGACAAATGGCCAAGTCACATGCCAATGTGCTAAGCCATGTGGTTAATTCAATTTTCAAAAATTAGGTGCAGATTTCACACAGCCATATCACACACCCGTGTTCTAGGCCGTGTACCTCACACAACTGAGGCACACGCTTGTGTCTTTGCTCGTATGTTCAATACTGGCCATATCACACACTCGTGTTCTAGGCCATGTACCTCACACAACTGAGGCACATGCCCGTGTCTCTGCTCGTATGTTCAATACTAAGCATTCTATTTCTTAAATTTAAGATGTAAGGGACACACGGCCAAACCACATGCCCATATGCCAGGCCGTGTGTCACACATGGTCTAGACAAATGCCCGTGTGTCTACCCGTGTGGACAAAATAAAGCCATTTCCTAGCTTTATTTTCTCGCCCAAATTTGTCATCAACCTACACTTCAAGCATCAAAACCTAGCCAATCTTACCATCTAACATGATATATCCACACATGTGCATGTACTTATGTTTATAATCTTATCTTTTTGTGAAGATTCATATTTTACCCTAATTCAATCAAATCATACCATGTTCTTAGATATATTAAACAAGATATAAAAATATACCAAAATATATTATCATTTTCCATTTCAATGGCTATATTACAACCATTTACATACCAACATCGACAAAGTTAGTCTATACATGCCATTATACCAAAATAAGTTTCTAGTTATACTAAAATAAACAGGTGGATAGTGTGATGATACTCTAACCGATCTCCAACCTTTGCGAGCTTCCGAGCACTATAAAATAGGGAGAAGAGAATCTAGTAAGCATTTAAAGCTTAATAAGTTCGGATAACAGGAACTAAACTTACCAATTGTGTTTGTTAATATTAGGCATAAAAATAATATGCTTTCCTCAAATTTAATAATTGCCTCAACACATACACTCAATCATACAGTTAGTCATGTAATTCATATGTATATCAATTATGCCTAGATGAGCTCATCATGCCAAAACTTTCAAGTATTTCATATACATTCGTTTCATCTTTCTTTTGATCTTACCATTTCTCATGTCAGGGGAACTATCCGTTGAATTTTTGAAATATTGATGGATACTCAGGTAGTACACTCAAAGTGTACAGTTTAGAAATCCGTCAATTCATGTCCAAGGGTACCCTATTGGGCACATATTCACAGTATACACTCTCAAGCCACTTATCAGGATTCTTTTATGAGTCATGTATTAGAATTGCTCATCCGAGCTAAATATCAGGAGTGCTCATTAAAGCCACAACTCAAGAAGTTCATAGAGCACTTTTAATTAGAAAGCTCATAAGGAGATTATCAGGATTGCTCTCAAAGAGCCAAGTAATAGGAGCACTGGATAGCCATATTTGAGAGAGTTCAAGTGAGTTATATCAGGATGCTTACAAAGAGCTGCATTTGTGTTCGTAATGTATGCCGAAACACAATCGATCAAATCACATGTCAGAATGCTCACAAAGAGCTACAATAGTGTGCAACACATGCAAGTTCACTACCAATCAGGTTGCTCGCAGGAACTATTAACAAGATGCTCGAGAGGCTATATTAGGGATTACTCGTCTGAGCTAAATCCCATCCGCAACATATGCAGGACCACATTTAATACAAGAAATCACATATACACATCAAATTTCTATATTCAAACGGAACTTACCTCTTTTTCTAACATTTTCGAGCATATGATCATTTCTTACACTTATAACATTCATATAATTCACATAAATTTATACCACATTCAATTCACATACAACATTAATTCTAACATATTTACATGTTCAATTAAGTTACACAAACTTACCTCGACACTCGTTCGTGTGTAAGTATACTAATCCAAAACTTTTTCTTTTCCTCGGCCTAGCTTTGAATTTGAGTTATCCGGATCTATATAAATAAATTTAACATCAATTTAACACATCTCATATTCAATTAAGGTCAATTTACATTCGAGGCAAAATTACCATTTTGCCCCTAAACTTTTCATAAATTCCAATTTCATCCTAGGCTTGGAAAATGAAATTCTTGCAATTTAATCCTTATTCCAAGCCTAGCTGAATGCTATATATCACAATAATAGCCCATGAATTTCACAAAAATCAAAATTTTCCCATGGGTTTTACAACTTTTCAATTTAGTCCATAAATCATGTTTTCACCAAAATTTTCTTTGTAAAAGTTGTTTATCTACTAACAACCTTTCATTTTCTACCATAAATTTCAAATTTTCAGCATATTCATGCATGGCAGAACTTCTATACTTTGATATCTTTTCAAATTGGTCCCCAAAATAGAAAGACTAAACTATCCCGATCTCAAAACTATAAAAATTACTAAAAACGAGACTTCAATACTCACCCAATTAAGCCAAGAAAGCTTGCTTTCCCTTTCCTTGGATTTCCATGTATATTTTGGGGAAGATGATGAAAATAAGATGATAATATCTATTTAATTAAATTATCATCTTTTAATTTTTTATTACTTACCAATTTAGTCATTTTCTTTTCTTAATTTCCATGGATGATTCACCATAAATATCTACAACCTGTTTCATAATGGTCTAATTACCATATAAGGACTTGAATTTTTGAATTTTGTAGCTATTCACACTTGTAGCTTCTAGAATTCAACTATTGCATTTTATGCAATTTGGTCCTTTCCATAATTAATCACTTAATTGGTAAAATTTTCTTATCAATATTTTCATATAACATATCTATCATACTACAGACCATGTAAAAATATTGAAATAGTTTTTCTTTCTAACTCGGATTTGTGGTCCTAAAATCACTGTTTCGATTTCATTGAAAATGGGCTGTTACAACTCTTCCTCTTAAGGATTTTCATCCTCGAATATCATACTAGTAAAGAGATTTGGATATTGTTTTCTCATTGTATCCTCCGGTTCCCAGGTAGCCTCTTCTATACCATATTGCTGCTAGAGAACTTTTCCTAATGCTACCTTTTTATTTCTTAATTTTTTTGTTTCACGTGCCAAGATTTTGATTGGTTCCTCACTCTAGGTCATATCAGACTGAATCTCAACCTCTGTCGGGGAGACAACATGTGAAGGATCTGACTGATATCGTCATAGCATAGATATATGGAAAACATTATGAATTCTGTCAAGTGTTGGTGGCAATGCTAATCGGTAAGCAACAGGTCCGGTTCTTTCCGTAATCTCATATGGCCCAATGAATTGTGGACTCAATTTTCCCTTATGACCAAACTAGAGTACTTTCTTCGAAGGTGATACTTTTAAGAATACTTTGTCACTAACCTGAAATCTATCTCTTTTCGTTTGAGATCGGCATTTGACTTTTGCTGATCTGAAGCTGCTTTCAAACTGTCCTTAATCACCTTTACCTTTTCTTCAGTTTCTCAGACTAAGTCAACCCCGTGTAACTTTTCCTCACTGAGCTCTATTCATTACAATGGTGTTCTACATTTGTGACCATACAAAGCTTCATATGGTGCCATTTTGATACTAGATTGATAGCTAGTATTGTAAGCAAATTCAATTAAAGACATATTTTTCCTAGTTACCTTCAAATTCTAGCAAAAAACACCAAAGCATATCTTCTAAAATCTATATAACACGTTCGGACTGGCCATCAGTCTGTGGATGGAATGCAGTACTAAAGTGTATGTGTACCCAAAGCTTCTTCCAACTTACTCCAAAATCGGGATGTGAATCGAGGATCTCTATTAGAGATAATAGAAATTGGTACACCATGTAATTTAACAATCTTAAACACATACAATTTAGCTAATCTATCTAAGGAATAATCCATACATACCAAAATAAAGTGTACAAACTTTGTTAGCCGGTCAACTATTACCCAAATAGTATCTTTCTTTTTCGGAGTTAGAGGTAACCTTGATACAAAATCCATGGTAATCTTTTCCCATTTCCATTCTGGTATCGTGATTGGCTATAATAATCCTGAGGGCACTTGATGTTTAGCTTTTACTTGCTGACATATCAAGCATTTGGATACAAATTCAGAAATATCACGCTTCATTCCCGACCACCAGTATATTTTCTTCAAATCATTGTACATTTTATTACTACCAGGATTAAAACACCCTGAATTTGGGCCTAGAAGTATTGGGCCTTGGGCCTGGGTGCGGGCGTGAGATAGTTCGAAATAAAATTATTAATGTGTTGAATTATGTTATGGAAGGTTATTATTAATGGGTTAATGTGGTATTTTAGTGAACTGCGAAGGATTCATAGTGTGGGGAAAAGTCTTAGGCTAATTTCTGGGATTCCGGGATTTTTGTGATATTTGGTGTAATGTTGAAATTTTGATATATGGATGTGTAATTCGTGTTTGGAGTGTGTTATTGGGCCTATAGAAGGCCCAAGTGTTGGTTAAAAACCCGGAGAATGCTTGGATTTTTGGACAAAAGGAATAGAGGGCTTGGAAAAAAGGAGTTGTAAGGAATTATGTGTGGAATAAGACACAAAAAAAGAGTGTGGTGTAGTGGCAAAGTAGCGCCACTTAGGGGGTAAGGAAGCAAAGGGTCCAAGGTTCAAGTCTTGGCTCTTGCAATTTATTTTGGTTTTTCTTTTAAATAAATCTGGAAGCAAGTAGGTGAGCTTTAAAGTTAAATGTGTTGGACTTATGACACAAAGGAGCTTATGTCCGAGTGGTGATGGCTTGACAGGGTTACTGAGAGGACTTTGGTTCGAATCCCGTTGCACGCAAAAGTTGATTATTTTGCTAACGCTTTAATTTTGGGGGGATTGATGGAGAATCCCACATCGGAAAGCTAACATGAGAGCAGGTGAGGAGCTAGCTTTAAATAAAGCAACCAGGAGGAGAGTAAGCACAGCCTTCTTGGCTGATCCCTTTCGCTTTATGGCATGCCCATTTGGGTTGGGCATGGGCTAAGAGTGTTTGGAGCGCGGATTAACTTCAGTCTCCTATCAGGTGTGTATTTCTCACTGCCCTAGCGGTAGGACGGCTACTTCGGGCTACGATGGGCCGAAGAGGCCATGCGGGCCCAATTGGATAAGTTGTTTGATTGTATAGTAAATATTGGGCTAGATTAGGTGAATCTCATATCTGTGGCTAGATCTAGGCTAAAAGGGCCACACGAGCGTGTGGGCCCATTTGGGCCTAGAATGGGCCCTAGGCCCATTCACATTGTTATCTCTGTTTAGAAATGTTTTAGTTTACAAAGTTACTAAAATACCCTTGTTTACAAAATTACCGAATTACCCTTGATTTGGAAAATTACAAGAAATATCCCGGTTTATAAAATTATCAAATTACCCTTGATTTGTACAATGACAGAAGTACCCTCGATTTGTAAAATGACGAACATACCCTTGATTTGTAAAATTACCGTTTTACCCCTAATTTGTAAAATTACTATTTTACCCCTAATTTGTAAAATTACCATTTTACCCATGATTTGTAAAATTACCGTTTTACCCCTAATTTGTAAAATTACTATTTTACCCCTAATTTGTAAAGTTACCCTTTTACCCATGATTTATAAAATTACTGTTTTTCCCCTAGGGTGTTAAATGACTGTTTTGCCCCTCGTGGGTAAATGACTAACTCGTGTGATGATTGGGCTAGTTTGACCGTGGATATAAGTTGGTGATATGAATGACTTGACTGTGATCTATTCTTATTTTTGGGATTTAGAAAAGTTGGAATCCCTATGTGTTTAGGGAGGCTATCGAAATAGCGCCTAAGGCTTTAAGGGGCTGTTACCAATTATTTTACTCTGTGCTTGTAAGGGTTAAAGGCTGCTGACTAAGGGCTTGGATCAGTCGAGCGTCCGGATCCAGATTTGGATATCAACTTCAGCAGAGGTAAGGATTTAGGGCCTTGTTCATGGATGCCCGAATATGGTAAGAGTATATTAAATTTAGTTATCAATGATTCGTGGTCTAATGTTTTAGTAATCGAATGTAGGATTGACTTGGATCGGATATAGTCATCGTTCGTTGCAAGCAGGTGTGTAATGAACCTCATAGTAGCTTAGATTAATATTTGCTAAAAAGCCAAAATGCCTAAACTTCGGCATTTCGAACTTGTGGTTTTGTGAATGGTTTGAGCCGTGATACATACGATAAGATCGGTGATTGGATCGATAGAATAGGTAAGGGCACGATTTTGTGCACGATGGTAAGTTGGGCCTCGATTGGCTGAAATTGGGCCCAATGGGCTTACGGGCCCATATAGGTAAAAATAGGCAATAGACATTTCTTAATAGACTATAGGCTTAAAACTGGTTAAATTAGTAGTTAATTGTAGGATTTGGACTAAGTGGGCTTAGACAACTGAACTAGCTACAAAGGGCCATTAGGGGTTTTGGCCCATAACTCGGTTGTACTAAAATAGGCTAAAATTACTGTTTAAACATTTGGAATTGATGAATAAGCATGGAAAACCCTAATAATGGATAAAATTACGTAATTACCCTTAAAACATGAAAATGTCTATTTTGCCCCTAGGTGAAAAATGTCTATTATACCCCTAGTGTTTCATTCTGAATATGATGATTGTGATATTGTTATTTTACATGCTATGACATGATATGCACATGATATGCACATGATATGCTATGACATGTATACGATATACCATGTTTTACTCATTAAATGCATGGGTTGGGTTATTATATGATGGAGGAAGTGATAAAGGGCTTTGCCCCAGTTTACCGAAAAGGGCTTTTGCCCTAGTTATTAAAAGAGGCTTGGCCTCCAGTTATATAATAAAGCAGCTATGCTGCCAGTGGAGAGTTTGGTTGGGTGGGTTGAGTTATTCCCCACATGGAGAGCTTGGTTGGTACGGGTGGAGAGTAGCGGATGGTGGGTTGAGTAGTCTCCCCAACTGGGCTTTGCATACATACATTGACATTACATGTGATATTGAAATGGGCTTTGCACACATACACTGATATTATATGTGTTGTTAAAATGGGCCTTTGGGCCATACCGTTTATAGAAAAGGCTTCGGCCCAGTGAATTGATTTATGAAAAAGGCTAAGGCCCAGTAACTGATATTTGAAAAGGGCTTCGGCCCAGTTATATGTTGAGACTGATTTGGGGGCTTAGGCCTAGTATGCTGATATTGATTTGGGCTCTGTAGGTGGCTTGTTGCACACTGAGTTTCCAAACTCACCCTTTTTCCTTCCATCCTTGCAGGTGAGCCTCAGATTGGTGGACTTGGAGCTGGGAGGGATTCAGAGTGGCCACATGGACTGGACTATTGGATTTCTAATTAAGTTACCTATTTGAATTTAGATTTAATTATTTATTTCTGGTTTTGGGTTGTAAAAAGGGCCTCTTTAATTATTTTTATTTTGGGTTTTTATTCTTTACTTATTTAAATTGGTTTTAGCTTACGTAGGATATTATTTAAATCGAGTTGAAAATAAATGATTTTAAGACGTAATTTTTATAAAAGTTACTTGTTTTCAAAATAACACGATAACCAAGCAAAGCTTCCGCAATTTTAAATGATCTTGTAGATAAATATTTCAAATAGTTAAAGTGTGGCAATGGTAGTGTGCATGTCTAGGAGTGGATCCAAGAAGAGCTTGGTACTTAAGCAGTCTATTCGACTCACCTCCTCTTTTCTGGAATCCTACCTGGTGCCCAGCTTCCATTCACTTTAAGTCTTAACGAAAAAGGTCAAACTTATTTGATACTTAAACCATTTTCAAGATAACATGTTTTATAAAGGTTACAAATCTGAGTTTTCGATATTTGATCTGTCTTTAAAATAACATGTTTTTGCAAACTACAAGGGTTTATAAGCTTTCATAAAACTTTTACAAAGGTTTTAACGATGTTTGCAAAGGGATGATTATTTCAATAAATCCCGTTTTGGAAAAAAATAAACACAAACTAAGGTTTTATACAAGTTTAACGGTAAGAGTTTTTAAACATTTAAGAAGGGTTTTCAATGAAAACACGGTTTTCGAAAAACACTTCAATGTGACACATCGGACTTGGCCGTAACGTCTAGGCTGGGTTTGGGGTGTTACAAGGATGAATAGACATTTGACTCACATTGGACCCATTTAGCCTATAGTTCAACATCACTCTTTTGAGGTTCACAAATTTGTTGTAGAAATGTTGGTCTAGATTTTAATTCAACTGTAATTGGACCATCATCAAATTAAAAAAACCGAGTATTCTATAATTGGACCATCATCAAATTAAAACAAACTGAGTATTCATTGCTCGTAAAGCAAATAAAGACTTTCTGCTTAGAGCATCAGCAACTACATTAGCTTTTCCCAGATGATAATCTATAACCAGATCATAATCTTTCAATAGTTCAAGCCACCTACACTGTCTCAAGTTCAAATCTTTCTATGACATCAAATACTTCAAACTTCTATGATCAGTAAAAGGTATGACATTTTTCACCAAACAGATAATGATGCCAAATTTTCAATGCAAACATAATTACTGCCAATTCAAGATCATGTATCGAGTAATTTCTTTCATGTGGCTTTAGTTGTCTAGAAGCACAGGTTATTACTTTGCCATCTTGCATCAATACACAACCTAAACCATTCAACGATGCATCAATGTAAATTACAAATTCCTTACCCGATTCAGGCTGAACTAACACATGTGCTTCTGTCAATAATGTTTTCAATCTGTTAAAACTCTGTTGACATTTAGCAGACCATTCAAACTTCACATCTTTTTGTAACAGACAAGTCATCAGAGAAGTGTAACACCGCTAACCCATATCCGTCGCCGGAATGGGGTTACGAGGTATTACCGGACAAGACACCACTTTTGAACAATCAAATATACACATAAGTTATGTAAACATAATAAAGTATAAGTCTGCTTAAACATTAACATACCATTTAAAACGTATCACAAATACTAATTATGCCTTAAAATTTTAATCAAATCCATAACATACTTATAATTCAAAATACACTCTATTTAGCATGCCTCATAATCATATAATATATGCCTTAAGTTACAAACAACAATTAAATACTCCTCAATAAAAATGGTATTCAGATACCTAATAAATATCAAACATTTTAATACATAATTGAATACATGCACTTATTAACCAGTCAAATCATAACACAAAACTTTATAACAAACATCATATGGAACATCATTCATCTCCTTGTGCACACAAAACATACCAAGTTTATCCAACCATTATTTACTGCATATTATGCATTACTATACATGATCTTAATTATTTAAAACATGGATAAGCATACTTATAAATTAATCTAAGTATTTATGCGTATGACTATTGAGTCATATATACTATTTTAATCATGCTTAAGAAAAATGCCAAATGTCTATTTCATATATCAAATTTCAAGCATGTCATTTCATTAATTAAACATGTATACATATTAAAAACCAAACAAGTCACAACGTGTCACGTAAAGACCAAACATATATGCATCTTTAACTTCATTTCCTTATAGCCAAAATATACTATAGTATTACTTGTTTTAAAAAAAAACACATGTAAACATATCAATTTGAATCTATTTTCAAAAACAAATGTACATATATTTTTGGCATCATATGAGCATATTAAATAAAATCAAATTTGAATGCAAATGTTAGTCATTTTATAAACTCAATTCACATACCTAACACCAAACTTTAAGTAACTAAAACATATACAAAGATATTTATATATATAAGTAATTTTCCTCAACATGCGTTTCGGCTATTAACCATTATAATGATGTGATAAGATCGTACCTGTAAACTAAACTATTATTATGATAAAGGCAAGTGCACCTATCGAACAATAGTATAGCTTGTGGCAAGACCGGAATGTCGAACCCACAGGGACTAAAAGTACTAGTATTAACTTTCTTTTTATTATGTAGCCTAAAAATAAATGAGATTTGTTTAAACTAAAAATTAATTAAACAAAGAACGCGATAGAGAGTAAATTGAGGAAATTGCTTTTAGCAAACTGATTGATTAAAACAATACCCAATGAAGAATCCAGCTAGACTTTACTTGTTATTTGACTCTGAACTAGACGATTATTCACTTGACTTGATCCATAGAAATCCCTAATTTATGTTAATATTTCTTTCAAGACTAAAAACAACTAACTCTAGGTTGATTAATTGAAATTTCTTTCTAATTAAAACCCCTAATATTGCATTAACTCGATCTATGGATTTTTCTATTAGATTTGACTCTAATCCGACAAATTTTTGTCATCTTATGTCTAGGGTTGTGATCAACTCTGCTTAATTATGTTGGATCTACTATTAAACAGGGACTTTTGCTCCATTGAATAAGCAAATTCAACATGAATTAATATCCTGAAATATTAACACAAGAATTAATAACAAAATTAAGAACAAATCAAATATTTATCATATAATTCAGAAATTAATAACAAGATCCATCTTAGGTTTTATCCCCTTTAGGTATTTAGGGGATTTAGTTCATGTTTGTAAAAGAAAACATCTCAAAATAGGGAAAACATAGAAACATAAAGAACCGAAAAACTTCAATGGAATTTGAAGGGGGATCCTCAGTCTTGATGTAAATCCTTGCTTTTGAGATGAATCAATCAGTGTTCTTCGAGTGATTCCTTGCTTTCTACTCTGTGTGTCCTTTGTTCCTCTCCTTAGGTCTTTTTATACACTTTGGAATACCTCTCGTAGCCCCAAAATTAGCCTTTCCTGAGTAAAATTAAAATAGGTCTCATTAGAGACATGCCCGTGTAAGGCTGCTTAGGCCGTGTGCAATTCTGTGTGTCACACACAGGCATGTGGTTTACCCGTGTGATGATGTCTAGGTCGTGTTGAAGGTTGATTATGACCCATTTTATCTATTTTTGGCCCGTTTCTTGCTCTTTTCACTTTCTAATGCTCACCTAAGTGTAAAACATGAAATTAAAGGATTAGGAGCATCAAATTCATTGAATTATAAGGAAAATATCCAAAAATATGTCAAGCATGGGTTAAAAATATGTATATATTATGGTTTATCAAATATCCCCATACTTAAGTATTTGCTTGTCCTCAAGCAAAATCCTCAACTCATAATTAAAATTCGTTCTTATCAACTTATAATTCCTATCAATAACATTTCGAAATAATTCACAAGTAATCATAAATTAAGAATTCAACTAAAAGAACATCAAAGTCTCAAACAATCTAAGTTGAGCATTTTATCACAAAAACATAGGCATCCCCTTATCTCAGTAATCACCTTAATTCAAAATTAACAAGAATTGCCATCCTCACTGAAGGTTCACTCAAATCACTCAAAGTGTTTGGGGTTCAGAAATTAAGCACTCATTAGTCAGCATTAAAAACTATTACCATAGGCTTGTATGAAAATCAAATCTCCACCACTATAAATTGAGATGATATATCGATCAAAAGGTCTTTAGAGGGTTGTAATAGGGATTTGGTTAGGCGAGTGGACACATGCTGACAATAAGGTTAGAATTGAGATTGAACAGAACAATTACCTAACTAGAAAAATACTAAAACTGAGAAATTACATCACTAAATAAATATTCCTAGTATTGAGCTTTTCCTCATGAATAACATCGTTTAAGGTCAAGAGTTACATAACTTCATAATAATATGCTAAACGAAAAATTAACAACTAAAATAATTTTTTTAAGAACAAATCAAATATTGAAACTTTACTAACTGAAAAGGAGCACATAGCCAAATAATTATTCAGTTCAAACCTCAACAAAATACGAATCAATTTAATTAAGGGGATTTCAACAATAATGGGTTATAGGCTATTATTAAGGGTAAATAAATGAATGGTTTTTTAAGCTCAAGGGGGTTCACTAAGGGTTTGTTATGAAGGTAGGCTTTTATGGAGTAAGTGGGTTAAACCTAAGTGCCTTTATCATCTTGGTATATCAAATCAATGGTGTAGTCTCGACATGTATAATCGAAGCAAGTTCTAGAATAACAGATCAATATTGACACACCCATAACAACAATAAAAGTGAGCAAGAAAGAATATATGCTCTAAAGGCTCAAAATCTCACAAAAATTATGCTTTTTGATGTCAATCCTACGAATTTCAAACTTCAAGATAATACCTAAATTTGGGGAAACAATCTAGAAATTTTTTTTCATTCTAAAAAAATCAACTTATCATGCTTGATTCTCTAATGTCTTAAAGTTTAAATAATCAAAGCATAAATACCTATGATTTAATCCAAAATATATTAAAAAATCATAAATCAATAAGAATTTCATTCTAAGAGTAGTATGAGAAAGTTGTTTGAAAGATTTAGGGATTTTCTAATAATGAAATTAATAATCTCCGTACACTTAAGATGTACATTGTCCTTAATGTACAAAGTTAGATCATAAGATTATAGGCATAATATCATAAGATAGGGAGAGAAGTGAAACTTCTTGAATTTTGGATGAAATCCATGGAATAGTGAAAGTAGATTTGGATAGGAAGCTAATGAAGTGCATGATGAACTAGGCAGGGGTGAAGGTGGGGGAGGGTACTTTGGTGGTGGTAAAGGTTGGGGTTCCACAATTGTGATGCCAAATGGTGATAATTGGGGCGTTCGGTGTCGTGGTCGAGCAAGACATGACAGTCGTGGAGTATCTTTCCTCAGTGGATTATCATGGTTTGTATAGTCCTGAGGAGCACCAAGCACCTTGAACCTTTTGAAACTGCAGAGTCATTAGTAATTTTTTAGGGAGGTGTATTAATGGGATCAGCATGGTTACTCATTAAGAAATAGCCAGAAAGGAAAAGTTCAAGATATACTAATATAAGTTTTGGATAACATGAAATAAAAATAAAGATAAAATAAGAAAGAAGATAAAGATAAAAATAAAACTAAAAACAAAAACAAATCTTAGTGGACTCAAACATCCTCATCAGCAGATGGGTCATGAGGTGGTGGCAGTGGAGATGAAATGTGGAGATGCTGACAAATCTGCTGTAGGATCACATCAATGTGGTCAAAATGCTGAAAGCACTACTGCTCGAATCGAGTGAGGTGCTCAAAAACGTCAGTCAATAAAGCAGCCGCATGAACTGGTCGGTGGCTCAGTGGTGGCTGAGAAGGTCGATCATCATGGTGTAAAGGAACATCATCAGTAATGTCCTCAGGATCGTTCTGATCGGTGGCTCAAGATAGACGGTATTGAGGAGGATCAAACCTACGATGATGCTCTATCATCCTCATATGAAGCATACTCGAGATGCCCTATGGGGACATCTGGCCGATAAGTGTGAGCGATGAGGACTGCGCCACTGTGTTGAAGAGGCCAAAGTGCCGTGTGAGTCGTGTTACATAAGGATCGATGTAGATGGCTCCCTTTCAGTGGCATTCCGTCTGATGACAAATGGTGAGGGTGATGAATTACGAAATGTCAAAAACGTGCCCATGTGCCATGCTCCATAGGAAGTATGCGTCATGGGTGTTGGCGATGCTAGTGCTCTCTCGCTGACCCGTCAAAGTATGAGTTAGGAGGGTGAGTAGATATCGTAATGCTGGAGGGAGAGCTGACTCCTTGGAGCAATTGGGGTCATAGGTGGCTGAAACAGGGAAAGGGCCATCCAACAAGAGGAAGGGGCATAGTGAATGTGGCGATGGAGTTCAAGGAAGTCGTCTTCGTCCATAAATTGCTCTGTATATAGCCCCAAGGTGACTCCAAACTCTAGGACACTCAGTTGGCGTACCAATCTGCCGAGGCAAAATTTAACTGTACCTGGATCATTGAACTCTGACATGACTATCTATAGATGGAATGTCGACCCAAGCTCTAAAGTGAGCTCCATGTATGTCAGCTCTACAATGTCAAAGAAACGCCCTCATGGTTCGGTAATAAGGAGAGCCCTAATTGAGTCAATGAGGTGGACATGCTCGAGTGCAGCCTAATCGATGCATCTTCCTATGCCAAAGGGTCTTGCTCGAAGTATTTGGAATAGTTCTTACTGAGATACTGGTGGAAACTATAGGAAAGGGTGGTGCACTTCAGCCGATGCGCTTGATGAAGCCATACCCGAGCCCTTCCACTTTTTGGAAGCGAGAACAGGAACTTTGGACTTCCCTCAAGTGTTCGTCATGGTGTATCTGCAAAAACAGGCTGTGGGGTTCACACGCCCATATCACATGGCCTTGGTAATTAATTAGGTTCGCCCATGGCCATATCGCACGGCCGTGGTGATTAGTCGCATCCCGTATGGCATCCTTAGTTTGGAAAAAATTTAGTCCTGTTTTCACACAGCCAGGGACACTCCCATGGCTCCAACCCGTGGTGGGCACATGGCCAAAGGCACGCCTGTGTGCCAGGTCGTGTGGTTAGAAAAACCTATATTTTAGTAACTCAGCTAGTGATTGTTAAATGTTATAAACTAAAATTAAGAAAGTCATCAACGTTAGTGCTCGAGTTGCCTCCCAAGAAGTGCTTATTTAGAGTTTAAGCTCGACTTACCTTGCGCGCACCTTTACGAGGGTTCGTGGAGCCTAAGCTCCTCCCTATCATTTTTAAAATCCTCACCATTATAAAGTTTAAGTCGATGACCATTTACCTTGAAAGTGCCATGGTTTGGATGAGTTACCGCTACTGTGTCGTATGGAAAGATGGTTTTAACTACAAATGGGCCTGACCACCCTGATTTTAGCTTTCCAAGGAATAATTTAAGCCTTGAGTTATATAGCAAGACAAGGTCACCAGCTACAAACTACTTAGGTTGCTTTAAACGGGTGTCATGGCGTCGCTTTGTTGCTTCCTTGTATAATCGTGAGTTCTCATATGCATTAGCTTGCCACTCATCTAACTCGTTTAACTACATTAATCTTTTCTCACCTACAAGTTTAGGATCAAAGTTTGGAAATTTGGTAGCCCAAAATGCCTTATGTTCAAGTTCAAATGGTAGATGGCAACTTTTCCCAGAAACAAGTCTATAAGGAGATGTTCCTATGGGAGTTTTAAACGCAGTTCTATAAGCCCATAAAGCATCATCTACTTTTATTGCCCAATCTTTCCTATTTGACTCGACCGTCTTTTCTAAGATACGTTTAAGTTCTCTATTGGCTACTTCGACTTGACCACTAGTTTGTGGATGGTAAGAGGTAGCTATTCTGTAGTGCACTCCATATTTCTTTAAAACTTTATCAAACTGAGCATTAAAAAAATGAGTACCCCTATCACTAATAATTGCTCTAGGTGTTCCAAATCGAGAAAAGAGCTTTTTAAGAAATCTCACTACCATTCTAGCATCATTAGTAGGTAAAGCTTGGGCTTCCACCCATTTCGACATGTAATCAACTGCTACTAAGATGTATTTATTCCAAAACGAACTAAGGAATGGACCCATGAAATCAATACCCCATACATCGAATATTTCACATGAGAGCATATATGTTTGAGGCATTTCATCACGTTCAGAGATATTGCCTATTCTTTGGCATTTGTCATAAGAAATAACATACCTGTTGGCATCCTTGAATAGTGTGGGCCAATAAAAACCTGATTCGAGTGTTTTATGAGCTGTCTTAGTCCCACTGTAATGCCCTCCGGTTGGTCCTGAATGGCAGTGTTCCAAGATCTTGTCTGCTTCTAACTTTGTAATGCATTTTTGAATGACTTGATCTACACATATACGAAAAAGAAAAGAATCCTCCCAAAAATAGCTTTTCACATTAGCAAAGAATCGCTTCTTTAGTTGATGTGTCAACCTTTTGGGGGTTATGTTAGTAGCTAAATAATTCGCAATGTCTGTAAACCAAGGTTCCTCAAAATCAGATATGAGCAAGAGTTTTTCTTCCAGAAACGAATCATTTATCTTGGTTTCATCAAGTGCTTTAAGATGTGAATTCTCAAGCCTGGAAAGGTGATCTGCCGCAAGATTTTCAGCCCCTTTCTTATGTTGTATTTCTAAATCGAATTCCTGCAATAATAAAATCTATCTTATTAATTGAGGTTTTGCATTAGACTTAGCTAAAAGGTAACGAAGAGCAGAATGATCAGTATAAATGACGACTTTAGACAGAATCAAATATGGTCTAAATTTGTCGAATGCAAAAACCACAGCTAGCAATTCTTTTTCTGTGGTAGTGTAATTCTCTTGTGTGGCTATCAAAGTTTTGCTAGCATAATAAACTGGCTGAAAATGCTTGTCTCTTCGCTGTCTGAGAACTTCACCTACTGCAAAATCACTCGCATCACACGTTAGTTCAAAAGGTAAATTCCAATCAGGTGCAATTATAATTGGAGTATTAGTTAATTTCTCTTTGAGAGTGTTAAATGCTTCTAAACATTCCTGATCAAAGTTGAGGGGCATATCTTTTTCTAGTAATTTCGTTAAAGGCTTAGCTATTTTAGAAAAATCTTTAATAAATCTTCTATAAAAACTAGCATGTCCTAAAAAACTTCTAATAGCCTTAACTGAATTAGGAAGAGGTAGTGTTTCAATAGTGTCAATTTTTGCTTTATCAACCTCTATCCCTTTACTAGAAATTTTATGTCCTAACACAATACCTTCACGAACCATAAAGTGGCATTTTTCCCAATTAAGTACAAGGTTCGTTTCTTCACATCTTATTAAAACTCGTTCTAAATTTTTAAGGCAGAGATGGAAAGAGTTACCAAATACCAAGAAGTCATCCATAAATACTTCCATAATGTCTTCAATGAGTTCGTCAAAGATGGCTAACATGCAACGCTGAAAAGGGGCAGGAGCATTACATAATCCAAAAGGCATTCTACAATAAGAAAATGTACTGTATGGACATTTAAATGTCATTTTCTCTTGATCTTCAAGCACTATCGGGATTTGGAAGTAGCCAGAGAGTCCATCCAAGAAGCAGTAGTACATATGCCCTGACAGTCTTTCCAACATTTGATCAATGAAGGGCAAAGGAAAGTGGTCTTTTTTGGTTGATCATTCAATTTCCTATAGTCAATGCATACTCTCCAACATGTGATTGTTCTTGTAGGGATCAATTCGTTCTTTTCATTGGCAACAATGATCAAGCCTTTTTTCTTAGGGACAACCTACACAGGACTTACCTAAGCACTATCAGAAATAGGATAAATAACTCCAACATCTAAAAGTTTAATTACCTCAGCCTTGACAACTTCCTTCATGTTGGGATTCAATCGTCTTTGAGCTTGCACACATTGTTTGTATTCATCTTCCATCAAAATTTTATGGATGCAAAAAGAAGGTCTGATTCTTTTAATGTCAGAAATTTTCCAAGCTATGGCTATTTTATGCTCTTTTAATACTTGGAGTAATTCTTCTTTTTCCTTGGGTTGCAAGTCTGGGGCAATCATCACTGGCAATATAGAGTCATCTCCTAAAAATGCATATTCCAAGTGATTGGGCAATTGCTTTAGTTCTAGTTTGGGAGGTTCTTCAACAGAGGTTTTTTGTTTAAATTCGTCATTTATCTCAATACCCTCATATTCCCTTTGTCTTGGAGAAGGTTCTTTAGAATTCAAGTCAAATTTTAACTTCTCCATCTCAGTGGTGACTTCATCCTCCTCCTCTTCTTGGACGAGACACAGTTCCAACGTGTCCTTAAAAGTGATTTCCTAAAAAGAATCTTGAACAGAGAAGTCAATAGAATCAATAAAGTAACAGGAATCGTCTTGTTCTCAAGAAAATCACATGGCATCATAAATTTTAAAAACAATCTCTTCATCACCCACCCTAAGCATAAGTTTACCATCCCCCACATCAATAACAGCTCTAGCAGTGGCTAAAAATGGACGTCCTAGAATTAAAGGCACTTCAACATCCTCATCCATGTCAAGCATAATAAAATCAACAAGGAATATGAATTTAACTACTTTAACTAGCACATATTCAATGATACCCCTAGGATATTTAACAGATCTATCACCTAATTGAATACTCATCCTAGTGGATTTTGGTTCTCCAAAACATAGTTGCTTGAACATTTTGTAAGGCATTAAATTAATACTAGCATCTAAATCAACTAATGCTCTTTCAATATTTAAACTACCCATCAAATAGGGAATAGAAAAACTACCTAGATCTTTCAGTTTGGTTGGTAGTTTGTTCTAGAGGATAGCTAAACATTCCTCGTTAAGTTCCACTGTAGACAGCTCTTCAAACTGCCTTTTGTTTGTTAGAAGCTCATTGAAAAATTTTTCATACATGGGCATCTGCGAAATAGCTTCAACAAAAGGTAAGTTAATACGTAATTGTTTTAAAAGTTCAAGAAATTTACCGAATTGTGCATCTATGCGGTCTTTCTTTAACTTTGCTGGGTATGGGATGGGTGGCTTGTATTCTCTAAGTACTGGTAGGGCATTCTCCTTGGGTTCGGCCTCCTCAACATTCTCTTTGTCAAGCTCTTGTAGCAACTTCTTTTCAGGTTCAGCTAGCATTTTCCCATTCCTTAATGCGATTGCTTTAACATGCTCTGTAGGATTGGGTTCAGTATTACTCGGCAGACTACCTTGTAGTCTATCAGATATCATCTTAGCAAGTTGACCAATTTGATTCTCAAGTCCTTGAATTGAAGCTTGCTGGTCTTAAGTGTTGTTTCGGTATTTTGAAAATGGGTTTTTGACACCGATATGAATTTTTCCAACATCTCCTCAAGGTTCAGTTTCTTTTCTTGCCCATAGGGGGTTACTGAAATCCCGGAAGGGGTGTTGGTCTTTGATTTCCTTGATACCTTTGACCACCCCATGAAAAATTTAGATGATTTCTCCAACCTGCATTGTAAGTGTTACTGTAAGGATTGCTTTGAGGTCGAGGATTATTACCCATATAATTCATTTGCTCGTTTTCCATGCCATGTCCATAGGAGGAGTACTCTGGGTCGCTCACACTACTTCTTTTCATGTCGCACTGCATAACGGGATGTACCTGTGTAGAACCAACTAAACCATCAATCTTTTTATTTAAAAGTTCTACCTGGCTAGAAAGCATGGTGACTGCATCGGCATTAAAAACACATGTGGCTTTTGTTGGCTTTGTCCTCATGACTTGCCACTGATAGTTATTCAGTGACATCTCCTCTATAAACTCATAAGCCTCCTTAGGTGTTTTGTTATTTATTGTTCCACCGATAGCTGCATCTATCACTTGCCTTGTTGAGGGATTCAAACCGTTGTGGAAAGTCTGAACCTGTAACCATAAAGGTAAACCATGGTGAGGGCACCTTCTCAATAAGTCCTTGTATCTCTCCCATGCGTCATAAGAGTTTCTAGATCCATCTGCACAAGAGAAGATATGTCATTTCTCAATTTTGCTTTTTAGCCGACAAAAAATATTTAAGTAAAAATTTCTCTATTATTTGTTCCCAATTAGTGATAGACCCTCATGGTAGAGAGTTCAACCATTGTTTAGCCTTATTCCTCAGAGAAAAGGGAAATAACTGAAGATGAATGGCATCATCAGAAACACCATTAATTTTAAAGGTGTCGCAGAGTTCCAAAATGTTTGTTGAATATGTGTTAGGATCCTCGTCCTACAAACCATCAAACTGAACAAACTGCCGAATCATCTGTATAGTGTTAGGTTTCAGTACAAAATTATTTGCATCAATAGCAGGCCTAACAATGCTAGATCTAGTACCAGCTAAATTAGGCTTAGCAAAATCATACATAGTACGAGGAGTAGGATTCTGATTCATAGGACGTGCAGCTACCACAGGAGGTAACAAAATATTCTGATTTGCCTCCATCTCTTCAGTAGTATTGGTCACGTCCTCTTGCTCTTCCTCTATGTCATGTAGGCTCCACCTTATTTTTCTACAGTTTCTGCGAGCTGATGCTTCTATCTCACTATCGAATAATAAAGGTCCTGACGGATTTCTTCTAGTCATAAAGTAGAGACACTTGTAAGGGAAAATAAAAAGAAAAATTTAGTAAATAAAACTTAAAGTAAAACAAAAAATAAATTGCAATAAAAGTAAGAATGGCTAAAGTAATAAAAATCAAGTGTTCCTAATATTTCAGATCCCCGACAATGGCGCCAAAAACTTGATGTGATAAGATCGTACTTGTAAACTAAACTATTATCACGAAAAATTCAAGTGCCCCTATCGAACAGTAGTATAGCTTGTGGCAAGACCGAAATGTCGAACCCACAGGGACTAAAAGTAGTAGTATTAACTTTCTTTTTATTATCTAGCCTCAAAATAAATGAGATTTGTTTAAACTAAAAATTAATTAAACTAAGAACACGACAGAGAGTAAATTGGGGAAATTACTTTTAGAAAACTGATTGATTAAGACAATACCCAAGGAAGAATCCACCTAGACTTCACTTGTTATTTGACTCTGAACTACATGATTTATTCACTTGACTTGATCCATAGAAATCCCTAATTTATGTTATATTTCTTTCAAGACTAAAAACAACTAACCCTTGGTTGATTAATTGCAATTTCTTTCGAATTAAAACCCCAAATATTGCATTAACTCGATCTATGGATATCTATATTAGATTTGACTCTAATCCGGTAGATTTTCATCATCCTATTTCTAGGATTGTTATCAACTCTGTTTAATGGATCTACTCTTAAATAGGGACTTTTTCTCCACTGAATAAGCACATTCAACTTGAATTAATATCTTGAAATATTAACACAAGAATTAATAGCATAATTAAGAACAAATCAAATATTTATCATATAATTCAGAAATTAATAACAAGATCCGTCTTAGGTTTCATCCCCCTCAGGTATTTAGGGGATTTAGTTCATGTTTGTAAAAGAAAACATAAGAAAACATCTCAAAATAGGGAAAACAAAAAAAAAATATATAAAGAACCCAAAAACTTCGAGAGAATTTGAAGGGGGATCCTCAGTCTTGATGTAAATCCTTACTTCCGAGATGAATCAATCGGCGTTCTTCGAGTGATTCCTTGGTTTCTAATCTGTGTGTCCTTTATTCATCTCCTTATGTGTTTTTATAGACTTTGGAATACCTCTCGTAGCCCTAAAATTACCCTTTTCCGAGTAAAATTAAAATAGGTCTCATCAGAGACACGCCCGTGTAAGGCTACTCAAGCTGTGTGCAATTCTGTGTGTCACACACGGGCGTGTGGTTTACCCGTGTGAGGATGTTAGGCTATGTTGAAGGTTGATTATGGCCCATTTTATCTATTTTTGGTCCATTTCTTTCTCTTTTCACTTTCCAATGCTCACCTAAGTGTAAAACATGAAATTAAAGGATTAGGAGCATCAAATTCATTGAATTGTAAAGAAAATCATCCAAAAATATGCCAAGCATGGGTTAAAAATATGTATATATTATGGTTTATCATATAATTACACCAAAACTTTTATAAAAAACAACCTAGTTACAAATTTCATTCATTGTTTCATTAGTCAAACTTATTAGCCAAATATCATTCATGATATATATACATACAAATACATTACCAAACCGATTTAACATATACTAAAAATCAAGTCATATATTCAACCTTTATTACAAAGCCGAATCAAATTATAAAATAAACATCACTCCAAACATATCATTAATCACATCTTCTAATCAAATAATAATATAATCTTTATATCATATAAATTACATTACTCAAAGCTGAAATATACACAACCACTTTAAGCATATGCACTATGATTCATATCAAGCATTTCATTCACATGTATTCTTTAGTGATTACCAAAATAAACTTTAACCATAAACAAACATAATAAACCTAAAACATTAATAAACCGTATCAACTTCATTTCATCTATATGCCATAACCAAATTTACTTAAATACCAAATCACATAACAACACCTTAACAAATCATATCAAACATGATTCACATATACTTACTTATAGATAAACCATAGCCAAAACACCAAGACCAAAACCAAACGTATCACACATATCATATATATTACACATAACTGAAATTAACTAAGCTTGAATATCATTCCTAGCCATTTTCAGATGGCTTAAATATATACATACCCAAAATCAAACATAACATAGACTAGCCTATACATGCTGTAGGTTTAAGTTCAACTTCATAAAAGTACCGAAAACAGTCGATAGTGTGATAGACTTCACTGATGACCCTAAGCCTTTAACTAGCTTTCAAAATCTATAAAACAGAGAGCAAACATACACCCAGTAAGCTTTAATAGCTTAGCAAGTCATAAGCAAATAAACAACTCAACAACATCTATAATTCAATTCAACAAGAGCAAAACATGCTATTATATTCATATATATTTCCAAACTACAAAATGCATTTATCAACCATATCATTATCCATCAATTCCAATTGGCTGAATATACTTGTAGTTAATAACATGATTATAATCCACCTTTAAGATCATATACACATTCATGGCCAAATGTAATCATTCATATATATAAGCACATAGATCACAAATATGATATCACATTTACTTGTCATTGGCCGATTATACATAAGTTCACTCACATACTCAACTTTCACATTTAACATCATAGATACATTAGCTCGACCGAATATACATACATTCAATTTGACATTTAGTTAACATTATCACATATAGTTGTATATATCACCATTTCAAATATCAACTTACCTTATTTTCACATAAAGTACCACTATCAAATACCTGATCATTTTAGCTCGATTGTACATTCGATCATAACTTATATTTGCCCCTTTGAACCATTTGGAATTGAATAGGATACTTGGATAATCGCACATATTGTACAATGCCAATGTCCCAGACGTGGTCTTACATGTAATCACGTAGCGATGCCACTATCCCACATAGGGTCTTACTCTCAATCACATATCGATGCCATTGTCCCACACAGGGTCTTACTCAAAATCACATATCAATGCCACTGTCCCACATAAGGTCTTACATGAGAACACACATATCAAAATCCTATGTCATGACATGTGTATCTTAGCGCTATTCCTAAGGTTCGTACGGGGCTTTCAAACATCGTAACTCGATCGAATCGAACTTGTACACATTACTCCCAAGTATATACACATTCAACTAACATGATGATATACTTATAAAAATTCAAATCACCATAGTAAGTTCACATATATTCAAAATTAACAACATTTATTGCCTGTAGACTTACCTCGGATATCGACAGACGGTATAGAATGATTATTCAACTACATTGTTTTTTCCCCGATCCAAATTCAATTTCTTTGTTTCTTGATCTAAACATATTCAAATTAAACTTATCCAAACACAAATTCATTCAATTTAGTCCAAAAACACATAAATGGCAAATTACCATTTTGCCCCTGACATTTCACACTTTTCCAAATTAGTCCTTATTGCACAAAACACAAAATATGAAAAATTTCAATATACCATGCTTAGGCCAAATATTCACCTTCCTTAAACAAGTCCACACATTTCATTTATTTCACATTTTAGTCTCTCAATTTATTATTTTTTACAAATTACCCCTAATTACTCAAATTCATCAAAAATTCAAATACAAAACATGTTAATCTATCACGTATCTTTTATTTTCCAGCATCAAACAACAAAAATCACAAGCTTTCAACAATGGAAAAATAAAAAATCATCATCAAATTCAAAAATTGAGACATAGACTTGATAGATAATATAGCAACGATCTCAAAAACGTAAAAATTATCAAAAACTGAACAAAAACTAACCTTGAATCAATCTTAGAAGTGGTCAAATGTAACTAGCTTTGTTTTTCTTTCTTTTTTCCTTTAAAGAATCAGCAAAGATGGACAAAATGCATGGCTTTTACATTATGTTTTATTTTATTATTATTAACTTACTAATTTATTAAACTAACATTTATTAATTAATTCCAAAACAATATAATCAATATCCATGACCATCCATGCTTAAATTCAATGGCATAATTGCATCATAAAGACCCCACAATAAAAGAACATAGCAATTTAGTACTTTAATACATAGTTAGCCACTTTTTCATTTTATGCGATTAAGTCCTTTTATTAAATCGGACACCCAAGCAATAAAATTAAATCACAAAATCAAAGATATAAATTCACACATTATAAACACAGAAAATAATTTTTAAATATTTTTTGACTAGAATTAGGGTCTAAACCAGGCTATTACAACTCTCCCCCTTAGGGATGTTCGTCCCTAAAGATCTTACCGGTGAATAGGTTTGGGTAACGTTCTCTCATTGCGTCCTCTGACTCCCAAGTAGCCTCTTTAACTTTGTGTCGATGCCACAATACTTTCACTAATGAAATTTTCTTATTTCGCAATTCCTTAACCTCGCGAGCCAAAATACGAATGGGTTCTTCTTTATATGTCATATCAAGCTGAATCTCAATTTCAGACGGAGTAATCACATGCGAGGGATCAAATCGATATCAACAAAGCATCGAAACATGGAATACATTATGAATCATTTCTAACTCAGGTGGTAGCAACATTCTATAAGTAACTGGCCTGATACGCTCTATAATCTCATACGGCCCAATAAATCTCGGACTCAATTTGCCTTTACGACCGAATCTGAGTATTTTCTTCCATGGTGAGACTTTCAAAAATACCTTGTCCCTGATTTGAGACTCTATGTCTTTACGTTTCAAGTCCGCATACGATTTCTGACGATCTTACGCTGTTTTCAAACTTTCGCAAATCACTTTTACTTTCTATTTAGTTTCTCTAATCAAATCAATCCCGTGTATCTTGTTTTCACTGAGCTCAGGCCAATACAATGGTGTTTGACATTTACGGCAGTACAAAGCCTCATAAGGTGCCATTTTGATACTCGTTTGAAAGCTATTATTGTACGCAAATTCAATCAGAGGCAAGCATCGTTCCCACGTACCTTCAAACTCGAGAATGTAACAATCTAAAAAAATCCTCAAGTATCTGAATGATTCGTTCAGACTGACCATCTGTTTGCAGATGAAAAGTAGTGCTAAAATGTAATTTCATACCTAGGGCATCTTGCAGTTTCTTCCAATGTAACACCTCAAACCCGGCCCAGACATTATGGCCAGATTTGGTGTGTTACATAGGCGGTGAACTATGCCTCGTACCTCTTTTAATAAGTTCAGTGTGACTTAGGAAAACCATTTTAAGAGTTTTGAGGAAAAAAATAGGTTATTTAATTTAAGAAAAACCTATCTGCTATTAGTTGGGGGTTTACTTTTAGAAGATTTTGTTTTAGAGTCGTTATTATTAGGTTATCCATTGTCACATAGAGAGGTTTTGAAAATGTTTGTTAATTTTTAAATAAAAATCCACGTAGCCTTAGTCTATCAATTTTAAACAAGTAGTAATTAAATAAATAAAAATAAAAATAAAATAATTAATGAGCGTCCTTATTACAGATTTAAACCCAAATAATTAAGTAATACTAAAATAAATAATTTTAAGAAAAATATAACCGAAAGCAGTTCACGAGGCCACTCCGGACCCCTCGCTACTCCAAGTCCTCTAAAGTTGGGGTTCACCTGTATGGATGAAAGAGAGGGTGAGTTTGTGAAAACTCAGTGTGTAAGCTAAACCCAACCAGAGCCAAGATCAGTTCAAGCTCAACTGGGCCTAAGTCTTATCCATATACAGTGATAACTGGGCCTTACCCCTATCCAGTAAATAGTAAATACTGGGCCTCAGCCGTATTCAGAAAACAGTGTGGCCTTAGGCCCAATATAGTAACAGAACAGTATTTTATGCATGTATGCAAAGCCCAGTCCAATCCAACCCTACACACCATCCGTACCAGCCCTACACACCATGTGGGGAATAACTCAACCCATCCAGCCCTACACACCACAGTCGCAGCTAAGCTGCTTAATTAGATAACGTAGCCAAGCCACTAAAATAGTAAAACGAGGCAAGACCTCTAACAGTATACGTGGCATTGCCACTTAGCACTTCCTCCATCAAAACCCAATCCCATGCAACAGTGTATATCATGACATGGCATACAGTGAACATATATAATTTAGCATGCAAATCAGTCAACTTAACTCTAGAGGTAAAATGGTCTTTAAGCACCTAGGGCTAAAATAGTAATTTTCCACCCTCAAGGGGTATTTCAGTAAATTTACAAATTTTTAGGGTTTCATGCTCATTACAGTTGTTAACAGTCTGAATGTCATCTAAGTAACTTATTTAGCCCATTTTATTAACTCAGAGTCATCAGGCCCTAAAACCCTTAATGGGCCCAACGATATCCACTAGCTATTACGACCCACTAAGCCCAAATTTTACATTCGTTTTAGCAAATTTAATAGGCAGACTACCAGAATATGCTTATCGCTCATTTCCACCTATATGGCCCGTAAGCCTATCGGGCCCAAATTCGACCCTTTAAGGCCCAAAACCACCAACGTGCACAAAATCGTGCACACATCATTCTTACCATTTGCGATTACTGATTTTACTGATTCAAACTGACCCATAAGCGCTCGTATGCTCGCAAGTCCTCGAAATTCCAAAATTTCAGCATTTCAGCTTTTCGGCTTTTGCCTATCTAGTCTACTAGAGGGTGTCGATTACACACCTGTTTGCGTACTATGTCGAGATCCACATCAAATTAACCTATAATCGATTAAATCGTACTATTAACTAAAAATCCAATTAAATAATCACTATCAACTTGTTGTACCTATTCGGCCATAATAGAGCATCATTAGTCTCTTACCCTTGTCAACTTTAACCACTAGATCTAGATCTAGATTGTCTCAATGGCCCTAATCTCCTCTACTCCTTGCTAGATCGCCCCTTTTCCACCCTTAACAAACATGAGATCCAAAAGAAGAACTTAATAGATACCCCTTGCAAAGGAAGTCAAAATTAATTCCACCCAGGGAGGTTAGAGGTTTTTGGCTTTTCAACAATCATTAGAATACGAGAGAAAGGATTCGAATACTTGCCACAGTCTTTGTTAGATTGATTTTGTGATTGCTAGATGCTAATTCCCCCTTCTAATCTCAGATCTACCCTCTTCTTAACCAAATCCCAAGATTAGATCAAAGAGGTTAAACGAAACTACAGAGAGAAAAGCAAAGGGGTTTCGATTGAGAAGAGGTCTCTTGAAGAATTAAACTTTGAGTTTTTGGGAGAGAAGAGGACGAAAGAAAAGAGAAGAGGTTGGGAAGAGATTTCAGTTTGCTTTCAAATAACAATGAGAAAGATTTGGTTAAGGGAGGAATTGGCTAGGTGTGTGTCAATGATTTGGGTTTCGGCTCTTTGGAACAATCGGCTAGAAGGCTTTGAGGGTGGTTACTTCAATTGGTGGAGAAAAGAAGAAAGAAGAAGAGAAGAAAGAAGGGATGGATTCGGCTTGAGAAGAAAATAGAAGAGAAAAAAAAAGAAAAGGAGAGGGTTTGGTTCTAGACAAATCGACACAAGTGGTTTGTGCATGCGGTTTCCGCTTCTAGAATAAAGGGAGGAGAAGAGAAAAGGAGAAAGAACCCTAGGGACTTACCTAGTCGGCACTCACCTACCAAATATGCCGAACTAAAACCCCAAATAGAACCCAAAAAGCATTTGGCTAGCCCTCTTAACTCCCCCTTGCCGATTATGCCAAAACCGAAAATGCTCCCCCAAGAGCCCCATATTCGGCCATCACTTGCTTCCCATTCAAATTTCCTATCTTTTCTCCCCTTATCCCTCCTTGACTCAATCCCATGAGCACTTCAAACTCCTCCTAACAGAGTTTCACTTGGAGTCCACCACATGCCTTGGACATGCATTAAAAATAAATAATACCTTACTTACCATGGGATTTGGACCTCAGTTCCTTTACAAGCACTGACATGCCACTCCCTTAAGTAGCGCCACCCTGCCACTTTAACATAGGCTTACTTGTGTCTTAATTTACCAACATTTTTTTAAAAGCCCACCTAGTTAGAGCCCCTTCTCCCTTGGGTCTAAAATTTTAAAATTCTACTAGGTTTTAACTTAAGCTTAGGCCTTGTAAAGGCCCACTAACACACTCAAAACATAATTTAGCACATCCAAACAAGCAAAAATTAAATTCACGCAAAATCTCAAAAATCTCAAAAATAGGGCGTTACATCCAATACCGCGATATGAACCTCGGGTCTCTATCTGAAACAATAAAAATAGGTACCCCGTGTAGTCTCACAATCTAAGAAATGTACAGCTCAACAAGCTTATCAAGCGAGTAATCTGTGCAAACTAGAACAAAATGAGCCGATTTAGTCAATATATCTACAATAACCCAGATTGCATCTTTTTTTCTTGGTGTCAACGACAAACCTGATACAAAATCTATCATGATTCTATCCCATTTCCACTTGGGTATCATGATTGGCTGAAGCAATCTAGAAGGTACCTGATGCTCGGCTTTAACTTGATGACAGACTAAACATTTTGAAACAAAGTTAGAAATGTCTCGTTTCATACCGTGCCACCAATAAAGTTGTTTCAGATCATTATATATTTTTGTACTACCCAGATGAACAAATAACTGACTATTATGAGCTTCATTCAAAATAATCTAAATCAACTCTGGCTTTCTTGAAACACATATTCGGTTTCTAAACCTTAGACAACCCCCAGCATCAACTCGAAACTCTGAATCATCATACGAATCACATCGAGCCCCCTTTGCTATCAAATCATTATTGACTTTCTGAGCTTCGCGAATTTGCTGAATAAATAACGGTTTTGCTTTTAACTTAGCTATTATCGACCCATCCTCAGACATAGCCATATGCACATTCATTGCACGCAGAGCAACCAGTGATTTTTGGCTTAAAGCATTAACAACAACATTAGCCTTTCCCAGATGATAGTCAATTACAAGCTCGTAATTTTTTAACAACTCTAACCATCAACGCTGTCTCAAATTCAGATCTTTCTGAGTCATCAAATATTTCAAGCTTTTGTAATCAGAATAAACATGACATTTCTCACTGAATAGATAGTGACGCCATATTTTTAATGCAAACACAATAGCTGCGAATTCCAAATCGTGTGTCAGATAGCTCTTTTCGTGTGGTTTTTAACTGTCTTGAGGCATAAGCTACAACTTTTCCTTCCTGCATCAAAACACAGTCCAAACCATTTAAGGATGCATCATTATAGATAACAAACTCTTTACCTAATTTAGGCTGAACTAGCACTAAACTTCGGTCAAAAGGATTTTCAACTGATCAAAACTTTTCTGGCACTTTTCAAACCACTCGAACTTAACATCTTTCTGTAATAGTATCGTCATCAGGGTTGCAATCATTGAGAAACCTTTCACGAACCGTCTGTAATAACCAACAAGTCCCAGAAAGCTCTAAACTTCAGAAACATTTCTCAGAGGTTTCTAATCAAGTATAGGCCAAATCTTACTCAGATCAACCTGAATACCCACTGCTGTCAAGGGAAAAGACCAAAATGCCAGGGGAACTATCTGTTGAATTTTTGAAATATCGATGGATACTCAGGTAGTACACTCAAAGTGTACAGTTTAGAAATCCATCAATTCATGTCCAGGGGTACCCTTTTGGGAACATATTCAGAGTATATACTCGGTAAAATTTTTTTATTAGTATTTTCATATGACATACCTATCATACTACAGACCATGCAAAAAAATTTAAAATAATTTTTCTTTCTAATTTGAATTTGTGGTCCTGAAACCATTGTTCAGATTTCACTGAAAATCGCTTATTACACAAAATGGATTAATCAATGATCATGCTAATGCCAAACTTTTAGTTGTTGTATTTACTGATCAATTGAAAGGATAGTGGGATCATGCACTCACTAAGACCCAACATGAAGAAATCTTGAAAGCAATAAAAAAAGGTGATCAAGGAAGAATTATTTTGGATGAATAAGGAAGATAACTCCAAGATGCAGTAGCAACATTAATTTTCTCAATCTCTAAATACGTTATAGGAGATCATTCTCATCTTAAAGATGGAAATTTAGAATTATTATCAAATTTAAAATGCAAAAAATTAACCTATTTTAAATGGTATAAATATGTCTTTATGATTAGAGTTATGCAAAGATCTGATAACAAACAACCATTTTGGAAAGAAAAGTTTCTAGTAGGACTTCCTACTTTACTAGGAGGAAAAGTTAGAAATCAAATAAGAGAAAATTATAGAGGTATTATTCCGTATGAAAAACTTACATATGGTGAACTAACTAGTTTCACCCAAAAAGAAGGATTAAAAATTTGTTAAGATTTAAAATTATAAAAACAACTTAAGAAAGAAAGATATCAATGTAGAAAGGAATTAGGGTCATTCTGCCACCAATCTGACAATAGAAATGAGCCTTCTTCTTCAAAAACATGTTGCCCTGTAAAATAAAAAAAATTAGAAGAAAGAATATTTCAAAATATTATAAAAAAACCCAAATATAGAAAATACAGAAAAGAAAAGAAACAACAAAAAACAAAATAGATAAAACAATAAAATGTTATAGATGTGGAAAATCAGGACACATCTCAAAATATTGCAAAATTAAAAGAAAAATTAATAATTTAAATCTTGATGAAGAAATAGAATAAAAATTAAATGAAATTCTCTTAAAAACAATTTCTTCTGAAAATGATACATCTACCAAAATAGATGAATTACATACAACATCCCAATCTTTTGATGATGAAAATGAACTTTCAATTAATATGTTAACCAAAGACCTAGAATTTATGATTAAAGTTATTAATAAAATTCAAGACCCAGAACTTAAAAGAGAATACCTTTTGAAATTAAAATCCTCATTAAAAGATAAACTAGAAAAAGAAAAAGAAATTGTTTGTAGTCAATCACAGATATACAATATACAAGATAAATTAATATTTATTAAATATGAAAAAATAAAACCCAGACAAATTACAAATGTTGAATTACAATTAGAAATAAAACAAACTAAATTAGAATTTTCTCAGCTTAAAATGGAACAACAAGAAATAAAAAAAAATGCAAACCTTAAAACATTGAATCCCAAAAAATAGTTCGTCAGAAACTGAACCCAAACTTGAAGAAAATATACAGGAATATATGATGCTTCTAACTAAAGTATTTATCTGAAGATATTTAATAAAAATAAATATTATTATAAATAATGATTTTCAATTAGAAACAATAGCCTTTTTTGATACAGGAGCAGACCAAAATTGTATTAATGTAACACCCCTTACCTGTATCTGACGCCAGGACAAGGTTCGAGGCGTCACCGGACATAAACATTAACATCCATGCAAAACTAGGCCATAAAGTTTCCACTTAAAATTAAAACTTTTCAAAAACAATCATATCATCCCTTAAACGAGCCTACGAGGCCTTAAACATACCTTGGAAGTGGTTAGGGACTAAACTGAGAACTTTTGAAACTTTTACAACACTTAGAAAATTTTCATATTTTGGAGAGTCACACACCTTTGTGGGTAGTCCGTGTGGTAACACACGCCCGTGTGGCTTGGGACACGCCCGTGTCCTTAGCCCATGTAACTCTTTATTTATGATGTCATCAACAATTTGGGGTCACACGACCAAGTCACACGCCCGTGTGCTAGGTCGTGTCCCCCACACGGCTGAGACACACGGCCGTGTCTCTGCCCGTGTAAATAAGAAATTTGTTATTTTCTCAACCATTTGTCAACCTCATTTGCACATACTTAAACATAACTTCAAAGGTGTATTTCAAGGCATAAATAAGCTGCCAATATATAAACAATTCAGCCTTAGACTTGTTATTTAACAACCAATATACCTAGTCTCACTTAGTTACATTCAAAATGCATCATCAACATCTCTTATCCATGCATAATTATACCTAACTGTCATACTATACCATTGAGCTAAACTTAGCCATTAGGCATCAAGACTACTAGCACATTCAACCAGTAGGTATTTAGGCCATAACCCACAACTCATCATGTATCATGCAAACACAACTCACATCACAAGGCATTGGTACATAAATAATGTATATATAGGCTTACAACCAATTAGCCAATATAAGTCAAGTTACATGGTTACACATTAATCAAACCTTTAACCATTACAAGCCAATACATTTGACCAAAACGTAACAACTCATACACAAAATGACTGAGTCCCTATACATGCAATGAACTTAAAATGCTTGAAAACATTGATACCGATCAATAGCTTGATAGTGTGATAGAATCTCCAATGATATCCAACTCGAGCTAGTATTTGTGACACTAAAGGAAAAGGAAAGGAAGGGGGCAAGCTATATAGCTTAGTAAGTTGGTATGTAAATAATAAGCAATTTATTAACAAGTTTTTACCAATCCTCACAATATGTTCTCAAGATAATACAATCATAATTGCACATGGTTCCACTATGTACTCATGTTCATATCAAGCTGTCTACTCGAGTCCTAGTCACTAAATTATTTATATCTTGAGTTACAAAACTCCAAATTAAGATCTGCAAATTTTCCCTGAAACTAGACTCATATATCTTCTTACCATAAAATTTTGAGAATTTTTTTTATCCAATAGGTATAGTTTATTCATTAAAGTCACCCCTATTTTGCTGTGCAACAATTCTGACCCCTCTTCACTAAAAATTAATTATCTCCTAGTATGGGATCCTGATGATGATCTTGTCTATTTCTTTTGAAAATAGACTTATTAAGGATTTTAATAATATAAATTATAACCAATAATTATTTTTTTCACAATTTTTAATAATTTTTCAAATTTAGAATAGGGGATTTCGATATCATTCTGACTCTGTCTCACGAGAATTCAAATATCTCATAAGATGAAATTCTTGTACTTACACCGTTTCTTTTTGATGAAAATAGACTCAATAAGATTTAATTTCATATCTTATTCAAGCTCTAATTCGATTTTCACCATTTTTGGTGATTTTTCAAAGTCACACAATTGCTGCTATCCAAATTGTTTTATTACTAATTTTACTCTTTCACGTTTTCTTTATATTAACTTTCATTCAACATTCACATAGATTTCGTGCGTACCTGTATCGCTTAATTCAATTATACTTTCATTTTTCATCTTGGCTATGTTAGTTGATACACTTAAACCTCAATGAAAACACATTATTTCAATTCAACATCAAATACTATTATTGGTTCATAATTCTTTCACATTTATTCATAATCTAGGCATGATTTTCACAAGTTTCTTTGATTTGAGGCCCGTATAATACATAAACTTATTTATATCATTTCACTTACCATTCGGTACTCATTCTTATTTCTAACTTACCCGTTGAACACATCGGAATAATAATGGATACACAGTGGCCTTCACATAGTACCACATTTGTAGCCAAAGCTATTTTATTCACAAAGTTTCACATAGGCTTGCTCTCGCGCTAGTCACATTTATGGGCCTGCTCACACAAGCTGTCAGTCAGACGTAGCTACTCAGTGCTACTCACACAAGCTATCAGGTATCCGCAACACATGCCAGACTATCCAGCCATTGGTAGAACATATGGACCAGCACCCGGATCACTTATCTCACTTAGCACAATACCATGGACTTATTTCACTTAGATGCCATGGACTTATTTCACTTAGATGTCATGGACTTATTTCACTTAGATGTCATGGACTTATTTCACTTAGCACATTGCCATGGTCTAATCATGGTCTTTTACTGTCAATTCATATTTTACTACGCAACGATCGTGATTGATCCTGCATTTTTACTCAATTCGAACGTTTACTTTAATTTTCACAATTTAATCAAATATATAATAATGTTGCATAATTAACACAAATCAATAGCATTTATTAACATACGAACTTACCTCGACCTAAAATTGCGAAAAGGACCAAATCATCCAATTCTCGTTTTTCCTTCGTTCTAATTCTGAATTTCATTTTTCTTGATCTATAATATCATATTCAACTTATTAAATTATTATACTATTCAAATTAGTCCAAATATCATATTATGGAAAAATTACATTTTTCCCCTAAAGTTTCACATATTTACAAATTTGCCCCTAGGCTCGTAAAATGAAATGTATCCATTTTTGTCAATACCCAAGCCTACCCGATTCATATTCCCTCTTATAGCAGCCCACTTTTTCACTAAATCACATTTTCTACACATATTTTACAAAATTAGTCCTTTTAGGCATTTTCACTGAAAATCACTTAGTAAAAGTCGTTTCTCTAACCATAAACATGCATTTTCTACCATTAAACACAAAAATACACACATATTCATCTTGGTTCAAAACCTTAGATTTTAACCATATCTCAAATTAGTGGTAGAAATAGATAGATCTTGTTACAATGATTTCAAAACATGAAAATCATTAAAAACGGGGCTAGAATGGACTTACAATTGAGCTTGGAAGCTTGAAAAACCTCGCCATGGTTTCCCCTTGTGAAATTTAGCCATGGGGTTGAAGATGGGCAAAAATTGGCTTTTAATTTTGTTTTTAATTCATTTTAATCACCAAATGACCAAATTGCCCTTAACTTAAAAATATTCTATTTCACCTATCTCATATCCATTTTTGTCCAAAAAATTATCCAATGGTTTAATTACCATTTAAGGGCCTCCAATTTAAAATTTGATAGCAATTAGACACCTCTAGCTTCTAGAACTCAAGTTTTGCACTTACAATTTAGTCGTTTTGACTAAATTGAGTGCCCAAACGTCAAAATTTTTGAACGAGTTTTTTGCAAAATCATTCCGTGCAATTGTAGATCATAAAAATATAATAAAAATAAAATTTTCCTTGTCGGATTTATGGTTCCAAAACCACTGTTCCGTCTAGGCCCAAGTTCAAGCTGTTACACCTCCCCTACATCACTGTTGTCTGCCAAATCAACCCCCCACTGTTTGGTACATAAAACCAAACACACAAGGAAGGAGTCAGGTCCCTGCTCTGTAACAACTCGAGTTAGGGCCTAAACAAAATAGTGGTTTCGAGACCACAAATCTGAAGTAGAAAAATTTACTGTGATAAAGTTTTAAGGTTTACAATATGATTGAATGTGTACGTGAGAATTTCGATAAGAAATTTTATCGATAAGGTGTCCAATTAGACTAGTAAGACTAAATGGAAAAAAAGTTCAAAATAAGTGTTTTAGAAGCATTGAGTACTTAATTGAAATGAATTGGTAAATTAGAGGTCTTTATTTAGTAATTAGACCATTTTATATCATGATGGAAAAAAATGGACATGGAAGGGTAAAATTTCAAAGAAAGGCTTTAAGGGTAATTGGGTCATTTGGTTAATAAATTAATAAAAAGGGAAAATAAAGTCAAAATTGTCCATCTTTCTCCTTGCTAGTGCCAAAATTAGAGAGACTCCATAACTAGGGTTTTCTTCAACTTTCAAGCTTGATAGTAAGTGCCTCCCAGCCCCGTTTTTAATGCTCTTTACATTTTTAGAGTCCTCGTAGTCCGATTTACCAATTTCTACCATTATTTTAAGCTAGGGTTCATATTCAAAAATTTACCCATGTGTGATATGCATGTATTTTGATGTTTAATGGTAGAAAATGAAAGTTTGATGTGTGATAAACAACTTTTACTAGGTGATTTTTAATGAAAATGTATAAAAGGACCTATTTGTAAAAGTTGTAAAACATGTGTATAAAATGTGATTTAGTGAAAAATGTGGGTTGATATGAGCATGTATGTGTGTCGGCTAGGCTTGGGTAATAAAGGAAATGAGTACATTTCGTTATACGAGCCTAAGGACTAAAGTGTAAATAAGTCAAACTTTAGGGGCAAAAATGTAATTTTTCCATAGTGGGACTTTTGGACTGAATTGAGTAATGTGATAATTAAATGAGTTAAATTTGGTATTATAGATCAAGAAAGACGAGGATTCGACTTTGATAGGGGAAAAGAAAAGATTTTGGACTAAATCAAATAACTTGTCATTTTGGACCGAGGTAAGTTTCTATGTAAATAATGCATCATTTTATTTTATTTTAATGCCTTAATGTTGTATGAAATGTGTGAATTGTATTATGTGACATAATCGACAAGTTTCGACAAGTGATAAATGTGAACAGAAAATCCTAGTTGAACCTTAGGAATAGAGTCGGATACGAGTGACATGTCACTAGGAACCCAAGTGTATGATTGTACGATTATGTGATGTCTGGGTGCTGGTCTTATATGTCTACCAGTGGCTAGGTAATCCTGTATATGTTGAGGATACCTATCAGCTTGTGTGAGCAGTACTAAGTAAATACGTCTCGATCGTCAGCTTGTGTGAGCAGACCCGTGACTGGCTCAAGAATGAGCGTATATGTGATAAGTGGTAGCTTCAGCTACACATATGTGGCACTTATGTGTAAGTTTCTGAGTATCCAATAGTATGCTAATGTGTTTAACGAGAATAACAAAAGATGTGAAAATATGTGTGTTTTGTATGAAGATGTGATACAGGTGTGTACGAGAAATTCGTAAGTACAAATGTTGTAAGTGATGATATCGTGGTAAGTTGTGCTTGAGTAAGTTTAGCATATGTGAGTTCAATGGTAAATGTATCAACTCTCCTTATATGAATTTGCATGGTTAAGAGGCTATTTATTTCCATATAAACTTACTCAGTTATATAGCTTACCCCTTTTTTCTTCTCCTTTGTTTTATTGTGTCACTAAGCCTGTAACAGCCCATTTTTGAACCAGATCGGAACAGGTGGTTTCGTGACCACTTAACCAAGTCAAAATATTTATTTTATTATTTTAATAATTTTTACAACATGATAGAGCTACCTTGTGAAAATTTCGTAAAGAAATTTTACTATTTGAATAGTTAATTCGATAAAAAGGACTAAGTCGCATAACGCGTAAAATATGAGTTCTATTAAATAAGTGACTTAATTGACCATGGAGTTCATAATGGAGGTACCTAGACTGTAATTAGACCATCATTAATATAGATGGACAGTGGTGGACATTGTTTAAGTGATTTATAAATTTTTTTTATGGTTAAAATGGTAATTAGCATATTAAGTTATTATTAATTAAAACAAAAGCCAAAAATTGGCTTCATCTTCATCCTTAGCCGATTCTTAAGAGAAGAAAAGCTATTTTTCTTTAGGTTACATTCGTCCAAACTATAATTCTCAATTAAGGTACGATTTTTGTCCTATTTTTATTGATTTCTATGTTTTTAAGCTCATTGTAGCTCGATATAGCTAGCCCGTACCTCAATTTCTAAAATTATTGATTATTTTGAAATATTCCATTTTTGAATACATGTATATTTTGATGTTTCTTGATAGATTATTGATGGTTATTAATAGATATACAAGTTTTATAAAGTGATTTTTGACAAAAATATCGAAAAAAGGATTAAATTGAAAAAGATAGAAATATTGTGGTTAGAAATGTGAAATAATTGAAAATATGGGCTGTTATGAAGTTGTATAAAATTTAGCTATAATTGGTTTTAGCTTAATTGCATAAATTTGCTATTTTGTGTGAAAAAGGACTAAATTGTAAACTAGTCAAGTACAGGGGCAATTGTGTAATTTGCCAAATATGTGAATTACAAATTATATTGAATTGAATAGTTACTGGAAGTACTAAATTTGATAATATATAGATCAAGATAAACAATTACTGAAACTTGATCGGGGGAAACGAAAGGTTGACGAGTAGACATCAGATATATGAGCTAATACGAGCTAAGTTCGTATAATTAGAGTCGAACTTATTTTTATATTTGAATTTACTGAATTTGTTATTGGTTTGATTGTATAATGTGATAATAAATTGAATTGCCTATTGGTTAAATACTCTGATTAAATACCGAATCCCGTCTGAACCGTAGAAAGTCGTAGGATACAAGTGACATGTCACTAGGGTTACCGTTTAGTCGAGCTCTGACATTTGTTGCGGACTCACCATAGCTCTTATGAGCTTACTGTTTCAGCTCTTAGCAGCTTACCGTTCAGCTATTCAGAGCTTACCGTTTCAGTTTTTTGGGGCTTACCATTTCAACTCTACGAAGCTTACCGTTCAGCTCATTTGAGCTTACAATTTACCGGCTCAGGAGGAGCATACCGATTTTGGCTCGAAAGAGCATACATGATGATGAATTGAAGGATTACCAATTATACACTTAGTGTGTATCACTCGAGTATCCCTCAACATTTTCGAAGGTTCAACAGGTACTATACTGATATGAATAAAGACTATATGCTATAAAGGTTATCTGGTTTACATGAATTACAAGTTCACATGATGAATTACATGATATACGTTATATAAATTACATGAATTACATGATTTGTATGTACATGAGTAAATATGATATGAAAGAATTGATACAAGAGTATATATGTTATGAGATGAATAGATACAAGAGGTATTTGATATGTATAGATGAAATGTTATATGGTTCATAAGAATTATGGAAATGGAAGATGATATGTGACATAATATAATGTATTGGAATGTTACATGAATGTTATGCTTGATTTCATCCTCTTTAATGGATGAATACATGGTTGTTATGGAACTAACATGTGGATGATGTTTTGAATAGGCGTTGAGGACTTATGACTTGGTTTAATAATGTTTCTAATGCTTTAAATGTTTAATTGGTAAGTTTAATTCTATATTATACGAGCTTACTAAGCTTTTAAGCTTACTCCGTTTATTTTCCTGTGTTTTATAGATTTCTAAAGCTAGCTCGATTTCGAACAAGGTCAGAGATTGCTATTGCTCTATCCAAGCAACTTTTGGTACTTTTGGGACTTTTGTAAATGTTGTAAATATGGCATGTATTGGCTAGTTATAAGTTGAATTAAATGGTTTTATATGCTAATGTTTTGATGAGAATTTTTGGTACCTAAACAAGCTATGTGATATGACTTGGTGTAACACCCCCTAACCCCAAACCGTCATCGGAACAGGGTTACGGAGCATTACCGAAACTATCGAACAATGTACAAATTATGCGTAAATAAATATTAACTATAATGTGAAATAATCATATAGTCCCTTATATGGACCCTCGAGGTCCAAAATACAAGTCAAGAGTAATTCTGGACTAATTTTGGGACTTATAAAATTTTTCGAACATTTTTAGAGTTATTCTCAAGTGCAGGGCTTACACGCCCGTGTGAATTAGGGACACGTCCGTGTGACCCTATGACATGCCCGTGTTGTTGAATCGAGTAACTCGACACAGCCGTGGTGGTTTGGGACACGCCCGTGTCCATTGCCCGTGTGATTCATAAAAATTAAATTCAAAGTGCAGGGCATGCACGGTCTAAGTACACGCCCATGGAGTTGGCCCGTGGCTCGCCCACGGCCTAGGCACGCCCGTGCCTCTACCCCGTGGTTGATTCTGTTAAAACTAACACGGTCTGGACACACGCCCGTGTGTCCTGTTAACCAGGCCGTGTGTGGCTATCTACCAAGCCTTGGCCTCCCTAAAACACAAATACACAATTATACCACCTAACTCATTTGTATAAAACACTTAATCAAATGCTATTCATTACATCTGCAATTTCAAAATAACATACATATAAGACACCCTAGGTACATGCCGCTATCAACAATTAACACACTTTACCTTATTGAATTCGGGATCAACCTGGGATGCTGATTCAACGTTCTACCTTTATTTAACCTGCGCACGGAAACAAACCGTACGCTGAGTATGGGTATACTCAGTGGTATTTCTATAATCCGAACATTTAAAAATATAACAAATTCTCAAGATTATAATATCAATTACAATTATTTACTTATTTATTTCATAGACAAATTTCAACTACTTTCCATATAAATTCTGTACAAATTATTTAATAAACACAATAACATAATTGTTCAATTCTTACCTAAATTCATTATTATTCATTCCCTTCTTTCACTTGCCAATCGGTATTCGCTTTCATTAATTTATTCACAATTCAATATTAATAAACTATATTCAGCTATACACTTATGAATCATTTCCATTTTATTCTATTTCAATAACAGTCAACTTCATTTATATCATAGTAAATTTATTATTCTTGATTTTCTCATTATATAAATACGATTATACCAAACTAATATAATTCAAATAATTAATTCAATGAATCATTCCTGAGATTTCAAACAATATAAGAACATTTGATTCAATTCCTTCAATCACATACAATTGTTCAACTCACATTTCAAATCACACATTTCAAATTGCATAATTCAAATAATCATCCTCATAGCACAATTTCGTTTCATATTTCATATCACATTGTCATTTTTACTATTCATTCAATTTCCAAATACACAATTTCCATTTGATTTTCTCATTTCATTTAATTACCCCTATTAACATAACTCGGAATTTGGCGGATACACGGATCCGTTTAACATATCAGAATGGCGACCAACGCCTCATCGGATAGTTCGAAGTAAAGTGGCTACCAAAGCCTCATCGGATAGCTCGAAGTAATTCTATGGCACACCTAGTACCTCATCGGCATAGCCGAAGCAAATCTATGGCTACCAAAGCCTCATCGAAACTATCCGAAGCAAATCTATGGCACACCAAGTACCTCATCGGCATAGCCGAAGCATATCTATGGCTACCAAAGCCTCATCGAATCTATCCGAAGCAAATCTATGGCACACCAAGTACCTCATCGGCATAGCCGAAGCAAATCTATGGCACACCAAGTGCCTCATCGACTCGAGGTCGAAGAATCTCTGAATTGTTACGATCCTATGGCAAGCCAATTGTATCCGCTAAGCCCGGTTAGTTAATAGAGTATCAAAATCACTTATTCTTTTTCACTTTCCATTGATCAAAGTCATACAAATACCATTAAATCATCATAATAATTCACTTCAATTCACTTCAACATCACACAAACACATATTCAAATACCGCAAATCTCATATATTTATATTAATTTCCTCATATTTCTAATCAATATATTTTCAATATAACATTCACTCATTATTATAGTTTTTACACCAATCATATAAATTATATAATCCAACAAAAATAATTCCATTCACTATAAATTCATTAAATTCCTCGTATGCGGAAATCAATCCATTTCAATTATAAGACATCATAATTCGAACACCAACAATTGCCATATGTATATAAATATAACAATTAATGACTAAGTTCGGATTATAGAAATACAAACCGTATTTCCTCGAGCTAACTCCCGTTGTCTTTGCCATTTTCCTTGCTTAGCCAAGATTCCCGGGACCACAATAACTACGGAAATTAAAACAATTCATATTCTTTAATTCGCTATTAATTTATAACTAATTAATACAATTTCTATTTTTCCTCTTCATTCTACTTTCTTTTTACACAATCCTATTATTTACTCATATATTCTTTTAAAGCTGTCTTCTTGCGCAATAGTCACTAAATTGTTTATATCTGAAGCTACGAAACTCCAAATCAAGTTCCGTTAATTTTCCCTGAAACTAGACTCATGTACCTTTCTACCATAAAATTTCCAGAATTTTTAGTTTTGCCACTTAATACAGTTTATTCTTCAAAGTTACGCCTGATTCACTATCTGACAGTTCCGACCCTCCTGTACTAAAATTCAATTATCTCATAACTCAGGACTCGTGTAATGTTCTCGTCTGTTTCTCTTGAAACTAGACTCACTGAGGATTCTAGACATATAAATTACAACTCATAACTATTTTTGTACAATTTTTAATGATTTTATCAAATCAGAACAGGGGATTTCGGAGTCATCCTGAACCAGTTTTACAAAAATACAAATATCTCAATCTACAGACTTTCTTTGCTTGTTCTGTTTCCTTTATCTAAAAATAGACTCATTAATCTTTAATTCTATATCTCATTCAACTTCTAATTCAATTTCTATTATTTTTGGTGATTTTTCAAAGTTATACTTCTGTTGCTGTCCAAAACTGTTTCTTATAGCTTATTTTGCAATTAAGTCCTAACTAAGTTTACTTACAATTCTTATTCAATTCACACTTCTATTTCTAACCAAATTTTACCCAACTCAAGTTTAACTATTGAACTTTCATCATATTTTTCTAATTTCGAAATTTCATCAATTTAGTCCCTAAAGCTCAAAACTTATGATCTAGTTTACAAATTAGTCCTCTATTCAATTCAAATTCACTATTCTATCAAATTAATCCCTAATTCCACCATTTTCTTAACAAAAACCCCAATCAAACTTTCATTATTTTTCAATATTTTCACATGAATTCAAGAGAATCTTTCTCTAGAGTTTCAAAAATATTAAAATTACAAGAAAAGGACTTAATTAAACTTACCAAATTAATCTTCAAGCCTTAATTCTTGAATTTTCCCTTTTTCCTTCTTTCTTTCTTTTTCTTTCTTCTTTCCCCTGCTCTACGTTTTCTTTCTCTGTTCTATTCTCTCTTTTTCTTTCTTTTATTTCTTTTTCTTAATTACTAAAATATTTAATTATTATAAAATATCTTTTTAATTACTAAACAAATTTAATACACATGTACCATTAAAATACCTACACTTGTTTTAATCCTTACCATACACTTGTCATTATCATAATTAATCAATAAAAATATAATATCACATTATTATTAATAATTATTATTATTTTACTTAATTAATAAGTAAATATACATACATAATACAATTGTACCAATAAAATTAATACACATGTATTTTATTCATCATACACACATGTCACTTTTATGGTCTAATTACTAATTTAATCCTTTAATAATTTCTATTCTTAAAATTAAACTTTTGTACTTCATTCAATTTAATCCTTTTATCAAATTATCCTTAATTAAGCTAAATTTACTTAACTAAACTTTAATTAACCACTCATCTAACTTCATAATTATTTTTAATAATTATTTATGCACCCATTTTTCATAAACGAAGACCCGAAAATAAACTTTTCCGATAACCGAAAAATTCGGGTCGTTACATTTCTCCCCCCCTTTTTATAAATTTCGTCCTCGAAATTTACCGGAGAGAGGTGGGGGCATAAGTACAAAGATCTCGCTGTTTCTCTCGGTTCCCGTATTGCTTTCTCAATATTATGACATTATTGCACAGACTAGAATTTCAACCGGCTCCTTTTTCATACTATAGATCATATCAAATCTCAATATCCTTTGTTCGAGATAACATGTAAGAGATCTGTTCTATGTCATTTGAACACCAAGTCTTGATAATTTCCCATAAATTTCCGTAACTTCAGAGGCTAAACCATCCAATACATTACCAGTCCAATCTATCCACAAATTCACGTAGCCCAATAAAATAAATACTCAACATCCCGACATTTCAACTTTACATATGATTTCTATCTGACAAACCGTTTCAATCTATCTCGAATCACTTTCATTCACTCTATCTAACTCTTAGATGTCCAACAACTTTGACCATATAGTGCTTCATACAGAGCCATTTGAATACTTGATCAGAAACTATTATTATACATAACTCAGCCAATGATAAATAACATCCCAAAATCAAGAAGTGAACCATAAACTATAGATCTTTATCAAACATATCGGAAACTGACACTCCATATAGCTAGTCAATTTCATAACTTATATCTCATTTTCATTCCAGTATCTTCACTAGCTGTAATAATTCTGTAAGTACCAGTACCGGATATTCAGTTGAAATTAATCCTTTATCAGATAATAGCAATCTAATTCACTTAATAATATACCACTGCAATGATAAGTTCCTTACCCAAATTCAGACTGAACCAAAACCGATGCTTCAATTATGTAGATGGAGCAGTACTTCAATATCAATAGTGCACTCTAAGATAGAAAATGAATACCGGAAATAGCTCTATTAACCACCGGTATAGTAGCACAACTTCTATAATCTAAGATCCATACCACTGAGCTTTCATAACCGAACCATAATTTATAGCAGTAATATATTTATCTTCGATCAAAGAATACCCCTTCATAGACGAATCATATTTAATAGATAGGATTAGCCCATAAAATAATAAGAAAACCAAAATAATGAAATCCCAATTACGAAGTTATATTGAATCCTCGAGAATAGAAAACCACATTGAACGATAAAGAAATCCATAATACTCCAGAGAAAAACCAGGAGAAGAATATCATTCATACCCACTAGAAACAATGGTTATAGAGATGATGTAAATTGCATAATATAATTCAGAATACCCACTAGTAAAAGTAGAAAATTTCTTCATATGAGTCTAACCATCAAATCTTCTGTCTAACAGAGCAGATCAGAAATCCGAAGAAAGTAGAGGAATATCGATTATGAATTAACCCAATCAATAATACTTCTATCTAATGTTATGACTAACCAAACTCCTTATATAATAAGAACCATATCTGAAAATGAACAGTTGCATATACCTCTGAAGACAAAAGAACTTATAGAATACCCATATAATATACCCAAAAGATATCGCTGTAAGATACCAGACTATAGCAGCTGCATCTAGATATGTTTGCAACTTCACCACTAATCTACTAATATACATAATCATCAGTGATCCCGTACCATTCAATTTACACATGAGACTTGTTTGGAATTTTTTTTTTAATTTTATTTTAGACACAAGATTTATAGCAAATTCAGCTTCTCTAATCAGTAAATCGGATAACTCTTTTTGAAACATATCAGAATTGCCACTGATTTAAACTTTAACTCAGATACTTTCATATAATCATGAGAATAATCAAACCAAAAGCAGTTTAGAATAACCACATCAATTCGATAAAGAAGAAAGTACCTAGAATGACATCCGGTAGAAAAAATATCTTCTTCAACTGTCTTTAATCAATCACTAAGATAATGATCAGGAGAATCATATCTAACTCATATTCCGCTCTTTATTCTGCATTCTTCGACTTTATATTTTCATTTAAACCATTTTCAAACCACTTGCACATTATAATTCCTATCGGAATACACCCTCTGGTATATTTATTCAATCGGACAAATTCCCTTCATATGCAATTACAGTCCTATAACCCTGTTTAACTTCAGAAATTCTTCACATCTCCAATCAAGAAATTTCTCACTAACATATACTTCTTTCAGAACTCATTTCAGAAAATTCTAAATAGCCATTTCATGGTCACAACATAAATCAATATTTCCATTATTGGCACGCTAGATCTTTTAGCAGAATATCATACGTTTCTATTATTTATTCGGTGAATGAAGCAATTCATTTACAGCCCTGATAATATTCTCTTACCACATTGCAATTCTTTCAAAATCATTTGCAGTTGTAATTTCCAATTCCTCCACACTATATTTATGGAATATCCAACAACAGATACTTTCAGATAAACTCTGTATCTTGAAGCACTTGGGGAACCGATTGAGAAACAGGAGAGGTAATTATCATAACAGATATAATTTCTTATATTCACTAAAAAAAAACATCATTTATAATTATAACATTATAAATCATTTCTTTCTCTATCATTTCATCATTTCATATTCACTGGTTAATTACTCACTTCGGTAATACTCAGTGTTATCGATTCAGTTTCTATTTTATTCACAAAACTCTTCATTCTCAGTATATATCTTATAATCAATTCTATCAATATATTCTTCAAACATTTTCACTATAAAACAAAAGCAAACAAATATATCAGCATCCGATCCCGATTCAATTTCAGCTTAACTTTGGCATGTACCTCTAGACTCAATTTCGAGCTCGATTTAGTCCGAGAATCGACTAAACCTGAATAGCTCTGATACCACTAAATGTAACACCCCCCTAACCCCAAACCGTCATCGGAACAGGGTTACGGAGCATTACCGAAACTATCGAACAATGTACAAATTATGCGTAAATAAATATTAACTATAATGTGAAATAATCATATAGTCCCTTATATGGACCCTCGAGGTCCAAAATACAAGTCAAGAGTAATTCTGGACTAATTTTGGGACTTATAAAATTTTTCGAACATTTTTAGAGTTATTCTCAAGTGCAGGGCTTACACGCCCGTGTGAATTAGGGACACGTCCGTGTGACCCTATGACATGCCCGTGTTGTTGAATCGAGTAACTCGACACAGCCGTGGTGGTTTGGGACACGCCCGTGTCCATTGCCCGTGTGATTCATAAAAATTAAATTCAAAGTGCAGGGCATGCACGGTCTAAGTACACGCCCATGGAGTTGGCCCGTGGCTCGCCCACGGCCTAGGCACGCCCGTGCCTCTACCCCGTGGTTGATTCTGTTAAAACTAACACGGTCTGGACACACGCCCGTGTGTCCTGTTAACCAGGCCGTGTGCGGCTATCTACCAAGCCTTGGCCTCCCTAAAACACAAATACACAATTATACCACCTAACTCATTTGTATAAAACACTTAATCAAATGCTATTCATTACATCTGCAATTTCAAAATAACATACATATAAGACACCCTAGGTACATGCCGCTATCAACAATTAACACACTTTACCTTATTGAATTCGGGATCAACCTGGGATGCTGATTCAACGTTCTACCTTTATTTAACCTGCGCACGGAAACAAACCGTACGCTGAGTATGGGTATACTCAGTGGTATTTCTATAATCCGAACATTTAAAAATATAACAAATTCTCAAGATTATAATATCAATTACAATTATTTACTTATTTATTTCATAGACAAATTTCAACTACTTTCCATATAAATTCTGTACAAATTATTTAATAAACACAATAACATAATTGTTCAATTCTTACCTAAATTCATTATTATTCATTCCCTTCTTTCACTTGCCAATCGGTATTCGCTTTCATTAATTTATTCACAATTCAATATTAATAAACTATATTCAGCTATACACTTATGAATCATTTCCATTTTATTCTATTTCAATAACAGTCAACTTCATTTATATCATAGTAAATTTATTATTCTTGATTTTCTCATTATATAAATACGATTATACCAAACTAATATAATTCAAATAATTAATTCAATGAATCATTCCTGAGATTTCAAACAATATAAGAACATTTGATTCAATTCCTTCAATCACATACAATTGTTCAACTCACATTTCAAATCACACATTTCAAATTGCATAATTCAAATAATCATCCTCATAGCACAATTTCGTTTCATATTTCATATCACATTGTCATTTTTACTATTCATTCAATTTCCAAATACACAATTTCCATTTGATTTTCTCATTTCATTTAATTACCCCTATTAACATAACTCGGAATTTGGCGGATACACGGATCCGTTTAACATATCAGAATGGCGACCAACGCCTCATCGGATAGTTCGAAGTAAAGTGGCTACCAAAGCCTCATCGGATAGCTCGAAGTAATTCTATGGCACACCTAGTACCTCATCGGCATAGCCGAAGCAAATCTATGGCTACCAAAGCCTCATCGAAACTATCCGAAGCAAATCTATGGCACACCAAGTACCTCATCGGCATAGCCGAAGCATATCTATGGCTACCAAAGCCTCATCGAATCTATCCGAAGCAAATCTATGGCACACCAAGTACCTCATCGGCATAGCCGAAGCAAATCTATGGCACACCAAGTGCCTCATCGACTCGAGGTCGAAGAATCTCTGAATTGTTACGATCCTATGGCAAGCCAATTGTATCCGCTAAGCCCGGTTAGTTAATAGAGTATCAAAATCACTTATTCTTTTTCACTTTCCATTGATCAAAGTCATACAAATACCATTAAATCATCATAATAATTCACTTCAATTCACTTCAACATCACACAAACACATATTCAAATACCGCAAATCTCATATATTTATATTAATTTCCTCATATTTCTAATCAATATATTTTCAATATAACATTCACTCATTATTATAGTTTTTACACCAATCATATAAATTATATAATCCAACAAAAATAATTCCATTCACTATAAATTCATTAAATTCCTCGTATGCGGAAATCAATCCATTTCAATTATAAGACATCATAATTCGAACACCAACAATTGCCATATGTATATAAATATAACAATTAATGACTAAGTTCGGATTATAGAAATACAAACCGTATTTCCTCGAGCTAACTCCCGTTGTCTTTGCCATTTTCCTTGCTTAGCCAAGATTCCCGGGACCACAATAACTACGGAAATTAAAACAATTCATATTCTTTAATTCGCTATTAATTTATAACTAATTAATACAATTTCTATTTTTCCTCTTCATTCTACTTTCTTTTTACACAATCCTATTATTTACTCATATATTCTTTTAAAGCTGTCTTCTTGCGCAATAGTCACTAAATTGTTTATATCTGAAGCTACGAAACTCCAAATCAAGTTCCGTTAATTTTCCCTGAAACTAGACTCATGTACCTTTCTACCATAAAATTTCCAGAATTTTTAGTTTTGCCACTTAATACAGTTTATTCTTCAAAGTTACGCCTGATTCACTATCTGACAGTTCCGACCCTCCTGTACTAAAATTCAATTATCTCATAACTCAGGACTCGTGTAATGTTCTCGTCTGTTTCTCTTGAAACTAGACTCACTGAGGATTCTAGACATATAAATTACAACTCATAACTATTTTTGTACAATTTTTAATGATTTTATCAAATCAGAACAGGGGATTTCGGAGTCATCCTGAACCAGTTTTACAAAAATACAAATATCTCAATCTACAGACTTTCTTTGCTTGTTCTGTTTCCTTTATCTAAAAATAGACTCATTAATCTTTAATTCTATATCTCATTCAACTTCTAATTCAATTTCTATTATTTTTGGTGATTTTTCAAAGTTATACTTCTGTTGCTGTCCAAAACTGTTTCTTATAGCTTATTTTGCAATTAAGTCCTAACTAAGTTTACTTACAATTCTTATTCAATTCACACTTCTATTTCTAACCAAATTTTACCCAACTCAAGTTTAACTATTGAACTTTCATCATATTTTTCTAATTTCGAAATTTCATCAATTTAGTCCCTAAAGCTCAAAACTTATGATCTAGTTTACAAATTAGTCCTCTATTCAATTCAAATTCACTATTCTATCAAATTAATCCCTAATTCCACCATTTTCTTAACAAAAACCCCAATCAAACTTTCATTATTTTTCAATATTTTCACATGAATTCAAGAGAATCTTTCTCTAGAGTTTCAAAAATATTAAAATTACAAGAAAAGGACTTAATTAAACTTACCAAATTAATCTTCAAGCCTTAATTCTTGAATTTTCCCTTTTTCCTTCTTTCTTTCTTTTTCTTTCTTCTTTCCCCTGCTCTACGTTTTCTTTCTCTGTTCTATTCTCTCTTTTTCTTTCTTTTATTTCTTTTTCTTAATTACTAAAATATTTAATTATTATAAAATATCTTTTTAATTACTAAACAAATTTAATACACATGTACCATTAAAATACCTACACTTGTTTTAATCCTTACCATACACTTGTCATTATCATAATTAATCAATAAAAATATAATATCACATTATTATTAATAATTATTATTATTTTACTTAATTAATAAGTAAATATACATACATAATACAATTGTACCAATAAAATTAATACACATGTATTTTATTCATCATACACACATGTCACTTTTATGGTCTAATTACTAATTTAATCCTTTAATAATTTCTATTCTTAAAATTAAACTTTTGTACTTCATTCAATTTAATCCTTTTATCAAATTATCCTTAATTAAGCTAAATTTACTTAACTAAACTTTAATTAACCACTCATCTAACTTCATAATTATTTTTAATAATTATTTATGCACCCATTTTTCATAAACGAAGACCCGAAAATAAACTTTTCCGATAACCGAAAAATTCGGGTCGTTACATTTCTCCCCCCCTTTTTATAAATTTCGTCCTCGAAATTTACCGGAGAGAGGTGGGGGCATAAGTACAAAGATCTCGCTGTTTCTCTCGGTTCCCGTATTGCTTTCTCAATATTATGACATTATTGCACAGACTAGAATTTCAACCGGCTCCTTTTTCATACTATAGATCATATCAAATCTCAATATCCTTTGTTCGAGATAACATGTAAGAGATCTGTTCTATGTCATTTGAACACCAAGTCTTGATAATTTCCCATAAATTTCCGTAACTTCAGAGGCTAAACCATCCAATACATTACCAGTCCAATCTATCCACAAATTCACGTAGCCCAATAAAATAAATACTCAACATCCCGACATTTCAACTTTACATATGATTTCTATCTGACAAACCGTTTCAATCTATCTCGAATCACTTTCATTCACTCTATCTAACTCTTAGATGTCCAACAACTTTGACCATATAGTGCTTCATACAGAGCCATTTGAATACTTGATCAGAAACTATTATTATACATAACTCAGCCAATGATAAATAACATCCCAAAATCAAGAAGTGAACCATAAACTATAGATCTTTATCAAACATATCGGAAACTGACACTCCATATAGCTAGTCAATTTCATAACTTATATCTCATTTTCATTCCAGTATCTTCACTAGCTGTAATAATTCTGTAAGTACCAGTACCGGATATTCAGTTGAAATTAATCCTTTATCAGATAATAGCAATCTAATTCACTTAATAATATACCACTGCAATGATAAGTTCCTTACCCAAATTCAGACTGAACCAAAACCGATGCTTCAATTATGTAGATGGAGCAGTACTTCAATATCAATAGTGCACTCTAAGATAGAAAATGAATACCGGAAATAGCTCTATTAACCACCGGTATAGTAGCACAACTTCTATAATCTAAGATCCATACCACTGAGCTTTCATAACCGAACCATAATTTATAGCAGTAATATATTTATCTTCGATCAAAGAATACCCCTTCATAGACGAATCATATTTAATAGATAGGATTAGCCCATAAAATAATAAGAAAACCAAAATAATGAAATCCCAATTACGAAGTTATATTGAATCCTCGAGAATAGAAAACCACATTGAACGATAAAGAAATCCATAATACTCCAGAGAAAAACCAGGAGAAGAATATCATTCATACCCACTAGAAACAATGGTTATAGAGATGATGTAAATTGCATAATATAATTCAGAATACCCACTAGTAAAAGTAGAAAATTTCTTCATATGAGTCTAACCATCAAATCTTCTGTCTAACAGAGCAGATCAGAAATCCGAAGAAAGTAGAGGAATATCGATTATGAATTAACCCAATCAATAATACTTCTATCTAATGTTATGACTAACCAAACTCCTTATATAATAAGAACCATATCTGAAAATGAACAGTTGCATATACCTCTGAAGACAAAAGAACTTATAGAATACCCATATAATATACCCAAAAGATATCGCTGTAAGATACCAGACTATAGCAGCTGCATCTAGATATGTTTGCAACTTCACCACTAATCTACTAATATACATAATCATCAGTGATCCCGTACCATTCAATTTACACATGAGACTTGTTTGGAATTTTTTTTTTAATTTTATTTTAGACACAAGATTTATAGCAAATTCAGCTTCTCTAATCAGTAAATCGGATAACTCTTTTTGAAACATATCAGAATTGCCACTGATTTAAACTTTAACTCAGATACTTTCATATAATCATGAGAATAATCAAACCAAAAGCAGTTTAGAATAACCACATCAATTCGATAAAGAAGAAAGTACCTAGAATGACATCCGGTAGAAAAAATATCTTCTTCAACTGTCTTTAATCAATCACTAAGATAATGATCAGGAGAATCATATCTAACTCATATTCCGCTCTTTATTCTGCATTCTTCGACTTTATATTTTCATTTAAACCATTTTCAAACCACTTGCACATTATAATTCCTATCGGAATACACCCTCTGGTATATTTATTCAATCGGACAAATTCCCTTCATATGCAATTACAGTCCTATAACCCTGTTTAACTTCAGAAATTCTTCACATCTCCAATCAAGAAATTTCTCACTAACATATACTTCTTTCAGAACTCATTTCAGAAAATTCTAAATAGCCATTTCATGGTCACAACATAAATCAATATTTCCATTATTGGCACGCTAGATCTTTTAGCAGAATATCATACGTTTCTATTATTTATTCGGTGAATGAAGCAATTCATTTACAGCCCTGATAATATTCTCTTACCACATTGCAATTCTTTCAAAATCATTTGCAGTTGTAATTTCCAATTCCTCCACACTATATTTATGGAATATCCAACAACAGATACTTTCAGATAAACTCTGTATCTTGAAGCACTTGGGGAACCGATTGAGAAACAGGAGAGGTAATTATCATAACAGATATAATTTCTTATATTCACTAAAAAAAAACATCATTTATAATTATAACATTATAAATCATTTCTTTCTCTATCATTTCATCATTTCATATTCACTGGTTAATTACTCACTTCGGTAATACTCAGTGTTATCGATTCAGTTTCTATTTTATTCACAAAACTCTTCATTCTCAGTATATATCTTATAATCAATTCTATCAATATATTCTTCAAACATTTTCACTATAAAACAAAAGCAAACAAATATATCAGCATCCGATCCCGATTCAATTTCAGCTTAACTTTGGCATGTACCTCTAGACTCAATTTCGAGCTCGATTTAGTCCGAGAATCGACTAAACCTGAATAGCTCTGATACCACTAAATGTAACACCCCCCTAACCCCAAACCGTCATCGGAACAGGGTTACGGAGCATTACCGAAACTATCGAACAATGTACAAATTATGCGTAAATAAATATTAACTATAATGTGAAATAATCATATAGTCCCTTATATGGACCCTCGAGGTCCAAAATACAAGTCAAGAGTAATTCTGGACTAATTTTGGGACTTATAAAATTTTTCGAACATTTTTAGAGTTATTCTCAAGTGCAGGGCTTACACGCCCGTGTGAATTAGGGACACGTCCGTGTGACCCTATGACATGCCCGTGTTGTTGAATCGAGTAACTCGACACAGCCGTGGTGGTTTGGGACACGCCCGTGTCCATTGCCCGTGTGATTCATAAAAATTAAATTCAAAGTGCAGGGCATGCACGGTCTAAGTACACGCCCATGGAGTTGGCCCGTGGCTCGCCCACGGCCTAGGCACGCCCGTGCCTCTACCCCGTGGTTGATTCTGTTAAAACTAACACGGTCTGGACACACGCCCGTGTGTCCTGTTAACCAGGCCGTGTGCGGCTATCTACCAAGCCTTGGCCTCCCTAAAACACAAATACACAATTATACCACCTAACTCATTTGTATAAAACACTTAATCAAATGCTATTCATTACATCTGCAATTTCAAAATAACATACATATAAGACACCCTAGGTACATGCCGCTATCAACAATTAACACACTTTACCTTATTGAATTCGGGATCAACCTGGGATGCTGATTCAACGTTCTACCTTTATTTAACCTGCGCACGGAAACAAACCGTACGCTGAGTATGGGTATACTCAGTGGTATTTCTATAATCCGAACATTTAAAAATATAACAAATTCTCAAGATTATAATATCAATTACAATTATTTACTTATTTATTTCATAGACAAATTTCAACTACTTTCCATATAAATTCTGTACAAATTATTTAATAAACACAATAACATAATTGTTCAATTCTTACCTAAATTCATTATTATTCATTCCCTTCTTTCACTTGCCAATCGGTATTCGCTTTCATTAATTTATTCACAATTCAATATTAATAAACTATATTCAGCTATACACTTATGAATCATTTCCATTTTATTCTATTTCAATAACAGTCAACTTCATTTATATCATAGTAAATTTATTATTCTTGATTTTCTCATTATATAAATACGATTATACCAAACTAATATAATTCAAATAATTAATTCAATGAATCATTCCTGAGATTTCAAACAATATAAGAACATTTGATTCAATTCCTTCAATCACATACAATTGTTCAACTCACATTTCAAATCACACATTTCAAATTGCATAATTCAAATAATCATCCTCATAGCACAATTTCGTTTCATATTTCATATCACATTGTCATTTTTACTATTCATTCAATTTCCAAATACACAATTTCCATTTGATTTTCTCATTTCATTTAATTACCCCTATTAACATAACTCGGAATTTGGCGGATACACGGATCCGTTTAACATATCAGAATGGCGACCAACGCCTCATCGGATAGTTCGAAGTAAAGTGGCTACCAAAGCCTCATCGGATAGCTCGAAGTAATTCTATGGCACACCTAGTACCTCATCGGCATAGCCGAAGCAAATCTATGGCTACCAAAGCCTCATCGAAACTATCCGAAGCAAATCTATGGCACACCAAGTACCTCATCGGCATAGCCGAAGCATATCTATGGCTACCAAAGCCTCATCGAATCTATCCGAAGCAAATCTATGGCACACCAAGTACCTCATCGGCATAGCCGAAGCAAATCTATGGCACACCAAGTGCCTCATCGACTCGAGGTCGAAGAATCTCTGAATTGTTACGATCCTATGGCAAGCCAATTGTATCCGCTAAGCCCGGTTAGTTAATAGAGTATCAAAATCACTTATTCTTTTTCACTTTCCATTGATCAAAGTCATACAAATACCATTAAATCATCATAATAATTCACTTCAATTCACTTCAACATCACACAAACACATATTCAAATACCGCAAATCTCATATATTTATATTAATTTCCTCATATTTCTAATCAATATATTTTCAATATAACATTCACTCATTATTATAGTTTTTACACCAATCATATAAATTATATAATCCAACAAAAATAATTCCATTCACTATAAATTCATTAAATTCCTCGTATGCGGAAATCAATCCATTTCAATTATAAGACATCATAATTCGAACACCAACAATTGCCATATGTATATAAATATAACAATTAATGACTAAGTTCGGATTATAGAAATACAAACCGTATTTCCTCGAGCTAACTCCCGTTGTCTTTGCCATTTTCCTTGCTTAGCCAAGATTCCCGGGACCACAATAACTACGGAAATTAAAACAATTCATATTCTTTAATTCGCTATTAATTTATAACTAATTAATACAATTTCTATTTTTCCTCTTCATTCTACTTTCTTTTTACACAATCCTATTATTTACTCATATATTCTTTTAAAGCTGTCTTCTTGCGCAATAGTCACTAAATTGTTTATATCTGAAGCTACGAAACTCCAAATTAAGTTCCGTTAATTTTCCCTGAAACTAGACTCATGTACCTTTCTACCATAAAATTTCCAGAATTTTTAGTTTTGCCACTTAATACAGTTTATTCTTCAAAGTTACGCCTGATTCACTATCTGACAGTTCCGACCCTCCTGTACTAAAATTCAATTATCTCATAACTCAGGACTCGTGTAATGTTCTCGTCTGTTTCTCTTGAAACTAGACTCACTGAGGATTCTAGACATATAAATTACAACTCATAACTATTTTTGTACAATTTTTAATGATTTTATCAAATCAGAACAGGGGATTTCGGAGTCATCCTGAACCAGTTTTACAAAAATACAAATATCTCAATCTACAGACTTTCTTTGCTTGTTCTGTTTCCTTTATCTAAAAATAGACTCATTAATCTTTAATTCTATATCTCATTCAACTTCTAATTCAATTTCTATTATTTTTGGTGATTTTTCAAAGTTATACTTCTGTTGCTGTCCAAAACTGTTTCTTATAGCTTATTTTGCAATTAAGTCCTAACTAAGTTTACTTACAATTCTTATTCAATTCACACTTCTATTTCTAACCAAATTTTACCCAACTCAAGTTTAACTATTGAACTTTCATCATATTTTTCTAATTTCGAAATTTCATCAATTTAGTCCCTAAAGCTCAAAACTTATGATCTAGTTTACAAATTAGTCCTCTATTCAATTCAAATTCACTATTCTATCAAATTAATCCCTAATTCCACCATTTTCTTAACAAAAACCCCAATCAAACTTTCATTATTTTTCAATATTTTCACATGAATTCAAGAGAATCTTTCTCTAGAGTTTCAAAAATATTAAAATTACAAGAAAAGGACTTAATTAAACTTACCAAATTAATCTTCAAGCCTTAATTCTTGAATTTTCCCTTTTTCCTTCTTTCTTTCTTTTTCTTTCTTCTTTCCCCTGCTCTACGTTTTCTTTCTCTGTTCTATTCTCTCTTTTTCTTTCTTTTATTTCTTTTTCTTAATTACTAAAATATTTAATTATTATAAAATATCTTTTTAATTACTAAACAAATTTAATACACATGTACCATTAAAATACCTACACTTGTTTTAATCCTTACCATACACTTGTCATTATCATAATTAATCAATAAAAATATAATATCACATTATTATTAATAATTATTATTATTTTACTTAATTAATAAGTAAATATACATACATAATACAATTGTACCAATAAAATTAATACACATGTATTTTATTCATCATACACACATGTCACTTTTATGGTCTAATTACTAATTTAATCCTTTAATAATTTCTATTCTTAAAATTAAACTTTTGTACTTCATTCAATTTAATCCTTTTATCAAATTATCCTTAATTAAGCTAAATTTACTTAACTAAACTTTAATTAACCACTCATCTAACTTCATAATTATTTTTAATAATTATTTATGCACCCATTTTTCATAAACGAAGACCCGAAAATAAACTTTTCCGATAACCGAAAAATTCGGGTCGTTACATTTCTCCCCCCCTTTTTATAAATTTCGTCCTCGAAATTTACCGGAGAGAGGTGGGGGCATAAGTACAAAGATCTCGCTGTTTCTCTCGGTTCCCGTATTGCTTTCTCAATATTATGACATTATTGCACAGACTAGAATTTCAACCGGCTCCTTTTTCATACTATAGATCATATCAAATCTCAATATCCTTTGTTCGAGATAACATGTAAGAGATCTGTTCTATGTCATTTGAACACCAAGTCTTGATAATTTCCCATAAATTTCCGTAACTTCAGAGGCTAAACCATCCAATACATTACCAGTCCAATCTATCCACAAATTCACGTAGCCCAATAAAATAAATACTCAACATCCCGACATTTCAACTTTACATATGATTTCTATCTGACAAACCGTTTCAATCTATCTCGAATCACTTTCATTCACTCTATCTAACTCTTAGATGTCCAACAACTTTGACCATATAGTGCTTCATACAGAGCCATTTGAATACTTGATCAGAAACTATTATTATACATAACTCAGCCAATGATAAATAACATCCCAAAATCAAGAAGTGAACCATAAACTATAGATCTTTATCAAACATATCGGAAACTGACACTCCATATAGCTAGTCAATTTCATAACTTATATCTCATTTTCATTCCAGTATCTTCACTAGCTGTAATAATTCTGTAAGTACCAGTACCGGATATTCAGTTGAAATTAATCCTTTATCAGATAATAGCAATCTAATTCACTTAATAATATACCACTGCAATGATAAGTTCCTTACCCAAATTCAGACTGAACCAAAACCGATGCTTCAATTATGTAGATGGAGCAGTACTTCAATATCAATAGTGCACTCTAAGATAGAAAATGAATACCGGAAATAGCTCTATTAACCACCGGTATAGTAGCACAACTTCTATAATCTAAGATCCATACCACTGAGCTTTCATAACCGAACCATAATTTATAGCAGTAATATATTTATCTTCGATCAAAGAATACCCCTTCATAGACGAATCATATTTAATAGATAGGATTAGCCCATAAAATAATAAGAAAACCAAAATAATGAAATCCCAATTACGAAGTTATATTGAATCCTCGAGAATAGAAAACCACATTGAACGATAAAGAAATCCATAATACTCCAGAGAAAAACCAGGAGAAGAATATCATTCATACCCACTAGAAACAATGGTTATAGAGATGATGTAAATTGCATAATATAATTCAGAATACCCACTAGTAAAAGTAGAAAATTTCTTCATATGAGTCTAACCATCAAATCTTCTGTCTAACAGAGCAGATCAGAAATCCGAAGAAAGTAGAGGAATATCGATTATGAATTAACCCAATCAATAATACTTCTATCTAATGTTATGACTAACCAAACTCCTTATATAATAAGAACCATATCTGAAAATGAACAGTTGCATATACCTCTGAAGACAAAAGAACTTATAGAATACCCATATAATATACCCAAAAGATATCGCTGTAAGATACCAGACTATAGCAGCTGCATCTAGATATGTTTGCAACTTCACCACTAATCTACTAATATACATAATCATCAGTGATCCCGTACCATTCAATTTACACATGAGACTTGTTTGGAATTTTTTTTTTAATTTTATTTTAGACACAAGATTTATAGCAAATTCAGCTTCTCTAATCAGTAAATCGGATAACTCTTTTTGAAACATATCAGAATTGCCACTGATTTAAACTTTAACTCAGATACTTTCATATAATCATGAGAATAATCAAACCAAAAGCAGTTTAGAATAACCACATCAATTCGATAAAGAAGAAAGTACCTAGAATGACATCCGGTAGAAAAAATATCTTCTTCAACTGTCTTTAATCAATCACTAAGATAATGATCAGGAGAATCATATCTAACTCATATTCCGCTCTTTATTCTGCATTCTTCGACTTTATATTTTCATTTAAACCATTTTCAAACCACTTGCACATTATAATTCCTATCGGAATACACCCTCTGGTATATTTATTCAATCGGACAAATTCCCTTCATATGCAATTACAGTCCTATAACCCTGTTTAACTTCAGAAATTCTTCACATCTCCAATCAAGAAATTTCTCACTAACATATACTTCTTTCAGAACTCATTTCAGAAAATTCTAAATAGCCATTTCATGGTCACAACATAAATCAATATTTCCATTATTGGCACGCTAGATCTTTTAGCAGAATATCATACGTTTCTATTATTTATTCGGCGAATGAAGCAATTCATTTACAGCCCTGATAATATTCTCTTACCACATTGCAATTCTTTCAAAATCATTTGCAGTTGTAATTTCCAATTCCTCCACACTATATTTATGGAATATCCAACAACAGATACTTTCAGATAAACTCTGTATCTTGAAGCACTTGGGGAACCGATTGAGAAACAGGAGAGGTAATTATCATAACAGATATAATTTCTTATATTCACTAAAAAAAAACATCATTTATAATTATAACATTATAAATCATTTCTTTCTCTATCATTTCATCATTTCATATTCACTGGTTAATTACTCACTTCGGTAATACTCAGTGTTATCGATTCAGTTTCTATTTTATTCACAAAACTCTTCATTCTCAGTATATATCTTATAATCAATTCTATCAATATATTCTTCAAACATTTTCACTATAAAACAAAAGCAAACAAATATATCAGCATCCGATCCCGATTCAATTTCAGCTTAACTTTGGCATGTACCTCTAGACTCAATTTCGAGCTCGATTTAGTCCGAGAATCGACTAAACCTGAATAGCTCTGATACCACTAAATGTAACACCCCCCTAACCCCAAACCGTCATCGGAACAGGGTTACGGAGCATTACCGAAACTATCGAACAATGTACAAATTATGCGTAAATAAATATTAACTATAATGTGAAATAATCATATAGTCCCTTATATGGACCCTCGAGGTCCAAAATACAAGTCAAGAGTAATTCTGGACTAATTTTGGGACTTATAAAATTTTTCGAACATTTTTAGAGTTATTCTCAAGTGCAGGGCTTACACGCCCGTGTGAATTAGGGACACGTCCGTGTGACCCTATGACATGCCCGTGTTGTTGAATCGAGTAACTCGACACAGCCGTGGTGGTTTGGGACACGCCCGTGTCCATTGCCCGTGTGATTCATAAAAATTAAATTCAAAGTGCAGGGCATGCACGGTCTAAGTACACGCCCATGGAGTTGGCCCGTGGCTCGCCCACGGCCTAGGCACGCCCGTGCCTCTACCCCGTGGTTGATTCTGTTAAAACTAACACGGTCTGGACACACGCCCGTGTGTCCTGTTAACCAGGCCGTGTGCGGCTATCTACCAAGCCTTGGCCTCCCTAAAACACAAATACACAATTATACCACCTAACTCATTTGTATAAAACACTTAATCAAATGCTATTCATTACATCTGCAATTTCAAAATAACATACATATAAGACACCCTAGGTACATGCCGCTATCAACAATTAACACACTTTACCTTATTGAATTCGGGATCAACCTGGGATGCTGATTCAACGTTCTACCTTTATTTAACCTGCGCACGGAAACAAACCGTACGCTGAGTATGGGTATACTCAGTGGTATTTCTATAATCCGAACATTTAAAAATATAACAAATTCTCAAGATTATAATATCAATTACAATTATTTACTTATTTATTTCATAGACAAATTTCAACTACTTTCCATATAAATTCTGTACAAATTATTTAATAAACACAATAACATAATTGTTCAATTCTTACCTAAATTCATTATTATTCATTCCCTTCTTTCACTTGCCAATCGGTATTCGCTTTCATTAATTTATTCACAATTCAATATTAATAAACTATATTCAGCTATACACTTATGAATCATTTCCATTTTATTCTATTTCAATAACAGTCAACTTCATTTATATCATAGTAAATTTATTATTCTTGATTTTCTCATTATATAAATACGATTATACCAAACTAATATAATTCAAATAATTAATTCAATGAATCATTCCTGAGATTTCAAACAATATAAGAACATTTGATTCAATTCCTTCAATCACATACAATTGTTCAACTCACATTTCAAATCACACATTTCAAATTGCATAATTCAAATAATCATCCTCATAGCACAATTTCGTTTCATATTTCATATCACATTGTCATTTTTACTATTCATTCAATTTCCAAATACACAATTTCCATTTGATTTTCTCATTTCATTTAATTACCCCTATTAACATAACTCGGAATTTGGCGGATACACGGATCCGTTTAACATATCAGAATGGCGACCAACGCCTCATCGGATAGTTCGAAGTAAAGTGGCTACCAAAGCCTCATCGGATAGCTCGAAGTAATTCTATGGCACACCTAGTACCTCATCGGCATAGCCGAAGCAAATCTATGGCTACCAAAGCCTCATCGAAACTATCCGAAGCAAATCTATGGCACACCAAGTACCTCATCGGCATAGCCGAAGCATATCTATGGCTACCAAAGCCTCATCGAATCTATCCGAAGCAAATCTATGGCACACCAAGTACCTCATCGGCATAGCCGAAGCAAATCTATGGCACACCAAGTGCCTCATCGACTCGAGGTCGAAGAATCTCTGAATTGTTACGATCCTATGGCAAGCCAATTGTATCCGCTAAGCCCGGTTAGTTAATAGAGTATCAAAATCACTTATTCTTTTTCACTTTCCATTGATCAAAGTCATACAAATACCATTAAATCATCATAATAATTCACTTCAATTCACTTCAACATCACACAAACACATATTCAAATACCGCAAATCTCATATATTTATATTAATTTCCTCATATTTCTAATCAATATATTTTCAATATAACATTCACTCATTATTATAGTTTTTACACCAATCATATAAATTATATAATCCAACAAAAATAATTCCATTCACTATAAATTCATTAAATTCCTCGTATGCGGAAATCAATCCATTTCAATTATAAGACATCATAATTCGAACACCAACAATTGCCATATGTATATAAATATAACAATTAATGACTAAGTTCGGATTATAGAAATACAAACCGTATTTCCTCGAGCTAACTCCCGTTGTCTTTGCCATTTTCCTTGCTTAGCCAAGATTCCCGGGACCACAATAACTACGGAAATTAAAACAATTCATATTCTTTAATTCGCTATTAATTTATAACTAATTAATACAATTTCTATTTTTCCTCTTCATTCTACTTTCTTTTTACACAATCCTATTATTTACTCATATATTCTTTTAAAGCTGTCTTCTTGCGCAATAGTCACTAAATTGTTTATATCTGAAGCTACGAAACTCCAAATCAAGTTCCGTTAATTTTCCCTGAAACTAGACTCATGTACCTTTCTACCATAAAATTTCCAGAATTTTTAGTTTTGCCACTTAATACAGTTTATTCTTCAAAGTTACGCCTGATTCACTATCTGACAGTTCCGACCCTCCTGTACTAAAATTCAATTATCTCATAACTCAGGACTCGTGTAATGTTCTCGTCTGTTTCTCTTGAAACTAGACTCACTGAGGATTCTAGACATATAAATTACAACTCATAACTATTTTTGTACAATTTTTAATGATTTTATCAAATCAGAACAGGGGATTTCGGAGTCATCCTGAACCAGTTTTACAAAAATACAAATATCTCAATCTACAGACTTTCTTTGCTTGTTCTGTTTCCTTTATCTAAAAATAGACTCATTAATCTTTAATTCTATATCTCATTCAACTTCTAATTCAATTTCTATTATTTTTGGTGATTTTTCAAAGTTATACTTCTGTTGCTGTCCAAAACTGTTTCTTATAGCTTATTTTGCAATTAAGTCCTAACTAAGTTTACTTACAATTCTTATTCAATTCACACTTCTATTTCTAACCAAATTTTACCCAACTCAAGTTTAACTATTGAACTTTCATCATATTTTTCTAATTTCGAAATTTCATCAATTTAGTCCCTAAAGCTCAAAACTTATGATCTAGTTTACAAATTAGTCCTCTATTCAATTCAAATTCACTATTCTATCAAATTAATCCCTAATTCCACCATTTTCTTAACAAAAACCCCAATCAAACTTTCATTATTTTTCAATATTTTCACATGAATTCAAGAGAATCTTTCTCTAGAGTTTCAAAAATATTAAAATTACAAGAAAAGGACTTAATTAAACTTACCAAATTAATCTTCAAGCCTTAATTCTTGAATTTTCCCTTTTTCCTTCTTTCTTTCTTTTTCTTTCTTCTTTCCCCTGCTCTACGTTTTCTTTCTCTGTTCTATTCTCTCTTTTTCTTTCTTTTATTTCTTTTTCTTAATTACTAAAATATTTAATTATTATAAAATATCTTTTTAATTACTAAACAAATTTAATACACATGTACCATTAAAATACCTACACTTGTTTTAATCCTTACCATACACTTGTCATTATCATAATTAATCAATAAAAATATAATATCACATTATTATTAATAATTATTATTATTTTACTTAATTAATAAGTAAATATACATACATAATACAATTGTACCAATAAAATTAATACACATGTATTTTATTCATCATACACACATGTCACTTTTATGGTCTAATTACTAATTTAATCCTTTAATAATTTCTATTCTTAAAATTAAACTTTTGTACTTCATTCAATTTAATCCTTTTATCAAATTATCCTTAATTAAGCTAAATTTACTTAACTAAACTTTAATTAACCACTCATCTAACTTCATAATTATTTTTAATAATTATTTATGCACCCATTTTTCATAAACGAAGACCCGAAAATAAACTTTTCCGATAACCGAAAAATTCGGGTCGTTACACTTGGAATGGTAATGGTTGGTTTATTATGAAAGCATTATATGTTATGTTTTTTTTATATGGTAGATATGTGTATGATATTGGCTTTTGATGAGGTATAAGTGAATGATGTTGAGGTGATAGTTGATGATGGTTATTTGGTATAAGTTGTATTATAAATGGCATTGATTTGGTTGATTATGGAATGGTCTATAATGTGACTTGAATTAGCTGATTGGTTGCTTATTTGGTATATGAAATTGGTGTAATTTGAAGCTTGTAGGTACAAGTAAAATGTGTGGGAAAGGTGGCTTAAACCAAGCCTAATTTCGTGGCACACAGTCTGAGCACACGGGTGTGTGTCTCGACTGTGTGACCCCTGCACCTTAGTTAATTAAGTCAGTATACCCTACAAGATTGGCACGGCCTAGACACACGGGCGTGTCTACTGGCCATGTGTGGCACACAGGCTGACACACGGGTGTGTGTGGCACACGGGCTGGCACATGGTCGTGTGGTCAACCGTGTGACCCAAGTCAGTAGCCTCCTTAATTTTCACACGTCCTAGTACACGGGTGTGTCATTGGCCGTGTGGTGCAACTCTGTAGGTATGCCATGTTTTCACACGGCCGTGTGACCCTTATACGAAAAATTTTCTAAGTTTTCCTAACTTTTTCAAATGTTATCAATTTAGTCCTGAATGCTTTTAATGTACATTGTATGCTTGATTTAAGCATGTTTTGAGTATGATTGAATGATCTTGATTGAAATGAAATGATATTTGATAAAAGTTTAAAATTTTACAGTTTCGAACTGAGTTATAAGTCTGGTAGTGCCCTTTACCTATTCCGACGACGGTTACGGGATAGGAGTGTTACAAAGCCAGCTCAGGATCAGGACTTGTTGGAGGCTCGCATCACACTTTCAGAATTGTTATTTTGGGTATTTGATAATTGTGATCTTTTTATAAGTATGGCATGTATAGGGACTTGGTCATTTTACTTTATGTCATATTTGGTTTAGCCAAGAATGTTGGCCTAAGTTAGTTGAAAGTTCATTTTGTATATGGCCAATTAAATTTGGCAAATGTGGGTTTGGTATAATCAATAAAGATGTCTTTCATGAATGTGGTTGAATGAGTCAATAATTGTGTAAAGCCCATGCTTGGTGATATTAGTTTGGGAATGATGAGTGGATGCATTGATTGTGAAAATTTGGATGCTAAATTGTGTCTGATAAGTGTTGTTAAATGAGTGTATGTTCTTTTGTGTTTCAAGGTGGCAAATGGCTTGGTAAATAGCCTATATATTGTCCACACGGGTAGACACACGGACATGTGTCTAGGCCATGTGTGACACACGGTTAGCCCCATGGGCATGTAGTCCAGTCGTGTGTCCCCTGCACCTAGTTTTGCAAAATAGAATACTCCATAGTAAACACACAGCAGGGACACGACCATGTGTCTCGACCGTGTGGAGGACAAGGCCATAGGACATGGGCGTGTGCCCAGGCTGTGTGAAGTTTGTAGCTTAAATGCAAAAATTTATTTTGCCACACCACCTAGCACACGGGCGTGTGACTTGGCTGTGTGACCCTAAATGGTTGATGATGTCATAACAGAGAGCTACACGGGCTGAGGACATGGACGTGTCCCAAGCCATACGGGCGTGTGTGACCACACGGCCTACCTACACGGGCGTGTGGCTCTCTCAAAGTATGAAAATTTTCTAAGTATTGTAAAATTTTCTAGAGTTCTCGGTTTAGTCCCGAAACATTTCCAAAGCATGCTTTGGGCCTCGTAGGCCCTTATTAGGGACGTTATGAATATGTTTGAAAGATTTTAAATTAGATGCAAATTTTACGATTCGGTTTTGTGTGTTTATGTATGTTTAAGTCCAGTAACGCATCGTACCCTATTCTAGCAATGGATACGGGTGAGGGGTGTTACATTTAGTGGTATTAGAGCTATGGTTTAGTCGATTCTCAAACTAACCTAGTGTATGTACGAGTCTAGCTATACATGCCATATATGAATTGTGATAGTGTGACGACTCCTGACAACTTAAATTGTGTTTTCGTATAGTAAATGGATCCCGATCAAGCCGTAGCTGATAATGTTAAAAGTAATACACTGGCTCCCACCCAAAGGACCGCACCGCCTGATAGTAGAAATGTGACAACTAGTCACGGAGGTGAGGCTTGGGAAGCCTTTCTCCATATGATGAATAAGTGGTACACAGAGTTCATTCGGGCAAATCCGAATGCTCAACCACCTCTAGCCCCTCCCATTCCTCAACCAGTTCCCGTAGCTCCCCAAGGTGTGGAGATGGTAAGATTGGATAAGCATCCGGTTGATAAAATTCGTAAGTACAGGGCCGAAGAATTTAGGGTTAATATAGATGATGAACCCGAGAGGGTAGAGTCCTGGCTAGAGAACGCTATCAGAGTGTTTGATGAGCTTTCATGTACACTCGAAGAATTTTTAAAATGTCATATATCTTTGCTGAGGGATGCGACATATCACTGGTGGAAGACACTAGTATATGTGGTTCAGAGAGAGAGGGTTACATGGGATTTCTTCCAAAAGGAATTTTGAAAGTACATAAGCCAGCGGTTTATCGATCAAAATCATAAGGAGTTTTTGGAATTGAAGCAAGGCCGAATGACTGTGTCTGAATATGAGCAAGTTTGTTAGACTTAAAAAGTACACTCGAGAATGTGTGTCTACAGAAGCTATTATGTGTAAGAGGTTCGAGGATGGATTGAATGAAAATATTAGAATGTTTACTGAAATTTTGGAACTGAAAGAATTTGTTGTGTTAGCCGAATGAGCTTGTAAGGCGGAAAAACTGTGTAAAGAAAAGAGAAAAGTTGAACTCAATGCTAGAGACTCGAGGAAAAAACCGATGAGTAAGTCCTTTCAGCTCTCTTCTAAAAAGTCGAGGGATATGCTCCTCCGTTCGAATGTGTTAGGTGAAAATCCTAGCAGAAATCATGGGAAGCAATATTCGGGTTTTAAGGCCCGAACTACATCTATAGCGAGCGTCGGTAATGTCAGATCTGAAAGGCCCAAATGTCAACACTGTGGTAGGACACATTTCGGGGAATGTTGGATGATCACCCGGGCTTGTTTTAAATGTGGTTCCCAAGATCAATTCATTAAGGATTGCCTTGAGATGATTGAAAAAGATAACTCCTCGAATGCTAGATTGAGTAATACAACTACTAGGGGAAGACCAATGAAAAATACGGGACATGGGCCAGTAGCAAGGGTGTATCAAAGGATTCACTTGTGAGATCGGAAGTTAGAGCACCCGCGAGGACTTATGCCATCCGTGCTCAAGAAGATGCATCATCCCCTGATGTGATCACATATCGAGCACATTGTTCATGAATATATATATACACACATGTACATGCACTTGTTCATCACACATTCAATTACACTTAGTCATTTTTCCCATTGTACACATTGGAATATTAATGGATACATTGGAAGTTTGCACATAAATGCCACACTTGTAGCCAAAGCTACTTCACATCACTTTTCACATAGAGGCTCGTTCTCGAGCAATTTACTTTCACGGCCTGCTCACACAAGCTGTCAGTCATTCGTTGCTACTCAGTGCTGCACACACAAGCTGTCAGGTATCCGCAACACATGCCGGTATACCCAGCCACTGGTAGAACTTAAGACCAGCACTCGGGTTCACTTAGTCACAATTTCACATAGATTTCACATAGGTCCCTAGTGACATGTCACTTGTATCCTATTTTATTTCTAAGGTTCAACTGGGAAATTTCTCACATTTCGATACTTTGTCAATTTCATTCAATATTCAGCCACATCTCATAAAACATATCAAAACATAAAAACATAAGTAAAAACGATGCATTATTTACATACAAACTTACCTCGGTAGCACAACCGGTGAAAAGGACTTATTCGTTAATTTCTCTTTTTCCTTGTTCTAGTTCCAAACCTCATTTTCCTTGATCTATAATATCACATTTAGTTTATTTATTAATCACATTATTCAATGTGACACAAAAATCATATTATTGCAAAATTACGTTTTTACCCCTAAAGTTTCACATATTTATAATTTTGCCCCTAGGCTCGTAAAATGATTTTCATTCAATTTCTTTGTACTTTAAGCCTAGCCGAACCATTTTCATAACTATAATAGCCCAAAATTTCCATTAAAATACACTTTTATAACACATTTTATAACTTTTACAGATTAGTACTTTTAGGCATTTTCACTGAAAATCACTTAGTAAAAGTCGTTTCTTTAACCATAAACATGAATTTTCTACCATTAAACACAAAAATACACACATATTCGTCATGGGTCAAAACTCTAGACTTTAACCATATCTCAAATTAGTGGTAGAAATAGATAGATCTTGTTACAAGGATTTCAAAAACGTAAAAATATTAAAATCGGGACTAGAACAGACTTACAATCGAGCTTGGAAGCTTGAAAACCCTAGCCATGGTTTCCCCTTGTGAAATTTTGCCATGGGATTGAAGATGGATAAAAATTGGCTTTTAATTTTGTTTATTTAATCATTTAATCACTAAATAACCAAAATGCCCTTAACTTAAAAATATTCTATTTCACCTATTTCATATCCATTTTTGTCAAAAAAATAACCAGTGATCTAATTACCATTTAAGGACTTCCAATTTAAAATTTCATAACAATTGGACACCTCTAACATGTAGAACTCAACTTTTGTACTTTTTACAATTTAGTCCTTTTAACTAAATTGAGTGCCCAAAAGTTGAAATTTTCGAACGAAATTTTCCTAAAATCTTTCTGTGAAATTGTAGACCATAAAAATATAATAAAAATAAATTTTTTTGTCAGATTTGTGGTCCCGAAACCACTGTTCCGACTAGGCCTAAGTTCAGGCTGCTACAATTAGAAAATGGATAATTCCAACAAAATCTTATGACAAAACATTAGAATCTCTTAAAGCTGTCAATGGTAAAAAAACTAAAAATTACTTACAAAATTCCCAACGCAGAAATATGCAACAAAGGTATAAAATATCAAACATGTTTTTCAATGGTAAAAGATATTACCCAAGATGTCATATTAGGAACCCCATTCATATCCTTACTCAAACCATACAAAGTAACAATAATTCTATCTCCGCCAAAGTTTTTAACACTAAAGTAGAATTTCATTTTGTAGAAAAACCAAAAAATAAAAATCTCAACTTATTAAAATCTTTATCTATCTAAATGGGCAAATTAATAATTTAATTAATCATAAACATAAACAAATCTATTTTTTGAAAGAAGAAATATGTTTTAAAAAATTGATTGAACAATTATAAAATAGAGAAGCCCAAAAAAAGGATAAATCAAATCAAAGAAGAAATAGAATCAACAATTTGTTCTGACATTCCTAATACTTTTTGGAATAGGAAAAAATATGAAGTAACATTACCATATGAAAATAATTTTGATGAAAGACATATACCCACAAAAGCAAGACCAATACAAATGAACAAAGAAATGGAAGAATTTTGTAAAAAAGAAATACAAGATCTTCTTAATAAAAATTTAATTAGGGAAAGTAGTTCTCCTTGGAGTTGTTCAACATTCTATGTAATAAAAAAATACATAACTCAAAAGAAGAACACCGAAATTAGTAATTAATTACAAACCTTTCAATCAAGCCTTAAACTGGATTAGGTACCCAATACCAAATAAGAAATATTTGATACAAAAACTCTGCAATGCAAATATTTTCTCAAAATTTGACATGAAATTAGGATTTTGGTAGATCCAAATAAAATAAGAAGAAATATACAAAAGAACATTTACTGTACCATTTGGATAATATGAATGGAATGTCATGCCTTTTGGATTAAAAAATATTCCATCCGAATTTCAAAGAATAATGAATGATATTTTTTACCAATATTCTCAATTCACAATAGTTACATCGATGATGTATTAATGTTTTCAGAAAATTTAGAAAAACACTTCAAACATTGATCCATCTTTATAAAAGTCATAAAAATTAATGGTTTAGTAGTTTCTAAATTCAAGATAAGTTCTTTCCAAACCAAAGTAAGGTTTTTAGGTCATTACATTACCCAAGGAATCATTAACCCAATAGAAACGTCCATAGAATTTGCTAGCAAATTCCCAAATCAAATCCTTGATAAAGTCAAATTACAAAGATTCTTAGGAAACCTTAATTATGTCATAGACTTTTATCTAGGTGTTAGCAAATTATGTAAACCATTATATGATAGGCTAAAAACAATCCACAACCTTGGACAAATGACCACACCAATATTATCACCCAAATTAAAAACAAATCACTAAGCTTCCTTATTTATGTTTAGCTGATCCAAATGCCCCTAAGATAGTAGAAACAGATGCTTCTAAAATAAGGTACGATGGGATCCTAAAACAAGTTAAAGGGGGAAAAAACAAATAGTCCAGTTTACTTCCAAACACTAGAATCCAACTTAGCAAAATTACAGTATTATTAAAAAAGAAATTTTATCAATTGTTTTATGCATTACAAAATTCCAAAGTGATTTATTAAATAAAAAATTTCTCTTACGAATTGATTGCAAATCTACAAAAGAAGTTTTACAAAAAGATGTTCAAAATATTGCCTCAAAACAATTTTTTGCAAGATGGTAGGCAATTTTGAGCATATTTGATTTTGGTATTGAATACATCAAAGAAGAAACTAATTCTTTGCTTGATTTTCTCACTAGAGAGTTTCTTCAAAAATACTACTCAAACTCTGAGACAAAGGAAAAGGAAAAGGAAAAATAGGAGAAGTATCCAATACCCAAATTTCCTGAAAACCAATTAAGTCATGGTATGAAATTTTCCATGAAGAAGAAAATGGGAGATCATCATCCTCATTAAAATCCTCCAAAAATACATTTGTTCAAGATGCACGAGATCCAAAAGAAATTGGTTCTCAAATAAAAAAAAATGAATTGAGCCCCTTTCTCAATCTGCAGAAGTGGTGTTGGCCTTTTCTCAAATGAAAGAGGAAACTTCTCTCAAGCAAATTACTGGTGAAGCAACAAAGATTTCAAAAAAATAAAGAGATTGTTTTACAGAAACCAAAATCTCTGAAAAATATTTTAAAAGAGACATCTCTCCCAAGGTGTTTTTCCAAAAGAAATAGTAGTGTATTCACAGACTGCTACACAAAAATCCTCATAATATTTTCCAAACAAATATTTTGAAAAAATTCTTGTTGTAGAGGAAGAATTTTTAGAAAAACCTCCACATATACTTGCAAAAGAACTTTTCAATGGATGACAAGCCAATGAATTCTCAAAAACCCTAGTAGTATTATGAAAACATATTGGTTCAAACTAGATCAATGTTGTTAAACACTAAACAGACCTAAAAGATACAAATTTTATGACTCATTCAACAACCTAAATATAAAAAATTCTTCAACTAAGGGATTGGGGTGAAACTTCAAATTCTCCAAAGAAATTTCTAGCCAAATTTACCACCAAAATTGATCACCACCCATATTTCACATATTGGGATTATCAAATGGTGGGGTACAACGCCTTCTTAATGAACAACCAACATATGAGACATTCTTGGCTCATATATTTCAAATACGGTACCCAATTCAAATTCTCAAACTAGTTCCAAGAATAGTGGAATTGGTATGGACCATTATCCTTCGAGATCCTACCAGAAAAAATTTAAAACTTATGGCCCAAATTCTTTGACAAATTTCAACCTAAACCAGACCAAAAACACATTTATAGAACAATCCATTCTTTCTCAAAACTGTGCATTTCTTGGATTGTTTCTTGGAATTATTCCTATGAGCAAGATCAATGTACTGGAATTCCATTATTAGCTCAAAACTACAGAACTAAATGGTGGTAAAAATTTAATGATAAAAAATATGATTCAAAATATTTGAATAATTTTTTCAACAAGAATATGAGATTATGTAAGTTCGCAACCCCGAATCAAACCATAGCTAAATTCCTAAAATCGATAGCTAGTGCAATGTTAGCTTAAGCTAAGACTAAGAAGGAATACAAAAAAACTCATGGTTGAAATGCTCAGCTCAACGGATTCTGAATCCGAAGATAAGAAATCTTCAACATCTTCAATCAAAACGGTGGATCTTGCAAACGATACCACCACAGTAACCATTACTAAGACCAAGAAATAATGATGCAAAAGAAAAAAAATGATCAAAATGAACAGGAAATATTCTCTGGCGAGAATAGAAATGTTCCTTGCAAGAAAAGACAAGTGAACAGGAAATATTCTCTGGTGTGAACAGTAAATATTCCCTGGCAAGAAAAGACAAGTGAACAGGAAATATTCTCTGGTGAGAATAATAAATATTCCCTGCAGTAGCAAAAGACAGATTTCAAGAGATAAATTTCCATTTTATCCCTAAGGCAGAGAATCTATATGCTCATGTCCTTGGTAAAGAAGCTCTAAAGAGGGAAGAAAGCCATTGCTTGGTAGGATGATTTCCAGATTTTGCTCGTCAAGCCCTGGTGAAGTTTTGGCCTAGACATTCGGATTGAATGAAAAGAGAAGACGAATGACCATTTGGGAAGAGGTAGCAGGAAAAATAAAATGATTTTCTTAGTAACTGCTATCATCAAAAAGCTGGAGGGCAACGTGAATAGACTACACTATTGGTATCCAGCTGTTGATTTGACTGGATATGTTTTAATTAGGTTTCCTATTTTACTATATTTCAAATTTGAATTTATGGGCTATTTTAGATTTTTAGGCCGACTCAGTCCTACTTGCAGGCTTTTGTTTTAGTATTTTTACTAGGTCTTTTATAATGGACTTTAATACAGTACTGTTTATGTTAATTATTTTTATTAATAAAATCCAGTCGAATCTATTATTAAAAAAAATTAGTGACATAGGTTAGCATTTTAGATTTATATGGAAAAACAAAATCTAATATTTACTAAATAATTCAATCTTAAGGCTTGAATATTTATTATGAAAAAAGATTTATCTTATAAGCTCCACGTCCATATAGAAACACCTTCAAATGTTTTTTTTTTTCTCTCTCCTCATATTCGTAAATTTTGAGATATGCATCGGAATTCAAGAATCAAAATCATTTTCATAATAAAAATAATAAATTTATTTTTAAACAAAAATAAATTAGAACAATGCAAAATGAGAGATAAAAATAATTAGTGCATTAACAAAATTCAGATGAATAAAAACTAGAAAAAAGTAAATAAATAAACTCAATACTTGCATGAACAGAAACAAAGCCTAAATAATATTGAGATGAATCAACCAAAATATGTGCTAAAAATAAGAGATAAAAACTACAAATACTGAATAAAGATTTGAGACATTCATTCATCTCTGCTACAATAACTAAAAATGAAAAAGAAAAAAAATATAAACAAATCTAACTCTTGCATGAACAGAAACAAAGTGGATGTGTTGAGAGGAGATTAATCTCAAATCCTACCACTCTAGGGTTTATCTCTCACACTTCGAGTAGAATCCAATCAAGTTTATGAAATTAAGGAGCACTTTAATTGATGTAGATACGATTTGTAAGCTTAAAGAAGAGATGTCAATATGTTTAGAAATATTAATTATGGAAGTTGCACCTACGGGGATCCAACCATCAACCAAGCCTTATATGTTTTACCTTAGTGTATATGGTACCACTTGGTTAGACTAACCAAACCAAACCAAACTAATGTGTTTGTCATGTCAGCAAAGTTAATAAACGTCAATCTATTTTGGGGTGATTTAATAAACAATTCAAATTTACACGAGAAAATAGGTAAAAAATTAAATGAATGACTAAAAATACATATATTGGTAAAGTTGGAATACAAAAAATCATTATGCAAAATATTAATTATGTTTCTCAACAGAAAGAAAAGAATTTGTATTTTAGATTTTCAAATATAGAAATAGATATATTTTATCAAAATTAAATAGGTAATTTCATCAAGTTTCCTTTGGCTGCTTTCCTTCCTTACCATAAAATTAGTACAATAAATATTAGAGAGCAACGGATTTACAATTTAGATAACGTTAATATATAGCAAATATTGTAAATACTTGTGGATGTGATCCCTTTTGGCTATATTAGATATATATTATTTCTAAAAGGCTTAATATATAAATTGGTAAATAAGTTTAATTTTTTTTTTTAATGTGATATCTGTGCTATTTTTATATCTAATATGGTATTTATTTTTGACAAAAGTTATAAATTTTAATACTTGAAGTTAATATTGTCAACTTTTTAATTTTCAATTCAGATTTTAGCTAGAGTTGATTTAATGAAAATTCATAATTACCTAGTAAAATTAGTAATTAGTTTTCATCAAATCTACATTAAGACCCGAATTAAATCACGTTCACCTGATTATATTTGACAAATTAAACGCAACATTAAACAAATTCAAAATTAGCACTAAGTTTATTCTATTAACAAAATCTTGAAAAATTCAAATATAACAATATTAAAAATTAACTTTCATCAACTTAACCATAAAACTCGAATTAAACACAAAAAAGTTAACATCGTTGCCTTTAGGTATCAAAATATATATATTTTTCAAATATAAGTATCAGATTGAAACAAAAAATAACATAAGTACCAAATTAGAAAAAAAGTCTCACTTAAGTACCAAATGATTTATTAAGCCTTTCCAAAATTAAAAATTATTTAAAAATTTATTTCTAAAATTAAACTAAAAATATTAAAATGTTTTAAATTTTATTTTTAAAATTTAAAATGATTTAAAATTTTACTTCAAATTAAATTATATTCATTATATTACAAATATAATATATTTCAAAAGCTTAAGTATATTTTTAAAATTGTTTAAAATTTTCAAATACTGTTTCATCAATAATTTTAATAATATATTATTATTTAAATAATAAAAATTTTATAAAATATACAAACAAACATCCATTGCATGGCTAGAAAATTAGTATATGTATATGACATCACCGGTTTTTGTCCTACCAACAGCATATCATACACCAAAAAAAAAATCAACGTATAGAATGAGGTAGTAATTAACTTCCACAATGCCGATGCCAGCAGCAAACCCACATATAAGAAGACATTTATAGAATGATATATACATTATAATCTAACATAACCCATAAAAAGTTTAATCCACAAGACAACCAAGCAATAAAGCAGACTTCCAATCCAAATGAGTTCTCCGATATTATTTAAAGCCATTTAAATGGCCCAAGAAAACAAAAACAACTCCAATATTCCAACTTAAACACCACCACGAAGGCGTAGGGCAAGATGAAGAGTAGACTCCTTCTAAATGTGATAATCTGCAAGGGTTCTACCATCCTCCAGTTGCTTCCCAGCAAAAATTAACCTCTATTGGTCTGGGGGCATCCCTTCCTTATCCTGGATCTTTGCCTTCACTTTATCAAAGGTATCTGAACTTTCAACTTCCAGAGTGATTGTCTTTCCTGTTAAAGTCTTCACAAAGATCTGCATCCCACGACGAAGGCGCAACACCAAGTGAAGGGTCGACTCCTTTTGGATATTATAGTAGGCCAACGTCCTCCCATCTTCAAGCTGCTTACCAGCAAAGATTAGCCTTTGCTGGTTCGGAGGAATACCTTCCTTGTCTTGGATCTTCACCTTCACGTTGTCAGTGATGTCTGAACTTTCAAACTCCAATGTGATTGTCTTTCCTGTCAGAGTCTTCACAAATACCTGCACCATGAAGTCGAAGAACCAAACGAAGAGTTGACTCTTTTTTAATATTATAATCAGTAAGAGTCCTTCCATCCTCAAGTTGTTCTCCTGCAAAAATTAACCTTTGCTGGTTTGGGCGGGGGGGGGGGGGGGGGGGATACCCTCTTTTTCCTGAATTTTGTCTTTCACAATATCAATAGTATTTGAACTCTCAGCTTCCAATGTAATTGATTTTCCAGTGAGGGTCTTGACAAATATTTGCATGCCACCTCGAAGACGAAGAACTAGGTAGAGGGCAGATTCCTACTGAATGTTGTTGTTAGTTAGGGTGCGACCATCTTCGAGTTGCTTTCCAGCAAAAATAAGCCTTTGCTGATCTAGTGGGATCCCTTGTCTTGGATCTTGTCCTTCACATTGTCAATGGTGTCGAAAGTCTCAACCTCGAGGATAATGGTCTTTCGTGTGAGAGTTCTGACAAAGATTTGCATGCTACCCTATAAGATGAAGCACCAAGTGCAGGGTAGACGCCTTTTAGATGTTTAGTATGCAAGGGTACGACCATCTCCAAGTTGTTTCTAAGAAAAAAAAAGCCTTTGTTGGTCTGGAGGGAATTCCTTCCTTTCCTTGGATCTTAGCCTTGACATTATTGTTATCGCATTTATGGGAAATGAAGAAAAGAAAATATACTAGAATGGAGAGAAAATTTCTTGTATTACGTCTCTCTAGAGTTGTGTATATATATACAAGTCTATATAGCCTAAATAGGGAAAGAAAAATAGAAAAAAAATTAAAACTTTAAAATCAACAATAAGAATTTGTAACACTCCCTCTCAAGATAGAGCATAGATATTGATCATGTCCACCGTGCTACATAGATAGTCAACCAGATTCATATTAAGTGCCTTAGTAAACAGATTAACAAGTTGTTTTCATCCCTTCACATAACCTGTCAAAATTGACTTGTCCAAAATTTTCTCCTAAATAAAGTGATAATCAACCTCGATGTGTTTGGTTCTTTCATGATAAACTAGATTTGAGGTGATACGAAGAGCTTTTTGATTATCGCACAGGAGCTTTGTTGGTGACAAATTATCCAACCCAATTTTAGTTAACATATGTTGTATCTACATGATTTCACACATGGACTGTCTTGTAGCTCTATATTTCAATTCTACACTAGATCGAGATACAACATTCTACTTCTTACTCGTCCATGATATTAAGTTTCCACCAACAAAAGCATAATACTTAGTATTAGATCTTCTATCCATGTTAGATTCGATCTAGTTAGCATCTGCAAAACATTCAATACGAGTATGCCCATGATTGTTGTATAGTATGCCATGCCCAAGAGCTCCTTTTAAGTAACTTAAGATTTGCTCTAGCACTGACCAATGCTTGACTGTGGGTGCAGTCATAAACTAGTTAACAATACGCACAGCGAATTCAGTATCCAAACAAGTTACAATGAGGTAGTTTAATTTCCCAACCACCCTTCTATATCTCTCAGGATTATCAAAAGGATCACTATTCTCTTTTCTAATATGCACATTAGGAACCATTGAAGTACTACAAGGTTTAGCTGCCATTTTTCCAGTTTTTGCAAGTAGATCAAGAACATACTTTTTTTTTTAGACCAAAAATTCCCTTTTACCTTCTTGTTACTTTTACCCCCCAAAAAAGTAATTCAACTAACCCAACACTTTTATATGAAATCCAATATGTAAGAAAGACTTAAGAGAAGAGATACTTACGTCATCTTTTCTTGTAATAACGATATCATCAACATATACTAAAAGAATAACACTGACCTCAAATCATTTATAAAACATTGAATAACTGCAACCGCTTTTCTGTAATCCAAACTGTTGAACTGCCTCACCAAACTTTCTGAACTAGGCATGAGGGCTTTGTTTCAATCCATAAAGGGATTTCTTCAAATGACATACCTTTCTAGACTCTATTAAAAAAACCAGATTGAAAAATAATTTTCCTGTACAGCAAAAAATTAAAATATTAAAAATTGACCTGGTTTGTGATATTTATAGTAATAAACCTTAGACCGAAATCGTACCTGTGTTTTTGGATAAGCTGATCCTTGATGCTTTCCGGCTTTCAACCAAATGATCTTCTCCGCTATTCTCGTACCATGAACTACTTTGAGTGTGGGCTTGAACCAATTGATTAAAACACAGAACCAGAAAAAGTTTTCTTTTCTTTTTGGGTGAAAATGAAAATTTTTTCTTCTTTAATAGAAACAGGTAGAATTGTTATTTTGGATAAATATATTTAATAGTTTAGAATAAATTCTCTCTATTTTTAGCAAAATAACAATGTTCCAAAGTTATTATGAATAGCTCTATTGGTGCCATCTATTTATAGAGAGAAAATGTAGAACCCTTGTTGAATTGTAGAAGTTTATTTCAAATAGAAAAAAATAACTTTCTAGTCCAGCTAGGAAAGGAAGAGGGGCTAATAGGGTGTGCTTTCCTTCACAGTGGCGGAGCCAGGGTGTTACTCTTGGGGGGGCAAGCTAAAACTAGACATGCTACGTAACAATCGGTTTAAACATATAAATAATCTATTCAAAATAAGAAGAAGCAGTATTCCACCATAACAATCGATTTAAAAGAAGTATTGCAACATGAAAATCAATTTAAACATATAAACAATCGATTCAAAGAAGCAGTATTCCAACATGGCAATCGATTTAAACATAAAAACAATCGATCCAAAAGAAGCAATATTTTTGAGAAATTGTAAAAATCTTAAACCTTGGGGGGCTACTTATATTTTTTGGAAGGCCATAATATATCTACAAATGGCTAAATTGCAAAAATATTAAACCTTGGAGGGGCCATGGCCCTTCTAGGCCTCTACTAGGCTCCACCATTGTCCCCTCATATGTATTATGATTGCGATTCAGGCTGTTGTATTAGGCCCAATTTTATGTGCTTTCTAGACTTTTAATTCAACACTTTATAATTTAACTCAACCTAATACATTTTTTTCTATTTTCCAAAATAAAAAATAATTTTCAAATTAAATAATTTTCTCATTCCAATTTTACCACTAGAAAAATTATGATGATTTTACCCCTACTAAAATTTTGAAAAAATATATTTAATATTTCACAATTCAACTTGTTCACTATGATCGAATAGTTTATTTTCATTTTTGGGCTTTAAAATAGCTAAAAAACATAAACTCATTCTCCCGATCATTTTTAACTAATTCATCTACATTTGCAAATAAATCATTTCTCATTTTCATTTCCATTTCCATTTCCATTTTGAGAAAACCACATTCATTTTCAAATGACTCCATTTCTCCATTTTAGAAAAAAAACCATAACCATTTTTGAATGTTTTCCATCTCTATATTTTTATTCATTCTATTCATTTTAATTCAAACACGCAATTCATTTCTAGTTTCAACGAGCTAGCGGAGGGATTGATTGAACATATGTAATTAGGGCTTAAATGATTTATAATTAATTTTTAGATTTTTACCTATTAATTATAAACTCATTTAGTCACGAAGTCATTCCACTATAGTATCATGACTGAGCTCTCCCTAACGACATACCATTACGAAAGCAACTACGTAGTGCTCGTCCAATGACTTTGTCATAAGTGTGTTACTCTCATAGGATATCCTTAATCTCTTTGGGATAATATATGTTCTCCCAATATGGTTCTATTTTATCTCATGGTAACCATTACATTTTCCATCATGAAAAGTCAATTACTATTAAATAGTAATCAAGTTGTTCATCACAAAGACGAACGACCTGTGGCCACTTTACTTTTCATCAACCATGTAATGCCAATGAGAGGGTATCATTTACCCATGTCTCGGGCCATGAATTCCACTATTGTGAATGATGCTACATACTGCAGAAGTCGTACACCCAACGCACCAGCTTTTGTGTAACAACCCATTTTCAATGGTGTCGAAAACAGTAGTTTTGGGACCACAAATCCAATAAGTAAGGTTGTAGCAATTATTATTTAATTAATACAAGTCAATTATAATTTTATATAGAAATTTTGATGTGATAATTTTTAGCTAATTGAATAAATAAGTTAGCTGTAAGTGATTGTCCCAAAAGTCAAGTAGTTTTAAAAAATGAGATAACAAGACCTCATTTGTAAAAATTGAGCAATTGAATATTATTATTTAACATTTATGGAGTTACTACTTTGGTATGTGAAGGTTTGGTTTCGAAATTTTAATATTTGGTTAGTTAGTTAATTAAAAAGGGCTAAATTGTAATATATGTAAAAACTTAATTATTATTAAATTATACAATTAAATGAATTATTTAGTAAAGGTGGGAGGTTTTATAATGTAATTATACTATGTTAAAGGTTAATGGATGGTATGGGGTTAGTGTTTAAGTTTAATTGAATGTTTTATTAAAGAATAAAATAGTAATTTAATAATTAACTTAAAGTAAATTAAGTAAAATAAATATCATTTTCCTCATTGTTTTTTTCTTCATTGAATATTGAAAGGCTAAACATCACTTTTTTAATCTTTATATTCGACCATCAAGAATTCTTTGCATGTAAGTGAATTTTTCGCTCGTTTTTAGTAATTTTTATGTTTTTGAGATTGTTGTAACTAGGTCCAACTAACCCGTACCTTCTTTTTTGAAATTGTTAAAGATTTTGGATTTCACAATTTTTGAATCTTAGTTATTCTTGATGTTAATGGTGAATTTGTAGTCTCAGCTGTTGATTAAGATTACTTTGTAAAGTAATTTTTGTTAGTTTTTAGTTAAAAGATTAATTTGATTGGGCTATGTGTTAATTGATTTATAACTTATCTACTTGCTTAATTCCATTGCATATCTATGGTGTTGTTAAGTGAAAAATGTTACAATGAATTTCTTGTTTATATATGTGGATGGTTACGTTAAGGGAATTTTGTTGAAGATATTGGTTAAGTCTTTTGAGAAGGTGTTATTATGTTATATATATTAATAAATACTAATGTAGTGTGAACTTGTATTTGATTGTCATGAGTTATAAATTATCTACTCGTTTATTTATCTTGGTATTTATCTTGGTTAAGGTAAGTTAAATGATGTTTAGACAATGGACTTATTAGGCTTGTTAAGTTTATTTGTTTTATTTGTGTTTCTTTGTAGTTGGCATTTTGCGGATTGGCCAGATGGATCGATTTGGAGCTCAAACTATCTAGCCTTGTTAGTAGTTCTTGTTTATCATTTTGGGATGTGACATGTATATAGGTGTTAAGTTGTTGATATGTAAAGTGATAGGTTAACTTGTTATAACTAGTTAATATGGCTGAATTTGAGTGTGTACTTGTGTTGATTTTGGTTAAGTTGCTCTTTAGTGGCTTATATATATATATGTTAAATGATGATGTTTTTGAAATGGTAGTTTTGTTGTGAATGACCATATGTTTGGTAAATTTTTTTTATTAATGGTTTTAAGCATGAATGGTTAACTAATGATAAAGCTTATTTCTTTATCGTAACTTTGTTCTTGAATTGAATTGGTGTGTGAATTGTGGTGCCTTTTGATGGCATATTGATTAGACATAGGATCGATGAATATTTGACATGTATTTGGTGTTTTGAATGTGCTTTTAACCATGTGAAATAAGCTAGTTATGGTATGTCTTATTGTGCAAGAAATGGTGCTTGAATTGGCTTGATTAAAGGGTTAAAAATGGTGTACATGGGTTAAAAATAGAGCACACGGCCTGGGACATGAGCTGCCACGTGGTCGTGTGCCACACACGGTTACCCCACATGGTCGTGTGTCATTATAATTTTAGGTTCAGGTTTATGACATGTCGTCTAACCCAACATTGAATGCACACATAGTTTGGCACATAGCTTATGACACAACTGTGTGGCCCTATTTCAAATATACATACGGATAGACACACAGGCTGGGACACGGTCGTGTGTCTAGACTTCGAATGTTCACATGGTCTAGGCTATGTCGCACGGCCATGGTCACACGGCCTGGCCACATGGCCATGCGACCCTTATATCTCAAATTTCCATGTTTTTCTAGAATTTTTTGATTTGTTTCGATTTGATCCTATATTGTTCCTAAACTATTTTTAGGGCCTTGTATGCTCGATTTATGGCCCATAAGTATATTTTTTGCCATGATTAGATTCAATTGTTATATGTTAGCATTTAATTTGTATAATTGTTTCTGTTGTGAAGTTAAATGTTCTATTTTACTCTATAATACTTCGTAACTCTAATTTAACAATAGAGATGGGAGAGAGGTGTTACATTTAGTGGCATCAGAGATACGATTTAGTCAATTCTAGGACTAAATAGCGTGTAATGATTTTGGAATATACATCCTACATATATGACTCCGATAGTGTGATTCTTTTGATCCGTTCTAACGTTGTATTTTCTTATAGATAAAAGATGTTAGCTGAATCAAACTAGGCCATACTTAAAGAACCAAAAAGTAATGTTCAAGCTTCCAACTCAGAGGCCAACTAAAGTGCGTCAATTTCTCAATCTATTGGTGATGAAATGAAAAGTGTATTTTATGGCATGATGAATCAATGGTTCAACGATTTTAAGCGAGGCAACCCTATGACTCCACAACCTCCACCCCCTATTATGCCTCCTCTAGCACCTTCATATCTTCAAAACCCTATGCCTACTGTAATTTTTCACCCTTCAGTTGATAAAATTTGGAAGTGTGGAGCTAAAGAATTCAAACGTAAGGTTGATGATGATCCTTCAAAAGCTGAATACTAGTTAGAGAATATGAATAAGGTTTTTCACAAAATTGATGTGTACACTTGAAGACTGTTTAAAATGTGCAGTTTCTTTGTTAAAAGACAAAGCACACTTATAGTGGGATGCTTTAACCATAATGACTTCTAATGACTGTATTAATTGAGACCTCTTTCAAACAGAATTCTAGAAGAAAAATGTTAGCTGGTTGTATCTTGAGAAGTAAAAGAAAGAGTTTTACAAATTGAAATAGGGGAATCAATTAATAGCCGAGTATGAACAAGAGTTTGTACAGTTAAGCAAGTATGCTTGAAATATTTTATCAATTGAAGAGGAGATATGCATTAGATTTGAAGACAAGTTTAATGATGAAATCTGAATGTCGGTTGCAGCGTTGAAATTAAGCGAATTCGTGGAGCTCTTGGAATGTGCTTAGAAAGTGGAAGAAATCTACAAAAGTAAAAAGGAATTAGGTATGAGATCTCGAGATTTTAGTAAAAGAGGACCATCCAAATCAGCTCAAACTTTTCCGTTAAAGAATTTTCAAAATGATGCTAGCCGGTCTACCACTCCTTCAACGTTTAGCATAAAGACAAACCTAGACAGAGTAATTTGAGGTTTGTAAATTCACTGAATGCTAGTGTAGGTGGTGTGAAAAATGTAGATAAGGCTTTTTGTGAATAATACGATAAAATTCATTTTGGCGAATGCAAAGCTAAGCTGAGAAGTTGTTTTTGATGTGGATCTCCTAATCATTTACTCAAAGATTGTTCAAAATGGCATAATGACTCAGGAAATCAGACTGCAAAGCCTGAAGCTACTCTGCATAGAGGTAGACGACCTGGAAATGGAAGAAATGCTGTAGCTAGTTGAGGAAAAGCTAGTGATACAACTGAACGATCCAAAGCTAGAGCACCTACCAGAATGTATACAATTAGAGCTCGAGAATAAGCTTCTGCTCTAGATGTTATTGCTAGTATTTTCTCTATTTTTATATTGATATATATGCATTAATTGACCCGGGGTCAACACACTCATATATATGCACTGCATTAGTAGACAAAAAGAATATATCGGTTGTGTCAACTGATTATACAGTTAAGGTAACAAATCTACTTGGTCAATGTGTTTTAATTAACTAGATTTGTAAGATATATCCACTAAAAGTTTAGGGTCATGACTTTCTTACTAATTTGAAGCTATTATAATTTGATGATTTTGATCTTATTTTGGGAATGGATTGGTTGTTTGAGCATGAGGCAATAGTGAGTTGTACAAGGAAGCAGGTAGGTTTGAAACGTCCGAGTGGTAAATTCATTTGTGTAAAGGCTGATAGGATAGATAGTACAACAAATGTAATTTTGGCATTGTCAGCTCAAAAGTTGATTAGAAAAAGGTGTGAAGCTTATCTAACATATATCATTGATTCGAGAGTGATAGAATCAAAAATCGATCAGGTGTAGATAGTTAAAGAGTATGCTAATGTTTTCCCTGAAGAATTACCAAGGCTACCATCGAATAGAGAAGTTGAATTTGTAATAGAACTTATGCCAGAAACAGCTCTAATTTCGATAGCTCCATACAGAATGGCTCTAACTAAGTAAAAGTATTTGAAAGCACAGTTGCAGGAATTGTTAGAATACAGTTTCATTCGACCGAGTGTGTCACCTTGGGGTGCACCAGTTCTATTTGTGAAAAAAGAAATATGGGTCAATGAGATTATGCATAGATTATCGGTAGCTGAATTGAGTTACCATCAAGAATAAATATACATGACCTCATATTGACGATAAGTTTGATCAGTTAAAGGGAGATTCAGTGTTTTTAAAGATCGGGATGTACCAAAGACTACATTCAGAAGTCGATATAGATATTATGAGCTTTTAGTAATGTTATTTGGTTTGACTAATGCTCCTGTTGTATTTATAGAATTGATGAATTGGGTATTTCAGCCGTATTTAGATCGGTTTGTTGGGTATTCATTAATGGTATCCTGATATATTCACTAAACGAGTCAGATCACGCTGGGCATTTGAGAATTGTATTATAGACTTTATATGAAAAACAACTTTATGCTAATTTCAATAAATGCGAATTTTGGTTATGGGAGGTTGGATTTTTCTGTCACGTAATCTCTACTGATGGTATCTCTGTTGATCTGAATATTATATCAGTAATTGTTGATTGGAAAGTTCCAAAGAATGTTACTGAAGTATGCAAATTTTTGGGCTTAGCTGGGTATTATCGGTGTTTTGTTAAAAATTTTTCTGTTTTAGTAATTCTGATGACAAAGTTATTGCAAAAAGATGTTAATTTTGTATGGTCCAATAAGTGTCAGAAGTGTTTTGATCAATTGAAAAATATGTTGACTGAAGCTCCAGTGCTGACTTAGCCTAAAATAAAAAAAGAGTTTATTATTTATAGTGATGCATCTATTTGTGGTTTAGACTGTGTTTTGATAAAAAATGGGAAAATAGTGGCTTATGCCTCGAGGTAGTGAAAGCCTTACGAACAGAATTGTCTGGCACATGATTTGAAACTAGTTGTAGTTGCGTTTGTGTTGAAGATTTGGCGACACTATTTATATGGTGAGAAATGTCATGTTTTTACTAATCATAAAAGCCTAAAATACTTGATAACTCAGAAGGATTTAAACTTATGGCAACTAAGGTGGCTCGAATTATTAAAGGATTATGAGTTAGTAATTGATTACCATTTCGAGAAAGCTAATGTTGTGGCTGATGCATTGAGTCGTAAATCTTTGTTTGCCTTGAGAGCTTTGAATGCAAGCTTGATGATGGATTGCAATGGTTCCATCTTGGCTGAATTGAAAGTGAGGTCAGTGTTTCTATCAGAGATTCAAGAACTTCAGAAGAGTGACTTTGAATTGTTAATGAAACGTGAAGCTGTGAAAAACAAGTAGACAACTGATTTTAGTATTAGATCTGATTATTGTTAATATTTTTGTGGACGTCTTTGTGTAACGAAAGATTTCGAGTTAAGACAAAAGTTGTTGAATAAAGCTCATAGTAATGTTTATTTGATTCATCTTGGAAGTAGTAAAATGTATAATGACATGAAGCAACGGTATTGGTGGTCTGGTATGAAGCGTGAGATCACGAATTTTATAGCTAGATGTTTGATTTGTCAGAAGATGAAAGCTAAACATCAGGTTCCATTAGGTTTGTTACAACTTGTAATGATTCCCGAATGGAAATGGGAGCAGATCACTATGGATTTTGTTTTGAGATTACCGTTAACTCTGAGTAAAAAATATTCAATTGAGTTATAGTTTTTAGGTTGACAAAATTAGCTCATTTTGTGCCCGTTCAATCTGACTATTCACTTGAGAAGTTAGCAAATTTTTATGTTATAGAGATTGTGAGATTGCAAGGCAATCCTCTGTCAATAATATAATATCGTGATCCGAGATTTACTTTTAAATTTAAGGGTAAGTTACACAAAACTTTAGGTTCAAAATTGAATTTTAGTACCGCTTTTCATCATCAAACAGATGATCAGCCTAAGCAAGTAATATAGATTTTATACAATATGTTATGATGTTGTATTATTGAGTTTGAAGGTAATTAGGAGTAGTACTTGTCGTTAGCTGAATTTGCATATAATAACAGTTATCAATCAAGTATAAAAATGGAACCGTACGAGGTTTTGTATGGCTGAAAATGCAGAAGTCTGTTATATTAGTCTGAATTAAATAAGAAAAGCTAGCGGTTGATTTGGTTCAAGAAGCTAAATATAAAGTTAGAATCATTTGTGACAATTTGGAAGCTGCATCTGATCGACAGAAATCCTATGCTTATTTAAAACATAAAAGGATTGAGTTTTCTGTTGGTGAAAAAATTATTTTTGAAAGTCTCACCATGGAGAAAAGTGTTACGATTTGGTAGGAAAGGAAAACTTAGTCCCAGGTTCATTGTATCGTTTGAAGTGTTAGAAAGAATCGAACCAATAGCTTATCGTTTAGCATTACCTCTAGAACTCAACAGAATCCGTAATGTATTTCACATTTCAATGCTTTGTCATTACCGTTCTGATCCGTCACATATTTTGACTACGGATGAAATTGAAATACAATCTAATTTATGATAAGGAGCTTGTGAAGATTTTAGCTCGAGAAATAAATCTGTGCCACTAGTTAAAGTCTTATAATGTCAACATGGGGTAGAAGAAGTTATGTGGGAAATGGAAGAAACCATGAAATCCTAATATCTGAACCTTTTCTTTAGTAAGATTTTTGGGGACGAAAACTTCTTTTGCGGAAAAAGTTGTAACAACCCATTTTCAGTGGTGTCAGAGATAGTGGTTTCAGGACCACAAATCCAACGAGTAAGTCCATGATAATTATTATTTAATTAATACAAGTCAATTATAATTTTATATAGAAATTTTGATGTGATAATTTTTAGCTAACTGAATAAATAAGTTAGGTATAAGTGGTTGTCCCAAAAGTTAAGTGGTTTTGACAGATGAGATAATGAGACCTCGTTTCTAAAAATCGAGCCATTAAATATTCTTATTAAGCTTTTATGGACTTATTACTTTGGTATGTAAAGGTTTGATTTAGAAATTTTAATATTTGATTAGTCAATTAATTAAAAAGGCTAAATTGTAATTAATGTAAAAACTTAATTATTATTAAATTGTACGATTAAATGAATTATTTAATAAAGAGGGAGGTTTTATAATGTAATTCTACCATGTTAAAGGTTAATGGACGGTAATGGGTTAGTGTTTTAAATTTAATTGAATGTTTTATTAAAGAACAAAATAGTAATTTAGTAATTAACCTAAAGTAAATTAAGTAAAATAACTATCATCTTCCTACTTTATTTGTTTTTCACCGAATATTGAAAGAAGAAACACCATTGTTTTAAGCTTTGATAGTCTGTCATCAAGAATTCTTAGCATGTAAATAAAATTTTCACTCATTTTCTGGAACAGTTAAAGATTTTGGATTTCACCGTTATTGAATAATTATTCTTGATGTTAAATGGTGAATTTGTAGTCTTAGTTGTTGGTTAAGATTACTTTGTAAAATGATTTTTGTTAGTTTTTAGTTAAAGGATTAATTTGATAAAGTATTAAAATATACATGGAATTTTTGTGAATTGTGAAAAATTATGAACTGTACTGGTATATGAAGAAATTCGGCTAGTAGGAGAAATTGTGAAATTTTGATAAATTTATAATTTCATTTTTAGGGACTAATTTGTGAGAAATTGTAACGCGTGGTTTGTGCAAGTGTAAATAGACGTGATCAAGTAATAAGTAAATAAAAAAGTTATCATCTCCACAGGGACTATGTATGTTAATTAATTAATTGTAAAATTTGAGTTAACAATTTGGTAATAAAAACAAAATATTCTTTTTTTAGTAATTGATGTAAAACTAAATGTAAGATGATCCTTAATGCAACTTTATCTAAGTATGATAACTAACTAAAATGTATGAGATGAGTTTAACAGCAAAAACACAAACTTCAATAACAATAACAGGTATAAGCTAGAATAATCACATTCATCAACTTAGTTCATTTTTGTCATGCTTAACAGCGTTCGAAAATTATTCCATAACAACTCGATCTTTCATGAGCTTGAAATCAAATTAAGTCCTTTTGGAATATTTTACTTAGTAAAACATGCATACTACCATGACCATATTAAATTAAAGGTTTCTTAGAATTCATGTGAAGTAATAGGGATTGGGCTAGTTTTAAACAATTTAATCACATGAACCTAAAAACTATGCAAGGTAATAGAGACAAAGATAAGGAAGAATAAACTCTGATCGATTCGGCAATCTTGTGGAATCCGATTCAAGTGGCTTCCTATAATCCCCGCCTCAAGGAGGCTGGCCAAGAGAATATCTTCTCAAAGGTTTTGCTGGCTAAGGAAGAGGATAAATGGCGATGCTATACATGAAAGAAAAAACAAAACAAATGAAAGAATGGGAAATAAAATATGATTGTTGATGTAGGGATGATGGAATGAAGGGATGGAGGGATAGAAGTGGGTATTTATAGTGAAGGTTGGTGGATGAGTTTACTAAAAATAATGTAAAAAGTCCCCCCATTTACTACTTTGCTTGGCCAACCACATATTGTGGAAGGGAATGGATGTTAGTTGCTTAATCAAGGATAAAATCATGCCTGAATTAACTAAGGTTGGACAACTTCAAGGGAAAATCTTGTGGGCTAATTTTTTATTAATTTGAAACTGTAAGGACCTCAAACAAATTTCTCAAAAATTAATTTTTGTGCTGCTCACAAGTGTCATGCCAAATTAGGCTTGTTCTCCCTTGTTTGGATGGTTTAGTGACATATTTGTTTACCATACTTGTTCATCAATTGATCCATTTTAAATTGAATCAAAAGAAACCTTTTCATGACCCATTTGCATGTGTTGGTCGTCCATGTAGGGTGTATTTGGGCATGTCCATGTAACTTTATTTTATAAATAAATTATGGATAATTTCCTTGGTCTAGCTGCATTAAATAAAATCAAAATTAATATGTAGCAAAAAATAATTAAATTATGCATAAATTTAATACAAAATAACATAAAATTACATTCTTCCTTAAATCATGTCCATTATTTAAATATAAACAAAATTAACTCAATTAGTGATCATATACTCTATGTTAACATTATTTTTAATTAAAAAAGTGTTATAAACTACTAAAAAGCTCGATATAAATTAGAGTTTACAAAAATGTAAAAGTTTAGGGAAAATGTGTAAATAATTAAAACTTAAGGGTCTCATGCATTAAATTGAGTTTGTGATGCATGTGAATTTAATAAATTGAATTTCATTACTATATAGATCAAGAACCGACTCAAAAAGACAATAACTGTGGGAAAGGAGAAACTTGTGGAGTAGTCTTTGTGAATTAACCGAAAATATATTAGAGGTAAGTTCATTGTATAGATAAACAAATTTATATAACTTGTGATATTATGATTTGGTTAAATTGTATCTAGATTGAATTATGATATTATATTGAAATTATAAAATGTTTACAATTAAGTACGGATGAGAATTGATTATTCAACAATTGGTGAATAATATGGTTAGTTGATATTGAAATGAATGTAATTGATTTATAGCATTTGTATAGATATTGTGGAAGTTCCTCTAATTTATAATGTTAAGAATTCTGTTACATGTCCGTTTGCACATATCATTCAATTAGGATACGGCTGGTATGCCAATAGGGTTAGTATGCGTGCTTGTACGGGATTACACTTCGGTGCCTCTTTGGTGCCTTTGTTTGCACTTTGGTGCCTTTGATTGCATAATTGTGCCTTTGTCTACACTTCGGTACCTCTGTTACGCATCTATGATACCTTTGTTGCGGTTTAGTTACCTGAGTATCCAAGTCAAGTTACTATAGTTCATTGGATTATGTGTTAATTGACTTACAACTTATCTACTTGTTTAATTTTATTGCATATCTATGGTGTTGTTAACTGAAAAATGTTACAATGAATTTCTTGTTTATATATATGGATGGTTGCATTGATGGAATTTGGTTGATGATATTGGTTAAATATTTTGAGAAGGTGTTATTATGTTATATATATATATATATATTAATGAATACTAATGTGGTGTGAACTTGTATTTGATTATCATGAGTTATAAATTATCTACCTTTTTATTTATTTTGGTTAACGTAAGTTAAATGATGTTTAGACTATGGACTTATTAGGCTTAAGCTTATTTGTTTCATTTGTGTTTCTTTTGTAGTTAGCATTTTGCCAACTGACCAGATAGATAGATTTGGAGCTTACACTATCCAACCTTGTTGGTAGTTTTTGTTTATCATTTTGTGATGGGGCATGTGTATAGGTGTTAAGTTGTTGATATATAAAGTGATAGGTTAACTTGTTATAACTAGTTAATGTGGTTGAATTTGGGTGTGTACTTGTGGGGTTTGGGTCAAGTTCCTCTTTAGTGCCTTATATATATGTTAAGTGGTGATGTTTTCAAAATGGTAGTTTTGTTGTGAATGACCATATCTTTGGTAAATTTTGATTGATGGTTTTAGGCATGAATGGTTAATTAATGATAAAGCTTATTTCTTAATTGTAAGTTTGTTCTTCAATTGAATTGATGTGTAACTTGAGGTGTCTTTTGATGGCATATTGGTTAGACATAAAATGAAAGAATATTTGGCATGTATTTGGTGTTTTGAATGTGATTTTAACCATGTGAAATAGGCTAGTTATGGTATGTCTTATTGTGCAAGAAATTGTGCTTGAATTTGCTTGATTTATGGGTCAAAAATAGAACACATGGCCTGGGATACTACTTGTCACACTACTGTATGCCACACATAGCCACCCCATATGGCCGTGTGTCATTATTAATTTAGGTGCAAGTTTAACGGAGTCAGACACAGCTTGTGACACGGTCGTGTGTCCCAAGTCAGTATGTAGCACGGTCTGGCACATGGCTTATGACACAGCCGTGTGACCTAACATCGATTTTACACACGGTTTGGCATACAGTCTGTGACACGGTCGTGTAGTCATATTTTGAATATACATACGAGTAGACACACGGGCTGGGAAACAACCTTGTGTCTGGACTTTGAATGGTCATACGGTCTGGGCTATGTCACACGACCATGTGATCCTTGTTTCTCAAATTTTAATATTTTTAGAATTTTTTGATTTGTTTCCTTTTGATCCCAGATTGTTCTCGAACTGTCTCGTAGGCTCGATTTAGAGCCCATAAGTGTATTTTTTTCTATGATTAGATTTAATTGTTATATGTTAGCATTTAATTTGTATAATTGTTTTTGTTGTGAAGTTAAATTTTTTTTTTGCTCGGTAATATTCTATAACCCTAATCTTGCAACAGAGATGGGACAGAGGTGTTACATTTTGGTTCCTTGTCTATTCAAACTTAGGCTTTTACTTACATCAAAGTGTATGAGTCACGCATACATAGTTTGTCATCTTTTTAGGATTTATGTATGTCAAACTATGAATGTCACGAGTGGATAAATCGATAAACAGATTTAGGATCTATTCTGCTTGGGTCTAGTCCCATGTGCTATCAGTCCAGTCAATCTCATCTATGTCTCTATCTTTTGGGAGTCGTTCGCTTCGATACCTAAGACAAGGCATCTCCCCAATTAGACTTGATAGACAATATATTAGTCTTTCAATTAGTTTACTCATTTTTTGTACAGCCCGATTTAGACCCAAATCGAAACAGTGGTTTCAAGACCAGATATCCGAGTTAAAAATATTTTAATATTATTTTCCATGTTTACAGTATGTGAATTAACCTGTGTGAAAGTATCATATAAAAATTGATAAAAGCGGCCAATTGATTAATAAAGTACTTAAATTATAGTGGTTGTTTAATATGAGGGCTTTATGTTGCAAATAGAACATTGAAGACATTAATTGTTATACATAGACATTTGATAATGGTTTATTAATGTTTATGTGTAAGGTTAATTTGGTAAAAAGGGATTATTAATGTTTTTTATTTTAACAAAAGGAAAATATGGCCAATAAATGTTGTTCTTAGCCAAAAATACAAAAAGAAAAGAAAAGAAAACTTCAAGCCAGGGTTCGACTAATATTTGGCATAAATTAAGGTATGTTTCACTTTGATTTTTTATTATTTTTATGTTTTTGAGATGGTTGATTAGTTTATTATCAAGCCCATGTTGTAATTTGAGAAATTGTTGATGTTTATGAGATGCGCCATTGATGAAATGGTGGGTTTTGTGATGTTAGTTCATGAACAATGAAGGATATGTCTTTGATTGATATGTTTGTTCTTGGATTTTTAATGAATTTAGCTAAATTGGACTAAAATGTGAAATTGATGAAATATGTGGGCTTGAATAGACTAAGGGAGAATTCAGCTATGCTTGATTAAAATGGAATTTGGAGTATTTGATGATTTTATGAATTAGGGACTTAAATGTCAAAAGGAGAAAATGTGAGGGCTATTTTATAAAATGCCCTAATATTGTGTCCTTAGATTGAATTGATTGAGTGTGTGATTGAATGAGTTATTTTTAATACATATAGATCAAGAAAAGCGAAATTCGGACTTGGATCGTGAGAAAATGAAAGTCGACGAGTAGTCAACAAGTAATCGACTTAGTTCAACGAATCATGCTCGAGGTAAGTTCATAAGTAGTAACTTAGTTATAAATACTGTTACTTGCATAAATTTGATATGAATTGTAATGAATGAAACCTCGGAGGAGGTGGAGATAGTGAAATTGATGTTACAGATGCTTTATTAAAGAAATCGATATAAAGGAAGCTCGGTTAAATTGTAGGATTTGTTTTGGAATGTAGTGACATGTCACTAGGATTCAACTTGGCTTCGGGCGATGATCATGACACTACGGGTGTGAGAGATACCTTGATTTGGCTATGAGCCATGGTATAGGTGCTCTGGGATAAGCTACTCTAATTTTGCTACGAGCCATGGTATAGGTGCTCCAGGATAAGCTACTCTGATTTGGCTACAGGCCATGGTATAGGTGATCCAGGATAAGCTACTCTAATTTGGCTCCATGCCATGCTATGAGTACTTCTCAGATGAAATATTCATGTATTCGACTAGTAATTTGAATGGTTTAACGAATGAGTTTTGGTTATGGAAATGAATGAGTTTATACAGAATGAATAGGTACGTAAGATGTACATAATTGTTATGAATGAGTATATGATGAGATCTTGTAAATTTATGTAACGCCTCGACTTTTGGGCCTAGAAGCTTCGCGTATGAGAGGAATTGGAATTTAGTTGCGCAAGTGAATAACACAAAGGAATATCTGCTACATGCTTGTGGGAGAGTAGTAGAGTTGGACCGAAACTCCTCCTCGCAGCAGGAGGGAGCGGTTGAAACGGCATGGAGTGCTGCTGATTTGGTGGGGGGATTTGGATTTCATCCAAATCCAATTGAAATGCTAAAATCAAGGAAGGAATTAAAGACAATTTAAATTTATTTTGGATGGAATTTAAATTCGGTAGGTAGCAAAAATTAAGGAGCAAGGCATGGTATTTGATTTAGGAAGGAAATCTTTTATTTTATGCCAAAATACACCATTCGGCTAGGGAATTTTGAGTGCCGAATTACTTTGTTACTTTGCTTTCATGATTTATTTTCTTCTTTAGTTTTAGGGGTTAGCCGATTGAATTTTTATTCTTTCTTCAGTCGGTTCTTGTGTTATTCTATTTCTTTTTCCCACTTTATATTTTCTTTTGCTCATTTTCTCTTCGAATCTTTTTCATTCAAAGCCGAAGCAACCTTTTCTCGTTACCTATTCTTTTTCCAAAGCAAAATCCTATTAAAATAATATTTTCTTCTCAAGATTGTTGCCGATCATCTTCACTTTTCCTCATACAATTTCTTTTGCATCGTTCGTCTCCTCTTTCAAAGCCAAAGATTCTTTTCGTGATTTGGGGATTAATTTCTAGATCTATTTTATACTCGCGTTTTAAGTTGGATCTACTGTGAATATAAGATTTGGCAAAAGTGTTGGAAACGTTCTGACAAGAACGTCCTTGGTAAGTATTTAGATCTTATTTTATTTTATTTATTTAGTAATTCGAGAATAAGTTGAAAATCCCTAGATACTTTAGGGAGACTATCAATTTTTGTCAAGATTGAAATTAAGTAATTTTTATTTGGTTTTCTACGTGCGAATCGAAAGCTAGCGATCAAGATCTATTTGGAGGCTATTAAGATCAACGGGTTCAAAGCAGTCGAGATCTAGATCTAGTAGTCAAAGATCGACAAGGTAAGTCGTTGTTAAGGCTTTGTAATAGCCGAATATGGTAGGTAATTTTTACATCAGTTTTCATAGATTCGTAAGTTAATCTGTAAGTGGTTGATTATAGGAGAAATCGCATAGGAGGTCTCACCGGCAGAATCGTAAATCAGGTGTGTAACGAACCCTCTTAGTAGCTTAAGTTAACAAGTGCCAAAAAGCCGAAATGCCGAAATTTCGGCATTTCAATAACTTGTGAATATGCAATTGTTCCAAGATTAGTTAGAAACGATGAGATCAATGATCAGTATCGATGAGATAGGTAACGGCACAATTTCATGCAAGTCGGTAAGTTTGGGCCTCGAGGGGCTAAAATCAGGCCCAATGGGCTTTCAGGCCCATTTGGGTAAATTTTGATAGAAAATGAAATATGGATAAATTGCATGTTGAGACTGTTAAAACCGTTATGGAACATAGGCTAAATGAGCCTAGATGACTAAATCGGCTACGTAGGGCCCATTAGGGGTTTTGGGCCCAGTAACTCGAAATTGCTAAAATGGGCTGGAAATACTGTTTAAACGCTTGGAAATTGTTGATAATTGTTAATGAGCATGAAAACCCTAATAGTTGATAAAATTACTGAATTACCCTTCAATGCGAAAATGACTATTTTACCCCTAGGCGAAAATGACTATTGTACTCTAGGGTGTTATTTTGATTGAAATGCATGTGACATTATTATTGTACATGATATGCCATGATATGTTCATTTTATGCATGGGTTGGGATTTATATGAATGGAGGAAGTGCTAAAGGGCTTTGCCCCAGTTTACTGAAAAAGGGCTTTGCCCCAGTTTACCGAAAAGGGCTTTGCCCCAGTTTAACGAAAAGGGCTTTGCCCCAGTTATCGAAAGAGGCTAGGCCTCATGTTATATAATAAAGCAGCTATGCTGCCAGTGGAGAGTAGCGGCGGGGTGGGTTGAGTAACATCCCCACATGGTGTGTTGGCTGGTATAGGTGGAGAGTAGCGGATGGTGGGTTGAGTAGTCTCCCCAAATGGGCTTTGCATACATGCATTGATGTTTACATGTGTTATTGAAATGGGCCTATGGGCCTTACTATTTACAGAAAAGGCTTCGGCCCAGTAATATGATTTATGAAAAAGGCTTCAGCCCAGTAACCATTACATGAAAGGCTTCGGCCCAGTATGCTTGTATTGATTTGGGCTCTGAAAGGGCTTTGCTGCACACTGAGTTTTCCAAACTCATCCCTTTTCCTTCCATCCTTGCAGATGAGCCTTAGTTGGTGGACTTGGAGCTGGGAGGGATTCAGAGTGGCCACATGGACTGGACTGTTGGATTTTAATTAAGTTATCTATTTCAATTTAAATTTAATTAGTTATTTTGGTTTTGGGTTGTAAAAAGCCCTTTTTAATTATTTTTATTTTGGGTTTTTATTCTTTACTTATTTAAATTGATTTTAGCTTACGTAGGATATTATTTAAATCGAGTTGAAAATAAATGATTTTAAGACGGTTTTTTTTTTATAAAAGTTACTTGTTTTCAAAATAGTATGATAACCAAGCAAAGCTTCCGCAAAATAAAATGTTTTCATAAATAAATATTTCAGATGGTTAAAGTGTGGCAATGGTCGTGTGCATGTCTAGGAGTGGATCCAAGAAGAGCTTGGTACTTAAGCAGTCTATTCGACTCACCTCCTCTTTTTTAGAATCCTACCTGGTGCATAGCTTCCATTCACTTTAAGTCATCACAAAGAAGGTCTAACTTTCCGGTACGTAAACTGTCTTTCAACCTAACATGTTTTCGCAATTATAAAGGTTTTCAAGCTTTCAAAATTTTCAATTAGATTTTACAAAGTTGTTATGTTTTGTTTTTTTTTCAATGAAATCACATTTTGGAACAATAAACAAACACAAAGCTAAGGTTTTATACAAGCTTAACGGTAAGAGTTTTTTTTTAAAAAAAAACATTAAGAAGTATTTTCAATGAAAACACGGTTTTCAAAAAACACTTCAATGTGACACATCAGACTTGGCCGTAACATCCAGGCTGGGTTTGGGGTGTTACATGGCGAGTGATGCCACACAAGCGTGCAAACGCTAGTGTGGTGAAGCGAGCCCACGAGCATGGGCGTAGGATGGTTGATACCACCATGAGCATTCTCATGGGTTAGGTCGAGATAGACCGTGTGGGCCCAGTGGGCCTATGGGCCCCACATGGAGTAAATTCGTATATTGTGGCAGCTAATAGACCGAGCGATGTAGTCCTCATGGCTAGAATCATTTTCGAGTTAAATAGGCCGTGTGGGCCCCACACTGACAAAATATATGTTATATGGCTATTGTTGGTTGGACTGGTCATATTGCGCACATGACTTTAGTTGTATTGGGCCTCGATGGGCCGAATGGGCTGTGCGGCCCACACTGACAAAATATATGTTATATGGCTATTGTTGGTTGGACTGGTCATATTGCGCACATGACTTTAGTTGTATTGGGCCTCGATGGGCCGAATAGGCTGTGCAGGCCCAATAGGCTCGTGAGCCCCACACGGGTAAAATCTGCGGGAAGTGACTATTAATGATCTGGGCTATGATGTTTGCATAGCCTTAACTGAATTTGGGCTGGATGGGCTGAATGAGCCCAATGGGCCTGTGGGCCTGCTTGTGTAAATCTAGTTACTAGGTGGGAAATGGTTGGGCTTGTTATGTCACGTACATGGCATAGGCCATTCTGGGCCACGTTGGGCCATGTGGGCCCAATGGGCTTGTAGGCCCATATGGATAAAATGTATGTTTTGTGGTAAGTTTTGGATTAGGTTGTATCGTATGCATAGCCGTGGCTAAATCGGGGCTAATTGGGCCACACGAGTGTATGGGCCCACCTAGGCCGATAATGGGCCACGGGCCCATTTATACTGTTATGATCTCTTGTGTTATTGAAGTCGTTCGAGGCGACTGTAGACCTTCCTGTAGTGTAAAATTACCGAAATACCCCTATAGTGCAAAAGTATCGAAATACCCCTATAGTGCAAAATTACTGAAATACCCCTGTAGTGCAAAATTACTGAAATACCCTTGTAGTGTAAAATTACCAAAATACCCCTGTAGTGCAAAATTACTGAAATGCCCCTGTAGTGTAAAATTACCGAAATACCCCTGTAGTGTAAAATTACCGATTTACCCTTAGAGGGTAAAATGAATATTTTACCCCTATTTAGTAAAAATGACCATTAAACCCCTAGAGATAGAATGACTATTTTCTTTGGGTTATGTATGACTGATGTGCTTTTGATATATACAAATGACTAGGTTGTGATATGACTTGACTATGACTGTATGACCGATTAGGGGCATGACACTCTGCATACATGACATGTTGCATGGGTTGGGATTTTCTACGGAGGAAGATCTGATCTGTTAGGGTCGCATGGTTGCTTGATCGACTGTGGATCCACCGAAGACTTAGAGCCGTTTATCTGTATTAATCTGATAAAGCCACATAGGTCACCCGCGACAACTGTGGACTGATCGATAGCTAAGTGCCGATTATGTTACTAAAGGCTATGTGCCGTTATTATGGGCTTCATGCCGTTATTATGGGCTTTGTGCCGTATTGGGGGCTTCATATCATTATTGTGGACTTCGTGCCGTTATTGTGGGCTTTGTGCTGTAGTTATCGGCTTTGTGCCATTACCGAAGGCTTTGTGTCGATATCAAAGGCTTTGTGTTGACTATAGACCTGTTATCGATGCTTTGTGCCACGCATATTATCATGGCTATGTGCCATTTTGATTATGGCTCTATGCCGTTCTATTTATGGCTTTGCGTCGTTCTGTTGAGTTAGTGCCGTAACCGGTGCTAAGCTTGGTGTGTTGGATGGGTGGGTTGATTATATCCCCACAGACTGTGCAGGGTTGGACGGAGTGCTGTGCTGGTTGGATGGGTTTGCATGCATCATGCATCATTCATTTATGCTCTATTTCTGATATGGGCTTGGCCCAGTTGATTCTGATATGGGCTAGGCCCAATTGATTCTGTTATGGGTTGAGACCCAAATGATTTGTATTGGGCTTAGGCCCACTTATGCTCTAAACTAAACTGTACTGTTTCTATTAAAGGGCTCAGGCCCAGACCGTGTCTGTTACTATTTACTAGTTGTTACCTTAGTGAGGGGATTACACACTGAATTTTCATAAACTCACCCCACTTTTAACCTTTTTAGGTAATCCCCAGCGTTAGGCAGTTCGGTGCTGCGAGGGACTCGGAGAAGACCACATGCTATTTATGTTTTCTGTTTTGATTATTTACTTTTAAATATTTTTATATTTGGGTTTTAAATTGTGTAATAAGGTCTCTCTTAATTTTCTTAACTTCTAATTTGGGATATTTATTTTTGAGGTTTTATATCTGCTAAAAGTAGGACACGGTTTCAAAACAATAACTGTTTTCAAAATATCATGTTTTCGCAATTATTTTTAGTTAAGCCTCTGCGACAAATAAGCTTTTAAAGATAATAACGATCATTGAAAAGGGAATAGGTTTTTGTAATAAACCACATTTTGGAAATAAACAAACACAAGTTTAGTTGGCAACAAATTTTAAATAAGAAGGGTTTTCAATGAAAACAAGGTTTTTGAAAAACACTTCAATGTGACACGCCAGATTTAGGCCTAACTTCTAGGCCAGGTTTGGGGTGTTACAATCTATGGGATGAAGTTCATGATTTGAATAAACCATGTGGTAAGGCATAGATAAAGGTTTGTGAATGATCTAATTTGGATGAATGAATGTTTTACTATGGAATTGGGTTATTGTATTACTTGGTTATGACTTACTAAGCTTTTAAAGTTTACTTGGTGTGTTTATTCCTATTTTGTAGATTATCATAGCTACAGAAGGCTCAGGAATCGTCGAGGACCTTCATCACACTATCCAAGCTCATTTGGTAACTTTTGTGGTTGTAAATAGCTAAGTATGGCATGTTTAGGCTAGGGGTATTTTTGAATATATTTGAGTTATATATATGTTATGCCAAGTGATTTGGCTGACTAATAGTTTATGAATGTGCTTGGTTTTGGCTTGTGTTTATAATGTAATTTGATATGTTATAATGTGCATATATGGCCAAATTGAGAATGGTCATTTTGAGTATAAACCAAATGGTAAGTTGATAAGTTTTGGTTATGATTGAGATAGTAAATGAATGAGTTATGATGTAAGTGTTTCGCTATGGATATAGTTTGTGATATGATATGTTTTAGCATGTGTAACATCTCGAAATAGGGCCTAAATGGAATAGTGGTTGCGAAACCATGAATTTGAGAGAGAAAAATTTATTTCGATTAATTTTTATAATTTACCGAGTAATTAGATGCATGTGTTAGAGTATCGATAGAAAATTTTATGAATTACATGTTTAATTTGCCTATTAGGGCTTGTTTGAAAAAGTTGATAAATATGAGTTCTAGATAGGAAAGTATTAAATTGAATAGCATGATTGAAGTAGAGGTCCTTAAATGGTAATTAGACCATTAGGTTTTCATGGACAAAAATGGACATACATAGATAAAAATAACTAAAGTTTTAATGAAGGGCATTTTAATCATTTGGTAATTAAAAGATTAAAAAGGGAAAAAGATGGCAAAATGTTGTCCATCTTCTTCAAGTTGGCCGAAACTCCAAGGGACACCATAGCTAGGGTTTTTTCAACTTTTCAAGCTCATAGTAAGTGCATCCAAGCCCCGTTTTTAATGTTCTTTACATTTTTGGAGTCTCGGTAACTTGATTTAGCTTATTCTAGCAATAATTTAACCTAGGGTTCATATTTGGAAAAATACCCATAGGTGAAATGTGTTTATTTTGATGTTTTATGGTTGAATATAAAGCTTGAAATTATGTTAAACGACTTGAGCTAAGCGATTTTAAGTGAAAATGACTAAAACGACATAATAGGTAAAAATACCTAATGTTCATAAGTACATGTTAGAGTGAGAATTTGATGTTGCCGTAGGTAAATAAATGATCAGCATGTCATAAAACATAAGAATTAGAGATAAAGTTTAATTTCCGAGCTTTGGGGCAAAGTGTAAATATACAAAAGTTTAGGGGCAAAATCATAATTTTGCCAAAGTTGGAGTCAAGGACTGTTTTGATAAATGTGAATATTAAATAAGCTAAATTTGCTATTATAGATCAAGAAGAATGAAATTTGGGGTTAGACCGAGGAAAGAAAAAGGTTAAGGACTAGATCAAAATACTTGATCATATTTTGTATCGAGGTGGGTTTGCGGTAAATAAATGCAATGTTTTTTTATTTATATTTAATACTGTTAATTTCGGCATCTATATGTTTATTTTTCAAATTTACTCATTGATGATTCAAGCAAGAATTGATGGAGAAATGATACTTAAAAGTCCCGGTTGAACCTTAGGAATGTGTAGGATACAAATGTCATGACATTAGGGTTTAAGGATACCAAGTAAGACCATGCCAAGGCATGGCATTGGTAAGTTTTACAAGGAAAGGAAATCATGTAAGATCATGTCAAGACATGGCATTGATAAGCTACTATAAGGCAAAGATCCCATGTAAGACCATGCCAAGGCATGGCAATGATGAGTTCATAAGGCAAGGATACCACGTAAGACCATGTCAACACATGGCAATGGTAAGTTTAAGAAGAAAAGGTACCCGTGCATCCTTAATATTCCAAGTGGTTCAACGGGAAATCCAAAGAGTATACCAAAGGAAAGGTAAGATAAGTTCATGTCTGAAAGGTTCAGGTAAAAACTCAAGGCTTATGCATATTGAGTTTAAAGGTTATAGTGGTTTTGATAAGATAAGAATGAGATAGTTTATTTAGAATGTTGTTATTTATTTACATGCAAACTTACTAAGCTTTATGCTTACTCCCTTTCTTTTCTCTCTTTTTATAGTATCGCCAAGCCAAGTCGGGGATCGTAAGGACGTCGGAGATCGTATCACACTATTAAAGGGCAATCTCAGTATTTTGTGACTAGAAACATTTTAAGTTATAGCATGTATAGGGACTTGGCTATTTTGTGTGTATGTCCTTATGATATGATTAAAGAATGACATGTGAATACTTGATAATGATTAACTATTGAAATGGCTAATTAAAAACATGTTTTGATGTTATGTATGCCAAAAAGAGGTTTAATGCAAATAAATTATGAAAGAGTAAAAGTTGGTTATGAAATAGTTTTGGGACAGCAGTAGTGACATAATTTTAAAAAATCACTAAAAATTGTAGAAATAGAATTAAATGGTGAATGAGATATATAATTAAATCTTATTGAGTCTATTTTCATAGGAAAGAAACAAAGCAAGCAAAGGAAGTCTGTATTCTAACATATTTAAATTTTTGTGAGACTAGTTCAAGGTGACTTCGTGATCCCCTATTCAGATTTTAGAATTTCACTAAAACTTTTACAAAAATAATTATGAGCTATAATTTATATTTCTAGATTTCTTAGTGAGTTTATTTTCATTAGAAACAAACAGAAACATTATCTGAATTTTGTATATTGAGGTAATTGATTTTTAGTCAAGATAGGTCAGGTTCGCTAGAATGCAAAATAGGGGAGACTTTAACTAATAAACTGCACTAATTGACCAAATAAAAAATTCTGGAAAAATTATGGTAAGAAGATATATGAGTTTAGTTTTAGGAAAAATTTATGGATATAAATTTCAAGTTTCGTAACTCGAGTTATAATTAATTTAGTGACTATTGTATAGGTGGACAATTTTATTATAAATAGTGAAATAAATTGTTTTGACTTGTTTAAGTAATTGGAAAATTTTTAATGTTCTCGGTTTGGTCCTGAACCGTTTCAATTGCATGTTTTACGGTCTCGAGGGCCCTTTTTAGGGACATATTGGATGTATGTGAGCAAATTAATTTTAAAAGCAAATTTTTATGCCCTAAACTAGTAAGATAAGTCTGGTAACGCCTCGTGCTCGACTTCAGCGATGGTCTCGGGCAAAGGGTGTTACAACATGAATTTTATGAATGAATTTGGTAGGTAATGAATTGATAAAATGATGTTTGTGTTGGAAAAAAGTTGGCTAAAATTGGGTTGTAATTGTTGTATAAATTGTGCTTGTAGGTACTAAGCATTTTGGGGTGTGAAAGGGCTTAAACCAAGTTTATTTCGTGCCACACAGCTAGAGCACATAGGTGTGTGACTCGACCGTGTGACCCCTGTTTTCTGGGTATTTTGGTAAGTTTTGCACACGGGCTAGACACACGGCCGTGTCTGGTGACCGTGTGAACCTTGTTTTATAGTCATATAGGTTAGTATAGCAAATAAGATAGACACACGGGTGTGTCTGGTGACCGTGTGGCTAACTCAGGATGACACACGGGTCAGACACACGGGTGTGTCCAGAGACCGTGTGACCCTAGTCAGTGTTGCACACGGACTAAGGTTAGGTGCATGGCACGGCTGTGCAAGGTGCAAGGCCTAGCCACACGGGCGTGTCACCTATTTCTAAAGAAAAATTTTTATATGATTGTTAAAGTTTTCAAATGTTTTCAATTTGGTCATGACCCCTTTTAAAGCATGATTTAGGTCTCGTAGACCTTCTAAAGGGACGTATTGTATGGGATTGATGATGTAATAATGATATATGATTTATAATTGTGTAAATGATGTGAATTATTCTAGTTATTCGTAATACCTTGTAACCTTAATCAGGCGATGGATTACGAGTTAGTGGTGTTACATTTTTTATTAGATTAAGGACATATTTAGGTTCATCTATTAACCAAGTTGTCATTTTGTATTACGATCTGACCACGTAATACTGCATAGTATCAGTTTAAACATTAGACAACAAATGAGCAACATTTGTTTCCATTTTGCTTTGCGTGCAAAAACCATGAGAGGAAAATTATACAGAGTATATTAATGTAACCAATGAATTTGTTTTATTAACTAATATGTTCAAAAAAATTACAAGTGTACTTAGACAAAAATATTACACTTAGGGCACCACATCCAACAGACTCCCCTTGAGCAAAAAACCTAAGTAGTTGATCCATAAAGACTTCTTATTGAAGGTCTCCATGAAGAAAGGCATTCTTAATATCTAATTGGTGTAATGACCAATTATAAGAAGTGACTACCGAAATGGATAGACAAAGAGAGGTGAGTTTGGCCACAGAAGAGAAAGTTTCTAAATAATCTACCCATATGTAACATTCCAAAATAGGGCCTAAACGGAATGGTGGTTGTGAAACCATGAATCCAAGATAGAAAAGTTTATTCTGATTAATTTTTATGATTTACCGAGTGATTAGATGTATGTGTTAAAGTATTGATAGAAATTTTTATGAATTGCATGACTAATTTGCCTATTAGGGCTTAATTGCAAAAGTTGATAAATATGAGTTCTAAATGTTAAAGGATTTAATTGAAGAGCATAATTGAAGTAGAGGTCCTTAAATGGTAATTATACCATTAGGTTTTCATGGACAAAAATGGACATACATAGGTAGAAACCAAAGTTTTTAATGAAGGGTATTTTAGTCATTTGGTAATTAAAAGATTAAAAAAGGGAAAAAGATGGCAAAATATGTCCATCTTCTTCATTAGGACGAAATTTCAAGGGTTCTCCATAGCTAGGGTTTGTTTTAAGCTTCCAAGCTCCATAGTAAGTGATTCCAAGCCCTATTTTTAATGTTCTTTACGTTTTCAGAGTCCCGGGAACTTGATTTAGCTTATTCTAGCAATAATTTAACCTAGGGCTCATATTTGGAAAAATACCCATAGGTGAAAAGTGTTTATTTTGATGTTTTATGATAGAATATGAGGTTTTAAATTATGTTAAACACTCGATTTTAAGTGAAAATGAATAAAACGACATAATCTGTAAAAATACCTATTGTTCATAAGTACATGTTAGAGTGAGAATTTGATGTTGCCATTAAGGGAAAATGATCAGCATGTCATAAAACATAAGAATTAGGGAAAATTTTTAATTTCCAAGCTTTAGGGAAAAAGTATAAATATGTAAAAGTTTAGCGGCAAAATTAGTTAGAGCTAAGGATTATTTTGACAAATGTAGGTATTAAATAAGCTAAATTTGCTAATTATAGATCAAGAAGAATGAAATTTGGGGATAGACCGAGGAAAGAAAAAGGTTGAAGATTAAGTTTTCAAGTCGATCGCATTTTGCACCGAGGTAAGTTTACGGTAAATAAATGCAATATTTTGATATTTTATATTAATGTTGTTAATTTCCAACATATATACATTTATTTTGTGAGTATATTCCAAGTTGAATCAAAGATGAGGTAATAGAGAAAAAGTATCAGAAAGCCCTATTTGAACCTTAGGAATGTATGGGATAAGGAATGTCATCACATTTTGGGTTGAGACAGTTAAGGAACATCCCATGTAAGTCTATATCAGACATACAGCATTGGCAGGTTGAGACAGTTGAGGAATATCCCATGTAAGCCCATATCAGATATATGGCTTTGGCAAGACAGGGAACATCCCATGTAAGACCATGTCTAGAGCATGGCATTGGCAGGCTATTATCAAACAGGAAAACCCAAGCAACCTTAGTATTCCAAACGGTTCAATGGGATAATATACAGGTTATGTTACGAGAAGGTTCAGGTAAAAGAATGATAAACAGGAAAGTTAAAGAGTAAGTGGAGAAATATAATAAAGATTTAGTTGTTGATGGTGAATGTTGTTATTTATTTACGTGTAAATTTACTAAGCATTGTAGCTTACTCCTTTCCTTTTCTCTCTTTTATAGAGTAGTTGAGCCAACCTAGGAATCAAAAGGACATCAGAGCTTGTTTCACACTATCAAAGGCTATCTCGGTATTTTGTCGTTTGAAATGTTTTGGGTTATGGCATGTATAGGGACTTGGTCATTATGGTGTGTATGTCCTTATGGTATGACTAAAGAATGGTATGTGAATGCTTGATGATGGTTAGTTATTGAAATGGCTATGTAAGAACATGTATGGGTGTTATGTATGCTTAAATATTAGTTTATGTAAAGAAATGCTGAAGGAGGAAAAAGTTGGCCATGAAACAGATATGCAACAGCAGCAGTGATGTGAATTTGAAAAATCACTAAAAATTGTAGGAATAGAATTAGTTGGTGAACGAGATATAGAATTAAAGCTAATCGAGTCTATTTTCATAGAAAAGAAATAGGGAAAGCAAAGGAAATCTGTATTGTAAGATATTTAAATTCTTGTGAGATTGGTTTAGAGGGATTTCGTGATCCCCTGTTTTGATTTTAAAAAAATTCACTAAAAATTCTATAAAAATAATTATGATTCATAATTTATATGTATAAACTCCTTTGTGAGTCTATTTTCATTAGAGACAAGCTAAATCATGATATGAAAACAGTACTAAGAGATAATTGATTTTTAGTAAGGAGAGGTCAGAATAGTAGGATTGTGAAACAAGGGAAACTTTAACTAAAAAAACTATACTAATTGGCAACACTAAAAATTCTGAAAAACTTATGGTAAGAAGATACATGAGTCTAGTTTCAGGGAAAAGTTACGAATTTAAATTTTGAGTTTCGTAACTCAAGTTATAATTAATTTAGTGACTATTGCGCAGATGGATAGTCTTACCAGGAATAGTGAAATAAATTGTTTTAAATTGTGTAAGTAATCGTTAAATTTTTAATGTTCCCAGTTTGGTCCCGAACCATTTCAATTGCACGTTTTAGGGGAGGCCCCTTTTTAGGGATATTGGATGAATGTGAATGAATTAATTTTAAAAAGCAAATTAGTAAGGTAAGTTCAGTAACGCCTCGTGCTCGACTCTGGCGACAGTCTCGGGTAAGGGGTGTTACATTTATTGGTATCAGAGCCAAAGTTTAGTCGATTCTCAGAATATTCAGTATGAGTAAGAGTCTAGCTATACATGCCATATTATCTTTTGATAGTGTGATGACTCTTGACGATTTTAAAATACTTTTCTTTTATAGTTATGGATCCCAAACGAGTTGGTGCAGATCATGTAGAAAGTAATGCGCCTGCTCCTGCAGAAGGGACGGTGCCACCAAATAGTAGTGAAAGGCCCATTATAGTTAATTAGGGAGGAAGGGCTCGAGAAGCCTTCTTCTAACCTTTGAATGAATGGTTTGCCGAGTTCGTTCGTACGAATCCGGCTGTTAGACCTCCATGCCCTTATGATGCTTAGACTACCCATGTAGCTTCCCCAGTTACAGATACAGTCAGAAGAGAAATGCCACAAGTAGATAAGATTAGAAAATAAGGGGCCGAAGAGTTTCGGGCTACTAAGAATGACAATGCAGAGAGAGCTGAATTTTGGCTTGAGAATACTATCAGAGTTTTTGATGAGTTATCCTGCACACCTGAAGAGTCATGAAGTGTATTGTATCACTTTTACGAGATTTGACTTACCATTGGTGGAAGACGCTTGTGTCAATACTACCGAAAGAAAGGGTCACCTGGGATTTCTTTCAGAAGGAGTTCCGTAAGAAGTACATCAGTCAAAGGTTCATCGATCAAAAAAGAAAGGAATTCCTTGAACTAAATCAGGGTAAGATGACAGTAACTAAATATGAACGTGAATTTGTCAGACTTAGCAACTATGCCAGAGAGTGTGTGTCAACTGAAGCTATTATGTGCAAGGGATTTGAAGATGGGCTCAATGATGATATTCGACTATCCGTTGGTGTTCTAGAGATAAAAGAGTTTGTTGTTTTAGTTAACAGAGCCTGTAAGGTAGAGGAGTTGCTGAAAGAAAAAGAAAAAGACAAAGCTAGAATTGAGACACAAGATACAAAGAAAAGACAGATGAGTAGATCGTTTCGGTCTACATCCAAGAGGCCTAGAGAGTTCTCTACTAGATCAAACTTTTTAGCTAGGTATTGGAGCAGAAATAAAGATAACAGAAATATGGGTTCGAAAGCTCAGACTACATCGATTGCGAGTGTAAGCAATGTCTGACCAGGTAGACCAGAGTGTCCACAGTGCGGTAGACGTCATTTTGGCCAGTGTCGAGTAGATGAGAGTGGTTGTTACAAGTGTGGTGCTCCAGATCATTTTATGCGAGGGTGTCCAGAAATGGTTAAAAAGGAAGAATTATAGAGTGATAGGTCTGGAAATGTTCCAGTACGAGGTAGATAATAGAGAAACCCGAGAACAGGGGCAGGTAGAGGTGTATCCAAAGATTCAGCAGTGAGACCTGATGTTAGAACACCTACAAGGACCTATGCTATCCGTGCTCGTGAAGAGGCATCCTCCCCCGACGTAATTACGGGTACATTTTCTCTTCATGATGTTAATGTTATTGCTTTGATTGATCCGGGTTCGACCCATTCCTATGTTTGCATGAAATTGATGCCTTGTATGAACATACCCATAGAGTCTACGAGATTTGTGATTAAAGTATTGAATCCTTTAGGTCAGTATGTATTAGTAGACAAAGTATGTAAAAAATACCCTTTGATGATTACTGGTTACTGTTTTCTGGCTGATCTCATGCTATTGCCATTTGATGAGTTTGATGTGATTCTTGGTATGGATTGGTTGACTGCGCATGATGTGATAGTGAATTATGGAAAGAAATTCATTGAGTTGAAATGTGAAAATGGTGAAATTCTTCGGGTTAATTCATATGAATCAGATAGTTCATTTGTCATGATTTCTATTATGTTTGCTCAGAAATGTTTGAGGAAAGGATATGAAGCTTATCTTGCTTTTGTGTTGAACACTAAAGATCCAGAGCTGAAAATTGAATATGTGCCTATGGTATGTGAGTTTCCTGATGTGTTTCCGGAAGAACTATTAGGTTTGCCTCCTATCAAAGAAGTTGAGTTTGGTATTGAACTGGTTCCGGGTACAACACCCATTTCTATCGCTCCTTATAGAATGGCTCCAATGGAATTGAAAGAATTGAAGGTTTAGTTGCAGGAATTAACAAATAAAGGTTTTGCGAGACCTAGTTGTTCACCATGGGGTGTACCAGTACTCTTTGTGAAAAAGAAAGATGGTTCGATGCGGTTGTGCATAAATTATTGGTAGCTTAATAGGGTAACTATTAAGAACAAGTATCCACTGCTTAGAATTGATGATTTGTTTGATCAATTGAAGGGAGCTACTGTGTTCTCCAAGATAGCTTTGAGATCCGGATATTATCAGTTGTGAGTTAAAGAGTTAGATGTTCCAAAGACTACTTTCCGGACTAGGTATGGCCATTATGAGTTCGTTGTAATGCCATTTGGCTTAACTAATGCTCCTGCCATTTTCATAGACTTAATGAATCAAATTTTCATATCTTACTTGGATAAATTTGTAGTTGTGTTCATTGATGATATCTTGATTTATTCCCATGATGAGACTGAGCATTTAGAGCATTTGAGAATAGTTTTACAGACTTTAAGAGATAATCAGCTTTATGCCAAGTTTAGCAAAAGTGAGTTCTGGTTACGAGAAGTCAGTTTTCTTGGACATATAGTCTCAGGTAAAGGTATTAGAGTTGATCCAAGCAAGATTTCAGCCATTGTTGATTGGAAGCCTCCCAGGAATGTATCAGAGGTTAGAAGTTTTCTTGGTCTCGCCGGTTATTATAGATGATTTGTAAAGGGATTTTCCATGATAGCTACCCCATTGACAAGATTGCTACAGAAGGATGCCAAGTTTGAATGGAATGAGAAGTGTCAGCAGAGTTTTGACAAGTTAAAGGCATTGTTGACTGAAGCTCCTGTCTTAGTACAACTAGAGCCAGGTAAAGAGTTTGTGATTTACAATGATGTGTCCTTGAATGGACTAGGTTGTGTACTTATGTATGAAGGAAAGGTAATTGCTTATGCCTCGAGACAGCTAAAGTCACATGAGAAAAATTATCCGACACATGATTTAGAACTAGCTGCCATTGTATTTGCGCTAAAAATCTGGAGACATCACTTGTATGGTGAGAAATGTCAAATATTTATTGATCATAAAAGTTTGAAATATTTCATGACACAAAAAGATTTAAATTTGAGGCAGCGCAGGTGGCTTGAACTTATTAAGGACTATGATTTGGTTATTGATTATGATCTCGGTAAGGCTAATGTTGTAGCTAATGCATTGAGTCAAAAATTTTTATTTACTTTGTAAGCTATGAATACTTAGTTATCATTGTCTGATGATGGTTCTATCTTAGTCGAATTAAGAGCTAAACCAATGTTTCTTGAAGAAATTTGTAAAGTTCAGAAAGATGACAGTGAGTTACAAGCCAAAAGAGCTCAGTGTGAGTCAGGTATAGAGTCAGACTTTCAGATTAGTTCTGACGGTTGTTTGATGTTCAGAAATCGGGTATGTGTACCAAAGAATGATGAGCTTATTCGAAAGATTTTAGAGAAAGCACATAGTAGTTCCTTGTCTATTCATCAAAGTAGTACAAAATTCTATAATGATTTGAAGAAAATGTATTGGTGGGCAGGAATGAAGAGAGATATCTCAGAGTTTGTTTCTAGATGCTTGATCTATCAACAGGTAAAAGCTGAACATCAGGTACCTTCAGGTTTATTACAGCCTATGTTAGTTCCTGAATGGAAATGAGATCCAGTTACTATGGATTTTGTGACAGGATTGCCGTTGACATAGAGAAAGAAAGATGCAGTATGGGTTGTGATTGATAAACTAATGAAGTCGGCTCATTTTATTCCAATTCGTATGGATTATTCACTTGATAAGTTGTCCGAGTTGTATATTTCAGAGATAGTTAGACTACATGGAGTACAGTTATCGATTATTTTAGATAGAGACTCGAGATTCACTTCGCGGTTTTAGAAGAAGTTACAGGAAGCTTTGGGTACAAAGTTGAGTTTTAGTACAGCTTTCCATCCTCAGACCGATGGTCAGTCAGAGAGAGTTATTTAGGTACTTGAGGATATGCTCAGATGTTGTGTCTTAGAATTTCAAGGTAGTTGGGAAAAATATTTGTCGTTGGTAGAGTTTACCTATAATAATAGTTATCAGTCGAGTTTGAAGATGGCTCCTTATGAAGCTTTGTATGGACGTAAATGTCACATACCTTTGCATTGGATGGAGCTTAAAGAAAATCAAATTTACGGGGTTGACTTAGTTAAAGAAACTAAAGAGAAAGTGAAGGTTATTAGATATTACTTTAAAACAGCTTCAGATAGACAGAAGTCTTATGCAGATTTGAAAAGAAAAGAGATTGAGTATCAAGTTGGTCACAAAGTGTTCTTGAAAGTATCCCCGTGGAAGAAAGTCTTTAGATTTGGCAAGAAAGGCAAACTAAGTCCATGTTTTATTGGACAGTTTGAAGTGACTGAAAGAGTTGGGCCATTAGCATATCGGTTGGCATTACCGACAGAGTTAGAGAAGATTCATGATGTGTTCCATGTGTCCATGTTACGTCATTACCGTTGTGATCCGTCACATGTGATTTCAGAGACAGAGGTTGAGATTCAGCCAGATATGACTTATGGTAAAGAACTGGTAAAGATTTTAGCTCGAGAGGTCAAGCAATTAAGGAACAAAAGTATTGCTCTTGTGAAAGTGTTATGGAATAGACATGGGGTAGACGAGGCTACATGGGAGCCTGAAGAGGCTATGCGAAAACAGTATCCAAACCTATTCACAGGTAAGATTTTTGGGGACGAAAATCCCTAAAGTGGGGAGAAATGTAACATTCTGAAATAGGGCCTAAACAGAATGGTGGTTGTGAAACCATGAATCCAAGATAGAAAAGTTTATTCTAATTAATTTTTATGATTTACCGAGTGATTAGATGTATGTGTTAAAGTATTGATAGAAATTTTTATGAATTGCATGACTAATCTGCCTATTAGGGCTTAATTGCAAAAGTTAATAAATATGAGTTCTAGATGTTAAAGGATTTAATTGAAGAGCATAATTGAAGTAGAGGCCCTTAAATGGTAATTATACCATTAGGTTTTCATGGACAAAAATGGACATACATAGGTAGAAATAACCAAAGTTTTTAATGAAGGGTATTTTAGTCATTTGGTAATTAAAAGATTAAAAAAGGGAAAAAGATGGCAAAATATGTCCATCTTCTTCATTAGGACAAAATTTCAAGGGTTCTGCATAGCTAGGGTTTGTTTCAAGCTTCCAAGCTCCAAAGTAAGTGATTCCAAGCCCCATTTTTAATGTTCTTTACGTTTTCGGAGTCCCGGTAACTTGATTTAGCTTATTCTAGCAATAATTTAACCTAGGGTTCATATTTGGAAAAATACCCATAGGTGAAAAGTGTTTATTTTGATGTTTTATGATAGAATATGAGGTTTTAAATTATGTTAAACAACTTGTGCTACTCGGTTTTAAGTGAAAACGAGTAAAACGACATAATCGGTAAAAATACCTATTGTTCATAAGTACATGTTAGAGTGAGAATTTGATGTTGCCATTAAGGGAAAATGATCAGCATGTCATAAAACATAAGAATTAGGGAAAAATTTTAATTTCTGAGCTTTGGGGAAAAAGTGTAAATATGTAAAAGTTTAGGGGCAAAATTAATTAGAGTTAAGGATTATTTTGATAAATGTGGGTATTAAATAAGCTAAATTTGCTAATTATAGATCAAGAAGAACAAAATTTGGGGATAGACCGAGGAATGAAAAAGGTAGAAGATTAAGTAGTCAAGTCGATTGCATTTTGTACTGAGGTAAGTTTACGGTAAATAAATGCAATATTTTGATATTTTATATTAATGTTGTTAATTTCAAGCATATATACATTTATTTTGTGAGTATATTCCAAGTTGAATCAAAGATGAGGTAATAGAGAAAAAGTATCAGAAAGCCCCGTTTGAACCTTAGGAATGTATGGGATATGGAATGTTATGACATTTCGGGTTGAGACAGTTGAGGAACATCCCATGTAAGTCTATATCAGATATATGGCTTTGGCAGGACAGGGGACATCCCATGTAAGTCCATATCAGATATATGGCTTTGGCAGGACAGGGAACATCTCATGTAAGACCATGTCTAGAGCATGGCATTGGCAGGCTATTATCAAGCAGGAAAACCCAAGCATCCTTAGTATTCCAAACGGTTCAATGGGCTAATATACAGGTTATGTTACGAGAAGGTTCAGGTAAAAGAATGATAAACAGGAAAGTTAAAGAGTAAGTGGAGAAATAAAATAAAGATTTAGTTGTTGATGGTGAATGTTGTTATTTATTTACGTGTAAACTTACTAAGCATTGTAGCTTACTCCTTTCCTTTTCTCTCTTTGATAGAGTAGTCGAGCCAACCTGAGAATCAAAAGGACGTCGGAGCTCATTTCACACTATCAAAGGCTATCTCGGTATTTTGTTGTTTGAAATGTTTAGGGTTATGGCATGTATAGGGACTTGGTCATTATGGTGTGTATGTCCTTATGGTATGACTAAAGAATGGTATGTCAATGCTTGATGATGGTTAGCTATTGAAATGGCTAAGTAAGAACATGTATGGGTGTTATGTATGCTTAAATGTTAGTTTATGTAAAGTAATCATAAAGGAGGAAAAAGTTGGCCATGAAATAGATCTGTAACAGTAGCAGTGACATGAATGTGAAAAATCACTAAAAGTTGTAGGAATGAAATTAGATGGTGAATGAGATATAGAATTAAAACGAATTGAGTCTATTTTCATAGGAAAGAAATACGGCAAGCAAAGGAAGTCTGTATTGTGAGATATTTAAATTCTTGTGAGACTGGTTCAGAGGGATTTCGTGATCCCCTGTTTTGATTTTTAAAAAATTAACTAAAAATTCTATAAAAATAATTATGATTCGTAATTTATACGTATAAACTCCTTAGTGAGTCTATTTTCATTAGAGACAAGCTAAATCATGATATGAAAATAATACTAAGAGATAATTGATTTTTAGTAAGGAGAGGTCAGAACAGTAGGATTGTGAAACAGGGGAAAATTTAACTAATAAACTGTACTAATTGGCCACAGTAAAAATTCTAAAAGAATTATGGTAAGAAGATATATGAGTCTAGTTTCAGGAAAAAATTACAGATTTAAATTGAGTTTCGTAAATCAAGTGATAATTAATTTAGTGACTGTTGCGCAAGTGGACAGTCTTACCAGTAATAGTGAAATAAATTGTTTTAAATTGTGTAAGTAATCGGAAAATTTTTAATGTTCCCAGTTTGGTCCCGAACCATTTCAATTGCATGTTTTATGGCCTCGAGGGCCCTTTTTAGGGATATTGGATGAATGTGAATGAATTAATTTTAAAAAGAAAATTTTTATGCCCCGAATTAGTAAGGTAAGTTTTCTAATCGACTCCGGCGACGGTCTCGGGTAAGGGGTGTTGCACCATAAGTCTAAGCATAACCTTTTTTAAGTAATCTCACTTTAATTCTAGCCATTGAGCTATCTAGATTAACCTTAATGGTGAACACCCATTTCCAATCGAAAATCTTTTTTCCAACAGGTAAATCCACTAGTTTCTAAGTATCATTCTTATTTGATGCATGTATTTCATCTAACATTGCATTACACCAAGTAGGATGGCTCAAAGCTTCCTAAATTGTCTTAGGAATGGAAATAATATCTTAGGACACAATGAAAGAACAAGAGGAAGGAGACAAATGGTTATATGGAACAAAATTTCAGATAGGATTGGTATAGTGACGTTTACCTTTACGTGGAGTAGTGCAAAGATCAAGGTCACTTCGGTCAAAAGATGAAGACACTAGTAAGGGGATTGGATCTAATGATGAAAACACCAATATAGGAAATCTATTATCAGTCTCTTTACATATGGAATAACCTTGAGTAATCATTGGCTTTTTCGAAGAATCAGAATCCCTTGGTTGACTAGTAATAGTGTAAATTAACCAATCATTTTCCTAGCCCTATTTAAGAATATTCGAAGGCATTTTATCTGAAAAGAATGACAATTATTTTGAAAATGCAACAACAATAGACACCAAATACATATTTAGATCCGAACTATAACACATGTACCTCTTTTGAAGGCGTGAGCATCCCAGAAACACACACTTTAAGGATTTTGGATCCAACTTAGTAACATGAGGCTAAACATCTTGAACAAAACAAGCAGTAAAAAAATTCTTGGTTCTATTAGAAATAATTGTTTGGATAGAACATTGTATGGTTATCACCATCATGTATGGAAGAAGGCATGCGATTGGTCAGAAAGCAAACTGCGGAAATAGCATCATCCAAAATTCTTTAGGAAATTTTATTTGAAATAAAAGAGATTTGGTTATCTTAAGGAGATGTCTATTCATTTGTTCAACAACCTTATTTTGAAATGGCATGTCAACATAAGAGGATTGATGAATAATTTAATTTTGGGTCATAAAAGCTTCGTAAGTGTCCAAAACTATTCTTAGCATTATCGTTGCACAAAATTTGAACATGCACCCCAAACTGAGTTCTTATGTCAACACAAAAATTAAGGAAATGAGAAAACACCTCTAATCGATTTTTTATAAAATATATCCATGTCATTCGAGAATAATCATCCACAAATGTAACAAAAATAACAAAATTTCGATTTAGATATTACAGAACAAGGTCCCCAAACATCTGAGTGTGGTAATTTAAAAGCAAAACGAACTCTTTAGTTAGATATTAGTCTCAAGGGGCTTCGATAGTGCTTCACGAAGTGTCATGCTTCACATTCCAACAAATGTAGGTTTTGAAATTGTGGACATAACTTCTTCAACAAAGAAGAGAATGATGTCCCAATCAATAATGTTCTTTGATTGGAAAGAAAACAATAGGACAAGGCACGAATCAAGGAACCCACGATTTAGAAATATAAAGACCATTAGATACATGTCATTTACCAATAGTGCGCTTCAACCCAAGATCCTGTAAAAGAGAATAAGATGGTGCAATTTAGGTCATGAGTAAGTTTACTGACATATATGAAATTAAAGGTGAGGTTAGGTAAATTTAATATTGATGATAAGATGATAGAGGAAGCAAAACATGCATTAGATTTATTTGAATTTGCAAATGAAGCAAAAGAAGCCATGAAGAAAAGCAATGAAACCTCCCCTAAAAAAGACTACAAACAACCCAAAAACAATACTTCTGAATAGTACCTATGAATAGTACCCAAACAGTACCTATAAAACAGTACCCAAATAGTGTAACCAAACAGTTCCGAACAGTATCGCATAAATAGTACCAAAACATTGAAAAAAAACCCAAGACACCCTAGAACCACCTCCAATTGATAACCCAACCGCTAGACTTTGGTTGGAAACCCAAGTCGACATCAAAGTTAAAAGACAATGATCAAACACCATTGCAAGCACCAATACGTACACGTCAACACGTGGAACAAGAATCTGAACACTCTAGAGGTGCGGGGCACTAACACATAGCCTTGTTGGATGCTGAAAACTATAGTCCAGTCATAGATCCATGGACGCTCGCCCTATGCCAAGAGTGTACCCAAATGAGTACTTTGAGAAACTTACCCAAAAAATACCCTAAGGGATCACGTTCAAAAACAACAAATAAGAACCCACTAAATCGATCCAATAGGCTCTAATACCATTTTATCGTGTAACAACTTGGTTTTTAGTAGTGTCAGAACCATTGGTTTTGGGGCCAAAAATTAGATGAGTGAGTCAGTAAATATTATTATTTAATATTTAAGAGTTAAATATGATGTTATTGTGAATTCCAATTTTATAGATTTTATTAATTGGTCAGTTTGTCAAAGTACAAGTGTTCGTATCGAAAGTTAGTGGTTTTGGAAAAGGAGGTATCAAGACCTTATTATATTGTTGAATTTAAGTTTGGTCCGGTAATTCTTGTATTTTTTTATAAACAAGTAATTTTTGTATTTGATTGGTTAATTAAGGTACAAGGACCAAATCATAAAAACCAAAAAACTTAATTAGTATTGATTTCTATTAATTAAATGGCTTAGATGGTAAAAGTGGGAGGACTTATATGGTAATTAGACCACATTAATGTCATAAACGGTTAAAGCATGGTTTTCTTATTTTTTATATTAATATTGTTTTAAATAAAAATGATATGTTTAATAAACATAAAAAGAATAAAAAAGCATTAAATCATTATTTTCAACTTCCTTCTTCTTTTTCTCCAACCCGATTTCACCATTAAAGAAGACCCAAGGTTCGAAGATTATTTTCTTTTTCATGTAAGTCCTTCGATCATCCATTTTTCGTAAATTTTATGTTTTTGAAACCATTGCAACTTAATTTAGCTAGCTCATACCTCTGTTTTTAAAATTGTTAAAGATTTTAAATGTTACCATTAGAGATATTTGAAACTTTTGGTTTTCAAAATGATGGTTTAAGAACTTAGGAATAGAAAAAGGATTAAATTGTGAAACTAATTATTAGTTTTGAGTTTAGGGACTAAATTGTGAATATCTTAAAATTGGTATGAAATTTTTGTAAATTGTGATAATAGGAGGTTGTATATGGACATATTTGAAGTGGGGTTAAAATTTGGAGTTAAAATTACGAAGATATGATAAGTTTGGTTTTAGGGACTAAATTGAAAAAACAAAACTTTAAGGGGAACTCGAATAATAAAATTAAACTTATATGTGCTTATACTAGGATGAAATTAGAGGTTTTGAGTTGATAAATTGAACTGAATTATTGTATAGATCAAGAATTGAACCAAACCAAAGATAATCAAGAAAAAGACGAAATTACTAATTAGTCCTTGAAGATTTGGTTGTTTGATATTTAAACTAGGTAAGTTCATAAGGTATGTGGTGTTGAATTTTTATGCATTTAAAATTATAATTTTAAATATGTTTAATTAAAATTTGAATTATTTACAATTTGGTACAAAAAAGTGAGATATGGGCTAAATTATTAAGAATGATAATTTGACTGATAAGCTGAATATAATGAATTGCAAGTTGAGATTGATTAGTTGAATTGAATTAGTTTGATATGATTCTGTTTGATTTTGATTTTGTGATAAAGGACTAAATTGACTAGAATTAAAAATAGTATAGATGATGAAATTGTGATATTGGCTTAGTATTGTAATAAATAATGATATGCTATGTATTAAATGATGTCTTGATCGATGACTTGATGATTTTGATATCAATAAAGTGAAGATCGAACTATAAGTCGGATATAGCGGGCTTGCAATAAGATAGAGTACGGGTTACTTTGACTACGTATCGATGAGTATTGGGCGCATTTTCCTTTAGATGTTTCGATGAGTGTTGGGCACAACTTTTACTTCAGTTATACTAATGAGCACTAGGTGGAATCTAATTACTTCGAACATTCCAATAAGGCACTAGGTGCCAAATTAGTGTGATTTGTTGGATCTATGTATCATTTTGAGTTTGAGTTAGGTTAACAGGGCTATAAAATGTGATGTTTTATTTATGAGATATAAATTGAATTGATAATTCTGATATTGTAATACAAAGTTGATTAACAATATATGAATATCGATAGCATTTGAATGCTCATACGTATCAGATATACAAGCCGGAGGGCTAATATGGAAATGTGATAAATGTAACATCCCGCCCAATGAAGCTTTACTGCCTGAGTGTTGTTTTAGAAGTAAAAACTCTTGAATAGGTTTTGAGTAAGTTAAGTGTTGGACTTAACCAGAAGGTTGAAGTCTATGGGTACGCCCTTGGGCACAGTCTTGGTTAGGTGAACAAGTTAGAGGAAACCAGTAGCGTAGTTCTATCCGTCCAAATGATGCTTTGGCGAATAGATTGGGCGAATCGCTAACATTGGGGTAACAAATGAAAATGCCTCAGAAAGTGAGACATCTCCAGAAGTGGAACTAAATGAAGTGTTAAGAAATTTCAAGGAAATATGGATATCGTTGAAAGGTGTTATAAGCTAAGTTTGACTAGTTAAGGTGCTAGTTATATTCTATTGAGATGGTTTGGAACAAACAATGTACTTGACCCGGAAACATTTATTTATACATATAACTGTGGATTGTTGTACACGTTTCCTTACATGTGTAAACCACCCATATGGAAAATAGAGTAGGATTTTGACATATGTCAAGTTCTTATAAGGATAAAGGTTGTATATTTGATAATCAGGAATGGAAAGAAGAGGAGTTTTTCCTCCTTCTTCTTTAGGAAGTATTTCCCTGGTCTAGATTTGAAGTAATCTGGAGTGCTTCCTTCCTTCACAGTTGAGGTGCTGATCTGGATCTCCACCTATAAGAGCTTCATGCCAAGGTAAGGTCCATGATCTTCCATGCTATGTTACAAAAGAGTAGGTTCGGGTAAGGACATAAGGCTCTATCTGGAGGATTTAAGTGTTAAAAATGATAGAAATAGTTGTTTATGAGTGACCTTGATGAGTCTCCATATTCTGTAGAAGTAGTTGAAACTGACCATTCGATGGAAGTCTGGATCTAGAATCTGAAGCTAAAAATGGGGTGAAAGTCAGGTGAGTATGTATGTTCTAGTGTCACGGGCTTAGAGTTTTCACAAGCAATCCGTGCGGCCTTAGGCATTTTCTTGGTTCAAAAACACCTAAGTCAGCCTGACTTGCCACAAAAAGGATTCAATAGAACTCCTCTTAAGGAACTTGCGAAGAACAGCAGAAGAACGAAGTAAGAACAATCTTGAAAGATGAAAAAAGCCACAGAAAACAAGAACACTTGAGAGAAAAGTTTGAGTGAATACTCTTAGAATTCTTATTAATAACTCAATAAATATACAATGAGGGGTAGAGGCCTTTATTTATAGCTAAGCCTCCCCAAAATCAACGGTCTAGATCAATGACTAAGATTACAAGCTAACTAGATATCAAATCTCTAAGATTACAAAATCGTATCTTCTAAAGATAACATTTAATGTCTAAGTTCCCATATCACTTTCCATGTTTACCGAACTCTAGAGATGGGCTTTCAATCTCTCCGAGAACTGGTCCAGTCCAATAAGGCCAAATAACCTCCTTCGTATGCATTGGATTGCATAATTTTGTCATGGTTGTAGGCTCCCATGCGTAACCCATGACATTCTCCCCCACTTGTTCTAGCGACACCCTCGTCACATCTTCCTCATGGAATCTGTCTATCTTTTCTTGGAATTGCCACAATGCTTCGGCAGGTTCCCAACTTGCCTCGCTATCGGGAAGTCTCTTCCAGATAATGAAGTATTCATGCCGCGGCCGATGGTACTTTTGTCTAATCACCCGGTCGGCCTAAATGTTCTCAACTTCCTGATCATAAGAGACCTTTACCCCCATTGGTGCTCTTTCGGACTTGCTTCGGTTTAGGTCCTCTTGATCCCCATGGAATGGCTTGAGCATGCTTACATGAAACACTGGTGTACTTTGAGCTTTGCTGGCAACACAAGCTTGTAGGCTGCCTTGCCTACTCTCTTCACAACCTTAAACGGCCCTTCATATCTTTGCACAAGCCCCTTGCACAAACCTGTATATCGCAATATCAAGTGTAGTTTGGCAAGGACAGGGTTAACTACTTGAAATTGCACATCTCTTTGATTCTAATCGGACCACTTCTTGTTACACTTGCTTGCCTTGTGTAAGCAAGCTCTAGCCGAGTCATTCTTCTCTTGCCAATCCTTCGCAAATCGATAAGCTGTAGGATTTGGTCCTGTATAGCGAGTCACAATAGCATTGGGTGTGAGTGGCTGTTGCACCGTCACTATCTCAAATGGGCTTTGATTCATAGCTCCGCTTCGCTGCAAGTTGTATGAGAATTGTGCCACGTCCAACAACTTTGGCCAATCCCTTTGTGTGGCACTCACATAATGCCAAAGATAGGTTTCGAACAATGCATTCACTTGTTCGGTTTGCCCATCTGTTTGTGGATGCATACTTGTGGAAAAGCTCAAGTCTGAGCCCATTGACTTCAACAACTCTGTCCAGAACCGTCCTGTAAACCACCCATCTCGATCACTAACAATAGACAGTGGCACTCCCCAATATTTCACGACGTGTTTAAGAAATAAACGGGTAGCCTCCTCAACGGGGTAGTCCTTGGTGGCTAGAATAAATGTCGCATACTTTGAGAACCTGTCCACCACAACAAGAATACTCGGAAACTAGTCAGACTTAGGCAAACTGATAATAAAATCTAGGGATATACTCTCCCATGGTCTTTCCAAAATGGGCAAGGGTTGTAGCAAACCGGTCGAATTCTTTAGCTCGACCTTATCTTGTTGGCATACTAGACAAGTCTTCACATATGTCTCCACATCTTCGCCCATGTGAGGCCAATAGTAACGATCCTTCAAAAGGGCTAAGGTACGGTGCACTCCTGGATGACCCATCCATTTTGAGTCATAACACTCTTTCATGACTTCCTTGCGCAATTTCCCATAGTGAGGCATGTAGAGGCGGTGCCCATGAGTGTATAGCAATTCCTCCTCAAGCTAAAACCTCATCGTTTTCCCTTTCTTGGCAAGCTCAATCAAGTTTTTGGTTGTGGGGTCATGGGACAAACCCTTTCGAATGCGTTCCAATAAGGACCCATCGAGTTGACTGATTGCCACAAATCCCATATTTTGACTAAGTGCATCAGCTACAACATTGGCACTGCCTGGCTTATATTCCATTGTGAAATCAAACTTCGCTAGAAAAACCTACCAACAAGCTTGTTTGGGAGACAACTTTTTCTGGGTTAGAAAATAACTGTTTGCAACATTATCGGTAAGGACCACGAACCTGGAACCCAGTAAGTAATGCCTCCATGTGCGCAAGCAATGCACCATATTGGTCATCTCCTTTTCTTGGACCGTATATTTCCGCTATGTCTCATTAAGCTTTCGACTTTCAAAAGTAATTGGATGCCCATCTTGCATCAATACTCCCCCAATGGCATACTCCGATGCATCCGTGCGTACTTCATAAGGCTTCGAGTAATCCGATAATGCCAATACGAGCTCCTTTGTCATCACTTGCTTCAATTGATTAAAGGCTCTCTCACATTGTGGGTTCCAATCCCATGCTTGGCCCTTTTTCAACATGTCCGCCAATGGGGCGGTAATTTTAGAGTACCCCTCGATAAAACGTCGATAGTAGTTTGTCAACCCAAGGAAGGATATCAACTCTGTCACCTTGGTTGGAGTCTCCCACTCATCAATGGCCCGGATCTTGTTTTCATCCATTCGGATCTTGCCACCTCCCATAATATGGCCTAGGAATGGCACCTCTCGTTGGGCAAATGAGCATTTCTCTTCTTTGATAAATAGCTCATTTTCCCTCAAAGTTTGGAACACTTCCCTCAAATGTTCTACATGCTCGTCAAGCGACTTGCTGTACACGACAATATCTTCAAGGTAAACAACCATGAAACAATTAAGGAAAGGTTGAAGTACCTTATTCATTAGGGTACAGAAGGTAGCTGGGGCATTTGTGAGCCCGAAGGGCATCACCAAGAACTCATATGAACCATATCGCGTCACACAAGCTATCTTTGGCTCGTCCCCCTCGGCTATTCAAACTTGATGGTACCCCGACCTTAAGTCCAACTTGGTAAACCATCTCGCACTACCAAGCTGATCAAACAAGCCTACAATAAGGGGCATAGGGTACTTATTTTTCACGGTGATCTTGTTTAGGGCCCAATAATCAATGCACATCCTTAACGACCCATCATGTTTCTTTTGGAACAACACCGGCGTATCATACAGAGATTTAGATGGTGTAATGAATCCCGCATCTAAAAACTCCTTCAACTATTTTCATAGTTCTTTCAACTCCGGCGGAGACATTCAATAAGGGGCCCTAGCTAGCGGCACCGTGTTGGTCACCAATTTGATATTGTGATCCACCTCCCTCCTAGGTGGCAAACTATTTGGCAGCTTTACTGGTATCACATCTCGAAAAGATTACAATATTTGGCTCACTTCCTTGGGGATCTTAGCAACGGGCTTAACGATTTCCCCCATCTTCAAAGTGGCAAAGTAGGAGACTTCATCTCTATGTACTCCCTTAGAAAATTGGATTGCGGATAATGTTTTTCCTTCTAGACTCCTCTTTCTTGTCAATCTCACCATGCATTGATGGTTTGGATCCGAAATCACCATGTAATTACTAGAAGGACAAATGGACACATTAACTCGATCAAGTAAACTTAAACCAACCACAAAATCATAGTCATCGAATGGTATTACCTTAATGGATGCCTTACCGATCCATGTGCCAAGTTGGAAATCTACCCCCTTTGCGACCCCCTTGATTAGAACACTTTCTGAGTTCACTGTTTTGATCCGACCCGGCTCATTTTCAATCTTGAGTCCAAGTTTATGAGCGGCCCCTTCGGACATAAACAAATCAGGTGCCCCTATGTCCACAAGAGCATTCAACTTTCTGCCAGCCACTACCATGTCTGCAAACAACAACCCATGGCCCATCTTGTCTTCGACACCCCCTAGTATCAAACCTAGATCGTTGTCCTCCCCATCTAACTCCACTTTTGTTTCCACAGCGGAGAGCGTGGCCTTCTTTGGACAGTCTTTAATCATATGCGGGCCATCACAATGAAAACAACTTATAGGCCCACCCTTTCTCTTGTCCCAAGGCTTCTTTCTGTTGCCATTCCTCGTGGGCCTTTCTTTGTCTCCCCCACTATTTCCCTTTGAGTTGAATTTGGGCTTAGAAGACTCAAGTCTGTCTTTCTTCCCCCCGAATTCAGCCAACGATTCTGCTACAGACATGGCCTTGGTAAGCTCTTGGACTCCTCGGCGTTGCAACTCTTGCTTCGCCCATGGTTTCAACCCATCCATGAAGGAAAAGAATGCCTCTTTCTCACCCATATCTAAGATTTGAAGCATTAATTCGCTGAATTCCTACACATACTCCCTCATAGTTCCTTATTGCAAAAGCCGATGCAACTTTGCCTGAGCTTCATCCTCGGTGTACTCTGGGTAAAATTGTGCCTTGAACTTGCATTGGAACTCCTCCTAAGTTCCAATTTTAGTCCCACCACGTCTCACATCAGTAGACCTACGACGCCACCACAGTAGGGCAATGTCAGTAAGATACATTGCAGTAGTTATTACCTTAGTGGCATCGTCAGTGATGCCTTTGGCACGAAAGTATTGCTCGACTCCCCATAGGAAGTTATCCACATATCTTGCGGACCTTGTTCCTTTAAACTCCTTGGGCTTGGGAACATCAACACTGGGCTTGGGTGCGACAGCACCTAACCCTCTATTGCCCAAAGCAGCCTTATAGATTGTGAGTTCACCCTTGAGCTCTGCAATCTCCTCTTTTAAGGCTGTCATCGTAGCCTCAATGGCATCATCCCTACTAGTCAGCTTTTCAACAGGGTCCAACACATAATCTCTGAGTTGCTCCTTCATGGACAACAACCCATCATTGACCCTATCATCGATCTCATTAATCCTCTCATTGGCATCCCCCACGAATTCCTCGAGAGTGACGACTCGATCTTCTAAAGCCGATAGTATGTCCCTCAAACGGCTAGCTTTCCAAGCCCTCCCACAGGTCTATACTCTCTTAACATTCTTAGCGACTTCTTCCGACATCTTTCAGTGGTGCTTTCGAACACTGGCTCTGATACCAACTATCACAGGCTTAGAGTTTTTACAAGCAATCCGTGCGTCCTTAGGCATTTTCTTGGTTTAAAAACACCTAAGTCAGCCTGACTTGCCACAAAAAGGATTCAACAGAACTCCTCTTAAGGAACTCGCGAAGAACAACAGAAGAACGAAGTAAGAACAATCTTGAAAGATGAACAAAAGCCACAGAAAATAAGAAAACTTGAGAGAAAAGTTTGAGTGAATACTCTCAGAATTCTTATTAATAACTTAATGAATATACAATGAGGGGTAGAGGCCTTTATTTATAGCTAAGCCTCCCCAAAATCAACGGTCTAGATCAATGACTAAGATTACAAGCTAACTAGATATCAAATCTCTAAGATTAAAAAATTGTATCTTCTAAGATAACATTTAATGTCTAAGTTCCCATATCTTTGAAGATCACCTTCCATATTTGCCACGCATATCTTGGAAGATCACGTTCCATGTTTACTGAACTCTGAAGATGGGCTTTCAATCTCTTCGAGCACTGGTCCAGTCTGATAAGGCCAAATGACCTCCTTCGTATGCGTTGGATCGCATAATTTCGTAATGGTTGCAGGCTCCCATGCGCAACCCATAACACTAGGAACTTCTATGCTAAGTCACCAAATAGTGAAAATAAAACTAACAAAGTAGGATGTAATAACTTTAATACGAAATGAAAGGTTTATGATCATGCATGTATGGGATGTATGAAGTTTGATGGACTATGTGTAGGACATGAATCTAAATATGTGTGGTACGTACATGAGTCTAAAAGCATAAATATGTCTGCCATGAATATGTCATTGTATGAGGTTTAATGTATGATAAGTTTGTGTCAAGTCATCTAAAGGGGTCCGTTGGGACTAAAAACATGAATATCTGAAAGGACAAGTCCATGGCCATGGCACAAAAAGACAAAAAAAACTATATCATGTAAGATTGTTTAAATATGTTTTCTGACAAAATGTACAAATTGGGTCTTGCAACCTCACCTGCAAACCCAACACGCAAAACAATTTAAAAACCATGTGTTCTACTATTTTCAAACTTTGTTTTTGAAGCATAATCTATTGGTTTTTTATTATTCTCTGAGTTCGAATTGAGCTCACCCACTCTTTTCTTACGTCTCAGGTAAGTAAGTTGCGGATAGCATTGGCGAAGTTGATGACCTGGCGAGGCAACTGATTGGATATTGGCAAACCTGAAAGATAGGCGATGAGTTTAGAATGAAATTTATATTGTTGACACAATAATTTAAAATTTACTTAAGTTTAAGCCAAAAGTTATGACTTAACTTTAAGTTTAATTATTATTATTCTATAAGCCATGACTTGGAGCATGTGTTTTATCTATGTTGTTAATAAATCGATGTTATTCATGCATGAGTACTATAATAATTGAGAGACTAATATATGGCTTAAGTAGTTGTTTAACAAGTACAATATGAAATGCAAATTTGCCACTACCTATCATTGACAATCAAATGGGCAAATTGAACAAGTAAATCGTAAAACTAGAGGAATCCTTGATAAGGTGGTGTAACCTAATAGAAAAGATTGGTCTCAAGGGCTTAATGATGCTCAATGGGCCTATCGAACAACTTTTAAGAAACTATTAGGAATGACTCCTTTTCGGTTAGTCTTTGAAAAGGCATGTTATTTGCCGCTTGAGTTGGAAAATAAAACTCACTTGGTTGTGAAACAATTAAGTTTGGATCTTAAGCAAGCTATGGAAAGAATGATGTTACAACTTGATGAGCCTGAGGAGTTGAGGTTATTTTCATATGAGAAAGACAAAATGTATAAAGAAAGGTCTAAAATATGGCATGACAATCATATGCAACCTCGTGATTCCAAAGAAGGTCAGAAATTGTAGTTGTTTAATTCAAGGATAAAGTTATTTTTGGGAAAGCTAAAATATCAATGGAAAGGACCTTATACCATCTACAAAATTTATCCATATAGAGTTATCAAATTGTACGACAAAAATGGAGATAAGTTTAAGGTTAATGGTCAATGTCTTAAACACTATGGGGATGGTGAAGTTAAGCAAGTTGAAACCTAGTTCAATCTAGTAGACCCTTAATTTTTATGCTTTTATTTTTAATAAATGACATGCTTAGAAATCATCTTCTTGAATTAATACATTAAATTAAGTTTGTCTAAGGAGATTGGAACTTAAGGGGGACCGTTTGTGAACCCTCTGACCTTTCCTGGGATATTAATTTGATGTAATTTTTTGAGAAGGAATTTTCTAAGTAATCAAAAAATTTTTAGGTTTAATTTTAATATTAAAATTTTAATTGTCTCTATTTTGAATAAAAATAGTCAATTTGGCCCAAGTACTAATTAGTTTATTTTCCTAGTTCAGTTTAACTTTTCAGTATAGCAAATAACTACAGTTTGGGCTTGAGGCCCAAAACATTAAAAAGGAGGAAATTACCCTTCATTGTTGTCCATAGAGTCCCTAAAAACCCTATTTTTGCCACCACTTTTCCCTTCCCTCCTTACCTTGTTGCCCAAGAATCCTTGTGTAGCTAATTTTCTTGCTACAAGTTTACCCTAATTTTGTAACACCCCAAACATGGCCTAGAAGTTAGGCCCGAATCTGGCGTGTCACATTGAAGTGTTTTTGCGAAAAACCTTGTTTTTCATTGAAAACCCTTCTTAAAGAAATTTGAGTAAAATTCCAATTTAAAGTTGTTTTTCAAATGGCTTGTATTTAAAAATCAATCAGTCTTTCTATAAGTTAAAATTTATTTTTTTAACTTTTTAGGAAAAATATTTTTAAGTGCGAAAGTTTAATTTTGAATAAATCCATTGTTTCAAAATAAGACATGAGATAACTTAGAGGAAATAAAGTAAAGTGTTCAATGTAACAAATAGCAGAGGTAAAGCCTTATCACAATCCGAAATCAAAATACTTAGGAACTATAAAAAAAAATAAAATAAAGTGTCTCGCTAGCTAGCCACCTCCGAGTCCCTTCGTTCATCGAACCGCCTACTAAGGGTTTCCTGAGAAAATAAAAGAGGGAGTGAGTTTCGAAAGTCAGTGTGTGCAACCCTCAGCAATCATTAACATGCAAGCAATCAATTGGGCCTAAGCCCTAATCACAGTATCATCGTAATATATCACATATGCAATGCAGTAAAAACCCTCCCCAATAATCCATCCACTACACAACATTTCCCAACCAACCTTATACACCTGTGGGGATTTCTAAATCGACCCACCCATCTGCTACACAGCAAAGGTAGCCCAGTTGTGGTAGTACCTAACGTTGCAACAAAGCTGCTAATCACATATTGGGCTTTAAAAGCCAACGGTGGATCCACGGTCGCCAAGCAAACATGGGATCCTCAAATTCTTCCTCCGTACCATAATTCCCACCTATATGCAACCTAAACAGAATATCATATGAATGCTGCAATCATACATGTAACATAAATCCTATATTTAACACATAGGGGTATTTTAGTCATTTTTGCTCTTAGGGTATTTTGATCATTTTTAAGTTTTATGGATTTAGTACCTATCTAGCCCGTTAACAAGTCCTCGTTGGCCAAAGTGAACAAGCACTATGTACCAGGTAGGATTCCAAAGAAGAGGAGGTGGGTCATTGAGACCGCTTAAGTACTAAGCTCTTCCTAGATCCAATCCTAGACATGCATATACCCATTACCACACTTCAACCTTATGACTTGTCCACGGTTGCATTTGTGTTTTTAAGTTTTATAAATGTTTGGCAGTTAACAGATACTAAGCCCAAACCCATATACAAAGCCCATTCTCAACCATATTGCCCATTAGGCCCGAATCACAATCGTATGGCCCATTAGGCCCAAATCCAATTCAAATCATGTAATATGCATGACTAACTCAATTCATATTACCAAATCAATAAATTTCACAAAACTTAGCCTCAGGGCCCACCGGGCCCATTTAGCCACTTTCGGCATTTCGACTTTTTTGCATTGCCGATATCGTGTGTGTAGTGTTTGTACACACCTGATTGACGACCCGCACTACACTATCGTTAGCCTTGACCTACAATCAAAACCACTTTCGAATCAATTCCAAACCCTACTATAACTTTATCAAATCCCGAGGCCTTACCATAGCCTTACCGTGTACCTTCGGCTTTTCTAGCTTTTCCCTTAGCAATTATCTCGAATATTCTTAGATCTGCATCAACACACGTATTCTATCAACATCAGATGACTCGTCTTCCACACGAGTCACCCTTATAGGCTACACATATATTCAGCCACCCCTTTAAGTAACCGAAATTGAGAATGAGACACTTACCGAAACTCACCTTGAATCTTGCGGCCTAAATATCCACTGAATATGCAATCGACTCCTAACCCCCTTGATTGAGGGTAGCAAAATAGATTGTAATGGAGAATAAGAGAAATCAATAAAGGGTATGGTTCTTCGGCTTTTAAGAGAGAAAAGAATAATGTGACCACTAGGGGTTTCGGCAAAACAATGGATGGCTTAATTGGTAATGGAAAGATTCGGCTATGGATGAAACAAAAGGAAGAGGAAGAATTCGGCAAGAAAAAGAAGAAAGAAGAGAAGAAGAAAGAAAAAAAAATACAAATTGGCACTTGAGGAAAATATGAGAAATTTGGCATTAGCCTAGGATCCCAAATTCGGCACATATTTATAGCCCATAGCCTTAATTCCCAATTTAGTTCCATCACTTCCCCCTTCTCATCTTCTCATTTTTCTCCCTGATAACTCCCTAATCTTTTTCCTAAAATTTCTCTTCTGATTACCTCTCTGAAAGTCCAGCTTCACGCCACTACCAATATTCTAGAAGCCTAAAATTAAACTCCAAAATAAATTTAATATTTTCCCTTTTAAACTTGGACCCAAACTCTACTATGGGCCTTCTAACACCCAAATAATATTTGCTTAAGACTACTAAGCACATATTCACATAAAAAACCACATAAAAAGAAGTTTGGGATTTTTGGGGCGTTACAACTCTACCCCTCTTAAAGAAATTTCGTCCTTGAAATTTCCAACTAACAATTAATCGCACTACCTAAGTCACACCACTATGCTGTCACTGTGCACTCTAATCCTAATAATTTTAATACACACCCAAGACATCCATCTAACACTTCCACAGTCTCTGCCGCGGCCTTTTGCACCTTTTCTAGTGCTCATCGCTGCGTACGCATTTCTGGTTTAAAAATTTTATGATATTAGTTCAGAGTCCCACTGTTTAAGGCTTATGTCTTATGCAAGTAATAATTTAGAGATTATTCCATTGTCGCAAATCCTCTACAAGCTTAAGTTTCGCACGGGCTTTAGTCTCTAAGAGCCTATTGTTTAAAGTAGCCCACTATACAGTTCAGCATTTTAATCAAGTTCAATAACAGAAAAGAAAAGGAAGAAAACTTACTTGGTTCGACGTTAGAAACTCGGTGTGCCACCAGCAAGAATTCCTAGAGTTTACTATAAAAATGTTTAAAATTAATAATAGGGCCCATTTTTACAGCCCAAACTTTGCAACCAGAGCTCTGATACCACTAAATGTAACACCCCAAACCTGGCCTAGAAGTTAGGCCCGAATCTGGCGTGTCACATTGAAGTGTTTTTGCAAAAAACCTTATTTTTCATTGAAAACCCTTCTTAAAGGAATTTGAGTAAAATTCCAATTTAAAGTTGTTTTTCAAACGATTTGTATTTAAAAATCAATCAGTCTTTCTATAAGTTAAAATTTATTATTTTAACTTTTTAGGAAAAATATTTTTAAGTGTGGAAGCTTAATTTTGAATAAATCCATTGTTTCAAAATAAGACGTGAGATAACTTAGACGAAATAAAGTAAAGCGTTCAATGTAACAAATAGTAGAGATAAAGCCTTATCACAATCCGAAATCAAAATACTTAGGAACTATAAAGAAAACAAATAAAATAAAGTGTCTCGCTAGCTGGCCACCTCCGAGTCCCTCCGTTCATCGAACCGCCTACTAAGGGTTTCCTGAGAAAATAAAAGAGGGAGTGATTTTCGAAACTCAGTGTGTACAACCCTCAGCAATCATTAACATGCAAGCAATCAATTGGGCCTAAGCCCTAATCACAGTATCATCGTAATATATCACATATGCAATGCAGTAAAAACCCTCCCTAATAATCCATCCGCTACACAATATTTTTCGACCAACCTTATACACCTGTGGGGATTTCTAAATCGACCCACCCATTCACTACACAGCAATGGTAGCCCGATTGCGGTACTACCTAACGTTGCAGCAAAGCTGCTAATCACATATTGGGCTTTAAAAGCCAACGGTGGATCCACAGTCGTCAAGCAACCATGCGATCCTCAAATTCTTCCTCCGTACCATAATTCCCACCCATATGCAACCTAAACAGAATATCATATGAATGCTGCAATCATACATGTAACATAAATCCTATATTTAACACATAGAGGTATTTTAGTCATTTTTACTCTTAGGGCATTTCGATCATTTTTAAGTTTTATGGATTCAGTACCTACCTGGCACGTTAACAAGTCCTCGTTGGCCAAAGTAAACAAGCACTATGCACCAGGTAGGATTCCAAAGAAGAGGATGTGGGTCATTGAGACCGCTTAAGTACCAAGCTCTTCCTAGATCCAATCCTAGACATGCTTATACCCATTACCACACTTTAACCTTATGACTTGTCCATAGTTGCATTTATGTTTTTAAGTTTTATGAATGTTTGGCAGTTAACAGATACTAAGCCTAAACCCATATACAAAGCCCATTCTCAACCATATGGCCCATTTGGCCCGAATCACAATTATATGGCCCATTAGGCCCAAATCTAATTCAAATCATGTAATATGCATGACTAACTCAATTCATATAACCAAATCAATAAATTTCACAAAACTTAGCCTCAGGGCTCACTGGGCCCATTTAGCCATTTTCGGCATTTTGACTTTTCGGCGTTGCCGATATTGTGTGTGTAGTGTTTGTACACACCTAATTGACGACCCATACTACACTATCCTCAACCTTGACCTACAATCAAAACCACTTTCGAATCAATTCCAAACCCTACTATAACTTTATCAAATCCCGAGGCCTTACCGTAGCCTTACCGTGTACCTTCAGCTTTTCTAGCTTTTCCCTTAGCAATTAATCCCGAATATTCTTAGATCTGCATCAACACACATATTCTATCAATATCATATGACTCATCTTCCACACGAGTCACCTTTATAAGCTACACATATATTCGGCCACCCCTTTAAGAAATCGAAATTGAGAATGAGACACTTACCGAAACTCACCTTGAATCTGGCGGCCTAAATACCCACTGAATATGCAATTGACTCCTAACCCCCTTGATTGAGGGTAGCAAAATAGATTGTAATGGAGAACAAGAGAAATTGGTAAAGGGTATGGCTCTTCGACTTTTAAGAGAGAAAATAATAATGGGACCACTAGGGGTTTCGGTAAAACAATGGATGGCTGAATTGGCAAGGGAAAGATTTAGCTATGGATGAAACAAAAGGGAGAGGAAGGTTTCAGCAAGAAAAAGAAGAAAGAAGAGAAGAAGAAAGAAAAAAAAAAAAACAAATTGGCACTTTGGCATTAGCCTGGGATCCCCAATTTGGCACATAGTTATAGCCCATAGCCTCAATTCCCAATTCAGTTCCATCAGTTCCCCCTTCTCATCTCCTCATTTTTCTCCCTGATAACTCCCTAATATTTTTCCTAAATTTTCTCTTATGATTACCTCTCTGAGAGTCTAGCTTCATGCCACTACCAATCTTCTAGAAGCCTAAAATTAAACTCCAAAATAAATTTAATATTTTCCCTTTTAAACTTGGACCCAAACTCTACTATGGGCCTTCTAACACCCAAATAATATTTGCTTAAGACTACTAAGCACATATTCACATAAAAAACCACACAAAAAGAACTTTGGGATTTTCGGGGCATTACAAATCTACTACTATATAAACCCCTTTATACCATCATATTCCTTGCACCATTCAAAGTAGTTAGCTTCAAACCCTAGCCATCTATTTCTTTCTTCTTACCGTTAGCCTTAAATCTCGAAGAATCTCCCCAAAATTTCCCTTATTGTCACAAAACCTTCCTATCATCACCGCAATCTTCTTTTTTAAGCAATGCCTTCCCTGTCGCAATCCCGACATTGCCATATTTTTGTCGTTACTATATGTCCATCATTGCCGCAACCTTCAGCCACTACACATAGCCAATTTCTTTTCCTTTTTTCGAAACTTTACCTGTCTTTCGGGAAAAATACCATGTCTCACAAAAGAACTAGATCTTTCAAGACTTCTACTGAGAATCCAATTGTGATTCAAGATGAGGAAGCAAGGGAAAGATTTGATTCTATCTTTAAGAATCAACCCATGATGCCAGAAAAAGTTTCAATTTGGAAAGCAATGACAAGATGATCATGCCATTGTCATTTCGAAATATGATTAATGCTTTAAATTGAAAGTAATTCTGTTATGCAAGATCAATGCCAGATGAAGATTTAGCACGAGAGTTCTATGCCAACTTGACCACAGCAAATGCTAATGAAGTTATTATTCGTAAGAAGAAGGTACCCCTTACTTCTAAATCCATTAATGATTTGTTTAACTTACCTGATGTTGAAGAAGATGAGTACTCTGCCATGATGACAAATATCAATTGGGATTTTATTTAACAAGTTCTTAATGTGGTTATAAATCTGAGATCCTAATGGATTATAAGAAAGTATAATACTTATTCTTGCCAAAGGGAATATTTAAATTCAGTGGCTAAGGTATGGTTCTACTTTATTCAGTAAAGCTTTGTGCCTATATCACATAGTTCCACCATCTCGATGGAACGAATGCTTTTATTGTATGTGATTATGACAAAAAGGTCTATCAATGTTGGGAGAATTATTCTGAAGGAGATTCAAGATTGTACAAGGAAGTAGGGTTCATGTTTAAAAATTTATCCATGTATGACATGCTTGTAATTTGATGATTAATGGTAGAAAATGAAAGATTGATGTGTGATAAACAACTTTTACTAGGTGGTTTTTGATGAAAATGCATAAAAAGGGCTTATTTGTAAAAGTTGTAAAACATGCGTAGAAAAGGTTATTTAGTGTAAAATATGGGCTGTTATGAGTATGTATATGTGTCAGATAGGCTTAGGTAACAAAGAAAATGAGTATATTTCGTTATACGAGCTTAGGGACTAAAGTGAAAATATGTCAAACTTAGGTGCAAAATGTAATTTTTCCATAGTGTGATTTTTGGACTGAAATTAGTAATGTGATAATTAAATGAGTTAAATTTGGTATTATAGATAAGAAAGACGAGGAATCGACCTTGATCGGGGAAAAGAAAAGATTTTGGACTAAATCGAATAACTTGTCATTTTGGACCGAGGTAAGTTTGTATGTAAATAATGCATTGCTATATTATGTTTTTGAATACTTTTAACATTATATGCTTTGTGAATAACTATTTGAATGTGTATACCTACCAAGCTTTGACATGTGTGAAAGATCCCGATTCAACCTTAGGAATCGAATATGATACAAGTGACATGTCACTAGGAAACCAAGTGTTTAAGTGATAAGTGATAAGTGGTAGCTTCGGCTACAAATGATAAGTAGTAGCTTTAGCTACAAATGATAAGTGGTAGCTACGGCTACAAATGATAAGTGGTAGCTTTGGCTACGAATAAGTGTGGCACTTATGCGTAAGACTTCTGAGTATCCTTTAGAATTCCAAGTGGTTGAATAGGTGATTCAGCGAAATAACAAAGTGTGAGTGCAAGTGATTATGTAAAGGTTGGCACAGGTACATATGTGAAACTCCTAAAAGATGAGTTTGTTATGTGATGACTATTGGTAAGGTTGTGAATGAGTAAGTTGTGATCGTAAGATTTTGATAGTATCTATGAAATTGTTATAGTTTCAATTGTATGTTAAATGTGTGTTCATAATGCTCATTATTTTCATATAAACTTATTATGCTATTTAGCTTACTCCTCTCTTTTTCCCTTGTCTTATAGTGTCACCAAGCTAACTCGAATTGGGAGAACATCGGAGGATTGTCTCACACTATCAAATTATCTTTTGGTATATGTAGTTATTGGCATTTTGAGTTATGGCATGTATGGGGGACTTGATCATTTTGTTATATGTGTCATATTTGAGTGGGCCAAGAATGTTGGCTTATTTTGATGAATGATCATTTTGTATAAGGCCATTAAAAGCTGGCCAGTACTGATAATTGATATATGCATATGATGATGTTAGTCATGATTGAGGTAGTTTGCATGTTTAAGTTGCTAAGTGTACAAGATATATGCATGATGGATGTGGTACGCAAATGATGTGTAGAATACTTGATTTTGAGATGTTTGATAGCTTACTTATGTTATGTTATGTGCCTTTGAAGTGGTGTAAGTGTGCTTGTGTTTCAGGGTGGAAAATGGCTTGGTAAATAGCCTTATATTTGTCCACACGGGTAGACATGTGTGTGTGTCTAGGCCGTGTGTGACACACAGTCTGTACAATGGGCATGTAGTCCAGCTGTGTGTCCCCTGCACCTTAGTTTTACAAAACAGAATGTCTAGTAGTAAATACACAGGTAGAGACACGACCATGTGTCTCAGCCGTGTGAAGGATACGACCCCGGGACATGGGCGTGTGTCCCAGGCATGTGAAGTCTGCACCTTTTTTTTTGAAAGTTAAATTCGCCACACGGGCATGTGACTTGGCCGTGTGACTCCTTTGGGTGCATGACATCATAAACAGAGAGTTACATGGGTTGAGGACACGAGCGTGTGTTATCACACGGCCTACCTACACGAGCATGTCGTAAACCACACAAGCGTGTTACTCTCTAAAACATGAAATTTTTCTAAGTGTTCCAAAGATCTCGATTTAGTCACGAACCTCTCTCAATGTATATTTTGAGTCTCGTAGGCCTACAATAGGGACAATATGGTTATGTATGAAAAGTTTTAAATTTGAATGGAAATTTATGACTCGGGTTGGTATGATTATTTGTGTCCAAGTGAGGTAATGCCTCGTACCCTGTTCCAGCGATAGATGAGGGTAAGGGGTGTTGCACAAAGTTTGCAATACAATTCTCAAGTATTCAGCATGCTCAGACTCGTTTTAGGAATATATTAGAATATCATCAATGAAATTAACAATAAATTTGTCTAAATATGGTCTGAAAATTCTATTCATCAAGTCCATAAATACTGTAGGAGCATTAGTTTACCAAATTGGCATAAGGAGAAATTCATAATGTCTGTACCTTGTTCTAAATGCAGTTTTCGGCAAATCAGAATCTTTAACTCACAACTGTCAATATCCAAATCTTAGATTAATCTTCGAAAACACTATTGCTCCTTTTAGCTGATCAAATAAATCATCAATTCTTGGCAGAGGATACTTATTCTTGATTGTTACTTTATTGAGATGTCTGTAACCGATACACATTCTCATCGTTCCATCTTTCTTCTTTACAAACAGAACTGGTGCACCCTAGGGTGAGAAACTAGGTCGTAAAAGCCTCTATCTGTTAATTCTTGTAACTGAGCTTTCAACTATTTCAAATCTATAGGAGCCATTCTATACGGAGGTATCGATATTGGTGATGTCCCTGGTACTAATTCAATAGCAAATTCAACCTCTCTAAACAGTGACAACCTAGGTATCTCTTTTGGAAACACATCCAGATATTCATAAACCACTGGCACTGGTTCAATCTTTGATTCAGATACTTTTATATCCAATGCATACGCAAGGTAAGCATCACAACCTTTCCTCACATATTTTTGAGCTAACATCGTTGATATGACTACAGGCAACCCACTAGAATCATTAGATGCAATACGAATAATTTCACTATTCTGACAATTCAACTCAATAGTCTTTCATTTAAAATTGACAATGCATCGTGCAGAGTCAAATAATCCATACCCAGAATCACATCAAACTCATCAAATGGTAAAATCATCAAATCAACTGGAAAACAGTAACCCCGGGTCATTAGAGGACAATTCTTGCAAATTTTATCAACTAGGACATACTAACCTAAGGGGTTCGATACTTTAATCATAAATTCGGTAGACTCAATAGGTAAATTCTTACTATACACTAAATTCATACAAACATATGAATGAGTTGATCCAAGATCAATCAATGCAACTACATCAGTGTCATAAAGAGAGAAAGTACCAGTGATAACATCTAGTGACAATGCGTCTTTGCGTGTATGAATGGCATGAGCTTTGGCTAGGCTCGTGCCTCGGATCTCACTGTAGAATCTCTCATAGCTTTATGATTACCACTCGTATTTTTAGTGTTTCGGGATGGTCTCCCTCTAGCAGCTATATTACTTGGTTCACTGTTTGAGCTTTTTCATTCACAGACTTCTCTAGGCAATCTCTGAGATAGTGATCAAGGGATCCACATCTGAAATATGCTCCGCTCTTCACCCTACATTCATCATAGTGTGGTTTATTACAATGTTTGCACTCAGGTCTAACATTTCTAACACTACCCGTACTAGCTACTGATGTAGTCTGAGGTTTAGAAGTAACGTGTCTCACATTTCTATCTCGATTAGAATGCCCTGTAGAAACAAAAGAACGGTAATGGTGTTATTTAAATTTCTTAGATGTTGACTGATGAGACTTTCCCGTAATTCTCTTCTCAAATCTCTAGCTTCAAAATCGGGTTTTCTCTTTTTCGTAACTAAGCTATTTCACTTTCCAAGCTCTGCCAACTAACACAACAAACTCTTTCAGTTCAAGAATCCTAACTAAAAGCTTAATGTCTTCATTCAACCCGCCTTCGAACCGTTTGCACATAATATCTTCAGTGGAGACACATTCTCAGGCGTACTTGTTCAGTCTTGCAAACTCTCTTTCATATTCTGATACGGTCATATGACCATGTTTTAGCTTCAAAAATTCTTACAGTTTTAATCAATAAACCACTAGCTTATATCTTTCTTTCTAAACTAGGTCTGAAAGAATTCCCACGTGACTCTTTCTCTAGGTACCACAGATATCAAAGTATTCCACCATTGGTATGCAGCATCTATCAGAAGAGATACGGCGCATTTAACCCATTCCGCCAGCGTATACGATAGTTCACCAAATACTCGGATAGTATTCTCAAGCCAAAACTCGTCTCTCTCAGGATCATCAGTAACAGTAGCTCTAAACTCTTTAGCTCTATACTTTCAGATTTTATCAAAGACGGCTTATTCACACGTATAGGTTTCAAACCTTGAGAAGCTACAAGGATCAGTTAGGGATTAGGTGGGGTAGAGGTTGTTGAGTAGCCAGATTTGTTCAGACATACTGAGAAAACCATTTGTTCATCATTTAAAAGAAGGCTTCTTTGGCCTCACCTAAATGACCCTCAGATATGGGTCTCAATTCAGATGCGCGGCTCTATGTACGGAGGCTGGCACATTACTTTCAATATCATCAGAGTTAGCTTGATTGGAATCCATTACTATATAAAAACACAATTCAGAAACTGTCAAATGATATCACACTATCTCACAGGTTAAATATGGCATGTATATTTAGACTCACATCTGCTACATTAGTCCTAGAATTGACTAAATAGTAGCTTTGATACCAACAAATGTAACACCCCTAAGCTGTATCTGTCGCGAAATAGGGTTATGAAGCATAATAGACTCATTGCATAAATAATCATGCTTTTCACATACATTTTTCCATTTACAAAAATCATTAATCAAACACATTCACATTGTCCCTAATATGAGCCTACAAGGCCAAAATCTTGCAATGGGACTGGTTCGGGACTAAACCGATATCTTAGGAAACTTTTTGGAAAACATAGAAAATTTTTAAAATACAGGGGACACATGCCCGTATGGCCAGGCCGTGTGGACATTCGAAATGAGATCACATGGTCGTGTCTCAGCATGTGTCTGACCCCGTGCAACTCTCTAACTTATGTCACATGGCCAACCACATGCCTGTGTGACTAGCTCGTGCAACACCCTAACTTGTTTTCATTAAATTCTACAGGGGACACATGACTGTGTCACCTGGCTGTGTGTTACACATGGCTGAGACACACACCCGTGTCTCTGCCCATGTGGATGAAAATAGACTAGTTCAAAGCCAAATTTCTCACCACAAACTTTCATTCACCTACACAAACCAAATAGCACTTGACCATGTCTTTAAATGACGTTTAAACTCATCTATCAAACTTAATCTATGCTATATCAATACCATCAATCACAAGACACTCAAGTGTCACAATAAGCTATTCAAACCATACCAGATTCACAATCACAAATCACTTAACCAATTAACTTCATATATACACTTTCTTACTTAGCATCACATAACCAATATCAACCACATGACACAAAGTCATTTGCACCTATATATACACAACCAAACATACCAAAAATTAGCCAAGTTACATGGCTATACACATAACCAAGCATTCATCATTTACAAGCCAATTCAGATGGCTAAATCCATTACCAAACCATAAACCAAAATGACCATTACTGTAATAGCCCACTTTATACCCTAGCCGGAATGAGTGGTTTCGGGACCACTTAACCGAGTCAAAATATTATTTTAAATGCTTTAATATGTTTTACGGCATGATAGGTATATGGTGTGAAAGTTTCGTATTGAAATTTTACTATCTGGTCGGTTAATTTGATAAAAAGGATTAAATCGCATAAAGCGATAAATAGGAGTTTTATTTCATAAATGGCTTATTTGATGACGACTTTTTAAATGGAAGGCCTTAAATGGTTATTTTACCTTTTCTAAAGCTAATGGACACATATGTCCTTATTATTATGGTTTTATAAATGATATTATAAAGGTTAGTTTTGGTTTTTTAATTAATATATGTTATAATAGATTAAATAAAATAAAATAATACTCATTTTCATTTGTTCCTTTACCGATTCTTCATCAAAATATTAAGGGTTTTCAAGCTTTTAACATTCGGTCACTTCGAGCTTCAATTCAAGTTTCGTTTTTCTTCCGTTTTCGATAATTTTTACGTTTTTGTGATCGTTGCTTCGTATACTAGTCGACCCGTACCTCAATTTCTGATTTTGAACATGTCTTTAAAAAATGCCATTGATGAATTCATGTTATTTTGATGGATTTTGATGAATTATAGAATATTATATGGAAATATACAAGAATTTTAAAGTAAGTTTTGATGAAAATGAGTTTTGAGGATTTGAATATAAAAAGGTAGAATTTTTGGTGGTTAAATTGTGATTAATTGAAAGATATATGCTTGTATAAGTCCCTTGAATATTCGGCTATGGTGAATTGGGGGATTGATTGTGTAATTTGTCATTTTTGTGATAGAAGGACTAAATTGCAAAGTGTCAAAAATATAGGGGCTAAATTGAAAATATATCAAAATTTATATTTTTGGGATTGAATTGAATAAGTGAGATAGTAAATAGCTAAATTTTGCATTAAAAGACGATCGAATCCCGGAACTTGATCGGCGAAAACAGAAAATAGACAAGTAGATATCGGGATTACGAGGTAAGTTCGTAGAATTTAAATTTACCTTATAAATGCTTATAAATATCGTTTAATGGTTATGTGGATGTATAAAGTTACTGAATTGGATTGCCCATTGAGTATATATATGTGATTTGGAATGGAAATGTTAAATGTTACAAGTGATACATGGATACCGAGCCCCGTTAGAACCGTAGAAGTCGTAAGGATACAAGTGACATGTCACTAGGGCTACAGGGTGGTTTGAGCTCCTGCATTTGTTGCGGACTCACCACATGCTCATAAGCTACACGTTCATTCTTCGGGATCACATGTTTAGTCTTCGGACTCACCGTTTAGCCTACGGGCTTACCGTTCATCCTCCGGGATTACATGTTCAGCCTTTGAGGCTTACCGTACAGGCTCGTAAGAGCATACATGGCGTATTAACGGATTTTAGGTTATATGTATATACACTGTGTGTGTATCATCCGGGTATCCTCAATATTCTTATAGGTTCAAGGGGCAATACCGATATAAGTTACATGAATTACAAGATGATAAAGATATAAGTATATATGATACCTGTTATATGAACTACATGAAAGGTATGATCCAACTCATATGATTTATATGTTACATGAGATATATGAAAGTGAATGCATTATATGTCATATGAATTATGATGTTTATATGTGCTAATGGATATGAATTATATGGTAAACTCTTGTATAAGATGGTATACGAAGTCTTATAAACTAACTTGTGTGAGCTTGTGAAATAGGCTACAAGAGCATATGAATAGAATTGGCCTTACTTGTATATGTAGGGATTACCTTAATGAAATGGTAAGTTAAATTCTAAGTTTTACGAGCTTACTAAGCTTTAGAAGCTTACTCCGTTTATTTCTTTCACTGTCTTATAAATTCAAAAGCTAGCTCGATAATCAGACGAGTCGGAGATCGTCATCACACTATCTATCAAGCTTTGGTACTTTTGAACCTTTTGTAAATGAAATGGTCGTGGTATGTATAGACTAGTTATTTAGTGAATATGGTAGGTTTGGGTAGATGATCAAGCTATGAGATGTGGCTTGGCTTATACATATGTAATTAAGTATTTTGAGATTGTTTCTTTTTGATTATATGTGCATATGGTAAACTATATGATCAAGATGGATATATGAGCTGATATGGTAAGAAATGAAATGTTGATAAATGAGCTCATTAATGAGGTTGTTAGCCGTTGAATTATAATGCTTAGTTAATGCAAGATATCATGATGATTATAGGTTCATATTATGCTTGAACTTGTATGTTTTGGTTGCCAATATTGGTATGAAATGTGGTGGTTATTGACTTGTAGGGAATGACCCATTTTGGGTGACAAATTGGCTTAAATCAAGCCTATATTTGTGCCACAGGCCAGGGGACACGGGCGTGTATTTTGACCGTGTGTCCCCTGCACCTTAAATGTTTTTGGACAGTCTTGCATACGGCCTAGACACATGGGCGTGTCTGGTAGCCGTGTGGCTAGGACAGTTTCGACCACGGCTTAAACACACGAGCGTGTTTAGTAGCCGTGTGAGGTAAGTCAGATTTGACCATGGGTTATGTGATTTGGGCGTGTTAGATAGCCACGACCGTGTGAGAGAACACGGGCAAAGGGGTATGGCCGTGTGTCCCTAACTTGAAAATTTATGATTATTTTCCTATCTTTTACTATGTTTTCAATTTGATCCTCAATAGTTATATGCATCATTTTACGATCATTTGAAGTATGCTTTGTCGATTGAAAATACATGATGGTTAAAGATTAAAAAGTTCAAAATTTTACTGGTTCAGTATGAGTACATGTTCGGTAACGCTCCTTTCCTGTTCCGGCAACGGTTACGGGAAAGGGGTGTTACATTTGGTTGGTATCAGAGCTACGGTTTAGTCGATTCTAGGACTACCGTAATGATATAAGTCTAGCTATACATGCCATGTACATGAAATGTGATAGTGTGATATCTCCTGACATCCTCTGAAATCTGTTTTATATAGTAATGGATTTGAATCAAGCTTTAGCTGATGATGTTGAAAGTATTGCGCCGGCACCCGCTCAAGCGGTTGTGCCTTCTGAATCGGGCCCTGCTGCGGCCAATCAGGAAGAAATTAAACAAGCTTTCTTCCAAATGATGTCTGGATGGTTTAGTGAGTTTGTGCGAGCAAACCTGGCTGCTCCACAACCTCCACCCCCTCAAGTCCCTCAATCGAACCTTAAAAATGTGCGAGTTATGGATCCTCTGAGATTGACCTCCTGTTGACAAGATACAAAAATATGGTGCAGAAGAGTTCAGAGCTTCAGCAAATGATGATGCTGAGAGGGCCGAATTCTGGCTTGAGAATACGATCAGAGTTTTTAACGAACTGGCTTGTACTCCTGATGAGTGTTTGAGATGTGCTATTTCTTTGCTTCGGGATTCAGCATATCAATGGTGGAATACATTGACCTCGGTTGTACCGCGAGAACGAGTCGATTGGAATTCCTTTCAGACGGAATTTAGGAAGAAATACAGTAGTCAACGATTCATCGATCAGAAAAGAAAAGAGTTTCTAGAGCTAAACCAGGGTCGAATGTCTGTAACTGGATAAGAGAGAGAGTTTGTGCGACTCAGCAAATATGCTCGCGAATGTGTTTCTACCGAAGCAATAATGTGTAAAAGGTTCGAAGATGGGCTAAATGAAGAAATTTGACTATTAGTCAGAATACTTGAGCTGAAAGAGTTTGTAGTTCTCGTTGCCCGGGCCTATAAAGCTGAAAAGCTTGCTAAAGAAAAGAGAAAAGCATATTTCGAATTCAGAGAGGCTAGAAAGAGGTTTGCGGGTAAACCGTATCAATCTGGATCCAAGAGATCAAAGGATTTTCATCCTCGTTCTGCTGCTTCTACAGGCATATATATCTGAGAGAAAAGTGTTAAGTCTTCTCATTCGAAACCTCAGACGACTTCTGTAGCTAGTGCGGGTAGTGTGAGGACCCCCAGACCAGAGTACAAGCATTGTATCAGAAGGCATTTTGGAGAGTGTCGACTGATAAACGGGGCCTGTTTTCGATGTGGATTGTTAGATCACTACTTGCGTGATTGCCCTGAAAGATCTGTAGCTGATAAAGAACAATCGGCTAAGAAAAATAATGATGCATCGAGAGGTAGACCATCTCGAAATGTTGGGAATCAAAGTGGAAATCGCAATGTGGCGAGAGATGCTAATGTGAAATCTGAGATGCGTACTCCTGCGAGAGCTTATGCAATACGTGCACGCGATGAAGCCTCGTCACCTGATGTTATTACCGGTACTTTTTCTCTCTATAACACTGATATTGTTGCGTTGATAGATCCTGGATCAACTCATTCATATATCTGTATGAAATTAGTGTTTGAAATTTACATGTTGAGTCTACTGAATATGTAGTTAAAGTATCAAATCTATTAGGAAAGTCTGTGTTAGTTGATAAAATATGTAAGAAATGTCCGTTGATGACTCGGGGATATTATCTTCCGGCTGATATGATGCTCCTCCCTTTTTACGAGTTCGATGTAATACTGGGTATGGATTGGCTAAATACGCATGAGGCTATTGTGAATTGTCGAAGTAAGATCATAGAATTGAAATGTCAGAATGGTGAGATTATTGGGATTGAATCAAATGATTCGAATGAATTACCGATAGTGATTTCTGCTATGAGAGCTCAGAAGTATGTTAGAAAAGGCTATGATGCATATCTAGCGTATGTAATGAATTCTAGCATGTCAGAATCGAAAATTGAGTCTGTACCAATTGTTTGTGAGTTTTTAGATGTTTTTCCAGAAGAATTACCGGGTTTACCGCCGATTAGAGAAGTTAAATTCGGTATTAAATTGTTACCGGGCACTACACCGATATTGATAGCTCCGTACAGAATGGCACCGGCTGAATTACAAGAGCTGAAAGCACAGTTACAAGAATTGATGGATAGAGGTTTCGCGAGACCGAGCTTTTCACCTTGGGGTGCTCCTGTATTATTTGTGAAAAAGAAAGACGGATCAATGAGAATGTGTATTGATTACCGACAGTTGAATAAAGTAACCGTGAAGAATAAATATCCTCTTCCACGAATTGATGATTTGGTTGATCAGTTAAAAGGAGCTACTGTATTTTCAAAGATTGATTTGAGATCGGGTTATTACCAGTTACGAGTGAAAGATTCAGATATACTGAAAACTACTTTCAGAACACGATACAGACATTATGAGTTTCTGGTCATGCCTTTCGGTTTAACAAATGCACCTGCAGTGTTCACGAACTTGATGAACCGTGTATTCAGACCGTATTTAGACAGATTCGTTGTTGTATTCATTGATGACATTCTGATCTATTCACGTGATGAAGTAGAGCATACTGAACATCTGAGAATTGTGTTATAGATTCTGAGAGATAAACAGTTGTTTGCCAAATTCAGCAAATGTGAATTCTAGCTTCGAGAAGTCAGATTTTTGGGTCACATTGTTTCTGCGGAAGGCATCAGAGTAGATCCGAGTAAAATATCTGCTATTATAGACTGGAAACCCCCGAGAAATGTATCTGAGATTAGAAGTTTTCTAGGATTAGTGGGATATTACTAAAGATTTGTTAAAGGATTCTTGATGATTGCAGTACCGTTGACTTGAATGCTACAAAAAGATGTGAAGTTCGAGTGGACTGATAAATGTCGGCAGAGTTTCGAACAGTTGAATGCCCTGTTAACAGAAGCTCTGGTTTTAGTTCAACCTGAACCTGGTAAAGAATTTGTTATATACAGTGATGCATCTATTATCGGACTGGGTTGTGTATTGATGCAAGATGGGAAAGTCATAGCTTATGCCTTCTGACAGTTAAAACTGCAGGAGAAGAATTACCCGACACATGATCTTGAGTTAACTGCTATAGTCTTTGCATTAAAGATTTGGCGGCATTACTTATACGGAGAAAAATGTAGAATTTTTACCGATCATAAAAGTCTGAAGTATCTGATGCCACAGAAAGAATTGAATATGCGACAAATGAGATGGCTTGAATTACTAAAAGACTACGATTTTGTAATTAATTATCATCCAGGAAAAGCAAATGTTGTAGCTGATGCGTTAAGTCGAAAATCTCTGTTTGCTTTACGGGTTTTGGGTACTCAAATGACGTCATGTGATGATGGATCTATATTAGCTGAGCTAAAGGCTAAACCGTTGATTCTGCAGCAAATCTGTGAAGCTCAAAGGACTAATTTCGAACTACAAGCTAAACGACTTCACTGTGAGTCTAATTCTGATTCTGACTTTTTTATAAGGAATGATGATTGTTTAATGTTCCGACATAGAATCTGTATACCGAAAGATAGTGAACTCATTCAGAAAGTTTTGCATGAAGCTTATGACAATCGATTTTCAGTTCATCCAGGTAGCACTAAGATGTATAACGATTTGAAACAGCAATACTGGTGGTCAGGAATGAAACATGACATATTAGAATTCGTATCGAAATGTTTGATCTGTCAGCAAGTTAAAGCTAAACATCAGGTACCGTCAGGTTTATTACAGCCTATTATGATTCCGGAGTGGAAATGGGACAGAGTCACTATGGATTTTGTATCTGGACTACCTCTGTCTCCGAAGAAGAAAAATGCAATCTGGGTTATCATTGACAGATTGATGAAGTCTGCACATTTTATACTGGTACGTACCGACTATTCTCTGGATAGATTAGCGGAATTATATTTATCTGAGATTATGCGATTGCATGGTATACCATTATCCATTGTGCCTGATAGAGATCCGAGGTTTACCTCGAGATTCTGGAAGAAGTTTCAAGAGGCTTTGGGAATGAAATTGAGTTTCAGTACAACATTCCATCCCCAGACCGACAGTCAGTCTGAAAGAGTTATTCAGATTCTGGAAGACATGTTACGGTGTTGTATTCTTGAATTTGAAAGTAATTGGGAGAAATACTTACCTCTGATAGAGTTTGCATACAATAACAGTTTTCAGACGAGTTTAAAAATGGCTCCATATGAAGCATTATACGGTCGTAAATGTCGAACATCGATGTATTGGACAGAATTGAGTGAGAGAAAGTTACACGGGGTTGATTTAATCTAAGATAGAGAAGAAAAAGTGAAAGTGCTACGCGACAGTTTGAAAGCAGCTTTAGATAGACAAAAATCATATGCTGATTTGAAACGAAAAGAAATAGAGTTTCAGGTCAGAGATAGAGTATTTCTAAAAGTATCACCGTGGAAGAGAATTATTCGTTTCGGCGGAAAAGGAAAGCTAAGTCCCCGTTTTATTGGGCCATATGAAATTGTGGAACAAATTGGACCTGCAGCTTATCGACTATCGTTACAGTCTGAACTTGAAAAGATTCATAATATATTTCACATTTCAATGCTTGGTCGATACTGATTTGATCCATCTCATATCATTTCTCCCACTAATGCAGAGATACAGTCCGATTTATCGTACAGTGAAGAACCGATTAGAATTCTGGCTCGAGAAATCAAAGAGTTGAGAAATAAGCGTATAGCACTTGTAAAAGTTCTCTAGTGTAAACACAGAATAGAGGAAGCTACATGGGAACTCGATGAATCTATGTGAAAGCAATATCCTAACCTGTTTATTGGGAAGATTTTTGGGGACGAAAATCTCTAAAGGGGGGAGAGTTGTAACAGCCCATTTTATACCCTAGCCAGAACGAGTGGTTTCGGGACCACTTAACCGAGTCAAAATATTATTTTAAATACTTTAATATGTTTTATGGCATGATAGGTATATGGTGTGAAAGTTTCGTATTGAAATTTTACTGTCTGATCGGTTAATTTGATAAAAAGGATTAAATCGCATAAAGCGATAAATAGGAGTTCTATTTCATAAATGGCTTATTTGATGATGGCTTTTAAATGGAAGGCCTTAAATGGTTATTTTACCTTTTCTAAAGCTAATGGACACATATGTCCTTATTATTATGGTTTTATAAATGATATTATAAAGGTTAGTTTTGGTTTTTTAATTAATATATGTTATAATAGATTAAATAAAATAAAATAATACTCATTTTCATTTGTTCCTTTACCAATTCTTCATCAAAATATTAAGGGTTTTCAAGCTTTTAACATTCGGTCACTTTGAGCTTCAATTCAAGGTTCGTTTTTGTTCTGTTTTCGATAATTTTTACATTTTTATGATCGTTGCTTCGTAAACTAGTCGACCCGTACCTCAATTTCTGATTTTGAACATGTCTTTGAAAAATGCCATTGATGAATTCATGTTATTTTGATGGATTTTGATGAATTATAGAATATTATGTGGAAATATACAAGAATTTTAAAGTAAGTTTTGATGAAAATGAGTTTTGAGGATTTGAATATAAAAAGGTAGAATTTTTGGTGGTTAAATTGTGATTAATTGAAAGATATATGCTTGTATAAGTCCCTTGAATATTCGGCTATGGTGAATTGGGGGATTGATTGTGTAATTTGTCATTTTTGTGATAGAAGGACTAAATTGTAAAGTGTCAAAAATATAGGGGCTAAATATCAAATATATCAAAATATATGTTTTTTGGGATTAAATTGAATAAGTGAGATAGTAAATAGCTGAATTTTGCATTAATTTAGATAAAGACGATCGAATCCTGGAACTTGATCGGGGAAAATGGAAAATAGACGAGTAGATATCGGGATTACGAGGTAAGTTCGTAGAATTTGAATTTACCTTATAAATGCTTATAAATGTTGTTTAATGATTATGTGGATGTATAAAGTTGCTGAATTGGATTGCCTATTGAGTATATATATGTGATTTGGAATGGAAATGTTAAATGTTACAAGTGATACATGGATACCGAGCCCCGTTAGAACCGTAGAAGTCGTAGGGATACAAGTGACATGTCACTAGGGCTACAGGGTGGTTTGAGCTCCTGCATTGGTTGCGGACTCACCACGTGCTCATGAGCTACAACGTTCATTCTTCGAGATCACATGTTTAGTCTTCAAACTCACCGTTCAGCCTACGAGCTTACCGTTCATCCTTCGGGATTACATGTTTAGCCTTTGAGGCTTACCGTACAAGCTCGTAAGAGCATACATGACGTATTGACGGATTTCAGGTTATATGTATATACACTGTGTGTGTATCGCCCGGGTATCCTCGATATTCTTATAAGTTCAACGGGCAATACCGATATAAGTTACATGAATTACAAGATGATAAAGATATAAGTATATATGATACCTGTTATATGAACTACATGAAAGGTATGATCCAACTCATATGATTTATATGTTACATGAGATATATGAAAGTGAATGCATTATATGTCATATGAATTATGATGTTTATATGTGCTAATGGATATGAATTATATGGTAAACTCTTGTATAAGATGGTATACGAAGTCTTATAAACTAACTTGTGTGAGCTTGTGAAATAGGCTACAAGAGCATATGAATAGAATTGGCCTTACTTGTATATGTAGGGATTACCTTAATGAATTGGTAAGTTAAATTCTAAGTTTTACGAGCTTACTAAGCTTTAGAAGCTTACTCCGTTTATTTCTTTTACTGTCTTATAGATTCGGAAGCTAGCTCGATAATCAGACGAGTCGGAGATCGTCATCACACTATCTATCAAGCTTTGGTACTTTTGAACCTTTTGTAAATGAAAAGGTCATGGCATGTATAGACTAGTTATTTAGTGAATATGGTAGGTTTGGGTAGATGATCAAGCTATGAGATGTGGCTTAGCTTATACATATGTAATTAAGTATTTTGAGATTGTTTCTTTTTGATTATATGTGCATATGGTAAACTATATGATCAAGATGGATATATGAGCTGATATGGTAAGAAATGAAATGTTGATAAATGAGCTCATTAATGAGGTTGTTAGCCGTTGAATTATAATGCTTAGTTAATGCAAGATATCATGATGATTATAGGTTCATATTATGCTTGAACTTGTATGTTTTGGTTGCCAATATTGGTATGAAATGTGGTGGTTATTGACTTGTAGGGAATGGCCCATTTTGGGTGACAAATTGGCTTAAATCAAGCCTATATTTGTGCCACAAGGCCAGGGGACACGAGCGTGTATCTCGACCATGTGTCCCCTGCATCTTAAATGCTTTTGGATAGTCTTGCACACGGCCTAGACACACGGGCGTGTCTGGTAGCCGTGTGGCTAGGACAGTTTTGACCACGGCCTAGACACACGGGCGTGTTTAGTAGCCGTGTGAGGTAAGTCAGATTCGACCACAGGTTATATGATTTGGGCGTGTTAGATAGCCACGACCGTGTGAGAGAACACGGGCAAAGGGGCACAGCCGTGTGTCCCTAACTTGAAAATTTATGATTATTTTCCTATCTTTTACTATGTTTTCAATTTGATCCTCAATAGTTATATGCATCATTTTACGATCATTTGAAGTATGCTTTGTCGATTGAAAATACATGATGGTTAAAGATTAAAAAGTTCAAAATTTTACTGGTTCAGTATGAGTACATGTCCGGTAACTCTCCTTTCCTATTCCGGCGACGGTTATGGGAAAGGGGTGTTACAATTACTCCTATACATGCCATATAACCAAATGCACAAGTTTAAAATACCAAAATGATTGCTGGATAGTGTGATCGATCTCCGATAACTTCTAAATCGAGCGAGCTTTCGAAACACTATGAAACAAAGAAAAGAAAGCAGAGTAAGCTAATAAAGCATAGTAAGCTCGTATAATATAGCATTAAACTTACCCTTTATTCATAATTCAGGCAAATAAACATAGTATAACGTAATCATTTCATCAAATGCCTAAATACATATAATCATCAATAGGTTAGTCATGTAAAGTGCACGTGATCATCTAATCATATGGTTGAATACACAATCATTCAAAGTTCATAAATATTTATCATCTATTTCATATCTCAATATGGCATGAAATAACCTTTCCATGTAATTCATTCAAATCATTATGCAAGTTCTCATCAATTTATTTAACCAGTAATAGAACTATGCCCATAAACCTCTTAGAATGTCGATAAATACACAGGTGGTACACATGAAGTGTACAAATAGGTAATCTATCAATTCCTATACATATATGCTCTTTCGAGCTATAAACGGTAAGCTTCTCTTGAGCTATGGTAACAATAAGCTCTAATGAGCTGGGAAACAATAAGCTCTTATGAGCTGAAATATCCGTAAGCTCATACAAGCTGTGGTGAGTCCGCAACACATGTAGGGATCTCAACCAAACGGTAACCCTATTGACATGTCACTCGTATCCTACGAATTCCTAAGGTTCAAATGGGGCTCGGTATTATTTGGACTTCATCATTTAGGCATTCAAGTATTATATGATTTATTTTCTCAATTCGTATAAATACATTTCAAATAAGTACATATTTAAATACTTAGTTCTAACTATACGAACTTACCTCGTATAATACGGATGAAAAATTGAGCTATCAATCCACCACTTTGTCTTTCCCCTGATCTAATTCTAAAATTTGCTTTTCTTGATCATGCAATGGATGTATTGCTAGCAGAATGTTGAAGCTTGATTATGGCTTCCTTAAGCCCTTGTTTCAATTGGTAAAGAAGATGAAGAAAGATGATATCTTTCTTTACTTTAATTTATTATAAATTGTTTTATTAATTTACACTCTTAACCTTTTTAATTAACAGACAAATCATTTGATTTAATGCCCATATTTGTCCATTCAAACAACCAATGGTCTAATTACCATTTAAATCCACTTATATTTAAATTCCATAGCAATTTAACACCTTTTACTAATAATACACATGTTTTGCACTTTATGCGATTTAGTCCTTTTATCAAATTAAGCACTGAAATAGTAAACTTTCTTAACGAAATTTTCACACAACCATACTAGCATGCTGTAGACAGTAAAGTAATAATAAGATAATTATTTCGACCTTAGATTTTTTGTTTTGAAACCACTATTCTAATTTGACTAAAAATGGGCTGTTACAATCAGGGTTTTCGATGAACTATCTTGTTCACCGACTGAATGTGTTAAGTGTGGAGTATCTTTGTTGAAAGATTCAGCTTATCAATGGTGGAACATGTTTATTTTTGTAGTGTTGAGAGGGTGGATCACCTTGGTATTCTTTCAAACTGAATTCCGAAAGAAATACATTAGTCAGAGATTTCTAGATCAAAAATGTAAAGAATTTCTTGAACTCAATCAGGGTCGTATGTCTGTGTTAGAGTATGGACGGGAGTTTGCTAGACTGAGTAAATAGGCTCGAGAATGTATCCCAATCGAGACTGCTATGTGTAAAAGATACTAAGAAGGGTTAAATGAAGACATAAAACTTTTAGTCAAAATTCTTAAGCTGAAATAATTTGTTATCTCAGTAGACCGAGCACATAAAGCCGTAGAATTAACTAAAGAGAAAAGACATGTTGATTTTGAAGCTAGAGACTTGAGAAAAAGATTGACTGGGAAGTCATATCAGTCAGCATCAAAAATATCAAAAGAATATCACAATCGTTTCACAACTTCAGTGGGGATTCCAGTAGAGACAGAGGTAACCGGTGTTTGAGGCCAACACCTCAGGCTACATTTGTAGCGAGTGTGGGTAGTGCAGAGATGTAAGACCTGAGTGCAATCACTGTAAAAGACCAGATCATGGTGAGTGTCGACTAAAGATTGGAGTGTGTTTTAGGTGAGGTCCCTTCGACCACTATCTTAGAGATTGCCCAGAGAAATTTGAAAAAGAAAAAGTTTAGACTATGAGGTCGAGCAATACTACTTCGAGAGGTAGACCACCTCGTAATCCTAAAAATGTGAGTGGTAGTCGTGGTGTAACAAAAAACTCTGCCGTGAGATTTGAGGCACGAGCACCAGCTAGGGCTTATGCAATTTGCACATGAGAGGAAGCTTCTACGACATATGTTATTAGCGATACTTTCTCTGTAACACCCCAAACCTAGCCAGGACATTACAGCCCAATTTGGTGTGTCACATGGGAGCTGCGTTCAAAAACGGGCCATTCATGAAAAGTTTATCCTGTTTTAAAAGCCTCGTTTAGTTTTTAGACGACAAACGAAATCAGATTAAAACTATATTTATAAGTTTGAAAATATGTTTGTAAAAAAAATGGTTATCGAATTTGTCATATTCAGTTACTTGTAACTATGAAAACTCTTGATCTTTTTGAAATCATTATGCGTGGATTTTCTTGAAATTGTTTGTTTTAGTTTTGAAAACTCAATTAACTACTTTATCAGTTTGAAATAATAAAACAACTCAAATATGTAAGTTAAAATAAAATCCCCATGAAAGGCCATATTACATATATGATTACTAGACTAAAATTAAATAAAGCTAAATCCAAAAGTGGAAGACATGTGGTCATCCTGAGTCCCTCGCAGCTCCAAATTATCTAAGGCTGGGGGTTACCTGCACATTTAAAATAAAAGGGTGAGTTTGCAAAAACACAATGTGTAACTTTCCCAACCAAAAACAGATCAGACTGGGCTAAAGCGCTATACAGAAACAGATCAATTTGGGCCTTAACCCTACACAGAAACAGAGTGGGCCTAAGCCCATTATAGAATCAAAACAGTGCATATATGAAAACCCAACCCAGTCCAACCATCACACTACCCGTACCAACCCATCACACCATGTGGGGAATAACTCAACCCACCCAGCTCGCACACCAACACGCATCCATGCTGCTAAAATCAGATATCGTGGCAAAGCCACCAGAAACAGATTATGTGGCAAAGCCACTATTCAGAATTACGTGGTAGAGCCACTATTACAGATCTTCCCCCAATATCAACCCAACCCCACGCAGACTAACATATCATAACTATTTATAGCATGCATACAGGCTAACAGGCACAAGTACGGTCATACATATATCAGACAACCTATCTTTAAGGGTGTAAAAGCCTTTTAGGTAGTCAGGGGTAAAATGGGAATTTTACTCCTTAGGGGTATTTTGGTCATTTTCCTAAGTTTCGGAGTCTTAGAATCTAATACGACCTCCTAACAGGTCTAACATTGCGTTAAGCGACTCAGATAGTCTATATGGTCAAATCAGAGTATATAGGCCCCAAAACCCTATTGGGCCTAGGTGGGCCCACATGCTCGTGTAGCCTATTTAGTCTGGTTTTACGTACGGTATCACAATCCTTATCAACCAACATGCCAACGATCACTTACCGAGTAATTTTCCCATATGTGTCGATAAGCCCATGGCCTATTTCGGCCCATCGAGGCCTATAATGGCCCAAACACACAAAATCACGCACGATGGCCTCTACAGTCAATTGCCCCTGATTCGTGGGCTCAGTTCGGCCTACAAGCATTCGCAAGCTCGTAAGGCCTCGAATGCCGACATTTCAGCATTTCAGCTTTTCAGCTTTTGCCGATCAACGCTATAGAGGGGTGTGGTTACACACTTGTTTCGTGAAATCGAGTGCACCACTACGCCAAACGCCTTCATCCCAAACATTGCTTATTGTTAGCTTTCCATTAATAAACCATTACAAAAATCCCAAAGTATCTATTACTACTTACCTTGGTTAATTCGCAAGTCAATCTAAAAACCCCTTAAGATTTCTGGTTAGGAGATGTTCGTTGCCAAATAGTTGTACCACAATAGACCTTATTAGAAAGGGAAACTAACGATGTGCTTAATAATCACCAACAACATCCTACAAAACACATATGCACATTTAGCCTACACCTTATCTAATGGCGAGAGAGGACTTTGCTTGCTTTTGATTTCCCTGTGCTCTCCCGTTCTATCTAGCACCTTGCAAACATCCCATTGCAAAGATGGAATAAGAAATGGATGCATTTCAAATGAGAGAGTGAAGTTTCGATTTTATCAAGAATACCAAACAGGGAAAAAGTGTACACACTTACCTTAATTCGACCTTTGATGTCACAAAATAAAATGCTTGAAATAAAAAGGATAGAGAGGAAAACCGAACAAATGATGGAGAAAAAAGACAGTATACTCAGAAAAGAGAAGAATAAGAGGAGGAAAGTGATCGACTCAAAGAAGGAAGGGAATTGAAACTATGTTCAGCTAAGAGGATTTGATGAAAGAGGATTAAGAGAGAGTTTTGAAAAGAAGGAGAATGTGGTAATGTTAAAGTGGCAATGAGGGTTCGGCTAGAAGATGATCAAATTCGGCTAAACAAGAAATAGTAGGAGCGTAACTCACCAATGAGTGATGCGGCAATGACCTAGAAAGGGTAGAAAAAAAGAGTATTATGCTTCAGCAAATACTAAATAGAAACAGAAATAGGGTTGAGAATAGAGATTTGACACACTCACACTAGTCAAGTCCGAAAACAAAATATCCACTTGAAACACTAGGAAGATAATAGACTCAAAATGACAAAAAGAAGAATTGAAACCCGAAAACACAAGAGGTGAAACTTAGCACCCAACTTACAAAACCAAAGATGTCAAATGCCCAACCCCAAGCCGATTCCTCCTACTCAACTCCCCCAATTCGGCTAACTCTTCTCTCAATTCGAAATTCCATAATTTCCTCCACTTTTTCCTCCATGATTTTCTCCTCCAAACCCCACCAACTTCTATCCAAATTTTATTTCACCAATTCCACAACAACCTTTAAGAATTTGAAATCCAATCCACCTCTTGCCAACCCCAACTAGCAAAATCATAACCTTTTGCTTGTAAGGGGATTTGAACCCCCTTCCTTCCCTTGCCCATGACACCACAAGCCACTCCACCACAGGCCTTTTTGTGTCATGAAACCACAACAACTCTACTTAAGCCCTACAAGCTAACATCCATACTCCCCTAAGCCTAAAAATCAAAATTTTGCCAAAGGCTTGGCTTTAACCTAGGCCTTCTAAAGGCCCCCCAAACATACCTAAAACATCAATTCAGCACACCGAACCATGCAATTACCAATTCATGCAAAAATTCAACAAACCCTAAAATTGGGGGCATTATAACTCTACCCCTTAAAGAAATTTCGGCCTCAAAATTTACCTGGTCAGAATAAGTGAGGGTATTGTTGTCGCATCACCTCTTCTGGTTCCAATGTGGCTTCCTCTGTACCATGATTACGCCAAAGCACCTTCACCAGTGGAACAAATTTTTTTCTCAGCACTTTAACATCATGATCTAGTATTTGTACTGGTTCTTCCTCAAAAGTCAAATCAGGCTTAACTTCAATCTCTTCAACTGGCACTATATGTGAGGGATCCGAACGGTACCGCCTCGGCATGAAGACATGAAAGACATCGTGAATCTGGTCCAATTTAGGATGTAGTTCCAGCTGATATGCTACCCGACCCACTTGTTTCAGAACTCGATAGGGCCCAATAAACCGGGGGCTCAACTTGTCCTTCTTCCAAAATCTTATAATCTTCTTCCAAGTTGAGACCTTTAGAAATACCAAATCTCTCACAGAGTACTCAATCTCTTTATGCTTCAAATTAGCATATGACTTCTGCCTATTGGATGCCTCCTTAAATCGATCCCTAATCACCTTAACTTTATCCTTAGTATCTACCACTAACTCAGGCCCCAAAACTTGACGCTCCCCTAATTCAGTCCAACATGTAGGCGTACGACACCTACGACCATACAACGCCTCATATGGTGCCATCTGAATACTTGCCCGGTAACTGTTATTGTATGCAAATTCTGCTAATGGCAAGTAATCTTCCCAGCTACCTCGGAAGTCAATAATACAACTTCTTAGCATATCTTCCAGAATCTGAATCACCCTCTCTAACTGTCCATCCGTCTGAGGGTGAAATGCAGTGCTAAAATCCAACTGTGTACCTAACGCCTCATGCAACTTCTTCCAGAATCAAGATGTAAATCTTGGATCCTTATCAGAAATGATTGACACCGGCACCCCATGTAGATGCACCTATGTACAACTTAGCCAACTTTTGTAGGGGATAATAAGTTCAGATCGGTATAAAGTGGGTGGATTTCGTCAGTCTGTCCATAATCACCCAAACCGAGTCCTTCTTAGATGGCGTCAAGGGTAGCCCACTCACAAAATCCATGGTTACCCTTTCCACTTCTGGAGTGGAATCTTGACTTGTTGCAGAAGCCTAGAAAGTAGTTGATGCTCAGATTTCACTTGCTGACATGTCAGACACTTACCCACAAATTCTGTTACCTCGCGCTTAAGGCCAGGCTACCAGTACAACTCTCACAAATCACGAAATAACTTATTTCCCCCAGGATGCATGGCACAAGGGCTGCCATGCACCTCTTGTAATATCGACTACCTTAGATCAGAGTCTTTCGGAACACAAACTCTCCCACGAAAACATAACACTCTTTCACTGTTCAGTCCAAAGTTAGAAATCTCACCATCCTCTACTTGTCGAAACCGAGGAACCAGTGATTCACCCAATAATTATTTCTCCATATTTTGCTCAGTCCAAATTGATCTTACTTGTAGTTCAGCCAATAGACTACCATCGACATAAAGACTGAGACGAGCAAACATCGCTCTCAGATCAGATACAGCCCTATGACTCAGAGCATCTACTACCACATTAGCCTTCCCATGGTGGTATTCTATTGAACACTCACAATCCTTAAGCATCTCTATCCATCTTCATTGCCTAAGGTTCAACTCCTTCTGAGTAAGGAGGTATTTGAGGCTTTTATATTCTGTGTAGATGATACACTTTTCCCCGTATAAGTAGTGCTTCCAGATCTTTAGTGCGAATACCACTACCGCTAACTCCAAATCATGAGTAGGGTAATTTGCCTCGTGAGGCTTAAGTTGACGTGATGCGTAAGCTCTACTTTACCTTCTTGCATTAGCACACAACCCAATTCAATGTGTGACGCATCACTATACACAGTAAAATCATTCCTAGATTCCAGCTGAATTAGAGCAGGGGCTTCCGTCAGAACCTTTTTCAATTTCTCAAAACTCTCTTGCTGTTTATAAGTCTAAATAAATGGTACCCCTTTCCTCAGTAACTTAGTCAACAGTGCTGCAATCACAGAAAACCCTTCCACAAACCTTCTATAATACCCCGCTAGACCTAGAAAACTCTGAATTTCTAACACAATCCTTGGTGGCTCCCACCCTAACATAGTTTCAATTTTTTGAGGATCCACCCTAATCCCCTCGGTAGAAATGACGTGACCCAAGAATGTCATTTTATGCAACCAAAACTCACACTTGCTGAATTTTACATAAAGCTGCTTCACCCTCGGAACTTGCAGAACAATCCGGAGATGCTCATTGTGATCCTCCTCAGTTTTCGAATATACCAAAATATCGTCTATAAAGACAACTACAAACCAATCCAGGTAGGGTTGGAATACCCAGTTCATGAGATCCATAAAGGCCACTGGTGCGTTCGTGAGTTCAAATGGCATTACCAAAAACTCGTAGTGAGTATACCGCATTCTGAACACTGTCTTATAAATGTCTACCTCCTTGACCCTCAATTAGTGGTACCCAGAATGAAGGTTAATCTTAGAAAATACTGAAGCTCCTCTAAGTTTATCAAAAAGGTCGTCGATCCTTGGTAGAAGGTACTTATTCTTAATAGTCAGTTTGTTCAATTGACGATAATCAATATACAAATGCATCGTCCCATCTTTCTTCTTGACGAACAACACCAGTGCTCCCCACGGAGACACACTTGGTCGGATAGACCCTTGATCCAAAAGTACTTGGATTTGAACCTTTAATTCCACCAACTTCTTCGGTGCCATCCTATAAAAGGCGATGGACACCGGAGCCGTTCCTGACAGCAGTTCGATTCTAAATTTGACCTCACGATTTGGAGGTAATCCAGGAAGCTCATTAGGAAAGACATCCAGGAATTCCTTAACAGTTCTAACATCACCCACGGAAAGACTTACATAATCAGAATTCTCACATAAGCCAGAAACGCCTTGTAACCCTTGTAAACTAACTTTTCGGCCCTTAACACTGAGGCAACGTTAGATAAATAATCTCTTCGCTCCCCTATCACAGCTACCTCCTCATCCTCCGAAGTCTTTAAAACCATTCGCTTAGCAGCGTAATCCAAGTTTACTCGAAGCTTAACAAGCCAGTCCATACCCAAAATAAGATCAAATTCTCCGAACGGTAGTTCCATCAGATCTGCAGGAAAGGTTCTACCTTGAATCTCTAAGGGCAGATCTCTAAAAAGTTTGTCTACCCTAACCGAGTGTCCTAGTGGACTAATTATAGATACCTCACTAGTAGTATTCTCAGATTGCATATCGAGCATCCCAGACACAGTATAGGCAACATAAGAGTGTATAGACCCAATATCTATTAAAGCAAGGTAAGGCATGCTATGAATAAAAAATGTACCGGTTATGACGTCAAGGGCCTCACCATCCTCTCAGCGACGAGTAGCATAGACTAAAGCTGGCTGTTGCACCTCAGTGTTACTAGTACCTCTGACCGGTGCTCTACGACCGCGTCCATTACCATTTCCACAACTAGCCTAGCCACGGCCTCTCGGTGTCTGCTGACCACCTTTAACTGGCTAAGTAACCCTCTGCTCTACTGGTTGCATCTGTGCCAGTTCCTGAGGGGAATCTCTGACCCGATGATCCCTAGACCCACATTTAAAGCATGCCCTACTATGCCTCCAACACTTACCCTGATGATTTTTTCCATAATTAGCACAGACCTGGGGTCTAACTGTAGTAACCGAAACTGATCGAACTGGCTCATCAACTCTAGCCCTCTTAATAGGCCTCCTTGAAGAACCCGAAGGCCCTGAATCCCTCCTAGACCTTATCTTTCTCATGATTCTGGAGCTCTGAACGCTTCATATCTTCTGCTATCTTTGCTTTTTCAACTAGAGTGGCAAACTCTCGTTCCCTCTTTAGAGCAATCAGCACCCGTAGCTCGTCTCTGAGGCCATCCTCGAATCACACACTATGCTCATATTCTGTGGCGATAATCCCATGGGCATATCGGCTTAACCTTAAGAACTCTACCTCATACTCCACTACAGACTTATTCCCTTGAGTTAGACTCAAGAATTCCTTTCTTCGGGCGTCCATATAACTCGCCCCAACGTACTTTCCTTTGAAGGCCATCTTGAAAAGGTCTTATGTCAACTGATCAACCGATGTGCCATCTCTCACAGTGAGCCACCATTGGTAGGCCTCATCAAGCAGTAAGGATACTACTCCCTTCAGCTTCTACATTCACTCTGTGGCCTCTAACCAGTACTCGACCACATTCAGGGCTACGCCAGATACACCCCAAAGATCTCTGCTTCATTAGCCCGGAGCTACTCAGAAATCGATCCACGGCCCACGGACCCAATACTCGCTCCAACTACTCTTTCTAATACTCGGAGCATCGCCTGAGATAAGGCATCATCTCCTATAGCTCAATTGTGAGATTTTGTCTCAGTCGTTGGTGATACCGGTGCTTCCCTAGCAGGCATATGACCCGATGCTGAAGATCTAGCCCGTCCACTTCCTCGGCCTTTACCACAGCCCCTTCCGCGTGTAGCTCTTGTGCTCATATCAATATTGCGTAATATCTAATTTACGAATTTTATGAATTAGTTCATAATTTCAATAATTATTATCGATGTTTTATGCAAAAAGCAGTTTTTTAGAGCTTTGTTTTCACTGATCAAAATCTAGCTACCATTTTTAGTCTTCTACAGTTTTCAGTTCTTCCTATAGTCTCAGTTTATCCTAACTACAGGTTTTCAATACTATCTACAGTAATTTCTCAGTATCACAGTAAAGCATATAGTAGTTAAGCATTTCAGAAAACTTACAGATTTGGTGCTGGAGACTCAATGTGCTACACTTCCAATAAACACTTTTCAGAAAATTCCAAAATCTTTATTAGAAATTTATTTCACCCAAACTTTTAAACAAACCTTGTTAAAAAACCCATATTCTGAAAAAAAATAAATTCAAAGATACCCTTATTACATATATGATTACCAGACTGAAATTAAATAAAGCTAAATCCAAAAGTAGAAGATATGTGGCCACCCCGAGTCCCTTGCAGCTCTAAATCATCTAAGGCTGGGGGTTACCTGTACATTTAAAATAAAAGGGTGAGTTTGCAAAAACTTAGTGTGTAACTTTCCCAACCAAAACCAGATCAGACTGGGCCAAAGCCCTATACAGAAACAATCAGTTTAGGCCTTAGCCCTATACAGAAACAGAGTGGTCCTAAGCCTATTACAAAATCAAAACAGTGTATATATGAAAACACATCCCAGTCCAACCATCACACCACTCGTACCAACCCATCACACCATGTAGGGAATAACTCGACCCACATAGCCTGCACACCAACACGCAGCCATGTTGCTAATATCAGATATCATGGTAGAGCCACTAGAAACAGATTACGCGGTGAAGCCACTATTCAGAATTACGTGGCAGAGCCACTATTACAATCTTCCTCCAATATCAACCCAACCCCATGCAGACTAACATATCATAACTATTTATAGCATGCATGTAGACTAACAGGCACAGGTACAGTTATGCATATATTAGACAACCTATCTTTAAGGGTGTAAAAGCCTTTTAGGCAGTCTAGAGTAAAATGGTAATTTTACCCCTCAAGGATATTTTGGTCATTTTCCTAAGTTTCAAAGTCTCGGCATCTAATACGACTTTCTAACAGGTCTATCGTCACGTTAAGCGACTTAAATAGTCTATATGGTCAAATTAGAGTATATGGACCCAAAACCCCTATTAGGCCTAGGTGGGCCCATACCCTCGTGGGGCCCAGTCAGTCTGGTTTTATGTATGGTATCACAATCCTTATCAACCAACATGCCAACGATCACTTACCGAGTAATTTGCCCATATGGGCCCGTAGGCCCATTGGCCCATTTCAACTCATCAAGGCCCATAACGGCCCAAACGCACAAAATTACGCACGATGTCCTTTACAGTCAACTGCCCTTGATTCATGGGCTCAGTTTGGCCCACGAGTACTCGCACGCCCATAAGGTCTCGAATGCTGACGTTTCAGCATTTTAGCTTTTTGGCTTTTGCTGATCTACGCTACAGAGGGTGTGGTTACACACCTGTTTTGTGAAATCGAGGGTACCGCTACGCCAAACGCCTACATCCCAAACATTTCCTATCATTAGCTTTCCATTAATAAACCATTACAAAAATCCCAAAGTACCTATTACTACTTACCTTGGTTAATTCACAAGTCAATCTAAAAAACCCTTCAGATTGCTGGTTAGGAGATGTTCGTTACCAAATAGTTGTACCACAATAGACCTTATTAGAAAGGGAAACTAACGATGTGCTTAATAATTACCAACAACATCCTACAAAACACATATGCACATTCGGCCTATACCTTACCTATTAGCGAGAGATGACTTTGCTTGCTTTCGATTTCCCTGTGCTCTCTCGTTCTATCAAGCACATTACAAACATCCCATTGCAGAGATGGAATAAGAAATGGATATATTTCAAATGAGAGAGGGAAGTTTTGACTTTATCAAAAACACCAATAAGGGAAAAGGTGCACACACTTCCTTGATTCAACCTTTGACGTCACAAAATAAAATGCTTGAAATAAAAAGGGTATTCGGCTATAGAGAGGCAAACCCAACGAATGATAGACAAAAAAGACAGTATACTAAGAAGAAAGAAGAATAAAAGGAGGAAATTGATCGGCTCAAAGAAGGAAGCGAATTAAAACTATGTTCAGCTAAGAGGATTTGATGAAAAAAGATTAAGAGAGAGATTTGAAGAGAAGGAGAATATGGTAATGTTAAAGTGGCACTAAGGGTTCGGCTAGAAGATGATCAAATTCAACTAAACAAGAAATAGTAAGAGTGTAACTCACCAGTGAGTGATGCGGCAATGACCTAGAAAGGGTAGAAGAAGAGAGTAATATGCTTTGACAAATATTGAATAGAAACAGAAATAGGGTTGAGAATAGAGATTTGGCGCACTCACACTAGTCAAGTCTGAAAATGAAATAGCCACTTGAAACACTAGGAAGAAAATAGGCTCGAAATGACAAAAAGAAGAATTGAAACCTGAAAATAGGAGGTGAAACTCGACATCCAACTTACAAAATCAAAAATGCCCAATGCCCAATCACAAGCCGATTCCTCCTACTCAAGTCCCCCAATTCGACTAACTATTCTCTCAATTTGAAATTCCACAATTTCCTCCACGATTTTCTTCTCTAAACCCCGCCAACTTCTATCCAAATCTCATTTGACCAATTCCACAACATCCTTTAAGAATTTGAAATCCAATCCACCTCTTGCCGACCCCAACTAGCAAAATGATAACCTTTTGCTTGTAAGGGGATTTGAACCCGTTTCCTTCCCTTGACCATGACGCCACAAGCCACTCCACCCCAAGCCTTCTTGTGTCATGAAACCCCAACAACTCTACTTAAGCCCTACAAGCTCACATCCATACTCCCCTAAGCCTAAAAATCAAAATTTTTCCAAAGGCTTGGCTTTAACCCAGGCCTTCTAAAGGCCCTCTAAACACATCCAAAACATTAGTTTAGCATACCCAACCATGCAATTACCAATTCATGCAAAAATTCAACAAACCCTAAAATTTAGGGCGTTACATTCCCTTTTTTTTATACTGATGTTACTACTTTGGTTGATCCAGGATCAACCCATTCGTATGTATGTATGAATTTAGTATCTAGTAAGAATTTACCTGTTGAGTCCACTAAATTCGTGGTTAAAGTGTCGAACCCCTTAAGTCAATATGTGCTAGTTGATAAAATTTGCAAGAATTTTCCTTTGATAACTCGGGGTTACAGTTTTTTAACCAATTTGATGTTATTACCATTTGATGAATTTGACGTGATTTTAGGTATGGATTGGCTAGCCCTACATGACGTTATTGTGAATTGTAGACGAAAGCTTATTGTATTAAAATGTCAGAATGGTGAGACGCTTCAGATTGAAGATAGTTTGAGTGGGTTGCCAATTGTTATTTCAGCTATATCAGCATAGAAATATGTGAGAAAACATTGCAATGCTTATCTTGCATATGTACTAGATTCTAAAGTATTTGAGTCAAAGCTTGAATTAGTGTCAGTGATTTGTGAGTATCCTAATGTATTTCTAGAGGAGTTACCTGGATTACCGCTAATCAGAGAAGTTGCGTTTGCTATTGAATTAGTACTTGGGACATCACAAATATAAATAACAACATACAAAATGGCTTCTACTGAGTTGAAAGAGTTGAAAGCACAGCTGGAGGATTTAACAGGTAGATGTTTTGCTCAACCCATTTACTCACATTGAGGTGCACTGGTTTTGTTCGTTAAGAAAAAGGATGGATTGATGAGATTGTGTATTGATTACCATCAGCTCAATAATGTTACAATCAAGAATAAGTATCCACTATCACGAATTGATGATCTGTTTGATCATTTGAAAGGCGCAATAATATTCTTGAAGATTGATATTCATTCTGGCTACTATCAGCTTTGACTTAAAGATTCAGATGTGCCGAAAACTGTATTCAGAATAAGTACGAACACTATGAATTTCTTATGATGCCGTTTGGTTTAACTAATGCACCTGTAGTATTTATGGATTTGATTAACAAAATCTTTAGATCGTATTTAGACGAATTTGTACTGGTTTTTATTGATGGTATTATGATTTATTCACGAGACGAGCCTGAGCATGCTAAACATTTCAGAATTATGTTGCAAACCCTACGTGATAAACAACTATTTGCCAAATTTAGCAAATGTCAATTTTGGCTTCAAGAAGTGAGTTTTCTAGTATATATAGTTTTAGCCAAAGGCATCAGAGTTGATCCTAGTAAAATTTCAATAGTTCTTGACTAGAAACCACCAAGAAACGTATCAAAAGTTAGAAGTTTTCAGGGATTAGCTGGTTATTATAGAAGATTCATCAAAGGATTCTTAGTGATAGCTACACTGATGACACGAATATTATAAAAAGATGTGAAATTTGAATGGTCTAAGAAATGTCAGCAAAGTTTCAATCAGCTAAAAGCACTATTGACTGAAGCACTGGTTCTGGTTCAGCCTAAATCGAGTAAAGAAATTGTGATTTTTAGTGATGCATCTTTAAATAGTTTAGGCTATGTTTTGATGTAGGAAGGTAAAGTAATAGCTTATGCTTCCAAACAGTTAAAGCCACACGAAAAGCATTACCTGGCACATGATATAGATTTGGCAACTACTATGTTTGCATTGAAAATTTGATGACACCATTTGTTCAGCGAAAAGTGTCATATATTTACTGATCATAAGAGTTTGAAGTATCTAATGTTGCAAAAAGATTTGAACCTGAGACAGTGCATATGGCTCAAACTGTTAAAAGATTATGAGTTGATCATTGAGTATCATCTGGGAAAACTAACTATGGTTGCTGATGTTTTGAGTAGAAAGTCTTTACTTACCTTACGAGCGTTGAATATGTGTCTAAAATTATTTGATAATGGTTCAATCTTAGCTTAGTTGAAAGCTAGACTGATATTTTTATAGTAGATTTGCGAAGCTTAAAAGTGTGATGACGAGTTGCTAGCTAAACGGGCAAAAAGTGAGTCGACTTCTGATTCAGGATTTCATATAGGATCCGATGATTGCTTATTTTTCAGAGGTAGAATTTGTGTACCGAAGAATCTAAAGCTCATTTGGGGAATCTTGCACGAAGCTCATAATGGTAGCTTGTTTGTTCATTTAGGAAGTAAAAAGATGTACATCGATTTGAAACAGATGTACTGGTAGCCAGGAATGAAAAACGAGATTTCTGACTTTGTATCGAGATGTTTAGTATGTCAGCAAGTTAAAGTTGAACATCAGGTACCTTATAGGTTATTACAGCTTGTGATGATTGTAACACCCTGAATTTTAAGCCTAGAAGTATTGGGCCTTGAGTCTGGGTTCGAGAAGAAGACGGCTAGAATAATTTGGATGTTTTAATTATTAATAAAATAAAATGATTATTATTAGTTTCAAGTTTAGGTTAGTGAATTTGGAAGTACTTATAGTAGGGGAAAAGTCCTGGGCTCGGCCTAGGGCTTTAGCAAAATTTTTATTTTTTGCTTCTATAGGGAAATGCTGGCATTAGGCCTTATAATTAATTTGGGCTAAAATTAGGTACAAGGAAGTTCCTGGCCCTGTGGCAAGAGGCGCTAGGAAGCAGGAAGGAGACCTCGGTTCAAGGCACGGTACGCGCGAAACGTTTGGTTTTGTTTAGAGTAATTTGGTTGCGTTAAAATAGACCTTAAAAAAAGTTGCAAATAGAGCTTAACATAAAGGACTCCTATGGCGCAGTGGCAGCAGCGTGCTAGAAATGCGGAGAGGGCACAAGTTCGAACCCTAGGTAGGCAAAATTTTGGTTTTATTTTTTAAACAGCCGAGGCTTCAGTGGATAAGCCTTATAATTAAATGCGACTGTATTATAACAAAGAGGAAGTCGTGTCGCAATGGCTAGCAGCGTGTGTGGGTGCCTAGAGGTCTCGGGTTTGAGCTGCTGTACGCACGAAGGGCTGCATTTTTGTTGCACGTGTGGGGAAAGTGTTTCAATTGGACTGAAACTTTCCCTAGCAGCAATTTGAGCCGGCCAAGCGGTGGACTGCTGCTGATGGTGCAAGGAGTTTGAATTAAATTCAAACGGTGCTAACTAAAAACAAGGTGATAAGCATTAGCCTATTAGTCGATTTTGTTTTCTTTCAATCGGTTTTTGTTATTTTATTTTATTTTTGCTCATCTTCCCTTCGCCAACTCTTTTACCCATATTCTTAATTTTTTTTTCCTTTTTGTTTTTCTTTCTATGATAGCTGAAACTTACATTCTTTTTACCCATTTGTATACTTCTTCTTTTCCTTCATAGAAGAGCCAAATGAACTCTTTCTTTTCTACTATCTTCTCGAATCCCTTAGCCGATGTCATACGTGCCGAAATCTAAGGCTAGTATTGCCATTTTCATCTTAACCCAACTTCCTCCCATTACGATTCCTTTTCAAAAGCCGAACCTCTAATCTTCTATCTCATTCTCTGACGATTAGTTTTTGCACTTGTGAACTCCTTTTCATCTATTCTTCTTTAAAACCGAAATAGACATTCTAGGATAGATCCAAAAGTCGAAATCGTTTAGATTCATTCTCTGCTCGAGGCTAGATCTATGTCAAATCTGAGATAAAAAAAGGGTTGAAAGTATTCTGGTGTGGTAGATCTTCGGTAAGTACTCATATCTCTTCTTTCTATTCGTTATTTCAAGATTTAAGGAAGTTGAAAGTCCCTAAATACTTTTGGGAGGCTGTCAACTTTGGTGATTGGTAATGCTAGCCTTTCTAATTCAATTTATGTGTTCTAGTTTACAAGAAAGGGTGATTTTGCAAGGAGAAATAAAGGCTAGGGACGTAGAAGTGATATAGATCTAGAACTAGATCTAATGGTTAAATCAGCAAGGTAAGTTGTTAATAAAGCTCATAGTGGCGGAATGTGGTAAGTGATTATCATGTTGGATATCATTGATTTGTAATCTAATATCATAGTGGGTAAGATAATCTCGTGGGAGATCTCGCTAACGTTCGTCGCAAATCAGGTGGGTAAACGAACACCCTCTAGTAGGCTAAACTGGCAAAAGCCGAAAAGCTGAAATGCCAAAATTCTGGCATTTCGTGGGCTTGTGAGCGTGTGAACGCTTGTGGGTTGGTTGGATACGGTAAGATCTGTAATCGAAATTGATAAAATTTGTGAGTGTACGATTTCATGCACTTCGGTAATTTGGGCCTCGATGGGCTGAATTTGGGCCCAATGGGCTTACTGGCCCATATGGGTAAAACGAGTGGTAAGTGGGTTCTGGCATTCCGTAGGTTAAAACTGTTAAACCGGTCATAAAATTTGGGCTAAAAGGGGTAAAATAACTAATTGACACTGTAAGGCCCATTAGGGGTTTTAGGGCCCAATAACACTAAAATTGGTAAATGGACCTACTGAGATGGAAATTAGACTGTTAGTAACTGAAATGTGCATAAAACCCTAAAAACTGGTATATTACTGAAATACCCCTTAAGGGTGGAATTACTATTTTACCCCTAGGTGCAAAATGACCGTTATACCCCTAGGGCTAAATTTGACTGAAATGCATGCTTTACTGTTTCTGTTCATTATATACCATGACATGTCTAAACTGTTGCATGGGACTGGGTTTATTGATGGAGGAAGTGCAAGTGGCATTGTCACGATTACTGAAAGGGGTTTTGCCTCTTATTACTAAAAGGGGCTTTGCCTCGCTATACTGTTAGTGGCTTGGCCACGTTATTTGAGCAGCTATGCTGCAACTGTGGAGTGTAGGGCTGGGTGGGTTGAGTTATTCCCCACATGGTGTGTAGGGCTGGTATGGGTGGAGTGTAGCGGATGGACATAGGGTGGGCTTGCATACATGCATTATTCTGTTCTGTTACTGTTATGGGCCTATGGGCCGCACTGATATCTGAATAGGGCTAAGGCCCATTTTTACAGTATCTGAATAGGGCTTCGGCCCAATTATTACTGAGACTAGATAGGGCTTAGGCCCAGTAAGCTTGAGCTGATTTGGGCTCCGGATGGGCTTTCTTTACACACTGAGTTTCCAACCTCACCCCTTTTCTTCCATCCATACAGGTGAGCCCTAGATTGGTGGACTTGGAGCTGGAGGGATTCAGAGTGGCCACGTAGACTGCATTGTGGGTTTTTAATTAAGTTATTTACTTTCTTATTTGTTTTTAATTATTTTCATTCTGGTTTTGGGTTGTAATATGGCCGTTTTAATTGTTTTATTTTAGGTTTTCAATTCTTTAAATATAATTTATTTTGAATAATTTGAATAAGGTTGCGCAAGTTTTCTTAAAATTAATCAAACGTTTTCAAAATCAATCACACATATCAAACAAGTAACAAAAGCTAAATTGAGATCTTATAATAAGAATACCCCTAAAATCTGGTAGTAGAGAGGACGTTCACAATTAAACCTGGATTTTCTCTTTAAACTTTAATAATGGTTTTGCAAAACTCACCATAATCATAATATCTAGGAAACATGGCTTATCCATCATTGATGTGACACACCAGGCTTAGCCATAACATCTGGGACGGGTTTGAGGTTTTACAATGATACCGGAGTGGAAATAAGATCGGGTTACTACAAATTTTGTATTGGGTTTACCCCTCTCTCTGAGAAAGAAAGATGCCATTTGGGTTGTTGATTGTTTGACGAAATCAACACATTTTATTCCGATATGTACAGATTACTCCTTTGAAAGATTAGCTGAGTTATATGTTTTTTTGATTGTCAGATTACACAGGGTGCCATTTTTCCTCATTTTGGATAGAGATCCATGATTTACATTGTGATTTTAGAAAAGGTTATAGGAAGCTCTAGGTACACGATTGCATTTTTACACTGCATTTCATCCTCAGATTGATAGTCAATCCAAGCGAGTAATTCAGATACTTTAAGATATGCTTTGTTGTTGCGTATTAGAGTCTGAAGGCAACTGGGAGAAATATTTATCGTTGGTTGAATTCATGTATAATAACAGTTTTCAGTCAAGCATAAAGATGGCACCATATAAATTTCTATATGTTCGTAAATGTCGAACTCCATTATATTGGATTGAGCTTAGTGATTAAAAGATTCACTGGGTTGATTTGATTCGTGAAACCGAAGAAAAAAGTAAAAGTGATTCTGGATAGTTTGAAAGCGGGTTCGAATCGACAGAAATCATATGCAGATCTTAAACGTAAAGACATTGAGTTTCACGTATCTATGTTACGACGGTACTGATCTGACCCTTCACATGTTATATCCCCGACGGATGTAGAGGTTCAATCTGAAATGTCGTACAATGAGGAACCGATTAGAATTTTGGCTCGAGAGGTTGAAGAATTGAGAAATAAGAACATAGCTTTCGTAAAGGTTCTTTGGCAACGGCACAAGATAGAGGATGCCACGTGGGAACCCGAGAAAGCTATGAGAAAGTAATATCCGAACCTCTTTTCTAGTAAGATTTTCGAGGACAAAAATTCCTGTAAGGGAAAGAGTTGTACTAGCTTGTTTTCAGTGAAATAGAATAGTGGTTTTGAGACCACAAATTTGATGTTGAAATTTTTATTTTATTAATATTTTATTATTTATAGCATGATACTAATGTTGTATAAAAATAGGGCTTGGCATACTAAACATCTAGCTAGCTAGCCTGGGGACTAATTTATGAAATTGTTAAACTATTAAGATCGTCCCATTGAATAATATGTATGAGTTTTGTTGATTTATTTAAGAAAATGATTAGTTGTTGTTAGATAAACAACTTTTGTTCAGTGATTTTTGGTGAATTTGTCAAATAGGGCTTGGTCGTGTGACCCAAGTCAATGAGTTACACAGGCACAGACACGGGCTGGGACATGGCCATGTGTCCCTACTTTGAATGCCTACATGGCCTGGCCACATGACCTTGTGACCCCTGTAGTTTGGAAATTTACATGGGCTAGGACATGGCGGTGTGTCCCTACTTCGAATGCCCACCCAGCCATGTGACCCCTGCAGTATGTAAAGTTTTCACTATTTTTTGAAAAATTCTATGAGTTTCCAATTTAGTCCTGACTTGTTTCTATTATGTTTTTAGGGCCTCGAGGGCTCAAATAAGGGACAATATGTATGATTTGGATTTGTTTTAATATGGTTAATTATATGATTTGAAATGTTTAAAAATTATATTCGTTTGAAGTGAAATTTCTAATAATGCTCCGTAACCCTGTTCCGACGATGAATACGGGTTAAGGGTGTTACAATGGCTTAGAGTTGAACTCTTCCAATCGAGCCAGATCCTGAATTAAAGAGAACCTTGAGGAAAACTCATCAGACAATGCAAAACAGTCCATATGTAGTGGCAGACTTGCCATGAGGAAATCCACTATTTGAGAACATCAAACTACCTGCACAATTCTTAAAAGAAGCCACTAATGGCTCAACCGAAGATGACATTACGCAAATATGTGATTCCCACATTAGACACTGGCCGAGGTATTAACAAGAGGCTTGCGATTAATGCAAACAATTTTGAAATTAAATTGGCCACTATCCAAATGTAACAGCCCCGTTTGCACCCTAGTCGGAATAGTGGTTTCAAAACCATATAACCGAGTCATAAAAATATTTTAATATTATTTTTTGTGTCTGTGTTATTTGAATTGACTTCTGTGAAATTTATGTGATTTACTTTGCCTGTTTCTATGCTGAATTATGAAAAAGAATTAAAATGCATAAGTGTTAAAAATTAGTATGCTATATGATCATGTGTACAATTGTTATCGCTTACTAAATATGAAGTCCTTAAAATGCTATTATACCATGTTGTTAATGAATGGACATAAATGGGTTTGCATTAAATGATTTTCATGTTAATGCATTAAGGGTAAAAAGGTAAAACATGAAATAATGTTTTATAATTAACCAAAAACAAAAAATTTGGTGGATGTTGTCATCATCTTCTCACCAAAATTAAAAGAAAAAAAAGGGTATCAAGCTTTGTAATGTTCAGCCATTGTTGAGCTTAATTAGGTAAGCTTTTGAGCTCGATTTTTGATGATTTTTACGTTTTTAAGATCGTTGTTATGTGTTCTAGCTAGCCAATATATTGATTCATGAAATTGATGATGTTTTCTTGAGATGATGTTGATGAAAATATGAGTTTTATGTTAATATTTGATGAATTATGGAAGCTTGAAAATTAGTTAACATGTTTTGTCATAGAATTTTTGATGAACTTGAGCAATTTGGGCCAAATAGTGAAAATAATATTTTGGGAGGACTAATTTGTGAAATAAATGTGTTATATGGGCTTAATTGAATAGCATTGAAATTTGACTATGCATACATGTGATTAAATTTAATGAATTTGATGATTTTGGTGAATTAGGGACTTAAATGTCAAAATGTGCAAATGTAAGGGCTAATGTAACACCCTTATCCCGTAACCATCGCCGGAATAGGAAGAGGCTTTACCAGAAACTAGGAATTGGATGAGGACAGAAAAATTTTGAACATTTTCTTGAATAAAGATCATTAATTTACTAATTACTATACACAATCAAAGTTCGAATTTAAGATTTACACAAGTAAGTTCCATAAGATGCCACATTCACGTGACTTATAAATAAAAGTCATAATATCATTTTGCTTAGCATCTATCCTATACACGCCATAAGCTAAGTCTAGTCACATGGTTACCGTAATAGTAGATAGTGTGACAAAGCGCTGACGATCCCCGAGCTGGAAATCAGAGTCCACAATCTATAAAACACAGACACGAAACAAACAGAGTAAGCTTTCATAAGCTTAGTAAATAACTTTACTGAATCAAATACGATTATCTCATGTACTTAAATCTAAGTAAGATCCCATTTGACCGAATATACCTAACCAGAATTTCGCATAGTTTAATTTACATTTCTTTGGCCTTGAGTTTAATGTCACAAAATGTTTTCATTCAATATCATTGGTCATTCATTTCTTCTATTCGATGAAGTTAATCTAAGCTTCATATTGAACTATAATTTCAATAAACGCACTACCTAGCTAGCACATATATACTTTCACAATAACAACCAAGATGGTCGAATATTCGCATATGCATTACTTTATATGTTTTTTAAAATCAATCAAATTAAAATCATATATGAGTCCATGATACATACCTGGCTAACTTAATGTACTAAACTTCTTTAATTGTTGATCATTACTAGGACTCATCGTTTTAAACCTTGTGCAAATAGCATTTAACAATACCAAGAGATTTCATCGTCCGGTCAAATAGTTCAAAACTCATGCACGCGCATATAATTTAACTATTTCATCCAAATTGAGATCATATATTCTTCCGCATCTAAAAGCTTCATTGCTACTTCTAATTCAATCCATCATACTAAAACATAATACTTTAACCACATTTAGTTTCCATGTTTGGAAGCACATAGTAATATCATAATCTATCATGAATAGGTTCATAGAGTCACTACTCATTTAGCATAACATATAACTCTTTCAATAATCATAATCACTTGCTCAAATGTACTCGTTTCATGCACATACATGAATATATATATATATATATGTATATAAAAACTTAATTCCTTAGTTCATAATCACATCAAAACTTTCAAGTATTTCAACATGGCATGTATTGAATTACAGTATAGGTACGCAAAGAACCAAACATAATCCTTATCACATATACGTAGGTTGACAGAATACAATCCTTACCTTGTATTTGCACATCTAGCCGAATACAATTCATTCTCAATTCATAAGCCCTTTTTGGTAGAATATGCACAATTACATATAGACATCTCAGCACATACTTTTCTTTACTTAAAGCTCATACTAATAATTCACAGAATCGTTGGCCGAAGGTACACGAGTACATACATGAAAACTTAGCATATACTACATTATACAAACATACCAAGACCGATTAGGTCATCCTCATTTTCGCAATATAATCATCAATCACATATACATTTTTCTTTAATGCTAATGATTCACCTTGAGGTAAACTTACAAATGAGGAGGCAATACGTACCTGAACATCTTAAATGTATAGTACTTACTTGATGGTAGTTTACTGCGAACATTCAAAATCATAATCTTACTTAATTCACCAGCATTAAGCCTACGGGACTTTAAACCCAGATATAATACCAGCCTGAGATTTACTCGATGATAGACCCGAATAATATCGTACGATAGTCAATCCACAAAGTTATCCACGTATTATTTCATATACTTTTAATATTCACATAACACAAACACATTAACAAGGTGATGCCTTCATTTGAACCTATTCATAAATCACATAATTTGTTTTCACTCTATTTTAACCTCTTTCTAGGCATATTGCCCTTTTTCCAAATATACACATCCTCATAATGCACATATAGCTGATTAATTTGACTTGAATCTGAACTCATATAAACATAGGTAAATCAGATATCTTCACTTAACTCCATATATTAGCCGGATGTAACATAATCATAAATATATAGTCTTATTACTTACTCACATATGCATCACATTATACACTTATAATTTAATCCAAATCAAGCTTACATGTAAGTGCATGATACATACATGTCCAACTTAACATATAGAACGTATTCAATTGTCGTTTTAACACGAGATCTCAAATCTTAAACTTATAATTTCACAAATTTTAACATCAAAGATCCATCTAACACTCATATATCATTTCCTAACGTCACAATTCAAAATTCACGTATGGGTTTAATCAATAGCTTATAAGCAACTCAAACAAGTTTTATCAATGATTACAACATAATCACAAATTCACTACAAGCTGTTTTCCTGAGCAACAGTCATTAAATTATTTGTAACCAGAGCTACGAAGCTCCAAATCAAGTACTGTTAATTTTCCCTGAAAGTAGACTCATATATCTTCTATCCATAAAATTTTCAGAATTTTTGGTTTGGCCAATCAATACCAGATTTTTCTTAAATTTTCCCCTGTTTCACTGTTTGACTATATTGACCACTCTCCACTACGAATTAAATTTCTCATTGTACAGAATTCAAAATATGTTCTTGTTTATTTCATTTGAAACTAGACTCATTAAGGAGTCTAAGCATATAAATTTTATCTCATAAAAATTTTTGTACAATTTATGATGATTTTCTAAAGACAAAACAGGGGATTTCAGAGTCATTCTGACACTGTCTCACACAACTTTAAATATATCTTTATAGGAAATTCCTTTGCTTACATGGTTTCTTTTATAAGAAACTAGACTCAATAATCTTCATTTTCATATTTTATCCAACTTCTAACTCGCCTTTTACAATTTTTGGTGTATTTTCAAAGTTACACTACTGCAGTAACACAAATCTGTCAAGACTAATTCGGCACTTAGACTAGATAAATTCATCCTTCTCGCTACTAGGTTTATTTAATCTTTAAGCATACTAAAATAAAGTTCAAACACTTAAGAACTTACCTTGACGGTCGTTGAACGACTACAGATTGTCTACTCGATTAGTTTAGCTTTCCCCTATCCGGATTTGGTTTCTTGAGCTCGTGAGCTACATTGAACAATTTAACTATTGTTAAACCTTATTCACACATCTCATTTGGTTATTACACTTTCATTTAAAAAAATAAGAAACACATATACTTCCCTTGGCACATACACACATTTGGCCAAATACATATATACATATACTCATAAATACCTTAGAAACACATATATGTCATAACTTCCACTTATAAATTTATAAGTAAAGCTTCCCAAGGCCGAATGACATGTATATGCATATAATGCATTAATTCACATTTTTATTTATTCAATACTTCATGCACAAAGATCACACTTCTCCCTATTTAGCCAAATGCAACAATGAGCTAAATCAAACATGTAAGTTGTCAACCATTTAACTATATATAATAATCCAATACCGAAATAATAGCACGTACATAATTAGCTTAAGTTCGGCATTATAGACCTAATACCAAGAATTATATTTTTCAATGCTCTTTAACCTAACAACAACCCCTTTTTTTTTTTACGACTCAATTCATCATCCTCTCAATGCTATCATATTACTAATTAACCGAAACTAACATGCTTCACTAATTTCAAATTACAAGTGGGTTTCGGTCAAACAAAATAAGAAGCTCACCACATCCAATTAACATCTATTCACCCCAAATCAATATCAATAAACCAAATATCATGCTAAAAAAAAAACCAAATTGCTAAACAAAAACAATCATATAACTAAAAGAACCGAATGCTCTTAAGGTTCAGCATCATCAATCAAAACAAAATTTCTAAGTCCAATTTAAAATTTCATGCATATAACACCATAAGATTCATTAACAAGCTCTAATAAGTTCATAGCTTCAACTCATCAATCCTTAGCCAAAATTTGTCATGGCCGAATGCTTCAATCTTTCAAAGCTCAAGGAATTCCATAATGTGCAAATGAGAGAACCCCAAGACTAGCTCAAATTCAAAGAAATTAAAGAATTTCATCAAGAAAACCTACCTTAATCAATGTCCTCTCCTAGCCGAATGGTTGAGCCCTTATCTTCCTTTCTTCTTTCTTATTTTCGGCCAAATGAAGAACAAGGAGATCACCTTGTTATTTTCACCCATATTATAATTTTATTTCCCAATTTTATGATAACAATTTATTAATTCATATTATTATTATTATTATTATTTAACTAAATTACAACACACAAAATGCCAAAAGAACTCATCATTACCGTCCACTATCATAAAAGTGGTCAAATTGACATGCAACTCCATTATTTCACATGCATGCATTAATTAGTCATCACACATTTACCCATCATACTTTCAAAGTTCACAACTAAGCCCTTTTAAGTGCAATTCACTATGATAAGACTAAATTAAATCACCAAAGATGTCACACATGAATTGACACATATAATAGGCTTAAAATAAATATTAAATTATTCTAATGACCTGATTTTATGGTCCCGAAACCACAATTTCGACTAGGGTCAATTTAAGGCTGTCACAGCTAATTTGTTAAATGCCCTAATTTGTGTTTTTGGATTGATTGGATGAATTGTTAAATAAAATAGCTTAATTTGAACTTATTAGATCAAAAAGCAAAGAGAACAGAATTAGATCAGGGAAAGTCAAGAGTAGTAGATTAGCCGATCATAATCTCCGAATCCGTACAAGTTAAGTCAATATACAAATAAATGTCTTATATTGAATTATTACTATTTTAATAATGTTACAATGGCATTGAATAGCTAGGAAAGATGTAATTGTAAAATCGATGAAAGTCCGAGATTTAATTTCGTGTAAGACCACGTCTGGGACGTTGGCATCGATTTGAGATATCGTGTAAGACCATGTCTGAGACACCAGCATCGATTAGAAATTTACGTGTAAGACCATGTTTGGGACATTGGCATCGTATTTAATTTCGTGTAAGACCTTGTCCGGGACAGTGGCTTCGACAATCGTTTATACATAAGACCACGTCTGGGACGTTGGAATTATACGAGCAATACGAATTATCTGTGCACCCTAATGAATTCTAAATGAATAAACGGGAAATTTTGAGAAATGAATGAGTATATAAATATGCATCTGAATTTCGGTACGTATGAATGTGTATGAAATTTGAAGAATACGAGGTATGTATGTATATGATCAATTGACATGTGAGCTACATAGATATGATGTTTAAATTGGGGTAAGTGAATTTGGTTTGTTGAGATCTATGAGAAATATGTCTTGTGATCATGTTACGCCACAAATTATGTGGTTAAAGATAGTTCAAAGTTGTTCTTCGTTATGGATTTATTTGTATATGGCTTACTAAGCTCCTTATAGCTTACTTGGTGTGTATTTGCATTGTTTTATAGATATTAAAGCTATCGAAAGTTCGGGGATCATCACGGATCATCACCACACTATCAATCCTCTTTTGGTATATTTTGTAATTAAATAAGTTGAATTATGGCATGTATAGGCTAGATGTCTTTAGGTTATGTTTTGGAAATGTTTATAAGTTATGTTATGTGATATGGCTAACTAATGGCATTGAATATGCTTGTTTTTGGTAAGTTATATATGATGCAAGTTTGGCCTTGAGTAATGGCCTTTTTGGTATGGTAAGTGTTTTGATTTGGTAAGTCTTATAAAGTGATTGAAAGAAATGGTATGTTTAGCTATGAACTAAATGTCTACGGAAGGTTTTGTTATAAATGTTTGTGGTATGATGTTGGTTGGAAATTGAATGTAATTTGGGATGAGGAATGTCTGGTATGAATGATGGGTGTTTTGAGTATGTTTTTGTTGGAAATCTATTGGTATAAATGCATGTGTTTTGACTTGTACGGATGACCCTAAATGGGTGGCAAAATTGGTCTATTGAATGGCCTATTTTTTGTCCACATGGGCAGAGACACGGGAGTGTGTCTCAACCGTGTGCGACACACGGTCATGGTACACGGTCGTGTATCCCCTGGGGTACCTGTTGGATTAAGTTAGTGTACCCTACAGGAATAGCACGGGCTAGGCACACGGGCGTGTCTAGTGGCCCTGAGCGCAAGTCAGTAGCCTCAAAAATTTTCATGCGGCCGGGCACATGGGTGTGTCTTGTGGCCGTGTGAATAAGTCAGTATGTATGCTCTATTTTGCCACGGCCTAGACACATGGACGTGTCTGGTGGCCGTGTGAGGCACACGACCTGACCACATGGGCTTGTGACCTCAACAGCTTTGAAAATGTATAAGTTCTGAAAAAATTTCCAAGTGTTCGGTTTAGTCCCGACCTTCTTCTATTGCATGTTTAAGGTCTCAAAGACCTTCATAAGGGACTATATAGTTATGTTTGATTTTGTTTTGGGATGAATGGTTATTTTATGTCTGTAAAAGTTTTGATCTGTTTGGTAATGCCTTTAACCCTAATCTGGCGACGGATATGGGTTAGGAGTGTTACATTTGGTTGGTATCAAAGCTATGGTTTAGTCGATTCTAGTACTACAGTAGGATAGGTGAGTTTAGCTATACATGCCATATATCTGAAAATGTGGTAGTGTGATGAATCCTAACATTTGGAATTTGTTTTTCATTTAGTAATGGATCCCGAACGAGCGATAGCCCATGATGTTGAAAGTAATGCACCAACTCCTGCACAAGGGGCAGTGCCTCCTGATTCACAGAATGTATCTAGTAGCCACGAGGAAGAGGCAAAACAAGCCTTTTTCCAGATAATGAAAGAGTGGTTTATAAAATATGTATGTACTAATCCGGCTGCCCAACAACCTTCGCCCCCACCTAATCCCCCTCAAACTTCTTTTATACCTTCAGTTGTAAATTCGATGTTGATAAACAAGCCTCCAGTGGATAAAATCTATAAGTATGGAGCCAATGAATTCAGGGCTACTGTTGATAACGATACCAAAAGAGCTGAGTTTTGGCTCGAGAATATTATCCGAGTCTTTGATGAAATGTCATGTATCCCTGAAGAATATGTGAAATGTGTAGTATCTTTGCTTAGAGATGCAGCATACCACTGGTGGAAAACTTTGATCTCTGTTGCTCTGAAAGAATGAATAACCTGGGATTTATCTGAGTTTCGTAAAAAATATATCAATTAGAGATTCATTGATCAAAAGAAAAAGTTCCTAGAACTTAAACAAGGCCGTATGACTGTTATAGAGTACGAGTGAGAATTTATTCGTTTAAGCCGCTATGCGAGTGAATGTGTATCGACTGAAGAGATATTGTGTAAAAGATTTGTGGATGGTTTAAATGAAGATATTCATGTGCTAGTTGGCATCATTGATATTAAGGAGTTTGTTGTGCTCGTTGATTTGGCATGTAAAGCTGAAGAACTCGGGCAAGAGAAAAGAAAAGTCGATTTTGAAGTTAAAGAAATAAGAAAGAGGTCTGCAAGTAAATCATTTCAGTCTGGGTCAAAGAAATTCTGAGATGATTTTAGTTGCTCAAAGGCAAATGTAGGACGTTCGAACAGAGATAGAGCTGGATCGCACTTGAGTTTCAGAGCTCCTGCTACTTCTATTGCTAGTGTTGGAAATGTCCGATCCAAATGACCTAAATGTAATCATTGCGGTTAAAGACATCTGGTAGTTGTAGATTAAATGACTGAGCTTGCTTTAGATGTAGATCTTTGGATCATTTTGTCCGAGATTGTCCTGAGCCTGCGGAACCAGAGGTTTCACAAAATCCGAGATCAAGTAATACTTCAGTAAGAGGAAGACCTCCCAGAAATGCTAGAAATGTGAGTGGTAGCAAGAAGGCTACAAAAGACACTGTTATTCGATCTGAGGTCAGAGCACCAGCCAAGGCCTATGCTATCCGAGCTCGGGAGGAAGCTTCGTCTCCAGATGTGATAACGGGTACTTTTACTTTATACGATACTTCTGTGATTGCATTAATAGATCCAAGGTCTACTCATTCGTATATATGCATGAATTTAGTGCACAGTAAGACCTTGCCTCTACTGAATTTGTAATTAGAGTATCGAACCCCTTAGGCAAAAGCGTTCTAATTGACAAAGTTTGTAAGAACCGCCCATTGATGATTAGAGATATATGTTTTCCGACTGATCTAATGCTTTTACCTTTTGATGAATTTGATATAATTATGGGTATGGACTGGTTATCTTTGCATGATGCTATTGTGAATTGCAAACGAAAAACTATTGATTTGAGATGCGAGAATAGGGAGATAGTTCGGATTGAATCTAGTGATTTGAAAGGGTTCCAGCTATGATATCTACAGTGAAACTTTAAAATATGTGAATAAGGGTTGTGAAGCTTACTTTGCTTATGTAATTGATTCAAAAATGTTTGAAAAGGAAGTTGAATCAGTGGCTGTTGTCTGCAAGTTTCCTGATGTATTTCTTGAAGAACTTCCAGGATTACCTCCGATCAGAGAAGTTGAATTTGGCATAGAATTGATACCTGGTACTACTCCGATTTCAATAGCTCTATATAGAATGGCTCCGACCGAATTGAAAGAATTAAAGTCTCAGTTACAAGAGTTGACAGATAGAGGATTCGCTAGACTGAGTTTTTCACCATGGGGTGCTCCAGTTCTGTTTGTGAAAAAGAAAGATGGTACAATGAGAATGTGTATTGATTACAGTCAGTTGAACAAGGTGACCATAAAGAATAAATATCCTCTGCCCCGAATTGATGATTTATTCGATCAGTTAAATGTGCCACTGTATTTTCGAAGATAAATCTGAGATCGGGTTATTATCAGTTGAAAGTAAAAGATTCTGATATTCCAAAAATAGCCTTCTAAACGAGGTATGATTTATTATCAGTGACAAGTAAATGTCGAGTTATCGTACCCACAGGGACTGTAAAAAGGACTATTTATGAAATTGATTGTAAAACACTTTGGTGATGAAAAATATTTTGTTGAAAAGAGAGTGATTAAAAACTATGGTTTAAAACTAACTAAAATAAAACAAAGAATTTCTAATGCACGATTTCAAATAAGATTTAATCAAGATGACATAATTGTGTTTGGATTAATCACATTTCTTTAACTTAGAATTATTAAACTTATGTTTATATTTGTTACGAATAAATTCATGGCAACTTGGTAATTTGCTAACTTATGAACATATTTGCTTACCAGAACCTGTTCATCTCCTTAACATATCCCTATGCCAAGATGATTAAACGAATCTTAATAAACAAATAAAGACTATGTGAGGTAACGAAGTATCCTTACCTTGAAAAATTTAATCACAATAATCTAAGTTATGCAAGGCAGATGTATCGCCAAATACAATGCTAATTTAATCTTTAGCTACCTTAGAATAATTAAACATGCACTGATTAAGTACTGTGTCCATTAATTACAATTTCAATGCGTTTAAATAATTAATTCATTAGTTATCTAAAAATTATAATGCAAGAATAACTTAGGCATGATTTTACTTAATGAAGCATTTTACTGAGACCTATAACAACATAAACACAATTTTAATAAATTAAGAGAACGGAATGTAATCAACTCAACATGAAAATTTAAAAAGATAGGGAACAAGAAATAAATCCTGTGTTTCTTCGTGAATTAAATGGTTGTTCTATTCTTCGTTCTCCGTTGTCCTCAGCGACCAAGGTGGCTTATGAACACTTGGTTGCTGCTCCAAATGGCTGGGAAAACAACTCTTTTCTAGGAGAGGAAATTGACACTAGAAGGCTTGGCTTTTTGGAGAAAAAGGGAGAATGGAGAGAAGAGAAGTGAATAAGAGATTGAACAAGTGAGGGATGATTTGAATGGGCAGCAAATGGGGGTTTATATAGCTGAGGATGACTGCTAAAAATATCAATTTTCAACAGCCAAAGAGCCCCCTCATGGCTGGCCATCTTACATGGCAAAGTTGAGACTTTCAACTTTGCCAAAATTAGCTTAGGGCAAATCCATAAAGCCTTAATTTAAGGTGGGGTTTGAATGCAATTTAAAAGTCTTTCAAGGGCCTTTTTGCAAACTCATTTAATCATCTAAAATGCTAATTTGGGTCAGCATTTGAATAGTTCTAGGCTGCCCAATTGGTGGCTAGTTTGGTTCGCTCAATTTGGTTCAACTAGTGCGGTTCAACTAGGCCTATTTTCCATAATTAATTAAAATTAATTTATCTAGCCCAGATTAAATTGGGAATAAATTAAAATTAATTATATTATGAATTAATACACATATTTTGACTGTCTTAGGCTTGAAATTATTTCGCCTTGTTACTTCGAATTGCTTCTCGTTTTTGTTCTTCTAACGATGTATGCCGGGTCAATTTTCCCCCTTTGTGCGAATCTATCAAAAATAATCAAAATTCACTAAAAATAATTATAAAATTGAATAAAAATTAACATGTTCAAATTTTTAATAAAATTTAATTATTTTATAAAAATTAATTATTTTATGACAAATTATATCGAAAATGCATGATTTTAAGTAAAAATAGGTATGAAAAAAGTCTATAAATTTTTGTGTTTCCAATTCCTCATTAGCTCCAAAGTAAAAATAGAAATGGTGTTTTTAAATAGAAGGGAGAAGACAACTCTCTCTCCAACTCGTATCCAGATATATAGAAAAACCCCATGTTTCCATAATGAAACTTAACACGTGTCATTGACCTTCAATGCCGTTTTCTCAATTATCAACATCTGTAAGGATATGTAATCAAGAGTCCTTAATCTCTATGTACCTTTGTGTTACCCTATCATTCATTCTGAACTATCTCGTTAAAACATAACTTGCATAGTAACTAGACAAACTTAGCGTACCTTACCTTTTGCGTCATCTTCATTACCCAAAGAACCCTTAATATTATTCATTTTCAGATAACCATACCCTTCAGAGAACATTCATTACCTTATACCCTATTATTAACTAAACACTACCAATGTCATTAATTGGGAGGATGGGACCGCGCTACTCAAATTTCCTTCGGGCTACTCACCTAATATAGGACCTGTCAATTTTAGGTGTTACAACTCTCCCCCATTTAGGAAATTTTGTCTTTGAAATTACTATGATATCGATGAATACCGAAACCCATATGCTACTCTCCACCCATACGGTATATATATCATTTGGATTCACTCATACTAAAAATATAGGCAAGTGGCTCCACCCAATTGGAGGACTCAAACAGTCATGCCCTTTTTAATTTCTCGTAAACGATTTCCCCTATTTATCCCTATTGTTTCAATCCTCCTTTTCTTTTTCACCTATTCGCAATCATTTGAATCCCTAGCTTTTCCTTGTCTTTTCTGCTCATTATTTGCATCTTCATCTCCTTCTATTTAAAGGTACTTGTTATTCCTCCTGCCCTTTTATTCTTTCTTCTTTTCTTCTTTATGCGTTTGCCCTTAAAAATGGTTCAAGTTAATACCTGAGGGAAAGGTCATGACCAAACCACTTGAACCATTGCTCTGGTTAGTTCTAGCCTACCTAAACCACAAAATCCCATGATCAGTCTTCCTGGGGTGGAAACCCAGTCAGTTACTTGTACCACCACCTAGGATGAAATGACCCGTTACTTGGGAGCTCTAGGCATTCGAATCCCAAACTTGGCTTACACGTTTTAGAGAATCTAGTGTTAGAAAAGTCAATTGGGCAAGTAAGATCACGCCAACCAAATTTCCTTTGACCTACACGCCCAGACTCATCACTTCACCAAGTTAAAGTGTTACACTTCCGCTGTCTTAGGATAATTTATTGAATCTGGTGCCCTAAGTGTAGTATATTCATCTACACACTTGTAATTTTTTTGAAAAGATTGGTTAATAAAATTATTCATGAATTACATTAATATCCTTTGTGTAATTTCCTCACATGATTTTTGCATGTAAAGCAAAATAGAAGCAAATATTAGCTCAGTAGTTGCCTAATATTTAACCAATACTAAGAGATATTACGTGGTTGGATTGTAATACAAAAAATAACTTATACTAGTAGACGAACCTAAACATGTCCTTAGTTTAATTGGAAATGAGCTAACCGATTGAAAGATTAATATGTCATCAATCAAGTCCAAATGGGGAGATGTTTTGTCTTGGGCAACGAAGTGGATGACTCCTAGAAGATAGAGACATAGATGTGACTGAATATATTGACAGTACAGTGGATTTGACCCAAGAATAGTAGGTCATAAATCTGTTTATGGATTTATGAACTTGTGATGTTCAAAGTGTGGTATGCCTTAATCCTAGGTAGACGATGGACCCTGTATGCATGACTTGTTTACTTTGATGTAAGTAAAAGACTAAGTTCAAATATATAATTAACAAAAAGCTGGTGCGTTTGGTATACAACTTTTGAAATATGTAGCATCATTCACAATAGTGCAATTCATAGCCCAATGCATGAGTAAATGATATTCTCTTATTGGCATTACATGATAGATGAAAAGTACAACGTGGCTACGGGTCGTTTGTCTTTGTAATGAATGACTTGATTACTATTTGATAGTAATTGACTTTTCATGAAAGAAGATGTAATAGTCACCATGAGATAAAATATGATCATATTAGGGGAGCAAATTTATCCTAGAGAGATCATGGATATCCTATGAGGGTAACACACTTATGACAGGGTCATTAGACAAACATTGACCGAATTACTTTCATAATGGTATGTCATTAGGGAGAGCTCAGTCACGATACTATAGTGGAATGACTTTGTGCCTAAATGAGTTTATAATTAATAGGTGAAAATCTGAAACTTAATTATAAATCATTTATCCTTAATTACATATGTCCAACCGGTCCCTCCACTACCTCGTTGAAAGCAAAAATAAATTGTATGTTGAATCAAATGAAAATGAATAGAAATGGTAAAGTTGGAGAAATGAGAAACATTCGAAAATGAATATGGTTTTCTCACTAAATGGAAATGACCTAAAAAAAATAGTTTATGGTTTTTTGAATTATTATTTATTTAATTAAATAAATGAAGTTAAAAAGATGGAATTAAATTAATTGGTCATTATGAGTCCATTGAATTAGAAATATTAATTATATTTCTCATAGATTCTTTGTTATGATTTTAATAGGATTATAATCGGGTTGAGAAAATTATTTAATTGAGAAGTTTATTTATTGAAATTAATTTATGATTTTTATTTTGGAAAAAATAGAAAAACATGTATTGGGTTGGAATAAATTATAAAGTTTTGGGTTAAAAGTTCAAGAAACACTTTTAATTGGATCCGATATGGGAGAGGCCCAAAAGCCCCTTTATTAATACATGAGATGACAAACCCTAGTATATTTAACTAGAGTTGTCACCCCTCTCTATCCTAGTTGAATTAGGATTTTTTTTCCTATTGAAATAGACTTCTACTAATTCAATAAAGGTTTCACTTCTTCTCCTTATAAATAGATGACACCGGTAGGGCTAAATACAACTTTGAGATATTGTTAATCTACTCAAAAATAGTGAGAATTTATTTTCTAAGCATAAATTCTATTTTCTTGAATAACAATTCTACCAGTTTTTATTAAAGAGAGAATTTTACTTTCTCACTAGAAGTAAAGTAAATAATTTCTAGTTTTGTGTTTGATTCAAATTTATTTAAGCCTACACTTGAAGCACAAGAATAACGAAGAAGGTCGTTTAGTTGAAAGTTGAGAACGATAAGGATGTGTTTATCCCAAAACATATGTGCGATTTCAGAAAAGGCTTATGACTATAAATATCACAAACCAGCTCGATTTTCAAAATTTTAGTTTTCCGCTATGCAAGAAAATTATTTTCGAATTGGATTTCTTTTCAACACAATCCTCCAAACAAAGACGAAAGCCCAATACAGAGGGTTAAGTCCCTTTCTTTGAATCGATCATTGCATAACGTTCCAATATATTATCTATATGCGAAGCTTGTGATAAAGTTATCACTTTATTCTTTCGATCCCTTGAGACTCTAATACCCATAACAAATTTAGTTTCTCCTAACTCTTTCATGTTAAGTTGTTAAGTTAACCACAATTTAATCAATGATAATGTCCCTATGTAATTTTTAATTAGTAGAATATCATCGACATATACAACAAGAAAGATCACATTTCCATCCTTAATATGTTTATAAATACAAGGTTCATCAATGGTTTGCTCAAAATAAAAATTTTTGATCATTTGATCAAATATTTGATTCCATAAGTGAGATGCTTGCTTAAGTCCAAATATAGATCTAAGCAGTTTGCAAACAGTTATATAGATGCTCCATAAACTGAAAATTAAAGTACTAAATTTTTATTGCTAAATTTTATAAGTGTTCAATTTATATTAAAAATTTGTTTGGTAAAATAATAAATATAAGTACTAAATATAATATGTTATTTGATAAAAATAAATATTATTTTTTTAAAAGATTATTTATTTTTTAAATTTTAATCTTATTAATATAATATTTTATATTATTTTAGATAATTTTGGATGAAAAAATAAATATGATAATTTGAATATCTCATTTTTTTAAAAAAATGATAGTTTATATTATTTTATTAATAAAATAAATTCAACTAATATTTTCAACATTAAGTGATAAATAGCTATCTACCTGCTTATCTTATTCAACTTTTTTTCTTGAAAATTTTATATTCGGTAAAAAATTACAATGATTATCAACCAACATCTTACATGCCACAAATCAATCAAACATCTATTCAATCATAGATATTATAACAATACTAAAATATAAAATAAAAAGTATATAAAAATAGGGACATTGACATCTTTATTATTTTTAAATAAAGTTACTTTTTTTATATTTTTAACAACTCGTATGTTTAATCGCCAATAACTTTTTTTATTACTTTTCCATTACTTTTAATAAATTTTATTTAATATTTACGTGTGTATATGAAATACGATAAAGTAGAAAGCGGGTAGAGAGTGGAGAGGGCCCTTGATGCCGAAGGAGGTGAAACAATTCATGATACAAAAGTCATGATGGTTGTCTTAGACCCCAAACCCAATCTCGATCAATTTTCAATGCACAGAGATTCTTGTCTGTGAAACCCTGATTGTGCGTGCCATATGTTTCCCTTTTCTTTTCCTTTTATCTTTTGCTGCCTTTGGGTGTCTCTTCTTTTTTGTGTAGTCATAAGTATGGCAATTAATCACCAAAAGTTGGGGGTTATCCCACAATCCATCACTCCTTTGCACATGCACATGCCTCTGTGCCTTTGGTTGTGGGACTATGGACAGTGGTGTCATGTCCTTAGATATTTTCAACCCCCAATAATAATAATCATGTGCGGAGGAAAGGGGAATTTGCGAGCCTTACATATGTTATTATTTATTTATTTATTTATTTTTATATAATTATATATGTGAAGTTTGATTTTGTATAATTTTATATTTGAAATTTTTACAAATTAAAAAATAAATAAATTGAAAGGGGAATTTTACAAACATCATTTCAAGAATTGAAAGGGGAATTTAGCACAGTTATTGATAAAACATCATTTTATGTTTATATGTTGCATACATAAATAATTATATTTATCTAGTATAAAAATAAATTGATGTATTTATTTATTCAAATTTGTATAATTAAATAAAATTAAACTTTCAAGTATACATTTGAACCACAATTAGAGTTTTATGTGCATAATTGTAGCAAATTAAAGTTCATGCATACAATTATACATTAAATCGAAATTCATGTATAATTTTAAGGTTTATCCTTATTGGAATTTAAATTTTACTTTTGGAGTGTTTTTGGAAGCAAACTTTCAATTCTTTTTGGTTTTATGAATTCATCATTTCAAAATGCTAACATTTATAATATCTGTGTGGATAAATAATTCATTTAAGAAACATTATGTTATTGAAGTTTTACAAATTAAAAAATAAAATATGATTAATTATTTTTATATATATTTATAAAAATTTATAAATAAATTTAATGAAATAAATCTTTAAAAATATATATTGAAATTAAATAAGAATGATTTCCAAAGTTTAATATTTTTTATAGTGGTACCATGTATATTAAATTAAATAAAATTATAAGAAAACTTGGAAAACCATCTTTTTTATGTGGAATTTGAAATCCCCTGTTGAAATTACTTAAATTCTCTTTTTTGAAATTCTTCAATATATTAACAAAAACAAGTAAATTCATCTTTAGAATTTTAAAAACCTTAATACAAATACAATTCCTTACCCAAGCACACCCTTGAAGATGTTTGTACAAATCAAATTAAATATAGCTGTTTTTTTTTTTTTTTTATGTTGTTATCTTGATGCAATAACAACAAATTTCTATACTTGCTATTATTTAAACATTTGATTGAGTTGGTATCACCTTCAATCGGTTTTCAATACAAATGTAAAATTACCAAAAGCTCAATAATTTTATAAAGCAACAAATATAAATTTGAGTGTATTTTTTTACATACAATTTAGAAAGATATATACACATGATAAGATTTGAACCCAAGAACACAAAGTATTTCCTTTTTTAATTTTACAATTTCAACCAATAACACATTTGGTTTTCATGTTAATCTTTTATAAATTTGTTACATAATTTTTTGTTCACATTATAGGACAGCTCCTAAAGATGAAGAAGTTAAGTTATTTGAGAACAATGTTGCGACACCAAAGGGTTATTATCGCAACACTGAAGACTGAAAGCACAAATTAAGTTAACTGTAGAGGGTGTAGTGTGCAATGCATAGGTTTGTGCAAGTACACATAGTCGTTATCAAGTAATAAGTAAGTATAATAGTTATTATCTCCACAGGGACTGTTTTTAAAATGATTATTGTAAAAATTACTATTCACAAATAGGTTAAAAACACAATAATTTTGTGTGATTGATGTTAAAATTAAATTAATTAACTAGATGTAAATTAACCTGAATGCAAATGAGATGAAATAAAATGCAGGGTGATGGTTTAGCAGCAATTTCACAAGTTTAACAACAATAACATGAATAAGCTAGAACAATTACAACTCTTAACTGAATTCATTTTCATCATGTTTAACAATGTTCAAAATATATTTCATGGCAATTCGATCGTTCATTAATTGGGCATCTCATATAAGTTCAACTAAATCTTATACTTAGAAAATTATGCATAAACCAATATCATAATTTAACTAAAGATTCCTTAGAATTTATGTGAAGTAACAGGGACGGATTAGGTTTGAAATAATTTAATCACATAAACCTAAAGTTATGCAAGGTAATAAGTTCTCTTAGTCTATTATTGTAACACCCCTTACTCGGTTTCGATGCTAGAATCCAGTACGAGGCATTACCAAACAATATCACGACCAATCATACAAAATCGAGCCATAAAATTTCGTTCCAAATTTAAAACTTTTACATAATATATCATACGATCCTTAAAATGGGCCTACGGGGCCTAAAACATGATTTGAGAGTGGTCCGAGACCAAACCGAGAACATAGAAAAATTTTGGAAATTTTGATCAAAAACAGGGCACACGCCTATGCGAGACAGAGGCACGCCCGTGTGGGCAGGCCATGTAGTCACACACGCTCGTGTCTCCAACCCGCGTTGAATTTTTTGAAAAATATTTTTCATTTCGAACCTACAGAGGTTTTCACACGGTCGAGCACACGCCCGTGTCCTTCACACGACCTCGACACGCCATGTGGCCTCTCCGTGTGAAAAACTGGGACATTCTGTTTATGACGTCAGCATGCAATTTTGGTCACACGACCACGGGACACGCCCTTGTGACTAGGCCATGTGATGTCCTTATTCTCCGAAATTTTCATACAAGGTTCACATGCCCTACACACATGGTCGTGAGGGCTAGCCATATGGCCCTAAATTAGGCTATTTTCCAAGCCATTCTTTGTCCCAAAACACATACAAATTATACCAATTTTATTACCACATTCCATGCACATTTTTAGGCATCTAAATAACCTCATTTACCCATCAATCATCCATTTCAACTTAACCACATACAAACACACCAAGCATTCCATGAATTACCCTATAAGGATATATAAATAACCAATATCATCATTGGCCAAATCATATGGCCTTAATTACAAAATGACTTATCCATTGACAATTGCCACAATATAGCCCAACCAACATGACATTTATAACACCACTAAGTCCTTATACATGCCATAGTCCAAAAGAATACATATTACAATACCAAAAGAACGTTGTGGATAGTGTCGGTGATCCTCTGAAGCTTCTCAATCTCCGAGCTGGCTTGACTAATCTATAAAATAAGGAAAAAGAGAAAGGAGTAAGCTTTAAGAAGCTTAGTAAGTCTATATGCAAATAATTAACATCATACAAACATTTTTAATATCAAGAGTCATATCTCAACATATCAACTTACCACCTAATCTTACCATTATCCATATACACATCAAGCACAATATTTTCATTTACTCAAATTTGCATGCACCATTTCACACACATGAAATTTCCCATAATATTGCTTGCTCATATAATTACACCTGCACTTACACACCACATACCACACCAATACCATTTGTAAGCTTTTCCGTTGAACCCTTCGGAATAATATTCGATACTCGGTGGTTTCAGTACATAGCTTCACCAACACATGATCCAGCTGTCGTGTACACATGGTGAACTCTCATCATCACCCATGTGATCTAGCCATTAAATCCTATAGCTCTCATGTCTACATGATGTACCCTCGGTAACATACATGCGACTTAGCTATTTTATACCCATAGCTCTCGTGTCTACATGGTATACACCCAGCATTACGCATGTGACCTAGCTACCCAAGAAATTATCATCTCGTAGCTCTCTTGTACACATGGTGTCCTACCCTCGAAAACACACATGTGACCTAGCTACACATTATCCGTATCCGTCGTATTTCTGAAGGTTCAATCAGGAATACCAATTTTCCATAATTCACCAAATCATAAAAGTTATCCAACGTTTTCCATGTCATACAATAATTTACATTTATGAAATTAAAATAGATGTATTACTTACATATAAACTTACCTCAATAACAAAATGTGATAATTTGCAATTTAGCCCGAAACCTTGCCCTTACCTCGGTCAAGGTCGATTCCTCAATCTTCTCGATCTAAAATGACACATTTAGCTTTTTTAATAACTACATTATTCAAAGCAACCTAAAATCTTCCTATAGCAATTTTTACAATTTGACCCCTAACTTTCTTAATTTTTACACTTTAGTCCTTAGGCTCGGTTTATGAGTTTCATTAAATTTTCATGCATTTCAAGCCTAGCCAAATCACTTTTCCTTTATAGCAGCCCCCAATTTTCATCATTTCACAATTTATGCACACTACATTTCACCTTTTACAATTAGGTCATTTTTTACAATTTTCACAAAAAATCACATAGTAAAAGTTATTCATCACACTTTAAACTTTCATATTCTACCACTAGCCACCAAAATACATGCATGTCATTTATGGGTAAAATTTTGAACATCAACCCTAGCTTGAAATAATGGTAGAAATAGCTAGAACAAGTTACGAGGGTTTCAAATATATGAAGAACATTAAAACCAGGGCTAGGAGGTACTTACAATCAAGCTTGAAAGTTGGAAGAAACCCCAGATATGGTGTCTCTTCATATTCGGCCAAGGGAGGAAGAAAGATGGACAAATTTGGCTTATTTTCCCTTTTTATTTCTTTTATTAACTAATGACCAAAATACCATTCATTAAAAACCTTTGATATTCCTTCCTTCCTTGGGCATTTTTGTCCAAATAAAGTTAAAATGGTCTAATTATAATATAGAACCTCTAATTTAAAATTCCAATTCAATCAAGTACCTTTATGGATTAAAACCCATATTTTTCACCTATTGCAATTTAGTCCAACCTACCAAATTGGACATGCCAACATTAAAATTCATGCACCAAAATTTCACATAATTATTCAAACACCAAATAAACATCAAAACTCAATCGAAAAAATATTTTAGACCTCAGATTCATTATTTCGAAACCACTATTCCGTTTAGCCCCTAATTTGGGTTGTTACAATTACAACATCTAATTTATTCTAGTTAGGATATAAATTAAGCATGCACCTTCTAATTATCGTGTTCATTAGTTATCATGTAATTAGGATTGACTAACTAATTCTAATGCATTCAAACATATTTTAATGCATGAAATACATAATGATTTTAATTGGAACCATGAACCATTAAGGCACAAAATAATATAAACATGAATTAAATGAATTTTATCCAATTATCACAATTATTCTAACTAAACAAACTGAAGTCATCATTGTCAATGGAAAAACATCAGAACAATTTGCAAACATGTGGAATAACTAAGAACAAAATTAAAGAATAGGAAAGAATAAACTCTTAATGATTTCGATGATTCTTTCAAGGCTAATCATGGTGGTTTCCTCCAATTATTGTGATTGCCCCTTCAATGAATGCTCCTTAATGTGACCAGCCAAGAGTGGTTTTCCTCAAGGGAAATACTATCTAAGGGAGGTGAAGAATTGGACGACTTATACGCGGAAGAGATGGAAAAAAGAAGAGAGAAATATGAGAGGAATGTGAATTGAGAGATGAATGAATGATGATAGATGTGTGAATAAGAAGTGAGGGATGCTATTTATAGTAGAGGGATCACATAGAAGTTTGCTAAAAATAGCTTGAAGATCCCTTAGTTCTCTTCTTTACTTGGCCGAGCTTAAAGTGTGGGGAGGGAGGTTTATGGTTACCTGACTTATGCTTGGTTTCATGCATGAATCATGCAAGGGGTTGGACGGTTTATTGGGTATTAGTTGGGAGCTAATTTTTTATTCTTTCACAAGTTCAAGGGCCTCCAAATTAATTATCCCAAAGCTAATTAGGGCCGCTCTTAATGGCTTGCCAAATTTGGGCCATTCTCCCCCTTGTTGGATGGTTTTGACAATCCAATATAGAGCAGACATCAATCTTTTCAATAACTATCCTTCATGCAACACCCCAAAACCTGGCCAGAAGTGAACTCTACTTATGTTTTACAAAAATTAATTTGCTTGTCACTTAAATTAGCTTAAATCCAAAATTAACAATTTATATATTCTCTTAGCAAACAAATCGAATTTAGAAATCTTGTAAACTAAAGTTTCAAAATCAACATAACAGCAGAAAATCTGTAATTTTACTTTTAATTGACTATCCATGATTTCTAATTTGATATTCAAACCAAAAATCTTAAAATGAGAGAATTGAAAATCCAATTACCAATGCCCATACAGTCTCACGTATCCAAAACCAAAACCCATACCATAGTTCATATAAAATATTTACAATCTAACTGAAAATATAGTATTATATCTTAGGAAAACATTTATTTGAAATAAGTCGAGATGTAAAACTCTGAGACCTCTGATTTTTTGAGCTCAAGACTTAACCACGTAGATTTCTTGAAAAGGGTAAACTAAGGGTGTGAGCTACGAAGCTGAGTGTGAGTCTAAAACAAATGTAATTAAGCATAGTCATACAGATGATCATACATACAAAAATAAAAATTAATTCATGATAAATACGCACACCATATAAAGGAGTCACACAGGGTAAAAAAAATGAATCAATTTGAGAAAAAAGGGTAAAAACTACAAAAAAATAGGACCACATGGCCGTGTGGGAGGGTTTAGACCGTGTGATAGGGGTACACGACCATGTGGTTTAAAGACATAGTGGTGTGACCGAGATATACGATTGTGTGGTTGAAAGACACAACCATGTGGCTGAGAGACATGACCGTATGGCTAAGATACTCGACCGTGTGGGTAGACTGTGTAGCTCTTTGTGCCTGTATGACAAAATTTCATAATAAGTACCAAGGGAGACAATCGTGTCTCAGGCCGTGTGAAAACTCCCTGGGTCATGTGATAAGAGAATTAACCTAATTTCTAAAGCAACACCCGGCTGTGTGAACTGCCCGTGTGCGGCATATGCTAATGTCATCCAAAAACCACCCGAAATCTTGGTGCAAATCTCAAAAATTTACATAAAATCACTTCTAATTATGAGTCTTCAAGAAACACACTTGAAACATACTTCCAAAGCTCTAAGAATCAACCAAAGCACATCCACGAAACTGATCCAAAACTTGATTACAAAAACATACTAAACCTATAAGAAAATTGACCATACCGTATAAAAGGAATGAAGGAAAATTGATCTAAATGAAACCCAAAAACAACACTTACCCACTTTAAAACCTTGATGAGTGAGAATGTGGATAAACGAATGAGACTAGAGAGACGACACCAAATTATTGGAGCTTCGAGTAAAGTAATAGTGAAACAAATAAGAAGAATCAAAGAATAAATAAGATGGTGGGAAAAAGAAAATACAATGGCAAAAAGAGTCAAAATCTAAAATTAGGAAAGAAAGAGAGACTGACCTAGTAGCAGAAAATATGTCATTTTACTTTTAATTGACTATCCATGAATTCTAATTTGATATTCAAACAAAAAATCTTAAAATGAGAGAATTGAAAATCCAATTACCAATTCCCATATAGTTTCACGTATCCAAAACCAAAACCGATACCACAGTTCATATAAAATATTTACAATTCGACTAAAAATATAGTATTATATCTTAGGAAAACCTTTATTTAAAACAAACTGGGATGTGAAACTCCAAGACCTCTGATTTACTGAGTTCGAAACTTAATCATGTGGATTACCTGAAAAGGGTAAACTAAGGGTGTGAGCTACAAAGCTCAGTGTGAGTCTAAAACAAATGTAATTAAGCAGATTCATATAGATGATCATACATACAGCAATCACAAATAATTCATGATAAATATGCACATCATGTAAAGTAATTCAACTCACAATTTTTACAACATCTATATATGTAAGACATGCATGAAAGCATGAAAAATGCAAGTAAATCCCACCCAACCATCGGATCATAACAACTCCATCCATCTTACACCAAATAGGGTTCACTAGGCCCTTCCATCCATTACCCACCAATTTTTAGGTTATGGTGGACTTGTCCAACCGATACACCTTAAAGTGGTAGTATGCCACTCAAGTGTTATGAAGTCAAGCTGCCAACAATGTTGTGGATTTATCTCCCAAATTAAAACAATGCAGTTTAACTGTCGAATCAAACTTTGTTCTCTTCATAACAAAATTTTAACCATAATGCAACTGCAAATAATCTTACGCATGTGAATACACAAAATCAGACATGCTCATAATCAATTTATAATAACCCATAAACATACTCGTAACCAACACCAAATAATAGAATTAACAACATCCATAATTTCTAAATAACATATTTAATTAACTCATGTACAAAATTTAGTGTAACAAAGTCATATTAGCAACCTAGGCAAATAACCGAGTTTAAACTTATGTGTACATAAATATATAAATCCAACTAGGAATGCACCTATCTTAGTCCTTCAACAACCAGTAATGGTGTTCCAAATATTCTTACAAAGACATAAACACGCAAGGGATCGCTCAGGGTTGAAAATGAATCAATTTGTAAAAAAGGACTAAAAACTACAAAAATAGGACCACACGACAATGTAGAAGGGTTCAAACTGTGTGACAAGGGTACACATTCATGTGGCTGAGAGACACGATTGTCTGACTGATATATCGGCCATGTGGCTAAGATATACAATAGTGTGGGCAAATTGTGTAACTCTCTAGGCTTGATGACAAAATTTCACAATAAGAAGTAGGGGAAACACGACTCTGTCTCAGGACGTGTGAAAACTCCCCAGGTCGTATGCGATAGAAAAAATCCCTAACAAGGGTCACACAGTCGTGTGGCCAGTGTAACATCCCAAAAATTAGGTTAGAATAAATAGAGTTATGAAATCAAAAGTTGTTATCTCTTGACCTTAAGTCTAGATTTTGGAAATTTTGACAAGAGTTTAAATTTGGTTTGGTGGTTAAGTGTTGTGCTAGGGTGTGTGAGGTTCTGGGTTCAAATACTAGTTCAATGGTTAAGCTTCTGCATACCCGTAGTCCTGTATTCGAGCCCATGCGAAAGCAATGAGAAATTTTTTTGTTATGCTACCTTGCGAGTTAGTTTCTACTTTTTGAAATTAGTTATGTTTTCAAAGAAAACCTTCCTCTCTTTTTTTCCTTTTTGTTTTCCTTCCATTTTTCTCTATACTGTTTCCTTTTCTTTTCTTCTTGGTTGGGATCTTTTTCCACCCTTAGTTTATTGTCTGATGCTTTTCTATCTACTATTTGAAGTTCTATTGTGCTATAATTCTTCAATCGGACTGTGTATGTGTTCTTTGTCAAGTTTTTCTGTGTATGAGTTTTGATAAATTAAGTTATATTTTCTATAAGGAGTATATTTTTTATTTCCACAAGTTTGTTAGGCGAAAATCTTAAGAATAAGCTTTTCCTCAATGATGTGAGTTTTGTGTTTTGATTTGGGAGTAAGCGTAATCATCTAACTCCGTTTCAGATTTGGTGTCGAAGTCCTTCGACGTGCTTCAGTTTGGATGTGAATTCAAGTGTTTTGTTTCATTTTATATGTCTGAATTAGTCATTATAATGTCATGTTTTTAGGTTTTAGGATCATTTATATTGCTTCTATGTCAAAACCTTATCAGGTGGGTACCCAAAACCCGAATTTCTGTTATTTACGAACATAAAAAAAATGGCCTTCTATGCCACATGCCTATGTGTTAGGTCGTCTGGTAGATCGTGTGAGGCACTATCTAGAGTCACAAGGGCTAGGGACATAGACGTGTGTTCAAGCTGTGTAACTCACTGTTTAGGACCACATAGTTGTGATAGGCCATGTTAGTCACTAAGAGGGCCACACGAGCCAGACACCTAGATTGTGTGGATCCACGTGGGCATGGTGGTCAAAATTTTGAAATTTTCGCTAAGGTCGTGAACATCGTTTGGTTTGAATGCAAGCCTTCCTTAGGGCCTGTAAGATTTGTATTAAGCTATAAAACTCAAGAATTGTTGATCTATTAGTGTATAATCTACTAACTATACATATGAATATTTTGAGTTAAGGTAAGTAAATATGATTGCTAATGTATAATGTACCCTTGTTATGGTATGTTTAGGTAAGTGACTTATCCATGTATGATCCGTATTCTATTAAGTATAATGGTAATCCCTTGTGTTACTCTATTGATTTAGAAAATGTGATATCCAAATATGTTGAATTGATTGTTATTTGATTATGATTTATAACCATGCATATGACTTCATGGCAGTCTGATGTGATCTATTAAAATTTGATAAATCTATTTTACAAAGCATGAACTCTCACGCCTACTGATTTTGCTATTCTACGATAGCATGACCTACATGCTTATCACCTTGACTCTGTATCTACATGCCATTACATACTGCATGGGAGTTGGGGTGATATGAAAGGAGGAATTTTCTGGTAGTTTTATGATTTGCATTATCTGGTGGTTTATCCACAGTTCTATTCTAGCAGCTTGACTGCAATATAATGACTTGACCACATGCCTTTGATCCCGCAATTTTCACTACAAATTCAGGTGGTACTATCCATAGTTATCTATTGGTGTGATTAGGTTAAATAAGTTCTAGGGAACTCTATTCTGGTTTAGCGGAGTTAGGTAGGATATTTTTCTGCTAAATCTACATTATGATTTGTTTTTGCATTGATGTAACTATGATTTGATCTTTGGGGTTTGTAATCTATTTATGAACCTGGCATGCTTTTTGATAAACTCGTTAGTATATGACAATTCCAAACATGAAACTACAAAATTGCTTAAATTTGCTAAAAGGGGTTTCTTGTTTTCGAAGTTAAAACTCTAAAAAGATTTTTGCTACAAATTAAGTAAAATTTTGAATGGTTTTTCAACACTTGTTGAAATCAGCTTACAATATGTCGGTGTAACTATTCCAGATTCAGCTTAAATTTCTAGGCCTGGTTTGAGGTGTTACATTTAGTGGTATCAAAGCCAGGTTTGCAAAACTCAGCCTGTGGTTTTTGAGTTCAGAACTCTTCCTGAAAATGTATTAAGTAAGTGGAACTTCTGACTGACTTCAAGATTTAGGTTTTTGAAAAGTGTGTGTTTAGATTTTTTATTATTTTTTAGTCTGTAAATAGATAATCTAAGACTCCAACATTGATGATGTAAGTATCTCTACCTTAGTTATATGAAATGAATTAACACAAATTGTAGTGTTTTAATTACGCTGTCCTAGCTAAAGCTGAGGAAGTTATGTGAAAACCTCTAACAAAACTTCAGCCTTAGGATTGTTAATAAGCCTAAGCTAAACTATAAAGTTTCTGAAACTATAGATTAGTATAATGAGTACATGTAGCCTAGTTATATGAGGGTGTGTTGGGTATAGTCAAGCGACTCAAATCGAGTCCTCTTCTGGGGAATGAGCCCAATCTGAGAAATTTTAAATTTGTTGGGATGCCCGAATCTGAGGGCAACAATCAAGAAGCGTAGGGCATTGCGATGTTGGGTTATGTTTAATGATTTGCTAGGGTCGATGAGACTCAAATTGAATTTGTGGGTGAAGAGCCTATGATTAAGTGACCTCTGACAACGAGAGGAGTATGAGTGTTACTTCTGCTCAGTTGATGGCAAGAATGAGTCTACTAGTTTTGTATTGACTTTGAGTTGCGCAGCGATAGCACGGTGATCTATATAAATGAGGACATTTTAGATTCTGTGCTTTAAGAACTGATGAAATTGTGGAAATTTTAAGGACAAAATTCTTTTCAGGGAGGGAGAGTTGTGACATGCCATAAACTGGGTTAGAAGAAATTGAGTTGTGAAATCGAGAGTGGTTATCTCTTGACTTTGAGTCTAGATTTTGGAAATTTTGACAATAGTTTAAATATGGTTTAGTGGTTAAGTGTTGTGTTAGGATGCACGAGGTTCTGGGTTCGGATACTATTTTTTAAAAATTTGCTATTTTGATTAAATCCCTATCTTTGGACATATGGGTTATAAGCTATTTCTGCTCAGTTGATGGCAAGAATGAGTCTACTAGTTCAATGGTTAAGCTTCTGTATACCATGTGGTCCTGTGTTCGAGTCTATGCAAAAGCAATGAGAAATTGTTTTTGTTATGCTGCCTTGCAAGTTACATTCTATTTTCTGAAATTAATTTTCTTTCAAAGAAAAAATTTCCTCTCCTTTTTACATTTTTTTTTTCCTCCCATTTTCTCTTTACCTTTTTCTTTTCTTTTCTTCTTGGTTGGGATCTTCTCCCACCCTTAGTTTACTATCTGAATCTTTTTGTATCTGCTATTTGAAGTTTTGTTGTGCTGTAATTCTTCAATCATATTGTGTAAGTGCTCTTTGTTAATTTTTTTTTGTGTATGAGTTTTGATCAACAGAGTTATATTTTCCGTAGGGAATAGAGTTCTAATTTGCACAAGTTTTTTTAGGCGAAGATCTCAAGGATAACACTTTTCCTCAACGATTTGAGTTTCGTGTTTCGATTTAGGAGTAAGGGTAAGCATCTAACACCATTTAAGATTTAGCGTCAAAGTCCTTCGACGTGCTTCAGTTTGGATGTTAATTCAAGCATTTTGCTTTAGTTTATTCATCTGATTTAGTCATTGTAATGTCATTTTTTTAGGTTTCAGGATCGTCTCTATTGCTTCTATGTCAAAATTGTATCAGGTGGGTACCAAAAGCCCTAATTTTTGTGATTTGCCAATGTCAGAAAACATGGCCTCCAACTCCACATGACCGTGTGCCAAGCCGTGTGTTAGGTCGTGTGAGGCACTATTTAAAGTCACACGAGCATGTGTTCAGGTCGTGTAACTCACTGTTTGGGGCACACGGCATGTGCGAGGCCGTGTGATAGGCCATGTGAGTTACTAAGAGGGCCACATAGGCGTGCACTAAGCCGTGTGGGCCACACGGGCCAGACACCCAGGCCGTATGGATTTATACAAGCATGTTGGTCAAAATTTCAAAATTTTCCCTAAGGTCATAGATGTCATCAGTTTCGAATGTAGGCCTTCCGTATGGTCTATAGGATCTATATTAAGATACATAATTCAGGAATTGTTGATATGTTAGTGTATAATCTACTATCTATACGTATCACTATTTTGAGTTAAGGTAAGTAAATATGGGTACCCCTGTTTGGATGTGTTTAGGCAAGTGACTTATCCAGGTACAATCCGTATTCTAATAAGTAAGATGGTACGACTCTGTGTTACAATGTTGGTTTAGAAAATGTGATATCCGTATGTTTGAATTGATTGTTATTGATTTTGATTTATAACCATGCATATGACTTCATGGCAATCTGATGTGATCTGTTGAGATTTGATAAATCTATTTTACAAAACATGAACTCCCATGCCTATTGATTTTGTTAGTGTACCATAGCGTGACCTGCATTCTTATCACCTTGACTCTGTATCTGCATTCCATGACATACTGCATGGGAGTTGGGGTGATGTGATAGGAGAAAGTTTCTGATAGTTTAATGATTTGCATTATCTGGTGGTTTATCCATAATTCTATTCTGGCAGCTTGACTGTAATTTAGTGGCTTGACAACATGTCTCTGATCTGGTAGTTTTCACTGTAAATTCAGGTGACACTATCCAGAGTTATCTATTGGTGTGATTGAGTTGGTGTGATTGGGTTGGACGAGTTCTGGGGAACTCCATTTTGGTGTGTAGCGGAGCTAGGTAGGATATCTTCTTATAAATGCATATTATGATTTGTTTTGAAAAGAACATACTACATTGACATCAACATATATTTTATGTTTTTGTTCTACTCTATTTGATTTATTTTGTTCTATTTTGTTTTGTTTGGTTCTATTATTCTACCACTGTTGAAATCTCTGTGATACTCTATTTATGTTTCATACTAGGTATAACTGTTACTAAATTCTCTGCGTCACTATGATTTGTATGTTATGATATATTTATTTGTAATTGAGTTTGTTTATATGTTGTGCTTGGTAGCTTACTCTTTGTCTTCCCTTTATCTATTCTGGGGGACATCTGAATTAGGTTCGGACGGCGTACGGGAGCTTGGATTATTTTTGCACTGATGTAACTACGATTTATCTTTGGGGTTTGTAATCTATTTTTGGACCTGCCATGCTTTTTGGTAAACTCGTTAGTATCTGACAATTCCAAACACGAAACTACAAAATCGCTTAAATCAACTAAAGGGGATTTCTTATTTTCAAAGTTAAAACTCAGAAAAGATTTTCATTGCAAATCAAGTAAAGTTTTGAATGGTTTTCGAACACTTGCCTAAATCAGCTTTCAGTATGTAACTCTTCCTGATTTGGCTTAAACTTCTAGACTAGGTTCGGGGTGTTACAGCCAACCCGTGTGATAAGAGAATTAATCTAATTTCTAAAGCGGCACATGACTCTATGGACTACCCATGTGTGGCATACGCCCATGTGGTTTAAAAACCACCCAAAATCTTGCTGTAAATCACAAAAATTAACCAAAAAATCACCCCTAATTACGAGTGTTCAAGAAAGACATCTGAAATAGGCTTCCAAAGCTCTAATTATAAACCAAAGCACTTATAGAAAAATGATTTGAAACTTGATTACACAAACATGCTAAACCTATAAGGAAATTTACCATACAATATAAAAGGAACGAAGGAAAATCGATCTAAAAGAAACCCAAATACAATACTTACTTGCTTCTCGTTGAGTGAAAATGTGGACGAACGAATGAGACTAAAGAGACGGCATAAGATTACTAGAGCTTCGAGTAAAGTAACAGTGAAGCAAATAAGAAATATCAAAGAACAAGAAAGATAGTGGGAAAAAGAATATACAATGGCAAAAAGAGTCAAAATCTAAAATTGGAAGAGAAAGAGAGACTGACGTGAGAGAAAATGAGTGAAACGTGAAAGGATTTTGGGGATTATTTTTTCTAAAATTAAAATCCCACTAAATCCCAAACTAACCACCTATCAGACTCTAGAGTTGTAAATTGAATTAATCTCATCCAATTGGACTGCACATTTGAGAATTAACAAAAATAACATTCTCATTGGCATAAGCAGGAATATGAACACAGGACCAAAGAGTATACAAAAGCTTAATCACTGAACTAACAAGTTCATTGTAACACCCCAAACCTGGCCCAGACATTACGGCCAAGTCCAGCGTGTCACATCACCTAAACTAACTGTGTTACCCAGTTACTAATATTAGGGTGAGCATTGCAAAACCGTTATTAGAGTTCTAGGGGAAATTCCCGGTTTATTGGTGAGCATCCTATCAACTACCAGTTATTAAGAGACTCCTTATTATAAAGTTCAACTTGTTACTTGATTGATTCGCGTGACTGGTTTTGAAAATGTTTGATTAGTTTTTGGGAAAACTCGCGTAGCCCTAGTCTATTCGTTTAAAGTATTAAAATCCCAAAATCCAAAATATTTAAAGCGGCCTTTTTACAAACCCAAATTTAACAAAATAGAACGATTAAAAATTTAAGTAATGAAGAGAATAACTTAATTAAACTAGAAAATGCAGTCTTCGTGGCCACTCTGAATCCCTCCCAACTCCAAGTTCACCAATCTAGGGTTCACCTGCATGGATAGAGAGAAAGGGCTGAGTTTGGAAACTCAGTGTGCAAGGAAGCCCATCCAGAGCCCAGTTCAGCTTAAGCCCACTAGGCCTAAGCCCTAACCAGTCACAGTAATAGCTGGGCCGAAGCCCTATTCAGATACAATAAACTGGGCCTTAGCCCTTTTCAGATAACAGTACAGCCCATAGGCCCACTTCAGTAACAGATCAGAGATTATGCATGTATGCCCAAACCTAGCCTAAATCCAGCCACTACACTCCACCCGTACCAACCATAAACACTCCATGTGGGGAAACTACTTGACCCACCCAACCGCTACGGTCCACAATTGCAGCATCGCTGCCCAGATAAGGTGGTCAAGCCACTAACAGAAATACGAGGCAAAGCCTCTTTCAGAAAACGTGGCAATGCCACTTGCACTTCCTCCATCAACAATCCCAAATCCCATGCAACAGATAATCATGATATGGCATATAGTAAACAGAAATAGTAAATCATGCATTTCAGTCAAATTTAGCCCTAGGGGTATAACAGTCATTTTGCACCTAGGGTAACACTGTAATTTCTCTCCCTTAAAGGGGTATTTCAGCAATTATTCCATTTTTTAGGATTTATGCATTTTGCAGTCTCATTTTCGTTACACCAACTTATCTAGTCCATTTTAGCAGTTTTTAGTTACTGGGCCCTAAACCCCCTAATGGGCCCTACAGTGTCTACTAGCTACTTAAGCCCATTTAGTCCAAGTTTAGTAATCGGTTTACCAGTCTTAGCAGTTTTGGACCTACAACCTACCAGAACACGTTTATCGCATATTTTACCCATATGGGCCCATAAGCCCATTGGGCCCACATTCGGCCAATCGAGGCCCAAACTTACCGAAGTGCACGAAATTGCACACTCACCAACCTTATCAATTTCAATTACAGATCTACTGCTTCCAACTGACCCACGAGTGTTCGTACGGTCACTAGCCCACGAAATGCCAGAATTTTGGCATTTCGACTTTTTGACTTTTGCTGATTTAGACTACAGAAGGGTGTTCGATACACACCTGTTTTGCGATGAATGCTAACGAGATCTCCCACAGTAACCTACAACCGGCACTACAGTCTTTAGATTACAAAACACTACCAACAAATCTTAAAACTCCTTACCACATTCGGCCATGATAGGGTGTTCTTAGCCACTTACCCTTGTCGATCTAGTCCACAAGATCTAGATCTACCAGTCGTTTCAAAACCCTTGCTTCACTGCTCCTAGATCGATATCCCTTAGTCCACCCTATTCATAAAAGAATGGTAACCAATGAATCTTTAACCTTAGTCGACAGCCACCCCCTACTCAAAGGGGTTTCAGCTTTTCTTAAATCCCAAATAATGGATGGACGTAAAAGATTTGAGTACTTACCAAAGATCCACTACCCAAGAATGCTTCTAACCCTTCTTTACTCCAGATCTGACGTAGATCTAACCTTGAACGCAAGCAGAGAACGAATCTAGCTATCTAAAGATTTGGCCACCAAGTCCCTGTGACTATAGTGTTTTCAGCTTTTGAAGAGATGCAGAACAAATAATTTGAGACTATGGTTTGAAAGGTGTTTGTTGACGGAGACTAAGGGTTTAAAGAGTGTAAAATTTGGCTAAAAGAGATGAAGAAGAATAGAGGGGTTTGGCTAGAAGAAATCGGCACCAGAAGCAGCGTTTTGGGATTTCGGCTTTTAGTAGTTGATGGGTTTTAGAAGAAAAGAATGGCAGATTCGATTTTTGAAACAAAGAAAAGGGAAGATAAGTGAGGAGGAGAGGTGGTTTCGGCTTGAAAAGAAAAGAAGAAGGAAAAAGATTGGAAGAGAGGAGAAGAGAAGGGAGAATTCGGCACAAAGGAGAACTTTTTCTTACTTTTCGGCTTTTTGGTACACTACGAGGAGAATAGACCAAGGATGAGAACCCTAGGTGGCTAACCCTAATTTGGTAAGACAGTAAAAAGTAATTACAACTTACCCTAATGTCTATTCAAACCAACAGCCTAACCGCCCTAAAGCCCTAGCCGAATACCCCTATCCAAATGACCAAATCGGCAAAATTAAAAGTATCACCCGCTTACCTTGTGACTTGAACTCTAGCCCTTAAACTCAGTCTACACGCCACTTTTTTAGGAACTTAGTGGCGCCACCTTGGCACTTTACCAAGGCCCTCTTTGTGTCTTAACTTGCTAACTTTTTTTAAAGGCCCACTTAACCAAGCCCCCCTTCACTTAAAATCCAAAATTGAAATTTCTGTCGGGTTTTAACTTAGGCTTGGACCACCTAAAGGCCCATTAACACACTTAAACATAATTTCAGTAACCAAAACACTAAAATTTCAAGATTTCACCAAAGTCACAAAAATCCCAAAAAAATCTCGAAAATCAGGGCGTTACATTCATTCTTGTTTCCAAAATGCATGGAAATACTTAAAAGCCCAATAGTAACCACTGACTCACTTGCAAACCTTGATTCTCTAACCCTATTTTCAAGATATGACATTTAAAATTTGGTTGAATTGGATTTGTGAGTCCAATTTAATGAGCTTCTCGTCCACGTGGAGTAAAAATTAACTTGTGTGATATTAATTAGCTCCCACACTTGTTATTTCAATGGTCCCACTACAACAATTAAAGCAGAAATTTTACTATGTAACATAAGATAGTTAAATTATGCAAAATTAAATACATAAATTCATAAAATTTCATACTATACTAAAATTATGCCCATTGTCTCAGTATGAAAAAAATTACCCAATTAAATATCAAAATACTTGGGATTAACATAAATTCTATGTAAAAAGGTGATATAAAAAATTATAAAAAAATCTATATATTTAGAGTTTACAGACTCCCAAACTTAATCTATTTGTAACACCTCCAACCCAGCCCAGACGTTATGGCTGAATCTGGCGGCATCACGTTGAAGGGTGAAACGTAAAATTTGATGTTTGGAAACTTTGGGATCATTTGGTCAAAACATTTTTAAACAGTAACTTCAAAATGGGCTTTGTCTTTAAACTTGTATCATTTGTCAAGAATCGATTAAATCATGTGTTGTTAATGAAAGACCGAGTCTTAAGTAACATTATTAAACTTTCGATTTACAGCAGAAGCTTTTCTTTGAAAACATTTGAGTACTTACGTTTGATTTGTAAAATGTTGATTTTTTTTACTTTTTAAAACCCGAGACCTACGTCTAGAAGTTAAAAATCCAAAATGAAATAAAACCCAAAATTAGAATAAAATCCAGAGAAAGGCCTTATTACATCAAAAACCCAAATAGTAGAAACGTAAATAAAATAAAATAAATAAAATAAAATAAAGTACTAAAAGTTTAGCTGTCCATAGTGTGGCCACCTCTGAGTCCTCGAATGCGTCGAACTGTCTATCACTAGGGATTACCTACACAATTAAGTAGAGGGGTGAGTTTATGAAAACTCAATGTGCACAACCCCATCAACAATAATATGCAACACATCAATCTGGGCCTAAGCCCATTACAATAACGGTGGCAATTGGGCCTTAACTCGTAACAGCCTCGGTTGGGCCTTAGCCCATAACAGTATCAGAAATCAACATATATGATGCATTTAACTCCAACCAACCCTGCACTCCATCTCCTGTCCAACCCTGCACTCCTGTGGGGATTAAATCAACCCACCCATCTCTACACTCCTAATGTTGGCACCGGTTGCGGCATCAACCAATATCGCAGCAAAGCTGCCAATCACATAAGCAGTTTAAAGCCAACGGTGGGTCCACAGGTATCTCGTGCGACCCGTGCGACCCTAACAGATCAATCACTTCCTCCAATTACGAGATTCCCCCCATGCAGCATAATATCACTCATGAATGCAAAACATACATATCAGATGGCATACATAATCAATCACATATCACATAGCGGTATTCTAGACATTTTACCCTTTAGAGGCATAACTGTCATTTTTTAGTTCAGGGTCTGGATACACTTTCTGACCCACCAGTAGGTCTACAGTTGTCTCGTGCGACCCATGCAACCTTTTTACAATCAAACAGTATAATTGCGTCCAAGGCCCATCAAGTGGCCCAAGTGGGGCCCAGACGCTCGTGTGGCTCGCTAAGTCCAAAATTGACCTTGGCCATACGATCGGCACGGCCGGGTCCAACAATCCTCACATGTCCATGATAAATACCCGTGTGGGGCCCACAAGCCTATTGGGCTGACATGGCCCATTTCGGCCCAACATGGCCTAAAACGGCCTAAACCCATGAGGTCGATCATGGTGGCCTCTACCATCATATCGAATGTTTCCGTACATACGTTCGTGTGCTTGAGTGACAACTGTTGTCGTATTACTGGCATTTTAGCTTTTCAGCTTTTCGCTGTTCTACGATCTAAAACAGTGTGAGTCCATACCTGTTACTAAACGTGTTGAGATCCGCGTGCGTTCAAACCCTACATTTTTTTCCAAGTAGCCCGTAAACCTTTCAATCGTTAATAATCTTCAATACTTAATCCCAAATCGACTAATGTCACTAACCTTGATTGTATGAAAAATGACTCAATTCCCCTTAGTTCGCTGGCTAGAAGTCCCTAATCGATTATCTGCACTACAAACATTTACAGTTAAACAAAGTTGTTTATACTCGTGGCTTGAGCCTACCTACAAAACCATAAAATCCTGAAACTAAGGGGGAACATTCGGCCTAACTCCCTAGCACAAGACACAATATTTACCTTAGATCGAGCGTTAAGAAAATGATTTCGACTCCTTAAAATCGCATGTCACTCCTTGAATCTTCGAGAGTTCTACAAACTAAAAGAACAAACAAGAGAAAAGAACATGAGAATTGTCACTTAAAAGCCAAGAATAATCGGCTTAACAGAAAAGAAAGAAAGTGAGAGTACACCACTGCTTAAATATACTACCTCTTGAATCGACAAAAAGCACAGAAGAATAGACAAGATTCGGCTATCACAAAGAATGGTAGGGAGGGTATCAATAGAGAACAACCAGAGAGGAAAAGGAGAAGAAGACCAGCTGTCGGTCAATAGAACAAAACTAAAGGTCAGTAGAAAAAGAGAAGGGAGAAGAGAGATACGGCTTGAATAAGAAACCAAAAAGAAAAGAAATAAGAAGGGAGATACGGCTTGAATAAAATCAAGAAGGAGAGAAAAGAATCAGAAAGAGAAGAAGTGAAGGGAAAAAATCGGCACAAGCACAGCAAAACTGTTGAAAGATAGTGGAGAGGAAAAGTGCTATTCGGTTTTGTCATAGAGAGGGAATTGAAGGAGTATATCCCTATCAGAAAGGTAGAGACGAACTAAAACGAGATGCTGCAACTCGAAAACAACAAAAATTAAATGTCGAGAAGGGACATGAATATTCAGCACTTACACACTCCCAAAGCCGAAAATGAACAAAATCGAACTCCCTCCATCCCCTCAGCAAATTCATCACTATCCTTCCACAACTCACATTCTCGTTTTTCCTCCTAAAATCTCTCCCCAATCCTCTCCCTGATTCACTCTTTAAATCACTCCCGTCACTAGTTTAAACCACACTCATCAGAATTCGAATCCAACTCAACTACTAGCTGCCCAAGATGAAAAATAAATACCTATCATAATACTATGCCAACACTCAAACCCCAGACCCAATACATACTCACATACCACTTACCACATTTACTAACAAGCTCCTTGTGTCACCTTTAATCATAATTATTTAAAAGGCTTACTTACAAGTACCAAGGGTTTTATTCACTTAAAACAAAATTTTGCTAAAGCCCAGATTTGAACCCAAGACTTCCCCAACACTCCCAAACACTCCTAAATCACTTAACTAATAAACCAAGCATGCATTTTATGCCACAACATACAAACAGTAAAGGCTTGGATTTTTTTGGGCATTACACCACTACTCGTCCCAAATAATGTTTCATGCAAAGGAAAATTTAGGGCAATCTTGGATAATATTTACAAAGAATCAACTTTTCATATAAACATGCAATAATAAATTTATGCTCACAATCTCTTTTTGCTAATAAATTGCTCACATACATATATTACTTTAGAATTTTATGTTAAGTACAAGAAGATGCTATCCTAAGTCAGAATTTGCATGCATTCCAAAGTGGTATATAAAATTCACCACTCAAAAAATCTTTCTTATCTAATTAGACAAAACAATCATAAGGTTTAATTATTGGTTTTCATATGTTGCACCTAGTAATTTCTCTCCACTAATGTAGTCGGCATAATTATCAAAATCAATATGTCTTTTATAAGGTTGTAATAGGGCTAGGATCAATGCAGGGATAAAAAGAAGTAGTTTTAGGCTAAATCATCTTAATGCTAAATTTTTCTTGGATCTTTTTGGGGTAGAACCTTCCTACTAATGGGTTTTAACACCCTCAAACTTAGTTTGAAGCTTATGCTCAACAATACATCTCAATACTTGAGCAGAGATTTATTTATTTTACTCTAATTTTTGTGTATTTCCAATAACCCTTTTGTTGGTTATGCATAAATTTCCACATGTCCATTATAGTTGAAATTTTTGACATATTCATAGTGTTTGAAGAAGTGGGCATTGGAATGGTCAACTCAGGATTAACATTTACGTAACACTCTTAACCCGTATTTTTCACCAGAACATGGTTACTGAGCATTACCAGACAAATGGAATAGTAAACCATTCAAATCATACATTAATATCAAATTTCATTCATATACATTCATAGTGTCCCTTAATCGAGCCCTCGAGGCCTTAAAAATACTATAGAAATAATCCAGGACTAAATTGAAAACATTTCAAAATTTTTAGGAAAAACTTGAAAAAATTAGACTGCAGGGGTCACACAACTGTGTGGCTAGGCCGTGTGACTCACACAGCAAAGACACACACTCGTGTCTTAGGCCGTGTGGACATTCAAAATAGGGACACACAGTCATGTCCCAGCTCGTGTCCATGCTTGTGTAACTCACTACCTTAGGTCACATAGCCAAGCCACATGCTCATGTGCCAAATCGTGTACCCTTCGATATGACCTCACATACCCATGTGCTAGGTCGTGTAACTGCCTGACTTGTATGCATTGAACCTACAGAGGACACACGGCTGAGACACACACCCTTTTCTCAGGCTATGTAGCCTTAAAATGAACCCTAAAACATAAATTTACCATTTCAAGTTTACTTAGACCTTAAGAAACTCAAGTACCAACCAAAACACCAATTCAAAATGATATTAATTGGGTAAAATACACATCAAAACTAGCCTAACATGTGCCTAATCAATGTACCCTTATTGGTACCACAAGTATATACAATTTCACAACAAAATAAACATCAATTCAATTCATCAAATCATTCAAGCAATACCTATTCAATATACCTAACCAAATTACCACAATTACAACATTTCAAACACATATATATTTCACACATACTAACAAAACAACTATACTTCATTCACATACATTATGCAAGTTGGTTATTAGCACAAAATATCATTCATAACATTTATATAAGCCAAACATTAACCAAAATCGCACAAAAGCCTATACATGCCATATAATCCAAATTAATCATTTTAAAAACTACCGAGATAAGCTAGATAGTGTGACTTGAGTGCCAATCCAATTGTCCAACCTTCCGAGAATGTACAATGACATTAAACAACACAAGTAAGTTTAATAAAGGTTAGTAAACAATAAATCTTACCATACTGACTATAATAATTCAAATAATAATAATCATCCAAGAAAACTCTCTGTCATTCACAACTTCAATAGATAAATACATCCGTATTCAGATTAATACAAAATAAATAACATATCTTTTAAATTCATTAAACAAATTACCTTACTGAGATTTCCCATTCAAAGAATGACTTATAGGTAAAAGTACATCGTCAACAGAAGCTCATAGAGCTAGTCCACCAGAACACGCCAACAGAAGCTCATAAGAGCTGAACAGAAGCTCAAAAGAGCTGAACAGAAGCTCGTAAGAGTTGGTCCACCCAAATCACGCCAAATAGAAAGTAAAACATGAGAGTTCGTAACAAATGTTAAACCTCGGTTTACTTAGGTTATATGCCGATATCACCCTCCAATACCATCTCCACTCCAAACCCCTGTCATACACCAAAACACGAATCTACTCAAATCACGCGTTCAATTCAAATCGAATATCCAATTCAATATTATAATTCAAACAATAATTCATTTCCAACAATAGAATATATATAATACCAATCACCAATTAATACAAATGTTAAATTTAATCCTATAAACTTACCAGACTGGATTATAGTCGTTGCAGAGATTTAGGGACTATTTTGATACTTTTCCTTTTCCACAAGTATCTATGAGATTTTGATCTAAAATGTAAAATCCTTCATTTATTAGCATCTCTTTCAATTCCAAACTATTTTACAATTAATACCCTTTTATTTTTAAAATTACATAATTACCCTAAACTATTACCATTTTTTGCAATCTAGTCTCTTAACCCGAAATTCATCAAATTAACCATTTTTCTCAAATCAATATTTTATCCAAATATACTAGGCCCTCCAACAGCCCCTAATAAACATCAAATTCACTATCCAACCCTAATATTTTGACATTTTCACAATTTAATCCTAAAAATCAAAATCTAGCAAAATCTCTTTACAAATTCATCAAATAACATAATCAAAGTTCAAAATACATGATATTCATCAAAACACCCAATATTCAACAATGAAAACTTCCAAAATTTTTAACAGAATAAAAAATGAAGGTACGAGCTAGTTGGACCTAGTTGCAACGATCTCAAAAACATAAAAATTATAAGAAACCGCATCAAATAGACTCACATGCAAGAGTATAAAGTGGTTGAACCTCCAAGTTAAGCTCCCATGGTGTTTTAGCAATGAAAATTAGAAAGATGAAGAGAGAATGTCTTTTTTTCTTTTAATTTTGTTTTAATTTCAATAGATTTACAATTATGTCATTATTACTAAATTTCCTTTCATTTTAAACTCTAATTGTTGTCCCACTCATTATTGATGGCTTAATTATCACTTAATACCTTCCCCATTTATTAATTAAATCATCTCATCACGTATTTTCTTTTATTTGTAAGTTTTGCACCGTTTACAATTTAGTCTTTTTTTATTTAATTAACTATCTAAACATTAATATTTTCAAACCAAATTTTAATATGACTTTAATAACTCTAAAAAATTCTAATAATAATAATTATGAGCGAACACAATGAAAATTTGTGGTCCCGAAACCACTATTCCGTCACCACTAAAAATTGGGCTATTAAAACTTAGCTCAACTAGTTCGAGAACATTTGGCTTCACTCTCAGTTCAGAGTTGTTTGGTTCCTCTTCAAATTTTGCTTCTTCTATTACATTTACTAAGTCAGCTTTTGGTTTAGTTTTGGTTGACAACTTATCAAATTCTTGTTCGTTCGGTTCTTTGGGCTCAATCTGGTTCAACTGTTTAACATTCTCCACAAACCTTTCAGGATCATGCCTTATTATGCAATCTTGAACATAATGGCCCTTTAGGTTTGCTTTTGATTAACTTGGGCCCCCAAACAATGTGATGTAATCAATGCTTGAAAGTAGGCACTTCTTGTCGTTTTCCTAGCACAATTTTAAATTTCTTTGAGAATAATTTTCCCAACATTGATAGACCTTTCAGTCATAATTGCATATAACAAAAGCATTTGTTCCATCAAGATGGTGGAACTATGTGAGATAGGCATGAAGCTATATTAAAAAAAGTAGAACCATACCTTAGCCACTTGTTTTAAATACCCCCTTCAGCAAGAATGATTGTCGTACTTTCTTATAATCCATTGGGATCCCGAATTTATAACGATATTAAGTACTTGTTTAGGAAAATCCCAATTGATATTTGTCGTCCTGGCAAAGTATTCTTCTTCTTCAATATTAGGTAAGTTAAACAAATCATTAATGGATTTATAATTAAGGGGAACCTTCTTTTTACGAACAAAAACCTTAGAAACATCTGGCACAATTAAATTGGCATAGAATTCTTGCACTAATTACTCTTCAGGCAGTGATTGTGCATCACAAAATTGATTCCAGTTTAAGAAATCAATTATTTTTCGAATTGAGAAAGGTACAATCGTCTTGTCATTGCTCTCCAAATTGAAACCTTTTTTTGGCATCATGGGTTGCTTTTTAAAGATGGAATCAAATCTTTGCCTAGCTTCCTTACTTTGAATCACAATTGGATTTTCAACAGAAGTCTTTGAAGACCTAGTTCTCTTTTGAGGCATGATAACTTTTCTAGAAGGAAAAGAAAAATTTTGGCTTTTTTAAGGTGAAGGTTGCGGCGATAAGGATATTGTGCTGATGATGAAGTTACAATGATAGAAAGGGTTACTACGACGAAAGGTTTGTGGTAGCGATACTAGGGTTATACACCATGGAAGAAAATTAGGAAAGAGTTTTTAGTATTTGAAGTCGACAACAAAAAGAAAGAAAAGAATGTAGGTTTAAGGTGAAGGTTAATTTGTTTAAGTGTTGTGGAAAATATGATAATGGTAATGGGTTTATATAGTAGTAGATTAGGGCAAACTTTTAGCAAAATTTTAGCTAAAATAATGACTTGGGTGAAATGGTATAAAGGGAAACAAAAGTGACTGCAAATTTAGGGTTTTAGGGGGACCTATAGACGACAATAAATGGGTATTTTCCTACTCTTCACTATTTTGGGCTTTAAGCCCAAACTGCAATTATTTCATATACATGAAAATTTAAACTGAACTGAAAAATAAACTGATTAGTACTTGGGTCTACTTGACCATTTTATTGAACATAAAATAATGAAATGAAAATTTAAAATGAAAATTAAAATTGAAAAAATTAAAAATTCCTTTCGGGCTACTTAGAAAATTTCTTCTTGAAAAATTACATCAAATTGAATTCTGAAGAAAGGTTGGAGGGGTCACAAATTGCCCCGCTTAAGTTCCAATCTCCTTAGACAGAATTAATTTGATGTACTAATTCAAGAAATTTTTTTCTAATTGTACCATTTATTAAAAATAAAAATTAAAGGCCCATTAAGTTGAGCGCAATCTCAGCTCGCTCAACATTATTATTCCAAAAGTGATTGAAACAGTAATTGTTAACTTTAAATGTACCTCCATTTTTATCTTGTAATTCCATTACTCCATATGGTTAGACTTTGTGAATGGTATATGGTCCTTTCCATCGAGATTTGGGCTTTTCAGGAAATAAAATTAGCCTTGAATCAAACAACAAAACTTCTTGCCCTTCTATGAATTCCTAAGGTTGTAGACATTTTTCATGTCATCTTTTAATCTTTTCTTTGTACATCTTGGCATTCTTATATGAAAACAACCTTAACTCCTCCAACGCGTCAAGCTATAACATTCTTCTCTCATCGGCTTTCTTTAGATGCAGATTTAATTGTTTCAAGGCCCAGCGATCTTTATTTTCCAATTTAAGTGGCAAATGACATGTCTTTGCAAAGACTAATTAATAAGGAGTCATTTCGAACCTTGTTTCAAAAGTTGTTCGATAGGCACATAGAGCATCGTTGAGCCTTCATGACCAATCTATTCAATTAGGTAGAACCACCTTTTTAAGGATTCCTTTGATCTCACGTTCACCTGTTCAACTTACCTATTTGACTGTGGATGATAGGCAATGGCAATTTTGTGTTTCACATCATACTTACCAAGCAACCACTAAAGCCATTTGTTTACAAAGTGAGATACTTAATCATTAATTATAGCTTTTGGAGTCCCAAACCGTGTAAACAAATGCTTATGTAAGAGTTTTATGACTACCTTAGCATCGTTTATTGGGTATGCCTCTGCTTTCACCCACTAGGATAGATAGTCAACCACCACTAGGATGTACTTGTTACCATAAGAAGGAAACAAGCTTAAAAAATTAATGCCCCAGATGTTAAATAATTCTATCTCTAAAATGGTTGTCCAGGGCATCTTGTTCGTTCTTGATATGTTCCTAGTCCTTTATCATCTATCGCAATTTTTCACGTATACGTATGCATCTTTAAACACTGTAGGCTAGGAAAATTGAGGTTGTAAGATTTTTACTGTGTTACGAGAACCACCGAAGTGTCCGCCACTTGCAGATGAATGGCAGTGGTATAGGATCTCATCAATCTCACCTCCAACTACGCACTTCCTGATTATATTATCTGTACATTGTTAAACAAAAATGGCTCCTCTAAATATAATACCAACTATCATTAAGGAATTTCTTCCTTTGTTGGTATGTCATTCTAAGAGGCATTATTCAACATGCTAAATAATTTACAAAATCGACAAACCAAAGAGTTTTATGGATTTGATTTACCTCAAAAATACACTCATCTGGAAAATTTTCATTAATTGGAACAAGTGAATGAGTTGCCTCATTTTGTTCCATCCTCGACAGATGGTCAACTACCTGATTTTCAACTCGCTTTCCATTTTGGATCTCCCGGTCAAATTCTTGAAGAATATCCACCAAATCAACCTCGGTTTAGCGTCTTTCTTTGAGAGGAAATATTTGATGGTTGTATGATCAGTAAACACTATGACTTTTGTACCTATAAGATATGAATGGAACTTGTCAAAAGTGAAAACTATAACAAAAAGTTCATTTTTAATTACCATGTAATTAAATTGGGCTCTTGTCAAAGTTTTGCTTGCATCGAAGATCAGATGAAACACTTTGTTTCTTCTTCGCCCCATCATAGCTCCCATAGCAAAATCACTTACATCACACATCAACTTAAAAGAAAAGTTCAAATCTGGTGTAACGATTATTGGTGCTGAGATTAACCAATTTTTCAATTCCTCAAATGCTTCTAAGTATTCTTTTTTAAACTCAAATTTGATATCTTTCTCTTATAGCATACACAAAGGCTTGGAAATTTTTGAAAAATCCTTGATAAACCTTCAATAAAAATAGGCATGGCCTAAGAAACTTCTAACTCCTTTCACAATGATTGGAGGTGGTAACTTTTCAATTACCTCCACATTTCCTTTGTCAACTTCGATCCCTTTTTCTAGAAATTTTGTGTCCTAAGACAATCCCTTTCTTAACTATAAAGTGACAATTCTCCTAGTTAATGTGAAGATTTGTCTCTTCTCATCTATTCAATACTTTTGCCAAATTACTCAAAAAAACAAAAAAAAAAAAAAAAACCATCCATGAATACCTCAATAACATTTTCAACCATAACAGTAAATATTGCCAACATGCATCGTGAAATGTGGCAAGTTATTACATAAACTGAAATGCATTCGCCTAAAAGCAAATGTATGGTATAGACAAGTAAAATGTAACGCCCTGATTTTTGGACTTTTTCGGGTTTGTTGCAATTTTGTTGGAATGGTAAATTTTCTGTATTGAGACTATTAATTTGTGTTTAAGTATGTTAGTGGGCCTTTAGGAGGCCCAAACTCAGGTTAAAAAAAGTATGTTTTAAGTGAAGGAAGGAACTTGGTCAAGAGGGCTCTTAAGAAAAACTCGGTAAAATTTGTCACAAAGGGAGCCTTGGCAAAGTGGCAAGGTGGCGCCACTAAGCTCCTAAAAAATGGTGCCTAGGAGGGACTTGGAGGTCCAGGGTTCAAGTCAAGGTAAGCTTGTGGCATTTTATTTTTATGTGCATGTGTTGGTCAAATGTTGGCACTCAAGTGAAACTCTATCATGGAGAATTTGAATTGCTCAGGAGAGTAGATCAAGGAGAGTTTTTAGGGGAGTTGAATTTGGGGAAGTAGTGGTCGACCAAGGGGTTCCTAGTATGGCAATTTCAGCACTTAAGCTTTAGGGTTATTATTTTCAGCATTACCTAGGGTTGTACCGATTTCTTTAGGGTTTTTTAGCCTCTCTCTCTCTTTGTCGAATTAGGTATAGTAAAGCTAGGGTTCTATGTTCTTTCTTCCTCTCTTTTCTGTCTCAAAGCCGAAACTTGCTACCCCTAAACCCCTGTTGTCGAATTCTTCCCTAGCCGAACCTACTTCTCTATTTTTCTTCTTCTTTCATTCTTCTTCTTCTTCTATTCTCTTCTTCTTTGATCCTCTTGTACCCATTAACCGAAACCATCCCATCACTTTCTCTTCAAGACCAAATCCACTTACCCTTTTTTCCATTTCATTCTAATCTCTGTCGACAACCTTTAGAAGCTAAAACTTCCCATTGCCAACTACCCCTTTTGCCAAAATCATCTCTTTCTTTTCTTAAATTCTCCAACAAGCTGAATCCCTCATCATCTGTTCCTTTTGCTCTCGATTCATTGCCGCTATTCTTTTGTTGTGTCGACAAGAGTATCTAAATAGAGATCTAAAAGCCAAATCTCCTAGAGCCATTCCCTGCTAACGTTTGGGGCTAGAACTATTGCAGATCTAGTGAAGAGAGGGCGTGGAAGCAGTATTCATCAAGTAGAATCGTCGGTAAGTGATCAAAAACTAAATACATTCGTTTTCTCAAAACTTAAGGAAAAGCCGAAATCCCTGTGTACTTAGAGAGGCTGTCGACATAGTCTGTTGATAAACCAGTGTTGTATTTTGGTTCTTATATGCGTTAGCTAGCGAAAGAGGTGAGCAAACGAGGAACTGAAGGCATCGACACAATCAGATCTAGATCTAGTGCATCAAAATCGAGAAGGTGAGAACTTTATGGCCATTAGGGGTATTGACCGAATGTGGTAAGGGAATTCCTGCATTGGTTTTCATGGATTCATTGTTTAATTGGTTAAATGGTGGATTGTATGAGTTATCACATAGAGGATTTTATCAGCGGAATCACAAACAGGTGTGTGTATCGAACACCCCTTTCATGGTTCAAATCGGCAAAAGCCGAAAAGCTGAAATGCCGAAGTTCTGGCATTTCGTGGGCTTGTGAGCGTTCGAACGCTCTCAAGTTGATAGGAATACGGTGGATCTAAAATCGCTACTGGTAGGTTGGGCGAGTGTGCAATTTCGTGCACGTCGGCAAGTTGGGCCTCGATGGGCCGAATATGGGCCCAATGGGCTTTGGGGCCCATTTGGGTAAAAATAGGCATTAAGGGTATCCTGGAAGACTGTAGGGTTGAAACTGCTAAAACTGGTAACTGAATATTAAACTCAGACTAAATGGGCTTAGAGACCCAATGGACACTATAGGGCCCATTAAAGGTTTTGGGGCCTAGTAACTAAAACTGCTAAAAACTGTTAAATTGACTGTTGAGATGGAAATAAAGATTGTTAGTGACTGTAACATGCTTAAAACTCGTCATAATAGAATATCTACTAAAATACCCCTTAAGGGTGAGAAAGTACCATTTTACCCCTAGGTGTAAAATGACCATTACACCCCAAGGGCTAGGTACGACTGTTTTGTATAATTTGACTGTTACTATTACTGTATGCCATATCATATCTATCTACTGCATGGGTTGGGTGATTGTGGCGGAAGTGTGAGTGGCAATGCCACGTCTACTGAAAGGGGCTATGCCTCATGTTACTGAAAAGGGGTTTTGCCTCGTAATACTGATTATCTGAGTAGCCATACTGCGACTGTGGTATATGGGCTGGGTAGGTCGAGTTATTCCCCACATGGTTTGTTGGCTGGTACGGGTGGTGTGTAGCGGTTGGGTGGGTTGAGTAGTCTCTCCACATGATATGGGTTTGCATTCATATTGTTACCTGTACTATTCTGTATTGGGCCTATGGGCCATACTGTTATCTGAATAGGGCTCCAGCCCAGATTACTGAGACTGAATAAGGCTTCGACCCAGTATCTAACTGAGACTGGATAGGGCTTAAGCCTAGTGGGCTTGAGCTGACTTGGGCTTTGGTTGGGCTTCTGCACACACTGAGTTTTCCAAACTCACTCTTTTCTTTCCATCATTGTAGGTGAGCCCTAGTTCGTGGACTTGGAGCTGGGAGGGATTCAAAGTGGCCACGAAAACGGAGTTTGGTTTTAAATCTTGCTTTAATTACTTTGCTATTTTAATCACTCATTTTACTTACATTTTGGGTTTGTAATAAGGCCGCTTTAACTATTTTTTATTTGGGTTTTATTTCTATTATATATGCATGATTCACTTTAAATTAATTTAACTACAGCGATGCACGTTTTTCCAAACTTAAACCAATGCGTTCAAAACCAACCCCACATTACAATCAGTTAACCAAGATAATGATAAAGAAATAAATCTTTTAACAATGGGTGGAGATTAAGTTGATCGTCAAATAAATCGGGAATTTCTCCTAAACCCCAGATATTGTTTTACAAAAACTCACCACCAAACTTAGTAACCGAGCAACGTGGATTAGTTTAGGTGATGTAGCACACCAGATTTGGCCATAACGTCTGGGCCGAGTTTGGGGTGTTACATTTAGTGGTATCATAGTAGGTTGTAACAACTTAGCTATGGATCGGGTCCAAAAAGGCTTTCAAAAATTTTCAGCCCAAGAAGGGTATTTTTGGGAAAAATAAATTTTCTGACAAATCTAGAGATTTTTCCAAACTTGTTTTCTTCAAAATGCACATGTTTTGAGAATTGATTCTTTGTTAAGGCTTAAGTCCTTCTAAGTTTTCCTAAAATCTGATAAATTGAGGTGTGGCACACTGAATCCTCGGCACCAAGTTTGTAAGTATTTCTGCCTTAAATACTGTACTGTACTGAAACAACACTATAGATAGAACTGAGCCTTTAACATGATACTGTAGATAGGGTAGTATTAAGACTACAAGTCTGAAACTATAGGGAAAATTAGACCCTCGAAAACTAAGACAGTAGCTAGACTGTAATTACGTGAAAATAAACTCTGAAACTTTATCTGTGCATAAAACATTCTGTAATAAAGAACTGAAACATTAAACTAATGTCATAAAATTCATAAATTAGATAAATCAGTATGAGTACGAGAGCTGCTCGTGGACGAGGCTGCGGACGAGGCTGAGGTAGTGCACAAGCTGGATCTTCATCTTCTGGACATATGCCAGCTGAGGAGGTGTGAGCTCCACCAGCGACGGAGACTGGATCGTACAATAGGGTGGCAGGGGACGATGCTCTATCCCAAGCCATTCTAAGGGTGTTAGAGAGGGTCGCTGGGGCAAGCACTGGAACCGTGACTAGAGGGTCTATTTCTGAACGACTCCAGGCTAATGGAGCTGAGGTTTTTAGGGGTATATCTAGAGTAGCCCCAAATGTGGTTGAGTACTAGTTGAAAGCCACAGAACGGATAATGGATGACCTGGATTGCTCAATGGAGTAGAAGTTAAAAGGAGCGGTGCCGTTGCTGCGAGACGAGATATATCAGTGGTGGATTACCGTGAGAGAGGGTACCCCAGCTGATGGGGTAACATGGGAGTTATTCAAGAAGACCTTCAAGGAAAAATATGTTGGAGCTAGCTATGTGGATGCGCGTAGGAAGGAGTTTCTGAATCTGACCCAAGGCAGTAAGATTATTACTAAGTATGAGGCAGAGTTTTTACGGTTGAGCCAGTATGCTAGTGGTATTGTTGGCACTGAATATGAGCGCGGTGTTCATTTCGAGGATGGCCTCGGAGATGAGCTGAGAGTACTGATAGCTCCGCAGAGGGAGCGCGACTTTGCTACATTAGTGGAAAACGCTAAGATAGCCGAGGAAGTGAAGCGAGCTGAATGACAGAACCGCGATAAGGATCGCAACCACTTTAAGAGAGATTATGGACCATCGAGTGCTACAAACAAGAATTTTAAGAGAGCTAGGGTGGAAGAACAAGTTCAAGCTGTGCCGGTAAACATGATTAGACCACAGGCTTGTGAGGACTATGGTAGAGTGCATCGAGGTGAATGTTGGAAACGTATTGGAGCTTGTTTTCGATGTGGGTTTAAGGAGCACCAAGTTAAGGATTGTCCACAAAAGCCAGCTCAGGCTCAAGCTGTTGATCAGAGGGTTGCTCAGCCAGTGCGAGGAGGACTACCACCGCCAAGGGGTCGTGGTCAAGGTAGAGGAGGCAACGGTAATGGACGTGGTCGTGGAGCACCTGGTAGGGGCGCTGGTAATGTTGAGGCTCGTCAGCTAGCCTTGGTGTATGCCACTCCTCGTCGAGAGGAGGGTGATACACCTGACGTCATAACTGGTACATTTTTTATTGCTAGTATACCATATACTGCTCTGATTGATGTGGGTTCAACACATCCATATATTGCATGTGAGATTTCTGGGTCGTTGGGTGTGCATTCTGAGGAGACTGTAAGTGGGGTAACTGTAATTAGTCCACTGGGACACTCTGTTAGGGTAGATAAACTCTTTAGGGAGGTGCCTTTAGAGACTCAGGGTAGAATCTTTACTGGAGACTTAATGGAGTTACCTTTTGGAGAATTCAACTTGATTTTGGGCATAGACTGATTAACTAAGCATAAGGCGACTTTGGATTGTGCGGCTAAGAGGATGGTTTTGAGAACAACTGAAGGCAAGGAGGTGATGATTATTAGAGAGCGAAGGGACTACTTGACCAATGTGGTTTCGGCCTTAAGGGTTGAAAAGATGATTCGCAAGGGTTGCGAAGCATATTTGGCATTTGTGAGCCAAACTGAGTCTGAGGTTATGGCAGTGGAGACAGTTAGAATTGTCAATGAGTTTTAAGATGTCTTTCCAGAGGAGCTTCCTAGATTACCTCCTAATTGAGAAGTCGAGTTTGGGATTGATTTACTGCCTGGGACAGCTCTTGTGTCCATCGCGCCTTACAGAATGGCACCAAAGGAGCTAGTGGAACTGAAAGCCCAGATTCAAGAGTTGTTAGATAGGGGCTTTATTAGACTGAGTGTGTCTCCATGCGGAGCACCGGTACTGTTTGTGAAAAAGAAGGATGGAACGATGCGTATGTGCATCGATTATCGCCAGTTGAACAAACTAACGATAAAAAATAAATATCCTCTACCAAGAATCGGCGATTTGTTTGACCAGCTTAGAGGAGCTTCAGTGTTTTCCAAGATCGATCTTCGATCTGGATACCATCAGCTAAGGGTAAAGGAGGTGGATGTTCATAAGACAGCATTCCAAACTCGATATGGTTATTACGAGTTTTTGGTTATACCATTTGGATTGACGAATGCACCTGCAGCTTTTATAGACTTAATGAATCGAGTGTTCCAGCCGTACTTAGATCAATTCGTGGTCATCTTTATTGACGATATATTGGTGTATTCAGAGATAGAAGAGAAGCATGATGAGCATTTTCGAATTGTTCTGTAAGTATTGAGAGAAAAGCAACTGTATGCGAAGTTCAGTAAGTGCGAATTTTGGTTGTGAGAAGTGACTTTTCTGGGTCATGTTGTTTCAGCTGAGGGGATTAGAGTAGATCCTCGAAAAATTGAGGCAGTTTTGGACTGGAAGCCACCAAGGTTAGTGTCGAAAATTTGAAGTTTTCTGGGTTTGGCAGGTTATTACAGAAGTTTGTAGAGGGGTTTTCTCTGATCACGGCACTGTTGACGAAACTATTAAGGAAGTGAGTAGCATTTATATGGACTGAGAAGCAGTAAGAAGCTTTTGACAAGCTGAAAAAGGTGTTGACTGGGGCGCCAATGTTGATTCAGCCAGAGTCTGGGAAGGATTTCACTGTGTACAGTGATGCTTCGCATGTGGGAGTAGGTTGTGTATTGATGCAAGAGGGCAAGGTGGTTGCTTATGCTTCACGATAGCTTAAGCCTCACAAAGTGAATTATCCTATGCATGATTTAGAATTGGCAGCGGTGGTCTTCGCATTGAAAATCTGGAGACATTACCTATATGGGGAAAAGTGTATTATATACACTGACCATAAAAGTCTCAAATATCTGTTGACTCAGAAAGAATTGAATCTTAGGCAACGAAGATGGATAGAGTTGCTTAAGGATTACGACTGTTCGATTAAGTACCACCTAGGCAAGGCTAACGTGGTGGTTGATGCACTAAGTCGTAGGACTGTTACTGAGTTGAGAGCTATGGTTGCTCGTTTGAGTTTGTATGACGATGGAAGTTTATTGGCTGAGTTGCAAGTGCGACCGGCTTGGACGAAGAAAATTAAAGAGATGCAGTTGAAAGATGACTCGTTGGTTTCTCAGTTGCAGCAAGTTAAGAGTGGTGAGAATGAGGACTTTGAACTAAATTCTGATGGCGTTCTCTACTTCTGTGGAAGAATTTGTATACTGACGGACTCTGAGTTGAGGCAAATGATTCTAAAAGAAGCTCATGGTGGGCCTTGTGCCATGCATCCTGGAGGGAATAAGTTATATCGAGACTTGCGAGAGGTGTACTGGTGGCCTGGACTTAAGCGAGAAGTGACTGAATTTGTAGGGAAGTGTCTGACATGCCAGCAAGTAAAAGCTGAACATCAGTTGCCTTCTAGACTGTTACAACCAGTGAAGACTCCACAGTGGAAATGGGAAAGAGTAACTATGGATTTTGTGAGTGGGTTGCCTTTGACACCCTCGAAGAAAGACACTGTTTGGGTAATCGTAGATAGATTGACGAAGTCCGCTCATTTTATACCGGTTCGAACCAATCATTCACTACAGAAGTTGGCCAAGTTGTATGTGGCAGAGGTAGTGCGGCTGCATGGGGTGCCAGTTTCGATAATTTCTGATTGACATCCTAAGTTTACATCTCGTTTTTGGAAAAATTTGCATGAGGCGTTGGGTACGCGATTGGACTTCAGTACTACGTTTCACCCTCAGACAGATGGTCAGTCGGAAAGGGCTATTCAAGTTCTAGAAGATATGCTGAGGGGTTGCGTTATCGACTTTCGTGGCAATTGGGAGGACTATTTGCCATTAGCGGAATTTGCGTACAACAACAGTTATCAAGCAAGTATCCAGATGGCTCCATATGAGGCACTTTATGGCGAAGGTGTTGTACACCTACATGTTGGACAAAGTTGGGAGAGCGCCAAGTTCTTGGACCAGAGTTAGTGGTAGATACTGAAAGCAAGGTTAAACTGATTCGAAACTGGTTAAAGGAGGCGTCTGATAGGCAGAAGTCATATGCTGACCTTAAGCGTAAGGAAATCGAGTTCGCTGTTGGGGACATGGTTTTTCTAAAAGTTTCACCATGGAAGAAGATCTTGAGATTTGGGAGGAAGGGCAAGTTGAGTCTACGATTCATTGGACCTTATCGGATTCTTAGGCGAGTAGGGCCAGTAGCATATCAGTTAGAGTTGCCACCAGAGTTGGACCGCATCCATGGCATTTTTCATGTGTCTTTGTTAACGAGATATCAGTCGGATCCTTCGTATATTATACCAGTGGAAGAAATTGAAGTAAAAACTGATTTGACCTTCGAGGAGGAGCCTATGCAAATTCTGGATCGTGAGGTTAAAGTCTTAAAGAAGAAGTCAGTCCCTTTAGTAAAGGTACTGTGGCACAATCATGGAAGAGAAGAGGCTACGTGGGAGCCAGAAGAGGCTATGCGTCAACAATACCCTCAGTTATTTGGATCAGGTAAATTTCGAGGCCGAAATTTCTTTAAGGGGTAGAGTTGTAATGCCTTGATTTTTGGACTTTTTCGGGTTTGTTGCAATTTTGTTAGAATGGTGAATTTTCTGTATTGAGACTGTTAAATTTGTGTTTAAGTATGTTAGTGGGCCTTTAGGAGGCCCAAACTTAGGTTAAAACCCGGTAAAAATGTCAAAGTATGTTTTAAGTGAAGGGAGGAACTTGGTCAAGAGGGCTCTTAAGAAAAACTTGGTAAAATTTATCACAAAGGGAGCCTTGGCAAAGTGGCAAGGTGGCGCCACTAAGCTCCTAAAAAAGTGGCGCCTAGGAGGGAATTGGAGGTCCAGGGTTCAAGTCAAGGTAAGCTTATGGCATTTTATTTTTATGTGTATGTGTTGGTCAAGTGTTGGCACTCAAGTGAAACTCTGTCATAGAGAATTTGAATTGCTCATGAGAGTAGATCAAGAAGAGTTTTTAGGGGAGTTGAATTTGGGGAAGCAGTGGCTGACCAAGGGGTTCCTAGTATGGCAATTTCGGCACTTAAGCTTTAGGGTTAGTATTTTCGGGATTACCTAGGGTTGTACCGATTTCTTTAGGGTTTTTAGCCTCTCTCTCTCTTTGCCGAATTAGGTATAGTAAAGCTAGGGTTCCCTATTCTTTCTTTCTCTCTTTTCTATCTCAAAGCTGAAACTTGCTACCCCTAAACCCCTGTTGTCGAATTCTTCCCTAGTCGAACCTACTTCTCCATTTTTCTTCTTCTTCCATTCTTGTTCTTCTTCTATTCTCTTCTTCTTTGATCCTCTTGCACCTATAAACCGAAACCGTCCCATCACTTTCTCTTCAAGAACAAATCCACTTACCCTTTTTTCCATTTCATTCTAATCTCTATCGATAACCTTTAGAAGCTGAAACTTCCCATTGCCGACTACCCCTTTTGCCAAAATCATCTCTTTCTTTTCTTAACTTCTCTAACAAGCCAAATCCTTCATCATCTGTTCCTTTTGTTGTCGATTCATTGCCCCTATTGTTTTGTTGTGCCGACAAGAGTATCTAAGTAGATATCTAAAAGCTGATTCTCCTAGAGCCATTCTCTGCTAACGTTTGGGGTAGAACTATTATAGATCTAGTGAAGAGAGGGCTTGAAAGCAGTATCCATCAAGTAGAATCGTCGGTAAGTGATCAAAAACTAAATACATTCGTTTTCTTAAAACTTAAGGAAAAGCTGAAATCCCTGTGTACTTAGAGAGGCTGTCGACATAGTCTGTTGATAAACCAGTGTTGTATTTTGGTTCTTATATGTGTTAGCTAGCGAAAAAGGTGAGCAAACGAGGAACTGAAGGCATCGACACAATTAGATCTAGATCTAGTGCATCTAAATCGAGAAGGTGAGAACTTTATGGCCATTAGGGGTATTGGTCGAATGTGGTAAGGGAATTCCTGCATTGGTTTTCATGGATTCACTGTTTAATTGGTTAAATGGTGGATTGTAGGAGTTATCGCATAGAGGATTTTGTCGGAGGAATCGCAAATAAGTGTGTGTATCGAACACCCCTTTCATGGTTCAAATCGGCAAAAGTCGAAAAGCTGAAATGCCGAAGTTCTGGCATTTCGTGGGCTTGTAAGCGTACGAATGCTCTCAAGTTGATAGGAATACGGTGGATCTGAAATCGCTACTGGTAGGTTGGGCGAGTGTGCAGTTTTGTGCACGTCGGTAAGTTGGGCCTCGATGGGCCGAATATGGGCCTAATGGGCTTTTGGGCCTATTTGGGTAAAAATAGGCATTAAGGGTATTCTGGAAGACTGTGGGGTTGAAACTGTTAAAACTGGTAACTGAATATTAAACTCAGACTAAATGGGCTTAGAGAGCCAATGGACACTATAGGGCCCACTAGGGGTTTTGGGGCCGAGTAACTAAAACTGCTAAAAACTATTAAATTGACTGTTGAGATGGAAATAAAGATTGTTAGTGACTGTAACATGCTTAAAACTCGTCATAATAGAATATCTACTAAAATACCCCTTAAGGGTGATAAAGTACCGTTTTACCCCTAGGTGTAAAATGACCATTATACTCCTAGGGCTAGGTACGACTGTTTTGCATAATTTGACTGTTACTGTTACTGTATGCCATATCATATCTATCTATTGCATGGGTTGGGTTATTGTGGAGGAAGTGTGAGTGGTAATGCCACGTCTATTGAAAGGGGCTATGCCTCGTGTTACTGAAAAGGGGTTTTACCTCGTAATACTGATTATCTGAGCAGCCATGCTGCGACTGTGGTATATGGGCTGGGTGGGTCGAGTTATTCCCCACATGGTTTGTTGGCTAGTACGGGTGGTGTGTAGCAGTTGGGTGGGTTGAGTAGTCTCCCCACATGATATAGGCTTGCATTCATACTATTATCTGTACTGTTCTGTATTGGGCCTATGGGCCATTCTGTTATCTAAAAAGGGCTCCGGCCCAGATTACTGAGACTGAGTAGGGCTTCGGCCCAGTATCTGACTTAGACTGGATGGGGCTTAAGCCCAGTGCGCTTGAGTTGACTTGGGCTTTGGTTGAGGTTCTGCACACACTGAGTTTTCCAAACTCACCCTTTTCTTTCCATTCTTGCAGGTGAGCCCTAGTTCGTGGACTTGCAGCTAGGAGGGATTCAGAGTGGCCACGAAGATGGAGTTTGGTTTTAAATCTTGCTTTAATTACTTCGCTATTTTAATCACTCGTTTTACTTACATTTTGGTTTTGTACTGAGGCCACTTTAACTATTTTTTATTTGGGTTTTATTTCTATTATTTATGCATGATTCGCTTTAAATTAATTTAACTACAACGATGCACGTTTTTCCAAACTTAAACCAATGCTTTCAAAACCAACCCCACATTACAATCGATTAACCAAGATAATGATAAAGAAATAAATCTTTTAACAACGGGTAGAGATTAGGTTGATCGTCAAATAAACCGAGAATTTCTCCTAAACCCCAGATATTGTTTTACGAAAACTCAGCACCAAACTTAGTAACCAGGCAACGTGGACTAGTTTAGGTGATGTAGCACACCAGATTTGGCCATAACGTTTGGGCCGGGTTTGGGGTGTTACATAAAAGTCATTTGTGTTGGTCTTTCGAGGCTGCAACTATTTGGTTATATCCCGAATATGTGACAGCCCTAATTTGACCCTAGTCGGAATGTGGTTTCGGGACCACAAAACTGAGTCAAAAAATTTTCTAAATGCTTATTTCTATGTCTATTATATGTGTTAAATCATGTGTGAAAGTTTTGATGTTTTGATGTAGTCATTTGATGTGGATTTGTGAAAAAGGACTCAAGTGATAAAATTTAAAGATGTGATAGATGGATTTTAAAGGGCCGAATAATACATGCATTAAAAGTAAGGGACTTGCATGTCAAATTTCCCTAATTTTAGAAAGTGGCCGGCCATGACATGATTTCTTCCACTAAATTATGTTTTCTTGTTATATTAAAATGAAGATGGATTTAAAATAATAAAAAATATATATATAAAACAAGGAAAAGATGAATAAAACAAAATAGATGAGAAAAGTGTTCATCTTTTCTCCTTGTTAGCCGAAAGTTCAAGAAAGAAAACTACGAAGTTGAAGCTAGGTCATTTGGTCAATTGAAGGTCTAAAATCCAAGATAAAACTTATCAATTTGATTTTATTTTGGTGTATTTGAGTTCCTATCTTAGTTCTATCTTAAACCCATGAATTGAAATTTTGTAATTTGGTGCTTTGGATATTCGGTTATGAGTTGGAAGAATATGAATCTTGAATGTGATGTTAGAAATTGATAAATGAGGGTTATATGGACTTTGTAATGGAAAATTTTATGTGTTTATGAGCTTGTAAGTTGAAGTGTGAAATTTTGTGCATTGTGGTTTAATTGTTAAGGATCATTCAGCTAGGGCTGTTAAGCATGGAGGAATTATGTTTGATAATTTTATTATAAGATGACTAGAAGTTGAGTTTAAGCTTAATAAATTGTGATAAAAAAAAATGTATTGCTTGGTTGGTGTTTTAATGTTTTGAATTATTAATGGGTGAGTTGAGTAAAATGCCTGCTCTATATATATATATACAATTGGAAAATGCTTGAGGTTAATGCCCTAGTGACCGAGTGTATTAAAGACCAATTCATGTATTAGTTGATTGTTTTTTTGGGCCGAATGTAATTATATTAAGGATAAGATAAATAAAAATGTTAAAAATGTATTATGTGTTTATGCATGCATTCGGCTAAGGTAATTGTTATTAAATTGTTATAAGTTTGAGTAAGTTAAGGCCGAATGGGTTGTATATTAGGCATAAATGGATTTTATGCATATGAATATGTAAGTATTTGTGTGTGCGGCATTAAGGGTTAATGGCAATTGATAATGTGATAAATGCTTAATAATTTGACATTCGGATTTAGATATATGTCATGAAGCTATAGTGAAATTTGAGAAATAGATAGAAGTATATGATATTAAAGTATGCATTATATATGCATGTGTATACGCGGTTGTGTATAAATTTGATTATATAATGTTTTGGTAACTTAAAGAAGCATTCGAACATGGTGCAAGTTCATGATGAGATATTGATTAATACTATGTTTGGTTACTTGGGATGATATTCGGATATAGAGAAAATTTTAATTGGAATTGAAATTTGAGTTAGATTAATTTGAGCATATTGCCGAATGAGTTATAAGTCATGATTTATACAAATGTGTTACTCTTTGAATTGTTAAAAAGGGAAAATAACTGAATGTGGGTATTAGGTAGAGATTTCTCTTCGTTTGAACTATATAGTATACGTCCTTTGTGACTCAGTCATGAAAGCTTATGTTAAATGTTTGATACTAATATTTGTGAGATGAAAATTTGATTGTATCATGGCCGAGTGAACTAAAATCAAAGAAAGTATCGTGTGTTCTTTGTGAAACTATTAGTAAATTTGATTTATAAATGAGTTAGTAAGATGACTGAATTAGTTAACTTCTAAAATCCAAGAGCCTAAAGGAGATGAATCAAGTAAGGGAAAAGCAAAAGATATTGAGTAGTCGATCAAAGCCATCTCATCGACAATTCAGGTAAGTTTTTAAGTAATTAAGTTTAATTCTTTTGTAAGTTTTAAATATTAAGTCTATATTATGATCAAATAGGAGGTACTTAATGTCTATTAAAAGAATCATGATCCATGGAATTTACCTGCGTGTAGCCAAATGACTACTACAAATCATAAGTAATTTATACGAGTGAGGTTACTAATGGCTACTATGATAAGATGATGTATTTGAAAATGGTGTATATATTTGTATATATATGATATGGCCTAAATGGTTCTTATGCATTGAAAATAACTATTTTGATATGTGAATGAGATTGACTGAAAGTAATATTTTGTTCATGTGATTACGTTGGGGAAATTAAAAGTATTTGAATAGATGTGTATAAAACTCTGCGAATTAAATATCGTGTGTTATTATCGGGTTCTTTGACCTAGCAAACTTTTGAGTTGGTGGTTATGTCAGGTTTTGAGCCTAATAGGCGGGATATTGATGAAAGCTATTAGATTGGAAGTATAACAGGCCTCGTACTAGTGATGAAATCAGACTTATAAGATTTTTGAGACTCAATGATAAATGGCAATCGAGTTGGCTCAATAATTTACATTGGTCAGGTATGTATTCCATACTTATAATTAAGCTTAATTGTGAGTGAATTACGTATGAAAGGTGAGAAATTTATGAATGAGGTATTAAGTTATATGGATATGACCTTGATGCATTCGGTTAAAGGGTGAAACAATGTGTCAAGATTTGAATTATCTATGTTGTATGAATATAGTTTCAAGAGAAGTTAGCATGTTTAATGCGTGTTATGTGCTTGTATACTAATTTATATATATGTTCGGTTAAAACAAAAGGGGTAATAGACCAAAGAAATGTATTTAAGAAATTGAATGATAGCTTTATATGCGTTAATGATGTAGTTGTGTGGCATTAAAAGGAGAAATAAGTCAGCCAACATTTGAAACCCTACGATAGGGCTGAAAGACTCTTATAGAATGAATATGAGTAAGTACGAACATCAAGTATGTATGTGTGATAGAGTCAAATGATCATTATGAAATGACGGCATATGTAATGGTATGTTTTAAAGTTGTTAATGAGTAGTGTTAAGCGAAAACAAAGCTAATGATATGAGTTTATATGTGAATAGTATTAATGTTCAAAATAATGAGATCCGTATGTAAAAATGAGAAGTATGTGCTTGATTGGGTATGAAACCTTGTAAAATGATTATTCTACCGCAGTACTCGGGCTTTTGGCCTGGCAAGCGTGATGGTTGTAATGTGTTTCGGACTCAAAGTCTAACAAGCTTGTGCCAGTGACAAGTTTAGGTTATACCTAGTGGGCTGAATGTCGGAGAACTATTAAAGAGACTAAAACTATGAAGCTTATGCTATACGGTATCTGAATCCGTTCACTACATTAAGTTGTTCAGGTATGTGAATGTTATTTATGAAATGCATATGGGAAATGGTGGTATATCTATGTGTTCGGTTTCTATGGGAATTAATATACATAGAAGTGTATGTGACACCTATGTGATTCAATTATTGAAATTATAGATTGTTATGGTGCCTTAAATTAACTCTATTAAATTAAACAAAATAATGACAAGTTGATAGTAGATGATGTAACCATGTGATCTCGATTTTATAAGCAAATGAGAGGTCAATGAAAATGTGTATTATTGTGGTTAGGTCTATACGGCTGAATAATGTTATAATAAGACTATTTATACTTAATCAATGTGTTTAACTGAGTTAAGTTGCTTAATTTATTTAAGACTTACTAAGCTTATATAAGCTTACTCCGTTTGTTTTGTGCCTTTGCTTGGTAGATTGTGGGCTCTGACTACCAGTTCGGGGATCGTCAGCTCTTCATCACACTATCTATCGTTTTGGTACTGTTATATTTTGGAGTTATTATGGCGTGTATAAAGTAGACTGTTGTAAACAATATTTTTTATTTGTAAATATTTCAGCCATATGAATATGGCACATATCTTAAATGTCATTATAAGTCTCAGCTTTCAATCTTTGATTGTGTTGAATGTACTTATGAATACTAACGAACCTAGGTTTATGTGAAAGTATAAGTGAAAGGTTTAGATCGGTAATACCTCTCAGCCCAAAATCTGGCAATCGGATACAGGTTAGGGGTTTACAGAATATCCATCTACGAAACAGTAATATTCGTTACCTGCCAGTCAGTCCAACATCTAATCCATAACCTGCAGCAGAAAATGATCCTTACGAGTGGCCTTGTTCAATTTTCTATAATTTATATAGATTCTCCAACCCACCATCGTCCTAGTTCAGGTTAACTCGTTATGTTCATTCTCAACAATTGTGATTCCACCTTTCTTTGTACACACTGTATCAGACTTACCCATGAAATATCTGAGATGGGATAGGTAATCCCTACATCTAACCATTTGATAACTTCCTTTTGAACCACCTCTTTCATTATTGGATTGAGTTTCCTTTGCCCATCAATTCTAGCTTGCTTGCCCTCCTCTAAGATAATCTTATGGATACAAAAGGACAGGCTTATTACTCAAATATCAACTACAGTCCAACCGATCACCTTTTTAAATTTCTTTAAGATTATGATCAGCTGCTTCTCTTGGTGTTCTATTAGTTCTGTTGAAACAGTCACATGAAAAGTTGAAATGTTACCCAAAAAAACATATTTCAAATGGGAATAGAGTACCTTGAGTTCAAGTTTGGGTCGTTCCTTCACTTAGAACTTTAGTTGTGTGAATTCCTAAGCTGCTAACTCTAATGGTTCAAACCATGCTGGTTAAACATAGTCTTTCGGATTAGCTTTCATCAAAGCCATACTTTCATTACCTTATTCATCTTTCAATGGGTGTTCTACAAAAATATTCTCCCATTCCTTAGAAACTAAGGTTTCTAGATGCTCCACAACTAAACATTCCTTCATTAGACCGAGAAATTTCATCGCTTTAAGAACATTAAATGTTACCTGGTCATTTTAAACTCTCATGGTGAGTTCACCTTTTTGTACGGCTATTAATTTTCTTCTCGTGGCTAGGAAAGGTTTCCTTAGGATGATCAACACTTCCTTATCTGCTTCAAAATCTAAGACAATAAAATCAGTAGGAAAAATAAAGTTATCTCCACGTACCAAAACATCCTCGATCTTTTCTTCTGGGTATGCTAAAGATTGATCCGCCACTTTAAGTATCATAGTTGTTGGTCTTACTTCACCTATTCCCAACATCTTGAAAATAGATTTTTACATCAACTTGATGCTTGCTCCAAGATCGCTTAAAGCTTTACCACAGTAAGATTCTCCAATATTAAAGGTGTAGTAAAGCTTCTAGGGTTTTTCATTTTCAGAGGTAGCTTGTTCTGTAGGAACACACTACACTCCTTTATTAATGCTACAGTCTCGAACTCACTAAGCCTCTTCTTCTTGGACAAAATGTCTTTCATGAACTTGACATAATTGGGTATTTGTTCTAACGTTTCTACCAATGATATATTGATGTGAAGCTGCTTTAGAACATCCAAAAACTTCTTGAATTACACCTCTTGCTTCTATTGCTTGATTCTTTATGCATATGAAGGTGTTGGAAGCTTGGCTTGGACAGCAAAACTTTTCTAATAAATTCAATCTGCATTTGAAGAAGGTGTTAGCTTATCAGAATTCACTAGTTTAGATTTTACCTCTTCAGACTTTGTAGAATTTAGATCTTCTGGTGTAGAAATTTCAACTGTTGGTTGATTTTCCTCTTCCTTGGCAGTTCATCTTCAACCTTAACTACCTTGAGTTCTAAATTTATACCACTTCGTAAAGCAACTACCTTGCAGTGCTCCTTACCCAAATTCCTTTGATTTTTTATGTCACTCGACGAGGCTCCTTACGGTCTATTCTGAAGTTCCGTCGCTAACTGACCCATTTGGTGTTCCAAATTTTTCAGTTTAGCTACTTGGCTTTGGATTAAGGCTTCATTTTTAGCCATGTATGCCTTCAACAAATTCTCCAAATTGTTAGACGATTCAGGTTGTGATGGTTTCTAAACTTGTTGATTGAACCCTTGAGGTTGATTTGATCTATGATGCATGTAATTGTTGTTTGGTCTAGCTCATTGGTTACTCCAAGAAAATTTTGGATCATTTTGCCAAGAAGGATTATAGAAGTTGGACTATGGTCCTTGTCTATTTCTATTTTGGTTTTTATTTCCTACGTAATAAATAGACTTAGGATTGGATGGACAATTCTCAAAAGAATGACCATCCCTACATTTTACATAAGAAATAACACCAAAGTGACTTAGTGGTTAAGTTGCAACATGATTTAAGCCATTTGTAGTAAATTATTTCAACGAGATAGAAAATACTTGAGTTGAGAATGAAGTAAGGGCATCTACTTCATGCACTTCGACTACTTGTATTCCTGAAGTTGCTTGATCTGTCAGCCACTGGTAATTGTTACTGGCTATTCCTTTGATGATCTTGTAAGCCTCATTATAAGACTTTAATAAAAGAGCACCATTTGCAAAAGCATCTACCACCAACCTTATGCGTGCATTGAGACTGTTATAAAATATCTCCGACTGGATGAAATATGAAATCCTGTGGTAAGGGCATTTGCATAATAATTCTTTGAATCTTTCCATGCCTTGTATAAGGATTTGCCATCCATTTGCTGAAAAGTGGTGATCTCATTCTACAACTTAGAAATTTTATGGTGGGAAATACTTTACTAGAAAGCGTTTAACTAATTCTTGCCAAGTAGATATTGAATTGGGTGGCAACGAATTAAGTCATGCTCGTGCTCAATCTTGCAACGAGTATGAAAACAACTTCAACCTCAATGCATATTCAATTACACCGACTATCTTAAAGGAATCACTCACCTACATGAACAATCGAAGGTGAAGGTGTGGATCTTCTATAGGCATTCCACTAATTTGGCCTATTATTTGAAGCATCTAAAACATCACAGGCTTTAGTTCAAACTATGGTGCCTCGATATCCAGTTTTCTAATTCCAGATTTAGTTCGTTAAAAAAAGGCATAATGTACTGCCTTATAGCTTGATCCCTATCATCAACGAAAAGGATTGAATTACAAATGTAACACCCCAAACCCGGCCTGGACGTTATGGCCGAATCTGGCAGGGTCATATTGGAGTGTCTTTTTAAAAACTTGTTCTTGTTGATATAAACCCGTTTGAAGGTTAAAGCCTCTTTATTAAAAATCAACTCGTTTGAGGTGTTTTTTGAAAACATGATTTTGTTTGAAAACCTGCTTCGTGTTAAAACCTTATTACAATTTAATCAAAAATTTGTTAATCAAATTCAAATGTTGTTGCTCTTTTAAAATCAATGTTTGTTATGGAAGCTTAAAAGAAAGAATTATGTTGTGAAAACGTAATGTTTTGAAATCCGTTAATATTTTGGAAAATCGTGTCCTACTTCTAGCAGATATAAATTGTAATAAATAAAAAGCAAATTAAAACTACAAATTTAGAGAGAGGCCTCATTACATCAAAACCCAAAACAAAATCTAAATGTCAATAAAAGCTCAATAAAATAAAATGAAAGCAATAGTGTGGCCATCCTCGAGTCCTTCGCAGCACTGGTCCACCTAACGCTAGGGATTACCTACATGGTTAAAAGTAGGGTGAGTTTACGAAAACTCAGTGTGTATCCCCTACAACAAAAACATTAAGTTAGATAAACAGAATACAGAGGCGTACTGGGCCTGAGCCCACTACAGTAACAATGTTGGCATTAGCCCAAATGCAGTATCAGTATCATGCAAAAATGCAACCCATCCCAAACTAGCCAACACACCAACATTGCAGCAAAGTTGCCAGAGTTATACCTGGCTTACAACCATCAGTAGGTCCACAGTCGTCTTGTGCAACCCATGCGACCTTGCCAACACAGATCCACAGTCCTCTTGTGCGACCCGTGCGATCTTGCCGATATGGGTCCATAGTCGTCTTGTATGACCCATGCAACCCTGCCAGTATGGGTCCACAGTCGTCTTGTACGAACCGTGCAACCCTACTAGAACAGTACTTCCTCCATATACAATATCCCAACCCTATGCAGTATGTTGTGCATGTATGCAAAGCACATAAATCTCATATGACATGCTCAATCAGTCAAACATCACACAAGGCATAACAGTCATTCTACCCTATAGGGGTATTACAGTCATTTCTCCTAATGGGGGTATTTCGGTCATTTTGCCCTACACGGGTATTACGGTCATTTTACCCTACAGGGGAAATTCAGTCATTTTACCCTACAGCGGTAATACAGTCATTTTACCCTACGGGGGTATTACGGTCATTTTACCCTATGAGGGTAATTCAATAATTTTACCCTACAAGGGTAGTTCGGTCATTTTACTGTATAAGGGTAATTCGATCATTTTACCCTACAGGGGTAATTAAGTCATTTTACCCTATAGAGGTATACGGTCATTTTACCCTACGGGGGTAATTCGGTTATTTTACCCTATGGGGTTAATTCGGTCATTTTACCCTTCGAAGGTAATTCGATCATATTACAGTCTTACGCCTACGTTTCATGAGCTCGGTTCACCACACGTGCATCGCACGCTCGTGTGGCATCAATCGCCATTTCCTAGCTTTTCAGCTTTTGGACTTTTGCCGATTTATAAAAAAATAGTGTGAATACACACCTTTCGACTTTTTCGCCGATTATCAGTTACAAGGTATTGTTACAAACCTGTTTGCAAAAACTTGCACACGCCTTCTTGCACCAACCTATAATCATCCACAACACACAGTAAATCTTTCAATTGCTAGGGTTCAAAAGCCCTCGAACCAAATCGACAATAATCACTACAAACCCTGACTGAGTAATATGCGATTTAATCCTTTTAGGTCACTGACTAAAAACAATCGTACGTTTTTTGCCGACTTACTGCATAACAACAGATCTTATCAGAATGGATCAACTATAAATGTGGATTAAATCCATAATTATCCACCTTCCAAAAATATATGAGTATTCAGCCTACCTAGAAGCAAGGTAATAATTTACCTTATTCGATTCAAGAGAGAAAGAGTTAAGTTACTTTAGGGCCCCTTGCTGTCCTCCACTCCTTGAGGAACTTAAGAACCCAATGAATACATAACATGGGGAAAGGATCACAATCGGTAACCAAAGCATAAGAAGAAGGGCATTCAGCTTTAAGGAACAAATTAAGAAAGATCAGTTTGTACAAAGGAACAAGAAATAATAACACACACCTTTTTCAGGATCACTTGTAGAATCGAAACAAAGAGTAGAGATTTGGCTAAGGTATCACTAATTGAGAAAGTTAGAAGAAAGAAGGATCGGCCAGCCAAAAGGGAAAGAATCGATTCAAAAAGGGAAGAAATGAAATAAATGTAATTAGAGAGGGAGAGTGAATTCGGCTACCACCAAAGTTGACAAGAAAGAGATTCGGCCACGAGAAACTGAAAAGAAAAGCAGAAAAAGATGAACAAGATCTTTGGTCAAGGGTAAAGGCAGAAGATTAAATATCAAAGTAAAAACCCCAAGAAGAACATAGATTGTTGAAACAAAAATAAGGGAATTTGACACCCTAGCTGAACAATAGATACCAAAATTAAAAGAAAAAAGTGCACGCATGACCACTCGCAAATTCGGCACTCGAGAGAGAAAAAAATGTTTAAGAGTCCCCGCAATGTTAAAAAGTACCAAAACTAACAGAAACGAGAGAAAAACACCCTTAGCTTAATTTCCTTGGCTCCACACTTACCAATTCAGCATAACCTCCTAACCCACTTCAAACTCTTACTTTTTCTCCACGAAACCCTCCACAATCTTATCCTTGAATCCCTCCCCTTATCACTCCACAAATCACTCTAACTACTCCTCCATGACCATTTCAAACTTCAACCCTCAAAGTTCTAGTCAAACTTTACCTCTCTCACTGTAACAGCCCGAATTAGGGGCTAAATGGAAAAGTGGTTTCAAAACCATGAATCTGATATTTAAAATATTACTTTAATTTAGTTTTGATGTTTATTGGATGTTTGGATAAATATGTGAAATTTTGGTGTGTGAATTTTATTGGTTACATGTCCAATTTGGTATGTTGGACTAAATTGCAATTGGTGAAAAATATAGGCTTTATTTCATAAGGTACTTGATTGAATTAGATTTTGAAATTAGAGGTCCTTATATGGAAATTAGGCCCTTTTTAACTTGGTTGGACAAAAATTCCCAAGAAAGGGTGGAATACTAAAGGTTTTTAATGAAGGGCATTTTGGTCATTAGCTAATAAAAGAAATAAAAAGGGAAAAATAAGGCCAAAATCCATCCATAATCCCTTCCCTTTGGTCGAATATGGTAGGAAGCCATAGCTAGGGTTTTGTTGATTTTCAAGCTCACAAGTAAGTGCAATCGAGCCTCGTTTTTAATTTTCTTCATATTTTTAGAATCCTCGTAGCTTGCTCTAGTTATTTCTACCCTTATTTTAAGTTAGGGTTGATGTTTAAAATTTTACCCATGTATGACATACAAGTATTTTGATGTCTAATGGTGGAATATGAAGGTTTAAGGTGTGGTAAACTATGATTACTAGGTGATTTTTCATGAAAGTCCCTAAAAAAGGACCAAATTGCAAAGTTAATAAATTGAGTGGTAAAAGTATAAATTGGTGAGAAATGTGGGCTGTTTTGAGTGCCATAGATATTCAGCTAGGCTTGGGTAACCAAGAAAATTTATACATTTCAATTTACGAGCCTAGGGACTTAGTTATAAAAATTGACTAAGTTAGGGGTAAAATGGTAAAAATTGTCATAAGATGATTTTGGACTAAATTGAGTAATGTGTGCATTAAACGAGTTAAATGTGTCATTATAGATCAAGAAGATCGAGGAATCAACCTTGATTGGGGCAAGGGTAAGGTCTCCGATTAAGTTGCAAAATACTACTTTTTGTTATTGAGGTAAGTTTATATGTAAGTAATGTGTCCATTTTATTTGTACATTATTAATTCTAATGGATGTTATGAAATGTTACTATTGAATAATCTCCTATGATGTTGAAAGTATAGAAATGAGAGTTCCTATTTGAACCTTCGGAAGTAACGGGTGATACAGATAAATATGGCTAGGTCATATGTGTGATAAAGTTTATGGAACTTAATAGCTAAGTCACATGTTTGATAAAGTGAACTTCACCATGTGAACACGATAGTTACGAGACTAAATGGCCATGTCGCATGAGTGATAAAGGGAACTTTATCATGTGTACATGAGAGCAATATCATGTGTAGCTAAGCCACATGGGTGATAAAGTGAACTTCACCATGTGCACACGAAGGCTACGAGACTAAATGGCTAGGTCACATGGGTGATAAAGTGAACTTCACCATGTGTACCCAAGAACCGGGCTTATCTGTGGTGGAATCATGAGCGGAAGGTCACCAAATATCGAATGTTAATCTGAAGAGTTCAACGAAAATACTTACTAAAGAGACTTGGTGTGGTAGCATGACTTGTGTGTGTAGGTGTATTCTTTTGGGTAAGTGTAATTGTGCAAAAATACATGTGGATGCAAGGGTGCATGTGGACTTAAGTAGGTAAAAAAAAATAATGTGCATGATTTGTGTGGAAATGTTGGTAAGTTTAGGTGGTAAGTTAATATGTGTGAGATAAACCTTAGTATAGCTAAATGTTATTATGATGATAATTATTTACATATAGACTTACTAAGCTTTTAAAGCTTACTCTTTTCTCTTTCCCCTTGTTTATAGATTTAGTCAAGCCAGCTCGGGATTGGTACGAGTCAGAGGATCACGCACACTATCGATGCTATCTTTTGGTATAGTAAAATGAACCCTTTAGACTATGGCATGTATAGGGACTTAATGGTGTTGTAGGTGTTAAGTTGGTTTGATTATGTTATGGTCATTGTCATTGGATAAGTCATTTTTCTTTCAAGGCTAAGTGATATAGTTGTTGATGATGATATTTTGTTTATCTATCCTTATGAGGAAATTCATGGAAAACTTAGTGTGTTTGTATGTGTTTAATATGAAATAGGTAATGAATGGGTAAATGGAGTCATTTAGATGTCTAAAGATGTGTTAGTTGTGTAGTGTTAAAAGTAGTAGAGATAGTATGTGTTTTGGGGCAAAGTATGGCTTGGAAAATAGCCTATCTTAGGACCACATGGCCAGTTCCCACGGCCATGTGTGTAAGGCGTGGAAATTTTGCATGGGATTTTCGGAGTTTAAAGACGTCACACGGCCTGGTCAAACGGGCTTGTCCCGTGTCCGTGTGACCAAAATTATATGCTGACGTCATAAATAGAATGTCCCAACTTTTCACACGGGGAGGCCACACGGGCATGTGCTCGGTCGTGTGAAAATCCCTGTAGGTTCAAAATGAAAAAATAATTTTCTAATAATTCAACACGGGAAAGAGACACGGGCGTGTGTGACCACATGGCCTACCCACACAGGTGTGTCCCTGTCTCACACGGGCGTGTGCCCTGTACTAGGTCAAATTTTCCAAATTTTTTCTAACTTCTCGGTTTGGTTTTGGACCATTCCCAAACTATGTTTTGGGGCTCGTAGGCCCACTTTAAAGGTTGCATGGTGTTTTGTGAATAAGTTTTAAATTGGATTGAAAATTTGTGGTCGATTGTGCATGAATGATGGTGATATTGTTCGATAATGCCTCGTGCTTGAGTAAGGCTATAAACCTGGGTAAGTGGTGTTACACTCACCATAAAGAAATAAAATAAATACCCTTTTACATTCTATGGGATTTGAACCCAAGCTCTCACAATAGCCATGTCACACCACCACCACTAGGTCACAAGCTCATTTGTGCCCTCTTTCTCCTACATTCATTTATAAAGCCTACCTGCTAATGCCCAATCCCTTTAATTAAGAACAACAAAATTTTTGCTAAAGCCTAGATTTGAACCCAGGACTTCACCAACATTTCTCAGGACACATAACCACTGAAGCAGACGTTTATGTCATTTTCTTGCTCACATAAATTTTTATGTGTTCCCATGATCAAGGCCCAATTCTTCTGGGCCTAGAAATTCGGGGCGTTACAATTCACCCCTCCTTAAAGAAATTTCATCCTCGAAATTTCCAACTATCCGAACAGTCGTGCCACACAGGCTTCACCACCACGTTCTCGCTGCGCATTCTGATCCTAATAACACTAACACACTCATGAACATCTATACATCGGAGTGGATAGATATCACATGCATACAATTTCTATATGCGAATCATCATACCTAAACAAAACATACTTGATTTAAAAGGGACTGAGCAATCTCAAATTCGATGCTTCTTAAACCTGTATCTAAGGCATGCTCCTGTCTTCCTTTGGCATTCACCCGAATGATACCTCTTACAGTGCTCGTAAGCTGACAAGTTCGGACGCGTCTTAACACGTTTCATAGAATGAGGCTCCAGCCCCAAAGAACTGTGATCTCTCTTCTTCTTACAGTCTAAGCACCTTGACTGAAGCGTTTCACTCATCTCCTTAACTCTGGCCTCGAACACCTCTCCTAGCACTTCCCTTACTAACTGGGTCATTGCCTTAGTACCAAGCTCCAGGTTATCAGCACCCGAAGTTGGCAGACCTTGCTTACCCTCAGAATCCATATCAATACTCTACATTACCAGCACACATACTGAATAAATATAAAACCTAAATTGAAAGTTTCAGTAAAACTTACAGAATCGACGTCGGAGACTTGGTATGCCACACTTTTCAGAGGAAATGTCTCAAAACACTTCACATATTTGAAACAACTTATTGAAATCCACAATTTGAAAACCCATTCCACAGCCGAGTTTTGCAACTTGGCTTTGATACCATTAAATGTTACACCCCAAACCCGGTCTAGATGTTATAGTCGAATCTGGCGGTGTCATATTGGAGTGTCTTTTTGAAAACTCGTTCTTGTTGATATAAACCCATTTGAAGGTTAAAGCCTCTTTGTTAAAAATCAACTCGTTTGAGGTGTTTTCCGAAAACATGATTTTGTTTGAAAACTTGCTTCATGTTAAAACCTTATTACAATTTAATCGAAAATTCGTTAATCAAATTCAAATGTTGTTGCTCTTTCAAAATTAATGTTTGTTGCGGAAGCTTAAAAAAAGGAATTATGTTTCGGAAACGTAATGTTTTGAAATCCGTTAATATTTTGGAAAATTGTGTCCTACTTCTAGCAGATATAAATTGTAATAAATAAAAAGCCAATTAAAATTAGAAATTTAGAGAGAGGGCTCGTTGCATCAAAACCCAAAACAAAATCTAAATGTAAATAAAAGCTTAATAAAATAAAACGGAAGCAGTAGTGTGGCCACCCTCGAGTCCCTCGCAGCACCGGTCCACCTAACGCTGGGGATTAACTACACAGTTAAAAGTGAGGTGAGTTTACGAAAACTTAATGTGTAATCCCCTAAAACAAAAACAATCAGTCAAATAAATGAAATATAAAGCCGTACTAGGCCTGAGCCGCTACAGTAACAATGTGGGCCCTACCCTAAATGCAGTATCAGTATCATGTAAAAATGCAACCCATCCCAAACCGACCAACACACCAATATTGCATCAAAGCTGCTAGAATTATACCCAACTTACAGCCATCAATAGGTCCACAGTTGTCTTGTGCGACCCGTGTGACCTTGCCAGCATAGATCCACAGTCGTCTTGTGCAACCCATGCGATCTTGCCAATATGGGTCCACAATCGTCTTGTGCGACCCGTGCAACTCTGCCAGTATGGGTCCACAGTCGTCTTATGCGACCCGTGCAACCCTACCAGTACAGTACTTCCTCCATATACAATATCCCAACCCCATACAGTATGTCGTGCATGTATGCAAAACACATAAATATCACATGACATGCTCAATCAGTCAAACATCACATAAGGCAGAACAGTTATTCTACCCTACAGGGGTATTACAGTCATTTCTTCCTATGGGGGTATTTTGGTCATTTTGCTCTACACAGGTATTACAGTCATTTTACCCTGTGGGGGAAATTTAGGCATGTTACCCTACAGGGGTAGTTCAGTCATTTTACCTTATAGGGGTAATTCAGTCATTTTACCCTACAGGGGTATTACAGTCATTTTACCCTACGGGGGTATTATGGTCATTTTACCCTACGAGGGTAATTCAGTAATTTTACCCTATAAGGGTAGTTCGACCATTTTACCATACAGGGGTAATTCGATCATTTTACCTTACAGGGGTATTACGGTCATTTTACCCTATAAGGGTAATTAAGTCATTTTATCCTATAGGGGTATTATAGTCATTTTACCCTACGGGGGTAATTAGGTCATTTTACCCTACGGGGGTAATTTGGTCATTTTACCCTACGAGGGTAATTCAGTCATATTACAGTCTTACGCCCATGTTTCATGAGCTCGGTTTACCATACGTGCAATCGCACGCTCGTGTGGCATCAATCGCCATTTCCTGGCTTTTTAGCTTTTGGGCTTTTGCCGATTTTATAGAAAAATAGTGTGAATACACACCTTTCGACTTTTTCGCCGATTATCGGTTACAAGGTATTGTTACATACCTGTTTACAAAAACTTGCACACGCCTTCTAGCACCAACTTATAATCATCCATAACACAGTTAATCTTTCAATTGCTAGGGTTCAAAAGCCCTCGAACCAAATCGACAATAATCACTACAAACCTTGACTAAGTAATATGCGATTTAATCCTTTTAGGTCACTAACTAAAAACAATCGTACATCTTTTGCCAACTTACTGCATAACAACAAATCTCATCAGAATGGATCAACTATAAATGTGGCTTAAATCCACAATTATCCACCTTCCAAAAATATATGAGTATTCAGCCTACCTAGAAGTAAGGTAATAATTTACCTTATTCGATTCACGAGAGAAAGGGTTAAGTTGCTTTAAGGCCCCTTGCTCTCCTTCACTCCTCAAGGAGCTTAACAACCCAACAAATACATCACATGGGGAAAGGATCATAATCGGCAACCAAAGCATAAGAAGAAGGGCATTCAGCTTTAAGGAACCAATTAAGAAAGATCAGTTTGTACGAAAGAACAAGAAATAATAACACCTACCTCTGTCAGGATCACTTGTAGAACAGAAACAAAGAGCAGAGATTTGGCCAAGGTATCACTAATTGAGAAAGTCAGAAGAAAGAAGGATCGGCCAGCCAAAAGGGAAAGAATCGATTCAAAAAGGGAAGAAATGAAATAAATGTAATTAGAGAAGGAGAGTGAATTTGGCTAACACTAAAGTTGACAAGAAAGAGATTCGGCTACAAGAAACTGAAAAGAAAAGCAAAAAAAGATGAACAAGATCTTTGGTCAAGGGCAGAGGTAGAAGATCAAATATCAAAGCAAAAACCCCAAGAAGAACATAGATTGTCGAAACAAAAATAAGGGAATTCAGCACACTAGCTGAATAATTGGCAGAACAATAGAAACCAAAATTAAAAGAAAAAAGTGCATGCATGACCACTCGCAAATTTGGCACTCAATAGAGAAAAAAAAGATTTAGGAGTCCCCATAATCCAAAAAGTACCAAAATTGACAGAAACGAGAGAAAAACACCCTTAGCCGAATTTCCTAGGCTCCACACTTACCAATTCGGCACAACCTCCTAACCCACTTCAAACTCTTACTTTTTCTCCACAAAACCCTCCACAATCTTCTCCTTGAATCCCTCCCCTTATCACTCCACAAATCATCCAACAACTCCTCCATGACCATTTCAACCTTCAGCCATCAAAGTTCCAATCAAACTCTACCTCTCTCACCATAAAGAAATAAAATAAATATCCCTTTGCATTCTATGGGATTCGAACCCAAGTTCTCACAATAGCCATGTCACGCCACCACCACTAGGCCACAAGCTCATTTGTGCTATCTTTCTCCTACAATTATTTATAAAGCCTACATGCTAATGCCTAATCTCTTTAAGTAAGAAAAACAAAATTTTTACTAAAGCCCAAATTTGAACCCAGGACTTCACCAACACTTCTCAGGACACATAACCACTGAAGCAGACATTTGTTTATGTTATTTTCTTGCTCACGTAAGCTTTTATGTGTTCCCATGCTCAAGGCCCAATTCTTCTAGGCCTAGAAATTTGGGGCATTACAACAAACATTAGTGGCTCCATTCAAGTGAACATCATTTTGAATTTCAAGGTCCAATATGCAGCTTGTCTATGGGCTGATCTTTCTTGTCTTCCTTTGTCTAAATGTCCACTTGATTTCCGGGTCTATAAGGAGTAAATAAATGATTCGAGCTATGCTCATAAAAATCTGAAAATAAATCACAAAAAAATAATTAATTAATTAAAAAAACCAAAAAAACCAAATTTTAAGAAATAGTTTAAAAATAATGATTAAATCAACAGTCCACAGCAATGGGGCCAAAAACTAGTAATGCGTAGGTTTGTGCAAGTATACACAGTCATTATCAAGTAATAAGTAAGTATAAGAATTATCATCTCCACAATGACGTGTTTAAATCGTTAATTGTAAAAATTACTATTCACAAATTGGTTCAGAAAAACATAATAATTTTGAGTGATGGATGTTTAAATTGAATTAATTAACCTAAATGCAAATGAGATGAAATAAAATGAAATTTGATGGTTTAGCAACAATTGAAATAATTAACCAAGAAATAAGACATAGGTTGAATGGTTAGGTGACAGTGCATCTATCCTAGAGTTCTTAGATTCAAACCACTTCTCTCCCATTTCTTTCATTTTTTTTTAAATTTCAGCAAAATAGGATAAAAACCACACTAAAGTATATATTTTTAAGAGTGAAAACTTAACAAGAAAAAGTGTAACAGCCCAAATTAGGAGACCACAAATTTGAAGTAGAAAAATTTACTGTGATAAAGTTTTAAGGTTTACAATATGATTGAATGCATGTGTGAGAATTCCGGTAAGAAAATTTATCGGTAAGGTGTCCAATTAGACTAGTAGGACTAAATTGCAAAAGGTGCAAAATAAGTGTTCTAGAAGAATTAAGTACTTAATTGAAATGAATTGGTAAATTAGAGGTCCTTATTTAGTGATTAGACCATTTTATATCATGATGGACAAAAATGGATATGGAAGGGTAAATTTTCAAAGAAAGGCTTAAGGGTAATTTGGTCATTTGGTTAATAAATTAATAAAAAGGGAAAATAAAGTCAAAATTATCCATCTTTCTCCTTACTAGTGCCGAAATTAGAGAGACCCCATAGCTAGGGTTTTCTTCAACTTTCAAGCTTGATAGTAAGTGCCTCCTAGCCCCGCTTTTAATGCTCTTTACATTTTTAGAGTCCTCATAGCCTGATTTACCTATTTCTACCATTATTTTAAGCTAGGGTTCATATTCAAAAATTTACCCATGTGTGATATGCATGTATTTTGATGTTTAATGGTAGAAAATAAAAGTTTGATGTGTGATAAACAACTTTTACTAGGTAATTTTTAATGAAAATGCATAAAAGGACCTATTTGTAAAAGTTGTAAAACATGAGTATAAAATGTGAATTAGTGAAAAATGTGGGCTGATAAGAGCATGTATGTGTGTCGGCTAGGCTTGAGTAACAAAGAAAAAGAGTACATTTCGTTATATGAGCCTAGGGGCTAAACTGTAAATAAGTCAAACTTTAGGGGCAAAAATGTAATTTTTCCATAGTGGGATTTTTGGACTGAATTGAGTGATGTGATAATTAAATGAGTTAAATTTGGTATTATAGATAAAGAAAGACGAGGATTCGACCTTGATCAAGGAAAAGAAAATATTTTAGACTAAATTGAATAACTTGTCATTTTGGATCGAGGTAAGTTTGTATGTAAATAATGCATCATTTTATTTTACCTTAACGTCTTAATGTTGTATGAAATGTGTGAATTATATGATGTGACATAATCGACAAGTTTCGACAAGTGATAAATGTGAACGGGAAATCCCAGTTGAACCTTAAGAATAGAGTCGGATACAAGTGACATGTCACTAGGAACCCAAGTGTATGATTGTGTGATTATGTGATGACTGGGTGTTGGTCTTGTACATCTACCAGTGGCTAGGTAATCCTATATATGTTACAGATACCTATCAGCTTGTGTGAGCAGCACTAAGTAATTACGTCTCGACCCTCAGCTTGTGTGAGCAGACTCGTGACCAGCTCAAGAACGAGCGTATATGTGATAAGTGGTAGCTTCGACTACATATATGTGGCACTTATGTGCAAGTTTCCGAGTATCCAATAATACTCCAATGTGTTCAACGGGAATAACAAAAGATGTGAAAATATGTGTGTTTTGTATGAAGATGTGTTATAGGTGTGTACGAGAAATTTGCAAGCACAAACGTTATAAGTGATGATATCGTGGTAAGTTGTGCTCGAGTAAGTTTAGCATATGTGAGTTCAATGGTCAATGTATCAACTCTCCTTATAGGAATTTGCATGGTTAAGATGCTATTTATTTGCATATAAACTTACTAATTTATATAGCTTACCCCTCCTTTCTTCTCCTTTGTTTTACAATGTCACCAAGCTAGCTCAGGATCGGGACTTGTCAGAGGCTTGCATCACACTATCAGAATTGTTATTTTTTGGGTATCTGATACTTGTGTTATTTTTGAAAGTATGGCATGTATAGGGACTTGGTCATTTTGCTATGTGTCATATTGATTTGGCCAAAAGTGTTGGCCCAAGTTAGTTGAAAATTCATTTTGTAAATGGCTATTTGAAATTTGAAAAAGTTGGTTATTGGTATAATCAAGTAATGATGTCTTACTTGAAGGTGGTTGATTGCATGAATGAGTTGATAATTGTGTAAAGTCCATGCTTGGTGATTGTAGTTTGGGAATGATGAGTGGAAACGTTGATTGTGAAAATTTGGTGGCTTAATTGTGTCTTGATAAGTGTTGTTAAATGGGTGTATGTGCTCTTGTGTTTCAGGGTGGCAAATGCTTGGTAAATAGCCTATATATTGTCCATACGGGTAGACACACGGGCGTGTGTCTAGGCCGTGTATGACACACAATCAGCCCCATGGGCGTGTAGTCCAGCCATGTGTCCCTTGCACCCTAGTTTTTGCAAAACAAAATACTAAATAGTAAGCACATGGGCAGAGACACGACCATGTGTCTCGGCCGTGTGGAGGACACAGCCATAGGACATCGGCATGTGCCCAGGCCGTGTGAAGTCTGCACCTTATATGCGAAAATTTAATTCACCACATGACCTAGCACATGGGCCTGTGACTTGGCGTGTGACCCTAGATGGTTGATGATATCATAAATAGAGAGTTCCACGGGCTAAGGACACGGGCGTGTCCCAAGCCACACGGGCATGTGTGACCACATGGCCTACCCACATGGGCGTGTGACTCTCTCAAAGTATGAAAATTTTCTAAGTATTGTAAAAGTTTTGAAAGTTCTCGGTTTAGTCTATAACTACCTTCAATGTATGTATAAGGCCTCGTAGGCTTGTTTAAGGGATGATATGCATACGCTGAAAAGTTTTAAATTGAATGCAAATTTTATGATTCAGTTTTGTATGTTTACTTATGTTTAGGTCCGGTGATGCCTCGTACCCTATTCCGGCGACAAATACGGGTGAGGGGTGTTACAAATAGGCCTAGGCCTAATGGTTACACACTTGCTTCTCCCCCCTTGCATATCAAGTTCAAGCCGTCAAAATCCTTATTTTTCCCTTTTATTTTTGGCAACCAAGGTAAATTACCATGTAGCCCCCTAAAAGTTTGAAAACCCTAGGTATTTAGCCCCTTTTCCTAATGACAATTGAATTATAGATTTCTTTTCCAAACTAAACTGAATTTTATTTTCTTTCTCCTATTTCTTCCCCATTTTCTTTTCCATCTTCTTCTTTGCATCATATTTTCTCTCTAATTGTTGAAATTATTGTTGTTTCTTGGATCAAAACAAAATTCTCGTTTGAATAAGTTTTCTAATAGTTTTCAATTTCGCCATTCAAAGCACATGTTTCTTTTCATCCAAGATAGGTAAGTACGTCTCAGTTCAAAGATCAAATCTTGTAAATTTTGTAGTAGTAATGAACGACGTAAATCTTTGTTCGATCAAATAATCTTTTGTGAATTCTTGCCCAAATCTTGAGTAAATCTTGTCAATCTAAAAATCAACCATTAACCAATATATAGATGTCATTTGAAGGACCTATTTTAGGTGCATCGGGTCATATTTGATTGAAAGGAACATCGTTCGAGCTTTTGGTGAAAGGTGTGTGTTCTTTTACAAGTGAATCAAGACAAATCGTGCCTAGGATTAAGCCACACGGTCTGCCACACGGGTGTGTGACCACACGACCTCTCACATGACCATGTGCCTTTAGAACCCTAGGATATTTCAAATTTCACACGACCAAGAACCCTCCACGTGGCTGTGTCTCCCCTTTAAAATAATTTGCAATTTCCACATGGCCATATTCTAGGCACACGACCATGTAACCCCTCCACGTGGCCTATAACACATCTCACAGCCTAGCCGCACAGTCGTGTGTCGTTTAATTTATAGTTTTGCCCAAAATTTTATGATTGGTTCAGTTTAGTCTTGAAATAGTCCCTAAACTATTTTTAGATTTTTATTTCTCTAAAATGAACCCCTAAGAATATGAGTATTGGAATTCATTATTTGAATGCCTGAATTATTACTATATATGCATGTTATGTGAATAAATTATGCCTATTGCATTTGTATTACAGATTGTGTGAACAACATGGCTTATTTTATCGTTAAATTAAACACATGATAAAACATGTCTTTTGCTATTCAATTGATTTAACATAAGCATATTAAATGCTATTGGTTTGATTTGGTATAAGCATGCCACATAGCAGTGCATGGGGTAGGATAATGTGAATAGTGGAGGATTGACAATTTATTTGCAAATTTGTTGTGTATTCAGAGCTAGAGGAAGATTCCATCTGTGGGTTATTTGTTGTGCAATCCACAGCCAAAGGCAGATTTCATTTGTGAGATTATTGTTGTATACCCACAACCAGAGGTAGATTCCATATGTAGGTTTTTTTTTACTCTTGTAGAAAATATTTTTACTCTTGTTTTACTTCTTCTCATTTCTTAAAGACTTTGCAAATAATAATTGATCACACTATTGCAATTTTTTAGAATTTCATCAATTAAATGAGCATTTCTTAAACTCTTTACTTTTATTTTATACATATCATGTGTTTGATAAAATGCTTGTTTGAAATTAGATTTTGATTACATGCTAAACTTGTTGTTGGTTGATTGATTAATTATTTGTTAGATTATGTTGATGTTTATCCTTGATTGGTTGGTTGTTTAATTATATCAAAATTCTCAATATGCTAGAATTGACGTCTCTAGTGGAAAATTTATGTAACAACTCAGTTTAGACTCTAATCAGAACAGTAGTTTTGAGACCATAAATCTGAGTCAAAAAAATATTTAAAAATTATTTTCCGTGTTTATAATGTGTGAATTGATATTTGTGAAATTTTCGTGATTTAATTTTATTGTTTGAGTGCCCGATTTAATAAAAGGACTTAATCGCGTAAAATGAAAAAGTGGCTAACTATTTATTAAATTACTAAATTGCTATGTTCTTTTATTGTGGGGTCTTTATGATGAAATTATGCCATTGAATTTAAGCATGGACAGTCATGGACATTGATTATAATGTTTTGGAATTAATTAATAAAGGTTAGTTTAGTAAATTAGTAAGTTAATAATAATAAAATAAAACATAATGTAAAAGCCATGCATTTTTGTCCATCTTTGCCGATTCTTTAAAGGAAAAAGAAAGAAAAACAAAGCTAGTTACATTCGGCCACTTTTAAGCTTGATTCAAGATTAGTTTTTGTTCGGTTTTTGATAACTTTTACGTTTTTGATAACGTTGCTATATTATCTATCAAGTTCATGTCTCAATTTTTGAATTTGATGATGATTTTGTATTTTGCCATTGTTGAAAGCTTGTGATTTTTGTTGTTTGATTTTAGAAAACAAAAGATATGTGATAGACTAACATGTTTTGTATTTAAATTTTTGATGAATTTGAGTAATTAGGGTGTAACACCCTACACCCCCGTCCGTCGCCGGAATAGGGTATTAAGGCATTACATAACTAGATACTTCCTACCGAGGTTCATAGATACAAAGCTAGACGTAAATTCGTTGAGTTCTATACTTGAATACAACACTTATAGGTCGGTTCGGTCAAACATCCTATCTCATTTAAAATCGTTCTATAAGCGTGCTAGCAAAACTCTACCTTGTGGCTACTAACGATTTAGCTAAATCGAACAATTTAATATCCAAACATCATGTTAGAAAAGTCATTGCATATTGGGTACTAACTAAATTTCATGCCTCAACATCGAATCGTATGAGAATCATTTCAACACATATAATCAAACTCGAATGACTAAGCAAGCCATTTTCGCATGGCTAGAAATATTACAACTCAAAATGTGGTTTAAAACGACAAAAGGAGATTAGTCTATACATGCCATTGACCCAAAAATAACCATCAAAATGTACCAAAATAATAGCGATAGTGTAGGTGATTAAGGCTTCAATCCCCGAGTCCGTAGCTTCCAAAATGAGATCTATAAAACAGAGGAAACAAGGGAAACGGAATAAGCATTTCAATGCTTAGTAAGTTTTAAGCAATGACATTAAATAGAATATCAAATTATAGTATAATTAATCATATCTTTGTTTCCCTCCCCTTTTCGGGTATGTTACCCTTTTTCCAAACATAGACATTTACATCACATACGAGAATGGATAGCTTCCACTCATAGTAAGTTCACATAACATATACATGTCACAAAAGTCACATAACATTTCACATAGGCCAATTGCACTTTGATCATATTAATAATCTCATTTCAAGTACACGTATGAAATCACATAATGACTTTAGTATTCGGTCCAAAATCCATCTTGTATATAAGCCAAGGGTACATACCTGTATAGTTTAACACTTTCAGCGCAATTCATTAGCGTTCGTTACCTTGAAGACCAGTAGTCTTAGGCTTTTCTCGTATCATCATCGAGATCTCTATCTCGGGTAATTTCTATACATAGCCATCGGGTCTTTTCCCCGGATATAATCTCCGCATATAGCCTTCGGGTCTTAACCCGGACATCATCTCTGCATATAGCCTTCGGGTCTTAACCCGGACATAGTCTCCACATATAGTCAGCGGGAATTAACCCCGGATTCACATTACAAATTCTCATACACATATATATTCACATGTAGCCAAGTTTCACATAGCAAGATTTCATTTGCAATTCAATCAATTCATGTGCATACCAACATATAACATGCTTCTCGACTTTATATCATAATTATACACATAATTCAAACTTATACACATATATTCTTCTTTTCTAAACTATCGGCCCAATGATCAAACATACATAGGCAAAAGCATTTCAAAGCTCAATTTCAGCCCTTTTCTCTATGAGCCATTCGGCCATATAACAAACAAGAATAGGCTTCTTTCTCAATGGAACATCGTTCAAATATCAGCATGTATATCATGGCATTTTAACTTAAATACCAAATTCGATTACTCAAAACTTACCTTGAACTTTCACGAGAAATTACGAGTTGGCTATTCGACCACTTTAGCCTTCCCTTTATCCGAGCTCGTCCCTCTATGCTCTTGAGCTAAATAAAACATTTAATTCTATTAATCCTTATTCAAGCATCTCAATGAATCATTTTCACTCATAGACAATTCATACATGCATATTCCTCTCATTGCAAACACTCATGCACATTGGAGCATTTCACATACATATCATAAATCACAGCAAGCTGATTTTCTGAGCAGCATTCAATAATTTACTCATAACTGGAGCTATGAAACTCCAAATGAAGTGCCGTTAATTTTATATGAAAATAGACTAATTTATCTTCCATCTATAAAATTTTCATAATTTTTGGTTTGGCCAATCAATACCAGAATTTTCTCAAAGTTTCCCTATTTCACTGTTTGAGTAAACTGACCACTCTATACTACGAACCAAATTTCTCCTTGTACAGAATTCCAAATATGGCCTCACCTATTCCATTCGAAACTAGACTCATTAAGGAGTCTAAGCATATAAATTTTATCTCATAAAAATTTTTATACAATTTATAGTGATTTTCCAAAAACAGAGCAGGGGACTTCGAAGTCAATCCGACACTGTCTCACTCCATTCCAAAAATCTTTTTATCGGGAATTCCTTTGCTTGCAAGGTTTCTTTTATAAGAAACTAGACTCATTAAGCTTCAATTACACAATTTATTCAGCCTCTAATTCAACTCACACAATTTATGGTGATTTTTCCAAAACACGTTACTGCTGCTGTACCAAGCAGAATTTATACTAAATTCACTCTTTAGTGATCTTACCCACATAATTAAAACATAACATTACAATGCATCATTTAAAGAAGTCATTGATTTTAACACAATGTACATATTTCATATTCATTTTAATCATTATACCACTCTTAAGACACCAATTATCAACACAAACATCAAAGATTTTATGCACATGGCCGAATAGGTCATTTCTTTAACCAAGAAGCTCCCACAAGCATAAATTGGTCAATTGGTTTAATTACCAATTCTAATGCATACTCACTAAGGCCATTCGGCCATATGTCCAGCATGGACTTTATTCAAATCCATTTCATACATAACACCTCCATATAACTTACCCTCTAAGCTCAAATTCGGCTAATACACATACATAGAATGTTACTTTTAAGCAAAAATTTCTAAATCATACATTAATCTTGCATTTCACATAGTAGCAAATCGTCAATAATTTCATTTAACCACAACCATCCTAGTTTAACAATCTCAACTCATCTATCATCAATCTTAATACCAAAACATCAAAATACCTATCAAGAAACACAACATCCCAAAACCGAATGTTCCCTACCTTGGCCGAATGCCAACACCATCATAAGTTCAAAGAAATTTTCTCATGAATTAGGCTAAAAGCTTATCAATTCATCCTTAGTTTCTCTTATTACCAAATTCATCAAATTCAACAAGAATTTCATCACTATTATGGCCGAATAAGCATTTTCCAACCCAACCTAAAAATTCATGCATATACTCAACATGTACCAACGTATTGTTGCTCAATTCATCATCTAATAATCATGTAACTCAATTAAAACCACCAATTTTTAGTTCTTAAATACTAGCATCCAACTATCCACAAATTAGCAACTCATGAACATGACCGAATGCTCCCTTCTCAACCAAAACAAGATTTTTAACGTGGGCTAAGTTAGAATTCAAGTATTTTACTAATTTTTTTTACAAGAATTTGAAGAAATCACATGAAACATACCTTAAATTGGATGCTAGAGTAACCGAAAATCCTCTCCCCTTTTTCTTTTGGTGGAATCGGCAATGAAGAACAAAGGTAAGTGACTTTGTTCTTTTCACCATTCTTTATTATTATTTTATCAACTTTTATTCTTTTATTTCATGAAACTAATTTTATTTAATGTAAACAAATTTATTATTATCATTATTCACTAACATACAAAGCACAAAATGCCAAACAAAATCATCATTACCTTCCACTCACATAAAAAAGGTAAATTTGACATGCAACTCCCTCAATTTGCATGCATGCATTAACTAGTCATCACACATTTGTCTAGCATATTATCAAAGTTCACTACTAAGTCCCTTTTTGTAAAATTCAAATTTATAACTCTAAATTGACACACCAAACATGCCACACACGAATTAACACATATTTTAGGCATCTAAATAAATGTTAAATTTATTTTATGCCTCGGTTTTGTGGTCCCGAAACCACATTCTGACTAGGGTCGTTTTAAGGCTGTCACAACTCTCCCCCACTTAAGAAATTTTCGTCCCCGAAAATTCTTACCGGAAAATAAGTTTGGGTAACGTTCTCTTATCGAATCCTCAAGCTCCCAAGTAGCTTCTTCGACCCCGTGCTTGACCCACAACACTTTCACTAATGAAATCCTCTTATTCCGCAACTCTTTAACCTCGTGTGCCAAAATACGAATTGGTTCCTCCTCGTAACTCATATCAGATCGAATCTCAATGTCAGACGGATTAATCACATGCGATGGGTCAGATCTATATCGTCTGAGCATCGAAACATGAAAAACTTTGTGAATCTTTTCAAGTTCGGGAGGCAAAATCAATCGATATGCTACCGGTCCAATCCGTTCAGATATTTCGTATGGTCCGATGAACCTCGGACTCAATTTGCCCTTACGGCCGAATCTGAGCACCTTTTTCCAAGGTGACACTTTAAGAAATACTTTGTCTCCGACCTGATACTCGATATCTTTCCGCTTTAAATCCGCGTAAGACTTTTGACGATCTGAAGCTGCCTTAAGGTTAGCACGAATCACTTTTACTTTCTGCTCGGCATCTCTAATCAAATCAACTCCAAAGATCTTACTTTCACTGAGTTCGGCCCAAAACAACGGTGTACGGCATTTGCGACCGTACAAAGCCTCGTACGGTGCCATCTTAATGCTCGATTGGTAACTGTTGTTGTAAGCGAATTCAATCAAAGGCAAATACCGTTCCCACGAACCACTAAACTCAAGAACACAACATCTCAACATATCCTCGAGTATCTGAATTACTCGTTCTGATTGACCGTCCGTCTGAGGATGGAACGCGGTACTAAAATGTAGCTTAGTACCCAATGAATCTTGTAGTTTCTTCCAAAACTGCGATGTAAATCTCGGGTCTCTATCCGACACGATAGAGATAGGGACCCCGTGCAATCTGACGATCTGAGAAACATACAACTCCGCTAGCTTATCAAGTGAGTAGTCCGTACGCACAGGTATAAAGTGAGCGGATTTAGTTAATCGGTCTACGACAACCCAAATCGCATCCTTCTTGCTCGATGTCAACGGTAGCCCAGATACAAAATCCATCGTGACTCTATCCCACTTCCACTCGGGAATCAAAATCGGTTGCAACAAACCCGATGGCACCTGATGTTCCGCTTTTACTTGTTGGCATATCAGACACTTCGACACAAAATTTGAGATGTCTCGTTTCATACCATGCCACCAATATTGACGTTTCAAATCATTGTACATTTTAGTACTTCCCGGATGAACTGACATTCGGCTATTGTGGGCTTCCTCTAAAACCATCGAAACCAACTCCGAACTTCTCGGTATACATACTCGGCCTCGAAACCTTAAACAATCATGGTCGTCAACTTGAAACTCAGGATCCACATTTACCTTGCATTGAGTTCACTTAGCAATTAAATCATCATCTGCTTTTTGAGCCTCACAAATTTTTCGTAGAAACACCGGTTTCGCTTTTAATTCCGCTATCATCACGCCATCATTAGCTACCGATAAATGCACATTCATTGCTCGTAGAGCTAGCAATGATTTTCGGCTAAGAGCATCAGCAACTACGTTCGCCTTTCCAGGATGATAGTCAATGACAAGCTCGTAATCCTTTAGCAATTCAAGCCACCGTCTTTGTCTCAGATTCAAATCTCTTTGCGTCATCAAGTACTTGAGGCTTTTATGGTCGGAAAAGACATGACATTTCTCACCAAAAAGGTAGTGACGCCAAATCTTTAAAGCAAAAACAATAGCAGCTAATTCGAGATCGTGAGTCGGATAGTTTTTCTCATGAGGCTTTAATTGCCTCGAAGCATAAGCAACAACTTTGCCTTCTTGCATCAGAACACACCCCAAGCCATTCAAGGACGCATCACTAAATACTACAAATTCTTTACCGGATTCAGGCTGAACTAAGACTGGAGCTTCCGTCAATAGGGCTTTCAATTGGTCGAAACTCTTTTGGCACTTCTCGGACCATTCAAATTTAACATTCTTCTGCAATAACCTCGTCAACGGGGTTGAGATCATCGAAAAGTCTTTCACAAATCGTCGGTAGTACCCGGCAAGTCCTAAAAAGCTTCGGACTTCCGAGACATTTTTGGGAGGCTTCCAATCGAGGATAGCAGAGATTTTATTCAGATCAACTCGGATACCCGCGGCAGATACAATGTGTCCCAGAAAGCCGACCTCGCGCAACCAGAACTCGCACTTGCTGAATTTCGCGTACAACTAGTTATCACGCAAAACCCGTAGTACAAGTCTTAAATGCTCGGCATGCTCGATCTCATCGCGAGAGTAAACCAAAATGTCATCGATAAATACGACTACAAATCGATCTAGGTACTGCTTAAACACTCGATTCATCAGATCCATGAAAATAGCGGGAGCATTAGTCAGCCCAAACGGCATCACTAAAAATTCATAGTGTCCGTACCTCATTCTGAAGGCAGTCTTGGGCACGTCTGAGTCTCAAACTCGCAACTGATAATAACCGGATCGCAAGTCAATTTTTGAAAACACTGAGGCTCCCTTTAGCTGATTGAATAATTCGTCGATACGAGGCAACGGATACTTATTCTTTATAGTCACCTTGTTCAACTGTCGATAGTCGATACACATTCTCAAAGTCCCGTCCTTCTTTTTCACGAACAAGACTGGTGCACCCCAGGGAGAAAAGCTCGGTCTTGCGAAACCTCTATCGGTCAACTCTTGCAACTGGGATTTTAACTCTTTCAACTCCGTCGAAGCCATACGATATGGAGCAATTGAAATCGGAGTTGTACCCGGAACTAACTCAATGCCGAACTCAACCTCTCTAACAGGCGGTAATCCCGGTAATTCTTCGGGAAACACGTCCGAATACTCGCAAACCACAGGAACAGTCTCAAGCTTTAGTTCGGATATTTTGCCATCTAAAACATAAGCAAGATAAGCCTCGCAACCCTTTTTCATAAATTTCTGAGTCAACATAGAAGATATTACCGCCGGCAGCCCGTTTAAATCCGTAGACTCAATCTGAATGATCTCATTAGTCGAACATCGTAAATCAATAGTCTTTCGTTTGCAATTCACTATCGCATCGTGCACAGTCAACCAATCCATTCCGAGTATAACGTCAAATTCATCGAATGGCAAAAGTATCAAATCGGCCGGAAAACAGAAATCTCGAAACATAAGGGGACATTTCTTACACACTCTATCTACTAACACACAACGACCCAAGGGATTGGACACTCGAACCACAAACTCAGTAGACTCAATAGGGAGAGTCTTACTGGATGCTAAAGTTTCACATACATATGAATGAGTTGAACCGGGGTCAATCAAAGCAATTACATCAGTGTCAAAGAGAGTGAAAGTACCAGTGATAACATCAGGCGAAGAGGCATCCTCTCGTGCGCGAATAGCGTAAGCCCTAGCAGGAGCATGAGCCTCGGATCTTGTCGTGGCATCTTTAAACCTTCTCTGACCGCCGCTAGCATTTCCCGGATTTCTAGGTGGCCTACCTCGTGCTGAAGTAGTACTCGGTTTCCCACTCGGGTTCACATTTTGCTCGGACCATCTGGGGCAATCTCTTATAAAGTGATCAGCCGACCCGCATTTATAACAGGAGCGATCATGAAATCTGCAGCCCCCCGAATGCCATTTTCCACAATACTTACACTCGGCTCTGTCTCGACGGTCATTACCAACACTCGCAGCAGAAGTGGCACGGGTACTCATAGGGGGTCGATCACGGTCTCGTCTAGAAAAACCCGAAGTAGCAGATGGTCTGTCCGATTCACTTCGGAACTTCTTCGAGGATTTTTGAGTAGACCTCCCAGAAGATCTCTTACGGAACTCTCTGGCCCCGCTATCAGCTTTCCTCTTTTCATTTCGAAGCTCTTCGGCCTTGCAGGCTCGCTCGACAAGAACAACGAACTCTTGGATTTCTAGAATGCCAACCAGTAGCTTGATGTCTTCATTTAACCCGTCCTCGAAGCGCTTACACATAATAGCTTCGGATGATATACACTCGCGAGCATATCGGCTAAGTCGTACGAATTCTCTCTCATACTCGGTTACTGACATTCGGCCTTGTTTAAGCTCGAGGAATTCCTTCTGTTTTTGATCGATAAATCTTTGGCTGATATACTTCTTTCGGAACTCAACTTGGAAAAACTCCCAACTAACTCGCTCTCTCGGCACCACCGAAACCAATGTGTTCCACCAATAGTAGGCAGAATCACGCAGCAGAGATACGGCACACTTCAGGCACTCTTCGGGCGTACACGACAACTCATCAAACACACGGATTATATTATCGAGCCAAAACTCGGCCCGCTCGGCATCGTCATCAACTGTAGCCCGGAACTCTTCAGCCCCATATTTTCTAATTTTATCAACCGGGGGTTTACTCGACCTCACAGGGTCAGCCTCAGGAGGAGCCACAGGGGTCGGAAGTGGGTTATTCGGGGGAGGAGGTTGTGGAACAGCCGGATTATTTCGTAGGAATTGAGCGAACCAATCTCTCATCATTGCATATAAATTCTGCCTCATGTCATCATCTCGACGACTGGCATTCGGCTGAGAGTCGGTCGGAGCGGTCCCTTGCGCGGGAGCAGCCGCTACACTCTCAATATCTTCCGCTACGGCTCGATCGGGATCGGAATCCATTACTATACCAAAACACATTTCAAATGTCAGAAATCACCACACTATCGCATTTTCACAAAATGGCATGTATAGCTATACTCACACACGCTACGTTAGTCTGAGAATCGACTAAATCGTAGCTCTGATACCAATAAAAATGTAACACCCTACACCCCCGTCCGTCGCCGGAATAGGGTATTAAGGCATTACATAACTAGATACTTCCTACCGAGGTTCATAGATACAAAGCTAGACGTAAATTCATTGAGTTCTATACTTGAATACAACACTTATAGGTCGGTTCGGTCAAACATCCTATCTCATTTAAAATCGTTCTATAAGCGTGCTAGCAAAACTCTACCTTGTGGCTACTAACGATTTAGCTAAATCGAACAATTTAATATCCAAACATCATGTTAGAAAAGTCATTGCATATTGGGTACTAACTAAATTTCATGCCTCAACATCGAATCGTATGAGAATCATTTCAACACATATAATCAAACTCGAATGACTAAGCAAGCCATTTTCGCATGGCTAGAAATATTACAACTCAAAATGTGGTTTAAAACGACAAAAGGAGATTAGTCTATACATGCCATTGACCCAAAAATAACCATCAAAATGTACCAAAATAATAGCGATAGTGTAGGTGATTAAGGCTTCAATCCCCGAGTCCGTAGCTTCCAAAATGAGATCTATAAAACAGAGGAAACAAGGGAAACGGAATAAGTATTTCAATGCTTAGTAAGTTTTAAGCAATGACATTAAATAGATTATCAAATTATAGTATAATTAATCATATCTTTGTTTCCCTCCCCTTTTCGGGTATGTTACCCTTTTTCAAAACGTAGACATTTACATCACATACGAGAATGGATAGCTTCCACTCATAGTAAGTTCACATAACATATACATGTCACAAAAGTCACATAACATTTCACATAGGCCAATTGCACTTTGATCATATTAATAATCTCATTTCAAGTACACGTATGAAATCACATAATGACTTTAGTATTCGGTCCAAAATCCATCTTGTATATAAGCCAAGGGTACATACCTGTATAGTTTAACACTTTCAGCGCAATTCATTAGCGTTCGTTACCTTGAAGACCAGTAGTCTTAGGCTTTTCTCGTATCATCATCGAGATCTCTATCTCGGGTAATTTCTATACATAGCCATCGGGTCTTTTCCCCGGATATAATCTCCGCATATAGCCTTCGGGTCTTAACCCGGACATCATCTCTGCATATAGCCTTCGGGTCTTAACCCGGACATAGTCTCCACATATAGTCAGCGGGAATTAACCCCGGATTCACATTACAAATTCTCATACACATATATATTCACATGTAGCCAAGTTTCACATAGCAAGATTTCATTTGCAATTCAATCAATTCATGTGCATACCAACATATAACATGCTTCTCGACTTTATATCATAATTATACACATAATTCAAACTTATACACATATATTCTTCTTTTCTAAACTATCGGCCCAATGATCAAACATACATAGGCAAAAGCATTTCAAAGCTCAATTTCAGCCCTTTTCTCTATGAGCCATTCGGCCATATAACAAACAAGAATAGGCTTCTTTCTCAATGGAACATCGTTCAAATATCAGCATGTATATCATGGCATTTTAACTTAAATACCAAATTCGATTACTCAAAACTTACCTTGAACTTTCACGAGAAATTACGAGTTGGCTATTCGACCACTTTAGCCTTCCCTTTATCCGAGCTCGTCCCTCTATGCTCTTGAGCTAAATAAAACATTTAATTCTATTAATCCTTATTCAAGCATCTCAATGAATCATTTTCACTCATAGACAATTCATACATGCATATTCCTCTCATTGCAAACACTCATGCACATTGGAGCATTTCACATACATATCATAAATCACAGCAAGCTGATTTTCTGAGCAGCATTCAATAATTTACTCATAACTGGAGCTATGAAACTCCAAATGAAGTGCCGTTAATTTTATATGAAAATAGACTAATTTATCTTCCATCTATAAAATTTTCATAATTTTTGGTTTGGCCAATCAATACCAGAATTTTCTCAAAGTTTCCCTATTTCACTGTTTGAGTAAACTGACCACTCTATACTACGAACCAAATTTCTCCTTGTACAGAATTCCAAATATGGCCTCACCTATTCCATTCGAAACTAGACTCATTAAGGAGTCTAAGCATATAAATTTTATCTCATAAAAATTTTTATACAATTTATAGTGATTTTCCAAAAACAGAGCAGGGGACTTCGAAGTCAATCCGACACTGTCTCACTCCATTCCAAAAATCTTTTTATCGGGAATTCCTTTGCTTGCAAGGTTTCTTTTATAAGAAACTAGACTCATTAAGCTTCAATTACACAATTTATTCAGCCTCTAATTCAACTCACACAATTTATGGTGATTTTTCCAAAACACGTTACTGCTGCTGTACCAAGCAGAATTTATACTAAATTCACTCTTTAGTGATCTTACCCACATAATTAAAACATAACATTACAATGCATCATTTAAAGAAGTCATTGATTTTAACACAATGTACATATTTCATATTCATTTTAATCATTATACCACTCTTAAGACACCAATTATCAACACAAACATCAAAGATTTTATGCACATGGCCGAATAGGTCATTTCTTTAACCAAGAAGCTCCCACAAGCATAAATTGGTCAATTGGTTTAATTACCAATTCTAATGCATACTCACTAAGGCCATTCGGCCATATGTCCAGCATGGACTTTATTCAAATCCATTTCATACATAACACCTCCATATAACTTACCCTCTAAGCTCAAATTCGGCTAATACACATACATAGAATGTTACTTTTAAGCAAAAATTTCTAAATCATACATTAATCTTGCATTTCACATAGTAGCAAATCGTCAATAATTTCATTTAACCACAACCATCCTAGTTTAACAATCTCAACTCATCTATCATCAATCTTAATACCAAAACATCAAAATACCTATCAAGAAACACAACATCCCAAAACCGAATGTTCCCTACCTTGGCCGAATGCCAACACCATCATAAGTTCAAAGAAATTTTCTCATGAATTAGGCTAAAAGCTTATCAATTCATCCTTAGTTTCTCTTATTACCAAATTCATCAAATTCAACAAGAATTTCATCACTATTATGGCCGAATAAGCATTTTCCAACCCAACCTAAAAATTCATGCATATACTCAACATGTACCAACGTATTGTTGCTCAATTCATCATCTAATAATCATGTAACTCAATTAAAACCACCAATTTTTAGTTCTTAAATACTAGCATCCAACTATCCACAAATTAGCAACTCATGAACATGACCGAATGCTCCCTTCTCAACCAAAACAAGATTTTCAACGTGGGCTAAGTTAGAATTCAAGTATTTTACTAAATTTTTTTACAAGAATTTGAAGAAATCACATGAAACATACCTTAAATTGGATGCTAGAGTAACCGAAAATCCTCTCCCCTTTTTCTTTTGGTGGAATCGGCAATGAAGAACAAAGGTAAGTGACTTTGTTCTTTTCACCATTCTTTATTATTATTTTATCAACTTTTATTCTTTTATTTCATGAAACTAATTTTATTTAATGTAAACAAATTTATTATTATCATTATTCACTAACATACAAAGCACAAAATGCCAAACAAAATCATCATTACCTTCCACTCACATAAAAAAGGTAAATTTGACATGCAACTCCCTCAATTTGCATGCATGCATTAACTAGTCATCACACATTTGTCTAGCATATTATCAAAGTTCACTACTAAGTCCCTTTTTGTAAAATTCAAATTTATAACTCTAAATTGACACACCAAACATGCCACACACGAATTAACACATATTTTAGGCATCTAAATAAATGTTAAATTTATTTTATGCCTCGGTTTTGTGGTCCCGAAACCACATTCTGACTAGGGTCGTTTTAAGGCTGTCACATAGGGATAATTTGTAAAAATAATAAATTGAGGGACTAAAATGTGAAATAAATGAAACGTGTGGACTTGTTTAAGAAAGGTGAATATTTGGCCTAAGCATGGTATATGAAATTTTGCATATTTTGTGTTTTGTGCAATAAGGACTAATATATGAAGAGTGTGAAATGTCAGGGGCAAAATGGTAATTTTCCCATTTATGTGTTTTTGGACTAAATTGAATGAATTTTTGTTTGAATAAGTTTAATTTGAATATGTTTAGTTCAAGAAACAAGGAAATCAGATTTGGATCGGGGAAAAACCAAAGTAGTTGAATTATCATTTTGTACCATCCGTTGATATCTGAGGTAAGTTTATAGGCAAATAAATGTTGTTAATTTTGAATATATGTGAACTAAATATGTTGATTTGAATTTTATAAGTATATCATCATGTTAGCTGAATGTGTATATACATGGGAGTAATGTGTACAGGTTCAATTCAATTGAGTTACGATGTCCGAAAGCCTCGTACAAACCTTAGGAATAGCTAGGATACATATGTCATGACATAGGATTTTTGATATGTGTGTTCTCGTGTAAGACCGTGTGTGGGACAGTGGCATCGATATGTGATTTCGAGTAAGACCCTGTGTAGGATAGTGGCATCGATATGTGATTGCGAGTAAGACCCTATGTGGGACAGTGGCATCGCTACGTGATTACATGTAAGACCACATCTGGGACATTGGCATTGTACAATATGTGTGATTATCCGAGTATCCTATTCAATTCCAAATGGTTCAACGGGTAAAGATAAGTTATGATCGAATGTACAATCGAGCTAAAATGATCAGGTATGTGATAGTGATAATTTATGTGAAAATAAGGTAAGTTGATATTTGAAATGGTGATATATACAATTATTGTGATAATGTTAACTAAATGTCAAATTGAATGTATGTATATTTGGCTGAACTAATGTATCTATGATGTTAAATGTGAAAGTTGAGTATGTGAGTAAATTTATGTATAATCGGCCAATGACAAGTAAATGTGATATCATATTTATGACCTATGTGCTTATATATATATGAATGATTACATTCGGCCACGAATCCATATATGATTTTAAAGGTGGATTATAATCATGTTATTAACTACAAGTGTATTCGGCCAATTGGAATTGATGGATAATGATATGGTTGATAAATGCATTTGTAGTTTGGAAATGTATATGAATATAATAGCATGTTTTGCTCTTGTTGAATTGAATTATAGATGCTATTGAGTTGTTTATTTGCTTATGACTTACTAAGCTATTAAAGCTTACTGGGTGTATGTTTGCTTTCTGTTTTATAGATTTTGGAAGCTAGTTACAGGCTCAAGGATCGTCAACAAAGTCTATCACTTTATTGACTGTTTTCGGTACTCTTATAAAGTTGAACTTAAACCTATGGAATGTATAGGCTAATTTATGTTGTGTTTGATTTTGGGTATGTATATATTTAAGCCATGCGAAAATGGCTAGGAATGATATTTAAGCTTAGTTAATTTCGGTTATGTGTAATATATATGATATGTGCGATATGTTTGGTTTTGGTCTTGGTGTTTCGGCTATGGTTTATCTATAAGTAAGTATATGTGAATCTTGTTTGATATGATTTGTTAAGGTGTTGTTATGTGATTTGGTATTTAAGTAAATTTGGTTATGGCATATAGATGAAATGAAGTTGATACGGTTTATTAATGTTTGAGGTTTATTATGTTTATTTATGGTTAAAGTTTATTTTGGTAATCACTAAAGAATGCATGTGAATGAAATGTTTGATATGAAACATGGTTTATATGGTTAAAATGGTTGTGTATACTTTGGCTTTGAGTAATGTAATATATGTGATACAAAGATTATATTATTATTTGATTAGAAGATGTGATTAATGATATGTTTGGAGTGATGTTTATTTTATAATTTGTTTTGGCTTTGTAATAAAGGTTGAATATATGACTTGATTTTAGTATATGCTAAATCAATTTGGTAATGTATTTGTAAGTATACATATCATGATTGATATTTGGTTAATAGGTTTGGCTAATGAAACAATGCATGGAATTTGTAACTAGGTTATTTTTGATAAAAGTTTTGGTGTAATTATAATGGTTAATAGTAGAAATGCATGTTGAGGCAAATTACTTATATATATAAATATCTTTGTATATGTTTTAGTTACTTAAAGTTCGGTGTCAGGTAGGCGAATTGAGTTTATAAAATGACTAACATTTGCATTCAAATTTGGTTTTATTTAATATGCTCATATGATGCCAAAAATATATGTACGTTTGTTTTTGAAAATAGATTTGAATTGATATGTTTACATGTGTTTTTTTTTAAACAAGTAATACTATAGTATATTTTGGCTTTAAGGAAATGAAGTTAAAGACGTATATATGTTTGGTCTTTATGTGGCATGTTGTGACTTGCTTGGTTTTTAATATGTATACACGCATATATGTTTGGTCTTTATGTGGCATGTTGTGACTTGCTTGGTTTTTAATATGTATACATATTTAATTAATGAAATGACATGCTTGAAAATTTGATATATGAAATAGACATTTGGTATTTTTTTTTTAAGCATGATTAAAAATATATATATGACTCAATAGTCATACACATAAATACTTAGATTAATTTATAAGTATGCTTGTCCATGTTTAAACTAATTAAGATCATGTATAGTAATGCATAATATGCAGTGAATAATGGTTGGATAAACTTAGTATGTTTTGTGTGCACAAGGAGATTAATGATGCCACATATGATGTTTGTTATAAAGTTTTGTGTCATGATTTGACTAGTTAATAAGTGCATGTATTCAATTATGTATTAAAATGTTTGATTGTTATTAGATATTCGAATACCATTTTTATTGAGTATTTAATTGTTGTTTGTAGCTTAAGGCATATACTATATTATTATGGGGTATGTTAAATAGAGTGTATTTTGAATTATAAGTATGTTTTGGATTTGATTAAAATTTTAAGGCATAATTAGTATTTGTGATACGTTTTAAATGGTATGTTAATGTTTAAGTAGACTTATGCTTTAGTTATGTCTACATAACTTATGTGTATATTTGATTGTTCGAAAGTGGTGTCTTGTCCGGTAATACCTCTTAACCCCATTCCAGCGACGGATACAGGTTAGGGTTGTTACAATTTAGATAAACAATATTGAGAGGAGAGTTTATCCTTGATACTTCGATATAATTGTACCAAGTACTGAGACCAAAAGGAGAGCTATTTCCCTAAGTGAGATCGAGAGGAGAGCTTAGTTAGCAAGTGACTAATGAATCAACCATTTTTTTTATAATTTGCATATTCTAAGGCAACAGGAAGAAAAATTAGTTTTTCATATTTGTTTGGCACTAATAATTTCTAACCCGATTAAATTAATAATTGCTTAGCTCATAGTTAACTTGATAAACACATTTACTAATTTCACAATTACTTAGGCTCGATCCTCGGAATACTTTCATATTTTGTTGTAAATTTCTGAATTACAACTTCACACTATACGCTCGTAGTTAAAACCAATTTTCAAATTATTAAATATTTTAATTATTTTCTCTGCAAGTAGAACAATGGTCAAGTTGTTGGCACCATTTTCGAGGATTGTAATGGTGTGAATGTGTGTTCTCAAGTTAATTGGTTGCTAGAAATTTTGATTGAAAAATTAGGGGATTAGATAGTGCTTTTATTTTCCTTGTATTTTGCTTTCTTTTGGTGCTTGGTCTTTGGACTGCCTTGTTGAAAATTGTGTTTATTCATGTCTAACAATGGTTATTGGTGGACAGGTGACCATTTCAGATATGATGATTGGTCAACTTCGGCAAATGGAGATTTAATGGCCAAATGGAATTATGGTGGTGGTTATGAAGGCCAACGGTATTCTACGCCTATGCGTATGATTCATATGGATATTTGAATGAGATGGTTAGCTACAATTAAAGGTGGAATGTTAGTTATTTGGCATATAATCCATATCCTCAGTATAACTATCTAGATGGGGTGTAGATTACAAGGATTTTACGAAGGATCCATCACTTGTTGCACGAGTTATGTAACACCCCTTACCCGTCTTATATGCCGGAACAGGGTACGAGACATTACCAAACTTATCACTTGAACAAACATTCAATCTCGAGTTACAAACTTGTGTCTAAATTAAAATCATTTGCAATTAATCATACAGCCCCTATCACGAGCCTACAAGGCCCAAAACATGCATTGGAAGTGGTTCGGGACTAAATCGAGAACTTTAGAAATTTTAACAACACTTAGAAAAATTTTCACTTAACAGAGGTCACACGTCCGTGTTGATATAGGACACGCCCATGTGGGCAGGCCGTGTGGTCACACATGCCCGTATCCCGACCTCATGTAACTCTTTGACTTGTAACTCAGGTCCAAATTGAGATCACACGGCCAAGTCACACGCCCGTGTGCTAGGCCGTGTGGAAAATTAATTTTTATAAAATAGGTGCAGACTTCACACTGCTAAGGCACACGCCCGTGTTTGAGGCCGTGCCGTTCACACGGTTGAGGCACACGCCCGTGTCTCTACCTGTGTGCTCAATCCTGAGCATTTTATTTTTCAAAATTAAGGTGCAGGGGACACACGGGCTATACACACACCCGTGGGACTGGCAATGTATCACAAGTTAAAATATTGGATGATAAGATTTCTTCATGCCAAGCTACTATGTCACTCATGTTTAATATGATGGTACAATTATTTGAGGTTGTCCGACACCGAGCTGAGGTAAAGTTTCGGTTAACGAGTAGTCAAGTATGATATTCTCGGACCTGATGAGAGAGTGATGAGTTGAGCATGATTGTTCAACAAGAGTTTGGAATGGAAGACTACATCAAGGATTTGAGTGTGGAAGAAAGTATCTCCATTCTAATTGATGTAGGAGTAACTAATTATATCATTTTAAATATTTTTATTATTTATAAAATTTATCACATTTAAAAATGAGAATTTTAATTTTATTCTTAAATAACTTTACTTACGAAAAATTGAAATAAAAATTTGATTCTGTTAAAAGATTTTTGTAAAAAAAAATTTACATAATAAATAAAATGGTTAAATTTTATGTTGAATTACTATATACTTAAATTATTTTTTTCATTAACCAAAAGGAGTAAAAAAAGAAAGAAATTATATTACTTGAGTTTTATGTAGCCAAAAGCATGATCTTCGAGAATATTTGAAGCAGAGTAAAATACATTTTATTGTTAATCATAATATTACATTAACATTAGAATTATGCTTTCTTTTTATTATTAAATTTAAATATTAAAAATTATTAAATATAAAATAATTCTCTGCGCCCATATTAAATTATACTTTAACTACGATTTAAAATTATTCAATATTTCTCTTTAATTTTTTTTTTTTTTCAAAATTTGAGTTCAATAAGACTTACCAAGGCATTAACATTCAACAATTAGGTATTTTCATTCAATTAGCAGTTAAAGTATCTAAAAATATAAAACTTTTATGGTTTGATTTGTTTATTGTTATAATATTTTAATGATAATAATGTTGAATATATTTTAATTAGTTTTAAAAAATAGAATAATATTACTTTACATATAATAAATGAATTACAAAAATAAACAAATAAAATCACGTGGGTAACATTAAGAACAAATTAAGGTGAATTACATGGGATAGCATAGCAGGCAAAATAATTGCCCAGGCTTTAATTAAAACTAAGAAAAAAAAAAACACTACAATCCTGCACAATTTTCGGCCGGAAATGCGTTTTAATTTTGGTTAATCTGGTGATTATTACATGCAAAAAGTAAGTTTTAAAAAGGAACTCAAAGTTTTCTTTTTTTGGTTATTTTTTTTATCAAAAAAGGAACTCAAAGTTAATAACAATCATTTGGTATACAATTGAAGAAATTTTAAATAAAGCTAAGGGCGGCTCTTTGTTTTCCCATTTGAACTAGCATTGTTGTTTGCCTTTTAAGGACTGTATGATGTTGCCTTCGGCTTTGCCAGCAAGAGTCTAGTTAGAATAGGAATTGTTTATGGTTCAGTCGATTGGGCTTCACTCTGCTTAGCTTTAAGCATAATATTAACATCATCTTTTTCTTGTTTAATTTTAATCACTTCGGATTTATCAATACAAAAAGTTTACACCTATTTTAAATTTTCTTTTTACAAAATACATCTTTTAATTTGGAGTTTAAATTATATTAAGATATCCTAAACATCACTTTTTAGACTTCCAATAAAAATGTATCAATTGATTATTTTTTTAAAGAATTTCTAATTAATACTATGAATTTTCTAAGATCAATTCTTTTTAATAATATTTTTAACCCTAATTAGTATTTGATTTAAATATAATATAATTAAAATATTTAATATATTTATAATTGGTATTAAATATAACGTATTATTTTCTATAATATTGCACGGTTATGAAATATAATATATTAATAATTCAGATGTTTAATTAAAATATTTTTTTAATTATTTTAATATTTTTTAAAAAATTAAATCTTAAACTTAAATTATTTTAATTATAAATCATGATTATATATTTTAATTATTTAAAAGTTACTAACATCTTAATTGTAACAGCCCGATTTAGCGCCTAGTCAGAATAGTGGTTGTAAGACCACAAACCCGAAGTAGAAATATATGTTTTCTGGTTTTTATGAAGTCTATGACATGTTTGCATAGTTGTGTGAAAATTTCATGAAGAAAATTTCATTAAGAAATTTTATGATTTAATGATCAATTTGTCTTTTAGGACTAAATTGCAAAAGTAGTAAAATATGAGTTTCTAGAAGTTTCAAGGATCAAATATCATTAGAAAGGTTATTAGATGTCCTTATTTAGCAATTAGACCATTTTATGGCATGATGGAGAAGTATGCCGAAGGAAAATTTTCTAAAGAAAGGTCAAAGGGCATTTTGGTCATTTGGTTAATTAATGAAATAAAAAGGGAAAAAGAACCAAAAATGTGTCCATCTACTTCTCCAAGGGTGCTGAAATTTCATAAGCCTCCTTAACTAGGGTTTTGACATTTCCAAGCTCAAAAGTAAGTGCAATCTAGCCTCGTTTTTAATGTTATTTGTATTTTTGAAGTTGTTATCAACCGATTAAGCTATTTCTACCATTATTTTGAGCTAAGGTTTTTTTTTTTTTTTAAATTTAACCATGTGTGTCATGGTTGTATTTTGATGTTAAATGCTAGAATATGAAAGTTGGATGTAACATCCCGAAATAGGGCCTAAACAGAATAGTGTTGCGAAACCACAAATCCGAGATAGAAAATTTTATTCCGATTAATTTTTATGATTTACCGAGTGAATAGATGCATGTGTTAGAATATTGATAGAAAAATTCATAAATTGCATGTTTAAATTGCTTATTAGGGCTTAATTGCAAAAGTTGATAAATATGAGTTCTAGATAGGAAAGGATTAAATTGAAGAGCATAATTGAAGTAGAGGTCCTTAAATGGCAATTAGACCATTAGGTTTTCATGGACAAAAATGGACATACATAGATAAAAATAACCAAAGTTTTAATTAAGGGTATTTTAGTCATTTGGTAATTAAAAAGATTAAAAAGGGAAAAATATGGCAAAATGTTATCATCTTCTTCATTAGGCCAAATGTTAAGGGTTTTCCATAGCTAGGGTTTGTTTCAAGCTTCCAAGCTCCATAATCAAGAAGAATAAAATTTTGGGAGAGACCGAGGAAAGAAAAAGGTAGAAGATTAAGTTGTCAAATTGATCGTATTTTACTCTGAGGTAAGTTTACGGTAAATAAAAATGCAATATTTCGATATTTTATATTAATGTTGTTAATTTCCAACATATATACATTTATTTTATGAGAATATTCCAATTTGAATCAAAGATGAGGTATAAAGAAAAAGTATCAGAAAGCCCGTTTGAACTATACGGACGTATGGGATACGAAATGTCATGACATTTTGGGTTGAGACGGTTGAGGAACATCCCATGTAAGTCCATATCAGATATATGACATTGGTAGGTTGAGACAGTTGAGGAACATCCCATATAAGTCCATATCAGACAGATGGCATTGGTAGGTTGAGTCAGTTGAGGAACATCCCATGTAAGTCCATATCAGATATATGGCTTTGGCAGGACAGGGAACATCCCATGTAAGACCATGCCTAGAGCATGGCATTGGCAGGCTATTATCAGGCAGGCAAACCCAAGTATCTTGAGTATTCCAAATGGTTCATTGGGCTAATATACAGGTTATGTTACAAGAAAGTTCAGGTAAAGAAATGATAAACAGGAAAGTTAAAGAGTGAGTGGAGAAGTAAAGTAAAGATTTTGTAGTTGATGGTATAATATGAGTATATTTATACTTGGTGAATGTTGTCATTTATTTATTTGCAAACTTACTAAGCATTGTAGCTTACTTCTTTTCATTTCTCTCTTTTATAGTGTAGCCAAGTCAATTCGGGGATCGCAAGGACGTTAGATTTCGTCTCACACTATCAAATGCTATCTCGGTATTTTGTAATTTAAAATGTTTTGAGTTATGGCATGTATAGGGACTTGACTATTTTGTGTGTATGTCCTTATGATATGATTAAAGAATGGCATGTGAATACTTGATAGTGATTAGCTATTGAATGACTAATTAAGAACATGATTTGATGTTATGTATGCATAAATGATGGTTTATGCAAAGAAATTAAGAAAGAGTAAAAGTTGGCCATGAAATAGTTTTGCAACAACAGCAATGACGTGAATTTGAAAAATCACTAAAAATTTTAAAAATGGAATTAAATGGTGAATGAGATATAGAATTAAAGCCTACTGAGTCTATTTTCATAGGAAAGAAATAGAACAAGCAAAGGAAGTCTATATTTTGAGATATTTAAATTCTTGTGAGACTGGTTTAGAGGGATTTCATGATCCCCTGTTCTGATTTTAGAAGTTCATTAAAAATTGTAAAAAAAGTCATAATTTATATTTATATATTTCTTAGCGAGTCTATTTTCATTAGAAATAAGTGGAAACACTAAATGAAAACTGTGCTATGAGATAATTGATTTTTAGTGAAGAGATGTTAGGACCGCTAGGCTACAAAACAAGGGAACCTTTAATTAATAAACTGTACTAATTGGCCATACCAAAAATTCTTCAAAAATTATGGTAAGAATATATATGAGTCTAGTTTCAGAGAAAATTTACGGATTTAAATTTTGAGTTTTGTAACTCGAGTTATAGTTAATTTAGTGACTGTTACGTAGGTGGACAGTTTTATTATGAACAGTGAAATAAATTTTTTGATTTGTGTAAGTAATTGAATTTTTTTAAATGTTCGCGGTTTGGTCCTGAACCATTCCAACTGCATGTTTAGAGCCTCGAGGGCCCATTTTAGGGATATATTAGATGAATGTGAGTGAATTAATTTTAAAAGAAAATTTTTATTCCCCGAACTAGTAAGGTAAGTCTAGTAACGTCTCGTGTCAACTCTGGCGACGATCTCGGGTAAGTGGTGTTACATTTATTGGTATTAGAGCAAGAGTTTAGTCGATTCTCAGAATATTCAGTATGAGTAAGAGTCTAACTATACATGCCATACTTATATATTAATAGTGTGACGACTCCTAACGATTTTAAAATACTTTTCTTTTATAGTTATGGATCTCGAACGAATTGGTGCAGATGATGTAGAAAGTAATGCACCCGCTCCCGTAGAAGGGACAATGCCACCAGATAGTAGTGAAAGGTCCGTTACAGTTAGTCAGGGAGGAGGGGCTTGAGAAGCCTTCTTCCAAGCTATGAATGAATGGTTTGCTGAGTTCGTTCATACGAATCCGGCTGTTAGACCTCCACCCCCTCATGATACTCAGACTACCCATGTAGCTTTTTAGAAGAGAGAAGCCACCAGTTGATAAAATTAGAAAACAAGGGGCTGAAGAGTTTCGGGCTACTAAAGATGACAATGCAGAGAAAGCTGAATTTTGGCTCGAGAATACTATTAGAGTTTTTGAAGAGTTATCTTGCACACCAGAAGAGTGTATTAAGTGTGTGGTGTCACTTCTTAGAGATTCAGCTTACCATTGGTGGAAGACACTTGTGTCAGTAGTACCGAAAAAAAGAGTTACTTGGGATTTCTTTTAGGAGGAGTTCTGTAAGAAATACATTAGTTAGAGGTTCATCGACCAGAAAAGAAAGGAATTCCTTAAACTAAAGTAGGGTAAGATGACAGTAACTGAGTATGAGCGTGAATTTGTCAGACTCAGCAATTATGCTAGAGAGTGTGTGTCAACTGAAGCTATTATGTGCAAGAGATTTGAAGATGAACTCAATGATGATATTCGACTATCCATTCTTGTTCTAAAGATAAAAGAGTTTGTTGTTTTAGTTGACAGAGCTTGTAAGGCAGAAGAGTTGTTGAAAGAAAAAGAAAAAAGGCAAAGCTAAAATTGAGATGCAAGATATGAAGAAAAGACAGATGAGTAAGCCATTTCAATCTTATCCAAGAGGCCTAGAGAAAGCCATTTCAATCTTATCCAAGAGGCCTAGAGAGTTCTCTACTAGATCAAACTTTTCAGCTAGGTATTCGACCAGAAACAAAGATAAAAAAAATATGGGTTCGAAAGCTTAGAGAACCTCGATTGCGAGTGTAGGCAATGTCTGACCGGGCAAACCAAAGTGTCCACGGTGCGGTAGACGTCATTTTGGCCAGTATCGAGCAGATGAGAGTGGTTGTTACAAGTGTGGTGCTCCAGATCATTCTATGCGAGAGTGTCCAGAAATGGTTAAAAAAGAAGAATTACAGAGTGCTAGGTCCAGGAATATTCCAGCTCGAGGTAAACCACAGAGAAACCCGAGAATAGGGGCATGTAATAGAGGTGTGTCTACAAATTAAGCAGTGAGACCAGATGTTAGAGCACCTGCAAGGACCTATGCCATATGTGCTCGTGAAGAGGCATCCTCCTCCGACATAATTATAGGTACATTTTCTCTTCATGATGTTAATGTTATTCCTTTGGTTGATTCAGGTTTGACCCATTCCTATGTTTGCATGAAATTGATGCCTAGTATGAATATGTCCATAGAGTCTACGGGATTTGTGATTAAAGTGTCAAATTCATTGGATCAGTATATACTAGTAGACAAAGTATGTAAAAATTGCCCTTTAATGATTAGAGGTTACTGTTTTCCAGCCGATCTCATGCTATTGCCATTTGATGAGTTTGATGTGATTCTTGGTATGGATTGGTTAACTACGCATGATGTGATAGTGAATTGTGGAAAGAAATTCATTAAGTTGAAATGTGAAAATGGTGAAATTCTTCAGGTTAATTCAGATGAGTCAGATAGTTTATTTGCCATGATTTCTGTTATGTCTGCTTAGAAATGTTTGAGGAAAGGATATAAAGCTTATCTTACTTTTGTGTTGAATACTAAAGATCCAGAGTTGAAAATTGAATCAGTGCCTGTAGTATGTGAGTTTCCTGATGTGTTTCCGGAAGAACTACCAGGTTTGCCTCCTATCAGAGAAGTTGAGTTTGGTATTGAGCTGGTTCCAGGTACAACACCCATTCCTATTGCTCCTTATAGAATGGCTCCAATGGAATTGAAAGAATTGAAAGTTCAGTTGCAGGAATTAACAGATAAAGGCTTTGCAAGACCTAGTTGTTCACCATGGGGTGCACCAGTACTTTTTGTGAAAAAGAAAAATGGTTCGATGAGATTATGTATAGATTATCGGCAGCTTAACAAGGTAACTATTAAGAACAAGTATCCACTGCCTAGAATCGACAATTTGTTTGATCAATTGAAGAGAGCTACTATGTTTTCCAAGATAGATTTGAAATCAGGATATTATCAATTGCGAGTTGAAGAGTCAGATTCCCGAATACTGCTTTTCGGACTAGGTATGGCCATTATGAGTTCCTTGTGATGCCATTTGGCTTAACTAATGCTCCTGCCATTTTCATGGATTAATGAACTTAATTTTCACACCTTACTTGGATAAATTTGTAGTTGTGTTCATTGATGATATCTTGATTTATTCTCATGATGAGACTGAGCATTTAGAGCACTTGAGAAAGTTTTACAGACTTTGAGAGATAATCAACTTCATGCCAAGTTTAGCAAAAATGAGTTCTGGTTACGGGAATTTGATTTTCTTGGACATATAGTCTCAAGTGAAGGTATTAGAGTTGATCCGAGCAAGATTTCAGCCATTGTTGATTGGAAGCCTTCCAAGAATGTATCAAAGGTCGGAAGTTTTCTTGGTCTCGCTAATTATTATAGATGATTTGTAGAGGAATTTTCCATGATAGCTACCCCATTGACAAGATTGCTACAAAAATATGTCAAGTTTGAATGGACTGAAAAGTGTCAGCAGAGTTTTGACAAGTTAAAGGCATTGTTGACTGAAGCTCCTGTCTTAGTACAACCAGAACCGGGTAAAGAGTTTGTGATTTACAGTGATGCGTCCTTGAATGGACTAGGTTGTGTACTTATGCAGGAAGGAAAGGTAATTGCTTATGCCTCTAGACAGTTAAAGCCACATGAGAAAAATTATCTGACACATGATTTAGAACTAGCTGCCATTGTATTTACGTTAAAAATCTGGAGACATCACTTGTATGGTGAGAAATGCCAAATATTTACTGATCATAAAAGTTCAAAATACCTAATGACTCAAAAAGATTTGAACTTGAGGCAAAGAAGATGACTAGAGTTGATTAAAGACTATGAACTAGTGATCAATTATCACCTGGGTAAGGTAAACGTAGTTGCTGATTCTTTGAGTAGAAAATCTTTATTTGCATTAAGAGCTTTGAACACTAGTTTAACCTTATCAGATGATGGTTCTATCTTAGCCAAATTAAGAGCTAAGCCAATGTTTCTTAAATAAATTTGAGAAGTTTAGAAAGATGACAGTGAGTTGCAAGCCAAAAGAGCTCAGTGTGAGTCGGGTATAGAGTTAGAAATTTAGATCAGTTCTAATGGTTGTTTGAGGTTCAGAAATTGGGTATGTGTACCAAAGAATGAGGAGCTTATTCGAAAGATTTTAAAGGAAGCAGATAGCAGTTGATTGTCTATTCATCTAGGTAGTACAAAGATGTATAATGATTTGAAGAAAATGTATTGGTGGGTAGGAATGAAGAGAGATATCTCAGAGTTTGTTTCTAGATGCTTGATTTGTCAGCAGGTAAAAGCTGAACATTAGATACCTTCAGGTTTATTGTAGCCTGTGTTAGTTCCTGAGTGGAAATGGGATCGAGTTGCCATGGATTTTGTGACAGGATTGTCGTTGACACCGAGAAAGAAAGATGTAGTATGGGTTGTGATTAATAAGCTAACGAAGTCGACTCATTTTATTCCAGTTCGTATAGATTATTCACTTGATAAGTTGGCCGAGTTGAATATTTCAGAGATAGTTAGACTACATGGAGTACCGTTATCGATTATCTCAGATAGACACTAGAGATTCACTTCGCGATTTTGGAAGAAGTTACAGAAAGCTTTGGGCACAAAGTTGCATTTTACTACAGCTTCCATCCTGAGACCGATAGTCAGTTAGAGAGAGTTATTCAAATACTTGAGGATATGCTCAAATGTTGTGTCTTAGAATTTCAAGGTAGTTGGGAAAAATATTTGTCGTTGGTAGAGTTTGCCTATAATAATAGTTACCAACCGAGTTTAAAGATGGCACCTTATGAAGCTTTGTATGGACGTAAATGTCACACACCTTTGCATTGGACAGAGCTGAAAGAATATTAGATTTACCAGGTTGATTTAGTTAAAGAAACTGAAGAGAAAGTGAAAGTTATCAGAGATTGCTTGAAAGCAGCTTCATATAGACAAAAGTCTTATGTAGACTTGAAAAGAAAGGAGATTGAGTATCAGGTTGGTGACAAAGTGTTCTTGAAAGTATTCCGATGGAAGAAAGTCTTTAGTTTTGGCAAGAAAGGCAAACTAAGTCTGTGTTTTCTTAGACCGCTTTAGGTGACTGAAAAAGTTGGGACATTAGCATATCAGTTAGTTTTACCGATAGAGTTCGAGAAGATTCATGGTGTGTTCCATGTATTCATGTTACGTCGTTACCGTTCTAATCTGTCACATGTGATTTCACAAACAGAGGCTGAGATTCAGCCAGATATGACTTACAGTGAAGAACTGGTAAAAATTCTAGCTCGAGAGGTCAAGCAACTAAGGAACAAAAGTATTGCACTTGTGAAAGTATTATGGAATAGGCATGGGGTAGACAAGGCTACATGGGAGCCCGAAGAGGCTATGTGAAAACAGTATCCAAACCTATTCACAGGTAAGATTTTCGGGGACAAAAATCCCCAAAGGGGGGTGAAATGTAACATTCCGAAATAGGGCTTAAACAGAACAGTGGTTGCGAAACCATGAATCTGAGACAGAAAAATTTATTCCAATTAATTTTTATGATTTACCGAGTGAATAGATGCATGTGTTAGAATATTGGTAGAAAATTTCATGAATTGCATGTTTAAATTGCATATTAGGGCTTAATTGCAAAAGTTGATAAATATGAGTTCTAGATAGAAAAGGATTTTACCTATCATTTTGGGTTGAGACAGTTGAGGAACATCCCATGTAAGTCCATATTAGACATATGACATTGGCAGGTTGAGACAGTTGAGGAACATCCCATGTAAGTCCATATCAGATATATCGCTTTGGCAGGACAGGGAACATCCCATGTAAGACCATGCCTAGAGCCTGGCATTGGCAGGCTATTATTAGGCAAGAAAACCCAAGTATCCAGAGTATTTCAAACGGTTCATTACGCTAATATATATTTTATGTTACAAGAAAGTTCAAGTAAAGAAATGATAAACAGGAAAGTTAAAGAGTGAGTGGATAAGTAAAGTAAAGATTTTGTAGTTGATGGTATAATATAAGTATATTTATACTTGGTGAATGTTGTCATTTATTTACTTGTAAACTTACTAAGCATTGTAGCTTACTCATTTTCCTTTCTCTCTTTTATAGTGTAGCCAAGTCAATTCGGGGATCATAAGGACGTCAGAGTTCGTCTCACACTATCAAATGCTATCTCTGTATTTTGTAATTTGAAATGTTTTGAGTTATGGCATGTATAGGGACTTGACTATTTTGTGTGTATGTCCTTATGATATGTTTAAAGAATGGCATGTGAATACTTGATAGTGATTAGCTATTGAATGGCTAATTAAGAACATGATTTGATGTTATGTATGCCTAAATGATAGTTTATGCAAAAAAAATATGAAAGAGTAAAAGTTGGCAATGAAACAGTTTTGGAATAGCAGCAGTGATGTGAATTTGAAAAATCACTAAAATTTGTAGAAATGTAATTAAATGGTGAATAAGATATAGAATTAAATATTATTGAGTCTGTTTTCATAGGAAAGAAACAGAGCAAGCAAAGGACATCTATATTTTGAGATATTTAAATTCTTGTGATACTTGTTCAGAGGGATTTTGTGATCCCCTGTTGTGATTTTATAAATTCACCAAAAATTGTATAAAAAAAAAATTATGAGTCATAATTTATATGTATATATTCCTTATGAGTTTATTTTCATTAGAAAGAAGTGGAAACACTAAATGAAAATTTTATTATGAGATAATTGACTTTTAGTGAAGAGAGGTCAGGTCTGCTGATCTGCGAAACAGGGGAAACTTTAACTAATAAAATGTACTAATTGGCCACACCAAAAATTCCGGAAAAATTATGGTAAGAAGATATATGAGTCTATTTTCAGGGATAATTTATGGATTTAAATTTCAAGTTTTGTAACTCAAGTTATAGTTAATTTAGTGATAGTTACGCAGGTGAACAGTTTTCTAATAAACAGTGAAATAAATTGTTTTGATTTTTGTAAGTAATGGAAACTTTTTAAATGTTCCCAGTTTGGTCCCGAATCGTTCCAATTGCATGTTTAAGGCCTCGAGGGCCCATTTTAGGGATATATTGGATGAATGTGAGTGAATTAATTTTAAAAGAAAATTTTTATGCCCCAAACTAGTAAGGTAAGTTTGGTAATGCCTCGTACTCGACTCCAGCGACGGTCTCGGGTAAGGGGTGTTACATTGGATGTGTAATGAACATCTTTTTCTAGGTGATTTTTCATGAAAACACCTAATTGAGACCAAATTTTAAAAGTGGTAAAAGTAGTAGTAAAAATCTGATTTGATGAGAAATGTGTGCTGTTATGAGTACATAAAGGGTTTGGCTAGGCTTAGGTAATCAAGAAATTGAGTACATTTCATTACACGAGCCTAGAGACCATTTTGCAAATATGTGAAAGTTTAGGGGCAAAATTATAATTTTTGCAAAGTATGATTTATGGGTTGTTTAGCCAATTTGATAATTAAATAAGTGTAATTTGTCATTATAGATCAAGAAACACGAAGTCTAGACCTAAACCGGGGAAAGAACAAAGTGGTAGATTAAATCAAACACCTACCCGTATTTTGGATCCAAGAAAAGTTTGTGTGCAATAAATCAACATTATGATATTATGTATTTAATGTTTTGATGTTGTATGAAATGTGTGTTGTTTCTATAAAATTGTTAGTGAGATTTCGATAAAGAAATAATGAAGTTATTATATAGAAATCTCGGTTAAGCTTTGAGAATCCGAAGGATACCATTGTCATGACATAAGACTAAGGAGGTCCCGTATAAAACCATATCTGGGATATGGCATCGGTATCAAGTTGAGATCCCGTGTAAGACCATATTTGGATATGGCATCAAAATCAAAATGTGATCCCGTATAAGACCATGTCTGTAACATGGCATCGGCATCGACATACGGTCTTGTGTAAGACCATGTTTGGGACATGGCGTCGACATCAACATACGATCTCGTATAAGACCATATATGGGATATGGCATCGACATCGATATGAGATAACCATATCTGGGATATGGCTTCGGCATCAACATGTGATCCCATGTAAGACCATATCTGGGATATGGCATTGGCATCCTATAATGTGAATAACATTTCTAAGTATCCTTCGATATTCCAAGTGGTTCAACGGGAAAAGAATTAAAGTTGATGTTAAAGACGAGAAAGACTAAAGTTATGTGATGAGTGATACAGGTACACATGAGAAATTCACGAGAAATGAGCCTGGTATAATATGTTTTATCTGTAAGAAAGAACACGAGTAAGCTACGAAAATTATCAATGGAAATTATATGATAATCTATGATGTGCATGTGAATAATAAATTCAAGTTTATGTTGTTATTTATTGCATGCAGCTTACTAAGCTTTAAGCTTACTCCCTCACTTTTCCCATTTCCTTGTAGTCCTGCCAAGTTAGCTCGGGGATCAAAGAAGTCGGAGCTCACTTCATACTACCGCGTTGATCTTTTGGTATAGTGAATTCTATCATTTTGGGTATGGCATGTATAGGAACTTGGTCATTTTTTTATATGCCATTTTGGTTAGCCAATGTGTTGGCTAGTAATGTTACTTATTCATTTTGTAAATGACCATAGGAATTGGTCAATATTAGCTAAGTTATGCTTATTCAAAGATGATGAAATTTATGAAAGTACAAGCTTGCATAATGGAATGGGATTGTGTAAGTTATATGCTTGATGAAAGTAGCATGAAAGTGAAGTTTGGATGTTATGATTGTGGATGTTTGAATGTGTAATGTTGCCATGTTATGTGTTATTAAAAATTATATAAGTGTGGTTGTTTTCAGGGTGGCAAATGGCTTAGTGAATAGCCATATGTTTGTCCACATGGGTAGGCACACAAGCATTTGTCTAGGCCGTATGTGACACACGTTCAGCCCCATGGGTTTGTTGATAGGTCGTGTGTCCTCTGTATCCACATTTAGCAAAATAGAATGCCCAGTAGTAATCACATGGGCAGGGACACGGCCGTGTGTCCTCTGCATCCATATTTAGCAAAATAGAATGCCCAGTAGTAATCACACGGGTAGAGACATGACCGTGTGTCTCAGTCGTGCGAAGGACATGGCCTCAGGACATGGGCATGTGCCCAGGCCGTGCGAAGTCTGCACATTAATTTTGAAAATTAAATTTGCCACACGGCCTAGTACACGGGCATTAACTTGGCCGTGTACCCTTAAATATTTGCTAACGTCATAAATAGAATGTTAAAGTTTTCACACACGGGCTAAGACAAGGGCATGTCATAGCCGTGTGAGGGACACAAGCCATGGACACGAGCGTGTGCCAGGCCGTGTGTAAACCCCTGTAGGTTCGAAATAAAAAACTAAATTTGACACGAAATAGGGACACGGGCGTGTATGACCACAGGGCCTGCCCACACAGGTATGTCCCATCCTACACGGACGTACGACCATATTTTGAGCAAAGATTTTCTAAGTGTTCAAAGGTTTCTGGTTTAGTCCCGAACCATTCTTAAAGTATGTTTTGGGCCTCGTAGGCCTATAATAGGAACAAAATGAGTTTAAATGAAAAGCTTTAAATTTGGACTAAAATTCATGGTTTAGTTTTGTATGAAAGTTATCATTTAAGTACGGTAACGCCTCGAACCCTGTCCTAGCGTCAGATACAAGTAATGGGTGTTGCATTTAGTGGAATCAAAGCTATAGTTTAGTCATTCCTCAGACTACCGTGGCATGCGTGAGAGTTTAGTTATACATGCCATACATATATGCACATACATGATGATAGTGTGACGACTCCTGACGATTTAAAAAGTGCTTTCATTTAGTAAATGGATCCCGAAAGAGCAGTGGTAGATGATGTAGCAAGTAACGCGCCGAGCCCCACCCAAGGGACTATGCCAGCTGAAACTAAAAATAACCAGTGACTGTGAGTCAAGGAGGAGAGACTCGAGAAGCCTTCTTCCAAATGATGAACGAGTGGTTCACAGAGTTCGTTCGAACGAACCCGGTAGCTCAACAACAAGCTCCACCCCCTCCAAACCGTCAGCCTACCCCTACAGCTCCCCAAATAGTAGAAGTGGTAAGAAGAGAAAAGCCTTTGATTGATAGAATTCGAAAACAAGGAGTTGAAGAGTTTTGAGCAGATAAAGATGATGATCCGGAAAAGGCAAAATTTTGGCTTGAGAATACCATCAGGGTATTTGACGAATTTTCTTGCACACCCGAAGAGTGTATGAAGTGTGTAGTATCCCTTCTAAGAGATTCGGCCTATCAGTGGTAGTGCACCCTTGTGTTGATGGTACCAAGGGAGAGAGTAAATTGAGAATTTTTCCAAGCAGAATTTCGTAAGAAGTACATTAGCCCGAGATTCATCGATCAGAAATGCAAAGAATTTTTCTAGTTGTAGCAAAGTCGAATGACCGTAACTGAATATGAGCATGACTTTGTGAGACTTCGCAAATATGCTCGAGAATGTGTATCCAATGAAGCCATCGTGTGTAAGAGGTTTGAAGACAGATTAAATGAAGACATTCAGCTACTAGGTGGAATTCTCGAGCTAAAAGAATTTGTAGTGCTTGTGGATAGAGCTTGCAAGGTTGAGGAATTGGCCAAGGAGAAGAGAAAAGCTGAAATTGAATCTTGTGACTCGAGGAAGAGACAGTTGGGCAAATCATTTCAATCTTCATCCAAGAAATCGAGAGAGTTCGCCACTCGATCAGTTGCTTCAGTTAGATTTTCAAACAAAAGTAAAGGTAAATAGTACTCAGTCTCTAAAGCTCAGACCACTTCAGTCGCAAGTGTTAGTAATGCTCGACCAAGCAAACTGGAATGTCCCCAGTGTGGTAGACGTCACCTTGGCCAATGTTAAGCAAATGAGAGAGCTTGTTTTAAATGTGGTTCCCAAGACCACTTCATTAGATATTACCCCGAAATGGTTGAGAAAAATAGAGATCAGAGTGCAAGATCTGGTAATGCTCCCCCTAGAGGTAGACCGCAGAGAAATCCGGGAATTGGGGCGAGTAGTAAGAGTACACCTAGAGAATCGATTGTGAGACCCAAGGGTAGAGCACCCGTGAGGACATACGCCATTCATGCTCGCGAAGAGGCATCATCACCTGATGTGATCACGGGTACATTTTCTCTCTATGATACTCATGTTATTGCTTTAGTTGATCCAGGATCTACCCACTCATATGTTTGTATGGAAGTAGTGTCTAGTATGAATATGTCCGTAGAGTCCATAGAATTTGTGATAAAAGTATCCAATTCTATAGGCAAATGTGTACTAGTTGACAAAGTATGTAGAAGTTGTTTTTTGATGATTAGAGGTCATTGTTTTCAAGCTAATCTTATGCTATTACCGTTCGATGAATTAGATGTAATCCTTGGTATGGATTAGTTAACTACTCAAGATGTGATAGTGAACTATGGGAAAATTTTATTGAATTGAAATGTGAAAATAGCGATATTCTTCGGATTGAATCAGATAAATCGGATAGTTTGCCTACAGTGATTTCTTCTATGTCTGCTCAGAAATGTGTAAGAAAAGGGTATGAAGCTTATCTTGCTTTTGTAATAAATACAAAAGAGTATGATATGAGAACTGAATTAGTGTCGGTAGTATGTGAGTATCCAGATGTGTTTCCAAAAGAATTGCCGGGGTTGCCTCCGATTAGAGAGGTTGAATTTGGGAGCAAGTTAGCTCCTGGTACCGCGCCTATTTCTTTGCTCCATATAGGATGGCTCTAACGAAGGTAAAGGAATTAAAGGCTCAGTTACAAGAATTAACGGATAGAGGTTTTGCACGACCAAGTTATTCTCTGTGAGGTGCTTTCGTATTATTTGTGAAAAAGAAAGATGACTCTATGAGGTGTGTATAGATTATCAACAACTCAATAAGGTGACCATAAAGAACAAGTATCCTTTGCCAAGGATTGGTGATTTATTCGACCAATTGAAGGGAGCCACAGTGTTTTCCAAGATAGATTTGAGATTTGGATATTACCAGCTGAGAGTAAAGGAATCTGATGTGTAAAGGCTACATTTCGAACAAAGTATGGCCATTATGAATTTCTTGTCATGCCTTTCAGTTTAACTAATGCCCCAGCTGTGTTTATGGATTTAATGAACCGCATCTTTCGACCATACTTGGATAAATTTGTTGTAGTTTTTATTGATGATATATTGATTTATTCTCGTGATGAGAATGAACATGCTGAACACTTGAGGACAATTTTGCAAATTTTACGAGATAAAAAATTATATGCCAAGTTTAATAAAAGTGAATTTTGGCTTAAAGAAGTCAGATTTTTTGGGTCATATTGTTTCGGGTGATGTCATTAGAGTTGATTCAAGTAAAATTTCAGCAATTGTTGAATGGAAACCGCCGAGAAATGTATCCGAGGTTAGAAGCTTTTTAGATTTGGCCGGTTATTCCAGACGGTTTTTCAAAAGATTTTCTATGATTGCTACCCAGATGACAAGGTTGTTGCAAAAAGATGTTAAATTTGAGTGGATAGAAAAATGCCAATAGAGATTTGAGAAATTAAAGACATTGTTGACTGAAGCTTCCATTTTAGTGCAACCAGAACCAGGAAAATAATTTGTGATTTACAGTGATGCATCCTTAAACGGATTGGGCCGTGTACTTATGTAAGAAGGCAAGGTGATAGCATATGCCTCGAGACAACTGAAACCTCATGAAAAGAATTATCCGACACATGACTTGGAGTTAGCCGCTATTGTGTTTGCGTTAAAAATTTGGAGACACCATTTATATGGCGAAAAATGTCGAGTATTCACCGATTACAAATGTCTTAAGTACTTGATGACACAAAAAGAATTGAATCTACGGTAGCGGAGGTGGCTTGAATTATTAAAGGATTACGAATTAGTGATTGACTACCACCCGGGAAAGGCTAACATGGTCGTCGATGCTTTGAGTAGGAAATCCTTATTTGCATAGAAAGCTATGAATACACAGTTAACCATAAACGAGGATGGTTTGGTTTTAGCAGAAATGAGAGCTAGACCGATGTTTATTCAAGAGATTTGTGAAACGCAGTCAAGTGACAGTGAGTTGCAAATCAAGAATGGTCAGAGTGAATCGGGTATCGTTCAGAATTTTAGATTGGTTCTGATGGTTGTGTAATGTTCCAAGATAAGATTTGTGTATAGAAGGATGATGAGCTAATTCAAAAAATTTTACATGAGGCCCACAGTAGCCGTATGTCTATTCACCTAGGTAGCACCAAAATGTATAATGATTTGAGAAAATGGTATTGGTGCCCGAATATGGAAAGAGATATTTCCGAGTTTGTATCAAAGTGCTTGATTTGTCAGCAAGTGAAAGTGGAACACCAAGTACCTTCGGTTTATTACAGCCTATTATGGTTCCCCAAGTAGAAATGAGACCGTATTACCATGGACTTCGTGACGGGACTACCCTTGACATCAAAAAGAAAGATGTCATTTGGGTTGTAGTTGATAAGCTTATGAAGTCAGCTCATTCATACCGGTATGTACTGACTATTCGCTTGACAAGTTGGCTGACTTGTATATTTCTAAAATAGTGAGATTATACGGAATGCCTTTATCGATCATTTCAAATAGAGATCTAAGATTCACGTCACAGTTTTGGAAGAAGTTACAAAAAGCTTTGGTTACAAAGTTGAATTTTAGTACCGCTTCCCATCCGTAAACTAGCTGTCAGTCAGAGAAAGTAATCCAGATACTTGAAGATATGCTCTGATGTTGTGTATTGGAATTTCAAGACAGTTGGGAGAAGTACCTACCTTTGGTTAAATTTGCCTAAAATAACAATTCTCAGTCGAGTTTGAAAATGGTGCCTTATAAGGCATTATATGGACGTAAGTGTCGGACGCCTTTGTACTGGACTGAACTCAAGAAAAATTAGATTCACGGAGTTGATTTAGTCAAAGAAATCGAAGAGAAAGTGATAGTGATCCGAGGTTGTTTGAAAGCCGCTTCTGATAGACAAAAATCCTATGCGGATTTGAAATGGAAAGAAATTGAGTTCCTAGTCAGGGATAAGGTATTCCTGAAAGTGTCCCCATGGAAAAAAGTTCTCAGACTTGGCCGAAAAGGCAAATTAAGTCCATGCTTCCTCGGACCATATGAGATTACCGAAAGGATAGGACCGGTAGCTTATTTGCTAGCTTTACCGTCTGAGTCAGAAAGGATGCATAATGTATTTCACGTATCCATGTTTTGTCGCTACCGATCAGACCCTTTGCATGTGGTTACAATGACAGAGGTTGAGATTCAACCGGATGTGACTTATGGTGAAGAGCCAGTTAAGATTTTGGCTCGGGAAATCAAATAGTTAAGAAATAAAAGTATAGCTCTTCTGAAAGTATTGTGGCAAAGACGTGGCGTAGAAGAGGCTACGTAAGAGCTTGAGGAGGCTATGAGAAACCAATATCCAAACCTATTTACCAGTAAGATTTTCAGGGATGAAAATCCCTAAGGGGGAGTATTGTAATTGCCCAATTTAGGGCCTAGTCATAATAGTGGTTGTGAGACCATAAATACGAAGTAGAAATATATGTTTTATGGTTTTTATGAAGTCTATGACATGTTTGCATGGTTGTGTGAAAATTTCATGAAGAAATTTTATGATTTAGTGATCAATTTGTCTTTTAGGACTAAATTGCAAAAGTAGTAAAATATGAGTTTCTAGAAGTTTCAAGGATCAAATAGCGTTAGAAAGGTTATTAGAGGTCCTTATTTAGCAATTAGACCATTTTATGGCATGATAGAGAAAAATGCCCAAGGAAGGAAAAATTTCTAAAGAAAGGTCATAAGGGCATTTTAGTTATTTGGTTAATTAATAAAATAAAAGGGGAAAAAGAACAAAAAATGTGTCTATCTTCTTCTCCAAGGGTGCCAAAATTTCCTAGCTTCATAGCTAGGGTTTTGACATTTCCAAGCTCAAAAGTTAGTGCAATCTAGCCCCGTTTTTAATGTTGTTTGTATTTTTGAAGTTGTTATCAACCGATTAAGCTATTTCTACCATTATTTTAAGCTAGGATTTTCATTCAAAAACTTACCCATGTGTGACATGGTTGTATTTTGATGTTTAATGGTGGAAAATGAAAGTTGGATGTGTGATGAACATCTTTTTCTAGGTGATTTTTCATGAAAACACCTAATAGGGAACAAATTTTAAAAGTGGTAAAAGTAGTAGTAAAAATCTGATTTGATGAGAAATGTGGGCTGTTATGAGTACATAAAGGGTTCGGCTAGGCTTGGGTAATCAAGAAATTGAGTACATTTCATCACACGAGCCTAGGGACCATTTTGTAAATATGTGAAAGTTTAAGGGCAAAATTATAATTTTGCCAAAGTTTGATTTATGGGTTGTTTAGCCAATGTGATAATTAAAGAAGTGTAATTTGTCATTATTGATCAAGAAACACGAAGTCCAGAGCTAAACCGGGGAAAGAACAAAGTGGTAGATTAAATCGAACACCTATCTGTATTTTGGATCCGAGGTAAGTTTGTGTGAAATAAATCAACATTATGATATTATGCATTTAATGTTTTGGTGTTGTATGAAATGTATGTTGTTTCTATAAAATTGTTAGTGAGATTTCGATAAAGAAATAATGAAGCTATTATATAGAAATCTCGGTTAAGCTTTGAGAATCCGAAGGATACTATTGCCATGACATATGACTAAGGAGGTCCCGTATAAAACCATATCTGGGATAAGGCATCGGTACCGAGTTGAGATCCTATGTAAGATCATATCTGGGATATGGCAGTGGCATCGAAATGTGATCCCGTATAAGACCATGTTTGGGACATGGCATCGACATCGACATACGATCTCGTGTAAGACCATGTCTGGGACATGGCATCGACATCGACATACGATCTCGACCATACCTGGGATATGGCATTGACATCGATATGAGATCCTATATAAGACCATATCTGGGATATGGCTTCGGCATCGACATGTGATCCCATGTAAGACCATATTCGAGATATGGCATTGGCATCCTATAATGTGAATGACATTTCTAAGTATCGTTCGGTATTCCAAGTGGTTCAATTGGAAAAGAATTGAAGTTGATGTTAAAGATGAGAAAAACTAAAGTTATGTAACAACTCGATTTGGACCCTAATCTGAACGGTGGTTTTGGGACCACGAATCCGAGTCAGAAAATTATTTTAAAATTATTTTCTGTGTTTATTCTGTGTGAATTGATATATGTAAAATTTTTGTGATTTAATTTTTTCGTTTAGGTGTTCGATTAAATAAAAGGACTAAATTGTGTAAAGTAGAAATTTGGTAGCTTAAGGTATAAGGGCCAAATTGTTAATGGCTTTATTTATGGAAGCCTTTATAAGGTAAATAGCCCATTGTCATATATGTTGGACGGTAATGGACTTATAATATAAAGTTTTAGTATTAAATCGTTAAGGGTATTTTGGGAAACCAATAATAAAGGTTATTATAGTAAAAAAACAAATCATAAAACATTAGTTCATAAACTTTATCTCCATTGCCGAAACTAAACAAAGAAAGAAAAAGAAAGAACACCTAGGGTTTGTTACTTCCAAGCTCAATCCAAGATCAAGAACCAAAGAAATCGGATTTGGATTGGGGAAAAACAAAAGTGGTCGACTAGCTGTCCCGTTCTATTTTATATCATCCAAAGTAAGTGATAAGCATAATTGTGTTGTTATATATAATTAAACGTGGAATTATTATATGCTAATTTTGTATTATGTAAAACTTATGTGTATGATTGACTTGATGAAATATGGCACTAAGTGTGTGAGAGGTAAAGTGACGACACTAAGTGTGCGATACGTCACAAGACTTTAGCACTAAGTGTGCGAGACGTTAATGTAATGGCATTAAGTGTGTGACACATTACAAAGATTTAGCATGGGGTGTGCGAGTTCGTTGATCCTTTAAAGGAACCGAATTTTGTTTGTGAAATTTAATTTAAATCGTCAGGTATGACTATCTTGATATTTATTTAAGTTGAGGTAGGAAAACTCTTGAGACTTGTTACAAATATCCACGAAGCAATCAAGGAATACATGTGAAAATAAAAGGAATATTTGACTTGGTGATGATATAATATAATTATGTGCATTCGGCTTGTGGAAATTTAAGGAAAGAGTTTTCGTTATATGCCTATGGGATTGTTGGGAATTTGGCCATATATTTAATACATGCATATGAGATTATTTGATGATACATGGGTCTATGAAATTATATGTTGATAAGATATGTGTTAATGTGATTTGACTTGAGTAGTTTAAAGTTGTCCTGCTAATTTTGGCTATATGACATTCGGTCATAGTAGTATACATTAAAAAAAATATGTATATAAAAGATATATGGCTCACATGATTGAATCTAATTGTGTTTTGGTTATGTATTATGTTTGCGTTTAAATAAGTTGGTGATATTTTTGAGTTGACCTTTTGCTTATAACTTACTAAGCTAAATTAGCTTACTGTGTATTTGCTGACTCTATTTTATAGATTTTGGGAATCAAGCTACGAGCTCAGGGATTATCATCAAAGCTCATCACACTATCTACTATTTTGGTATTTAAATAGTTGAACTCGAATTATGGCATGTATAAGCTAGTTATAATGTGTTTGTATTTTGAATTTATGCATAATAGCCACGCGAAAATGGCTTGACCAAGTTGTTAATGCTGGTGTGTTTCGGTCATGAGTTAAACTTATTTGGGAAATATGTTTCATGGTATGTCTTGCGTGATGTATGGTTTTATGAGATCGGTTTGAATGATACCCATGTGGTTGATGTATGTGTTTTTGGGATGTGGATTTATAGGGTAAGTTGGTTATGCAAATAGGTTCTTTTCGCAAATTGTTAGACGTTAGTGACATATGCGTAAGTAAATACTTTGGTCATCTTGTAAGTTAAAATTTAAACTATAGAAGGCATGTTCATATTCGGCCAGTCTTAAGTAAAATTGGTGTATAAGCTTATGATATGGTCAATTGTGGTTTGGCTGTATGGGTAAGATTTGGGATGATATAGAACAAACGAGGTCTGCTAGTTATTTGGTTGATTTTTATGAGTACTTAGATAATGGTTGTAATAGGCCCAATTTGCCCGGGCCCATACCAGAAGTAAAAAACCAAAAATAAATGCCCCAGAAGAAAAATAAAACAGTAGTCCAATGTCCATACAATAGTCAAAAATAGAAAGATTACAATAGCCTAAACGGGCCTACATACAAGCCCAAACATTTACCCAAACCCTTATTCCAAATTTACCAAATGCCTAACCCTTTTAAAACCTAAACACCCCAGGCCTAATTCCTGGCCCAGTCACATCAGCCCAATACCCCATAGCCCAAATTAACCAAATCCCTAACCCAAATCAAAACAGGCTCGATAGGCCTATCTTTTATCAAATTTTGGCAAAGTGGAAACCCTAGGGTTTCCCCTTGCGCCGCAGCTCCCATGAATGCACAGCCCTTCCCACCGCAGCTTCTATCACGCCATCATCAGCGCGCAGGTCTCGCTTCCATCAATCCGCCATCACTGCCGTTGTATTTGCAAAAGGAAAGAAAACGCAGCAGAAGCAGCAAATATAGCAAAATAGAATCTATGTATTTATTGTATCTAGATTTATTTGGGGCTATAAAAACCGAGAAGAGCAGTGTAAAAGGGGGGATTTTTTTGTTTACGAATATAATACATACACAATCAATAAAAGAGAATAAAATTTCAAATCGAAAATCAAAAAGAAACCGTTTGTATTTAGGTGATTTTCTTTTCGTTTCTTTTGAATTTTTGTTATTTTTTATTCAAAATAATACTAAAAGGGAAAAAGGGAAGAGATTTCCCTAGTGGAGTTGCCAAAAAAAAAGAGAGTTTTCGGCCCCTCGGTCGCTGTACACGGTGGCACTGACGGTGGCGTGCGTGGTGGCGGATATCGCCGGAGCTAAGCCAGAAATCGTCTAGCTAGAGAGAATTTTTGAGAGAGTTATTATTTAAAAAAAAAGTTTAAAATGAATTTTGAAGTAAAGTTTTGGTTTAAATAGTAAGTGAGAAACGGCGCCGTTTCAATTAGTTTTTTAAATGCCAAAACGACGTCATTTCAAGAGAGGATCTGCGCACGTGACCCGACCCAGGGAGGATCCGCGCGTTTTTAATAAAGGGTCTAACTTCTCCCTTGGTCCTTCCGTATAATTATTTCTATGCAATTTCATCCCATTTCTACTTTTCTTTTATTTTTAAAATTTGGCCCTGAAATCTTATTTTTGTTTTGGTCTAGTCCTCGAGCTCCCTATACGTGAATATTGAAGCGGTGCCGTTTTGGGAATAGGGCATATTTGCCCAATGAGTCCCTCTATTGTGGCGCGCATTTTAATTGGGTCCCTAGATCAGCCTTATTTTTTAAATTTCCCCCCAGAATCTTATTTAAAATTTACTTTAGTCCTTGTGCATTTATTTCCTTGTGTTTTTACCCCTGATTTTATCTTTTGTTTTGATTTAATCCCTAATTCTTTTTTAGATTGTTAGTTTGTTATTTATTTATTTATTTCTATATTTTATATATACTTTTTAAATTATTTTATTTATTTTTTACATTAAAATTGTTTTATTATATATCATTTTGTTGTTATATTTTTTATATATTATTTAATCTAACCATTTTGTATTTTATCTAAAAAAGTTTTCCATATTGTTTACTTTGAAAATTATCTTATTATTTATTTAAAATGTTTCATATATTTTTTATCTTATGTACATATTTTATTTTTATATCATATTCTATTTTATCTATTATATTATATGTATATTATTTAATTTAAACAATTTTATATTCTCTTTAAAATTTAGCAGATTATTCATTTTTAGATGGTTTTGTTATTTATCCTAGCTTTTCACATACTATTTATCTTATGTATATATTTTTTTATTTTTTTTCATATTCAATCTTTTTGTATCTTCCTTTATTATATTTTTTATTCATTTATTCATTATTTCAAAATTTAGACTCTGTTATTATTATGACTTTAGCCTTTTATTAACATTAACATTGCCCTTGGTTATTCATGCTATTTGCTATTTTATGTTATTCTTTCTCAAGATTGTCTATATTAGCGTTAAATGTTAGTACGTCATGTAATTTTCGTTTTTTAGTATTTGTTTTTTGTAATTTATTAATGCAACGTTTTTATTCAAATCATTGTTTTAGAAAAAAAAAAATGTATTTCATTTAATTGCCACATTTTATCCAAAAGTTTTTAAATAAGGCAATATTTTGTGTTTGGAAATTTGGGAAATAGTGCCCTAACGTGCTGGGTTTCGATTTTCCGTTTGACTAAATAACTAAATATTCTTTTAATGAGTTTTGTAAATCATGAGATGATTTTGGCTACGAGGGTTTAAAACGTCATGTCCTAACGTGCTGGATGTGATATTTTATTTCTTTCGGAACAAGAGAATCTTAAGTTCTAACTCAAATTGTTCAAGTTTTTTAAAGAAATCATGTTTAAAATCTTTTCAAATTTTCAACATTAGGACATTAATTGATCAATTAGGTACCAATTTTTGGGCGTTACGAGGGTGCTAATCCTTCCTCGTACGTAACCGACTCCCAAGCCCATTTTCTGAATTTCATAGGCCAAAATTGATATTTTTAAAATGTTTTATGAGGTGATCCAATCGCACCTAATCAAAAAGGATTGGTGGTGACTCCATTTTTCGTTTTTAAGTTGACCTCGTTTTTCAAAATAAAAATGGTTACGATAAAGAACAAAGGAAATATGAAAGCAATAGAGGATATACTTAATTGATAAAAAATGATGATTACAATGCTTCATAATAGTCTCTATTTATAGGCATAATAAATATAAAAGAAGTAGAGATCTAATTCTAATAACTATTAGAATTTAAAGTATATTAAAAAAGATATTCATAACATCTATAACAATTTTTCACTTATAATTAAATTAATTATGAAGTGCATTCTTTATTAAATTAATTCTCTATAACAATATAGTCTAAAATTTTTAAGTAAAATTATAGTTATTTCATATAAGCAAGCCTATTAAATATGACTTATTAAATAAAATGATCTTAATTAAAATATTGTTTCAATAAAATGTTTAAATTTTACATGAAAAAAAATAATCTATTAATCATATTTTATTAAAAGAAAATAATTTCAACGAGTGAAATTAAAGATATCATATTTTATCTTAATAGTTTTCTGAATTGATATCTTTAATTCTATTAATTGAAGATTATTTCTATTTAATAAAATATGATTAATATATTTTTTTATGTGAAAATTTAAACAATTAAACTATGAATTTGGAGCATCATAAACTTGTATTTGAATTTAATAACTTTTGATAAATTAATTAATTTAATAACGCATACTTTGTTTTTTAAAGGTAGATAACTCGTATTAATTAATTAAGCTTGTTTATTTTATGAACTTTATGATTAATTATGTAAAAGAATGTAAAATAAAATATGCATAAAAGTAATAATATATGCATCTGTTATATATCTTTTAATTTTGTTAATTTGATTTTCACTTCTTTCTTCTTCTTTTTTTTTTTTTACTTTTTGATGAAAACTCACCAAATAAATTCTATGGTAGGTTTAGAACAGCATGCTGTTGTCGGTATCTTCTCAAGCAAAATCTTTGACACAGAAATAAAGCAGTTACTGAAAAGATTGAATATGTAAGGTAGATTTATGTTGCTACTAAACCAAACCAACATATCCACGTTCTAACACTGATGGTCTCCAGTTCAAATCAAGCAATTCTAAGTGTTGGGATATAGCTTAGTGATTGTAGGTAAGTGCAACGGCGACAAAGGAGAAAATGATGTAACACAAATTGGGAAATCATGTTTGTGCAATATCACTTGGAATTCTTCTGTATTCAGCAATAAACAAGGACTCACTCCAAGTGAGATTACAAAGTTTCTTTTTTTTTTTTTTTTTTTACTGCCAAAGTTTCCAATCTAAACAAAGCAGAGCCCTTTGATCTAGCCATACTTACTCCCACTTTCTCCAGTTTCAATCCGATTCTCATTACCCCCACCCCCCTCCCAAAAAAAAAAACACCTTCCGAAATGCTTTCAGAATGTAAACATCTTAGCTTCTTGATCAGTTTTGCCTTATTTCTTGCAGCATTTCCACTACCTTCTTCATCTTTGGTCGTTTGGCAGGTGTGCTGTCGGTGCATAGCAAAGCCACCTTCAAAGCTGCAAGCATTTCTCTCCTCCAACCAAATGAAACAGTGCTTAGCTTAGCATCAAGTATCTGCTCAGGGGTTTCCCCTCTCACCGGAGCCCCGTGAACCCATTTCACCAAGTCTAATCCTTCACCGAAATCGTCGTCAACTGGTATTCGGGTGGTGAGGATCTCAAGCAACACAACCCCGTAGCTATATACATTTCCTGGTGCAGTGACTTGCATTGTATACGCATATTCTGGACCCAAAAACATAAACCATTATGCAAAATAGTGACGCAGAAGGAAAGAAACAGATTAAGTTTTAAACCATATGCTACTGTGAGCGATGATACTTACCTGGGGGGATATAGCCAAAGGAGCCGGCTACAGCACTAATACTTGCAGTGCCCTTGGATGGATCTAAGAGCTTTGATATTTCTATCTCCCCAAGCAATGGCTTAAAGTCTGCATCCAGAAGTACATTACCCGAAGAGATATCAAGGTGGATAATTGCCACATGATGAAGGAAAGCCAATCCTTCTGCTACTCCAATAGCAATCGATAGTCTTCTGGGCCAGTCAGGCTGATACTGCGACTGCTTTGAGGAGTCATGAAGAAGTTCAGCTAGTGTGCCATTGGGTAAATATTGATGCAACAGAAGGGCAACATCTTCGTAGATGACAAAACCAATCGGTCGTACAAGATTGTCATGATTGAGCTTGCTTAGTCTTTCAAGCTCCCTTATGATCTTATTTTGATGATGAATTATGGTTCTGTCCATTGATTTCAGTCTCTTCACCGATAAAACCAATCCAGAAGGCATGACTGCCTTGTAAATGGTGCTGAAAGTCCCACTGTTGATCTTATTTGAATCCTTTGAAGTGGTTTTGATTACAGCATCGAGATCTATTCCCTGCCTGAGATTCTCCACAAACACATTCCCTGCTATTATTGTTGGTTTGTTGTCGGTTGCTTCTTCTACAATGTCTACACTTTTTGATGCCTTTTCTTGTCTCTCCCTCATCATAAAGAGCAGAACCACCATTATGACTGATACAAACACCGCAAGACCTGAACCAATAACAGCTAGTATAATCCTGTAGGAAACCTTATGGTGGTAGTTCGCCTGGTCTGAACCAATAGAGTTAGCACATATGAAATTCAATGGCTCCCCGCAGAGCCCTTTATTTCCTTGAAAGCTGGAGTTTGGACTCTTCTGGAATGGTACAAATGTTGGTATCGGGCCAGCAAGCAGATTATTTGAGAAATTGACTTCTATCAAGCTCAACATACCCTTAAATTCAGGTGGAATATCACCACTAATCTGGTTACTGGAGACATCAAGAGAAACCAACTTGTCTAGTTTCCCTAATTCTGGTGGCAGTTGACCATGAAGATGATTGAAACTCAAATTTAAAGCTATCTGCAAGTTGCGAATACGGCCAATCTCAGGAGGGATACTTCCAGTTAAATAGTTGCTGCAAAGTTGCAATTCAAGCAGTTTCAAACAGTCTCCAATCTCATGAGGTATTTCCCCTTGGATAGAATTCTGTCCCAAGAGCAAGTACTGCAATCTTGTCATATTGCAAATATCATTGGGTATAGTACCATTAATTCTGTTGTTGCTTAAATCAAGCTTGTTAAGATTCTTGCACCCGAGAATTGATGTTGGAATATTACCAAACAGACTGTTCCCAGAAAGAATGAGCTCTTGAAGATTCGTCAGTTGTCCAATCTCCGGAGGGATTATTCCAGTAAATCCATTGTAGGCCAAATTTAGGAGTGTAAGATTAGTACACTGAGCAAACTCCGAGACGATTTCACCAGAGAGATTGTTGTTATCTGCTTCAAAGTATGTGAGGCTGCTAACATTTCCAATTGTCCTGGGAATCACACCAACAAGTTTGTTATTCCCGATACGGATGCTTGAGAGGCCAATGCAGTTACCAATTGCTTCAGGAAGATCACCGGTGAGTCCATTCTGGGTGAGAACCAAAACTTCCAGCTTCCCCATACCAAAAATGCTCTTTGGTATTGGCCCATCAAGCCGGTTTGAATGAAGGTTCAGCAATTTGAGTTCAGAAAGGGAGCCTAGATTATCAGGAATTTCACCACCTAATTGGTTCTCATAGGCTGTAAAAACTCTCAAATTGGTCAAATGGCCAACCCAATGTGGGATAGAACCACTCAACCTATTGCAAGAAATCTGAATTTCCTGCAAATTTTCTAGCACCTTGAATTCTTGAGGTATCTCTCCTAAAAGTAAGTTGTTTGACAAGTTCAATGATCTAAGGTTTCTAAGACCAGCTAACTCCAACGGAATAGAACCTTCAAACTTATTCAATGACAAATCCAGATATTGAAGCTGGGATAAATTCCCAAAAGCTGAAGGAATTGGCCCGTTTAAGTTATTATAAGAAAGGTCAAGGTGTTTTAAAGCTTTAAGATCAGATATTAGAGTAACATTACCTCTAAGCATACGCCTAGAAAGATCAAGCCTTTCAACAAATGAATGGTCGAAGCCACAATGAATGCCTTCCCAATTGCAGTAGTCCGTGCTGTTGTCACCCCAACCCGGTACACCACCCAGCTCCTTTTTAATGGCTAACAATGTAGCTTCATCATGGAGCTGAGCATCCACAAGAACTGGTCCTGATAGAATCCCAACCACCAAAAATGACAAGTATAAAAATGCCATTATCTGAGCTTATATTTTGTAATGCAGCAAGCTCCTCTTCAAATAACAAGTTTTTGAGGAAAAAGCAGTGAGGTTGGAGCCCAAAAGACAGCAACTTTCTCCCTGGTCAAAGCATCACAGTCAGTGTATAAAAAGTGAAGATTTCCCAGAGATTGAAAACCCAAAAAAGGACAAACATATCCCATTAGAGATATTGCCAGAAAACTAGTAGTGATGGAGAAGCAAGTAGCCCCATAGTTTTAGGTAAAGATGAAAGGAAACCCGAGGAATGATTACAGTGGGAGAGTGAGAGAGAAGAAAGAAACGCAAAAGAAGATGGGGTGAAGGAGGAAATGAAGGGGTGCTGTTAGGTAGATCAAAGAAGATGATTCAGTATGCTTCTGAAGAAACCAGTCAAAGCAAAAGAGGGTAAAGGGTAAAGCAGGGAGAGAGAGTGTAGTATGTTTGGGAACAGCAAAAGGGATGGTATGCCATGGGGATAGATTCGATGAAGCAATTCCTTTTTCACGAGAAACGGGCAGTGTTGATTTAATGAAGGCCGAATTGCATCAAACGCTCTCTCTGTCTCTCTCTCCCTCTCTCGGACTGAAAGCTGAAAAGTGTAATAGGACATGATATGATGCATCCGCCAGGGCAAGCTTAGTGTCAGACACACACATCATGTCCCCTTCCCTCCTTGTCTGTGAGCCAGAGATACAACAAACAACTAAATCGTAATACCCATTTTCCATATCAAATAATTCACCTACGCTTCCTTCCTTTCCGCTTATAATTTATTTATTTATTTTCTAGAAGACATTAGCTCATCAGTAATTCTTCTTTTTCTTCATAATTACCTCATCAAATAATGCACAATCTAACAAACAGCATATCACAATATTTGATATTACCTATTATTAATTTCACTCCTCTTGTATTGATTTATTACATCCGGAATTATTTGATATATCATCACTGAATTTTAGACTCAACTAATTTCTTTTAAAAACAAATTAGACTTCAAAAGCTGAAATATACTCTGTAGGAGAAAGAAATAAAATATATTAAAATAATCAAACATGTGGCATCCTTTTTGATTTTTGGAATTAAATTATATTACAAGTATATTGATTATTAACTGTTATCATATATATAATACAATAAAATACACACTAAATTTGCGAAAAATGATGCAATTATGTTTTTTTCTTTAATTATCCATTAATTTTTTTAATAAATCATATTATTTTCATCATATTTAAAAAAATATTATTTTTACATGATAAAACCTAATTAATACTTATGGCCTTCGTGTATGTTCATTTAAATCATAATTTAGAACTAAAATAATAACAATATAATTAAAAACCTAATAATAATAATAATAATAATAATAATAATAATAATAATAATAATAATAATAATAATAATAATAATATGTTCATTTTCACACTAAAACTATGAACATTAAATTATATTATGATTTAATGCATTAAAACTAAAAAACATATAATAAAATTAATTATCCATTAGTTATTATATTTTTTGGTATTTAATGAACATATTAATTTAAATAGATTATATTATATTTACTTTTAACAATTTGATATAAAAATTGAACTTTCAATTATCATAGGTTTTTTTTTTTTTGTATATAATAAAAATTAAATTATATGATAAATAATTTCATGTGTTTTGTGTATATTAATTTAAATAAACTGTATAACTTTTATTAAAAAATTCAATTATTTATTTTATTAAATTATAAAACTGAACATTAAATATTCTTTACCATAATTTAAATAAATTATAAATTAGATTCTGTTGCGAAAATCATCATTCAATTACCATAGTTTTTTTTATATTAATTTAAATAAATTATATTATATTTATTTAATATTATTTTTCTTAATGATTTATTTAATATTCTTTTAACATTATAACAAGGTACATAATCTATACTTGCATCAAGTGACGCGTTTCAATTTTTTACATTTAATTTCTATTATTTATAATATATTAAAATATTTTTAATTAAAATTTTTAAAAAATAATATTATATTTTTATTAAACAAATTTAATATTTTATTAAAATATATTATCATGTTTTCTAGACTAAAACAATGGGGTACAATCATATTTAATATTTTAAAATAATAATTATTTAATGTGTAGACATTATATTTAACTCGTGCATGAGTATTAAGGGTGAGTAAAATCCGATTCGATTCGAAAAACTCGATAAAAATTTTAAATTTTGAATTAAATAGTTCTAATCAAGTTATTCGGATCAACTCAAAAAAAATTAAGTTTTTTGGTTTAACTCGAACATGAATTACACAATTTGAGTTATCCAAAAATTCGAATAAGAAAAGGCAAAACTACGTCGTTTTGATAAATGTTTATATTTTCTAAAATTAAAAGTCAAAATTAATAAGTTAAAAGACAAAATTACGTTGTTTTGATAAATATTTACTCATTAAGTTAAAATGTAAAATAATTATATTGTTTATGTAGTTAAATAATCTTGAACTTCATCTACTAGTTAAATAATCGGTCCATACAAATGCAACATTCAGTGTAAATAATATGATTCGTTAACTCGACTAGACTTAACTTGAAATTTTTTCACTCGATTCAATTCAATTTGAAAAAAATTCAAATTGAGTTCGGTTGCTAAAATATGATTCGTCAACTCAACTAATTCGAATTTTTTGACTCGATTTGACTTGACTCGATCGAATACTCACCCCCTAATGAGTACCAATTATTACAATAGTTATTTTTTTAGGGAAAAGTTGATTACCTTATTTAATAGAAGAAAATAAAAAGCTACAGTATAAGGAGGCCTCTCTCACAGAGGGACCCTAACCAGTGCTATGTCATTAAGTAAAGCAGTGAATAGAGGTGAACAAAACACTTGAGAGGAAAAGTTGGGGAAACAAAGAAATCGATAAATTTCCCAAATCAAAGCTTCCAGTCGATAGTCCATAAATAGCTTTGAAAGCTCATTTGCCTCCCAATAAGTGCACTAATTTCTGATAAATCTTTCAAACTTGCGTTAACTTTTGGATGACCGACCTGGAATCACTTTCCAAGATGGCTGACAGGAAACCCATCTCAAGAGCGAACCTTAACCCATGGACCACTGCTAGAGCTTTTGCTGCAAAAGCTATAGGCAACTGAAAGGTAAGACAACTACAAGCCCCCATAATTTGTCCATGTTCATCCCTAATGATTACTCCTGACCATCCCTTTCTCTATGCAAGGGAAAAGCTGGCACCAACATTTATCTTGACAAGAGATGTCGACGGAAGGGACCAGTGAACAACTTGAGGTGGAGGCGACCGATATATACTTTCAGCCAACACTTCAATATTTATTTAATGTGTATAATATATTTCAAATTTATTTCAAAACAATGAGTTACACGGGCTAAAGACACGATTGTGTGTGAGACCGTGTGTCTCACACGGCCTCGCACACGGGCGTGGAAGAAGTGAAGGATGATCACACACGGCATGGACACACGGGCATGTCCTAGGCCTTATGGAAACTGGGCATAATTGTTTTTTATATTTTGAGTGACACACGGGCTAACATTCCTTCATAGGCCATCAGACACGGCCGTGTGACCCAACATGTGCCATTTACACGATCATGTCTTGTTTAAACACAGACCCTAACATCTTTTTCCTTTCTTCCTCACACACCAACTGTCGTTCCCCCTAAGGACAACCTTAGCCCCCGCTCTACTTTCCAATCTACCCCCTTGCCGTCGACCACGATCCAGTTAGCCATCTACTTTCCCCTTCTAACTTTGAACCCTATTCCCATTGTCCATCGCACATAGTTTTTTTTTCCTTCCTCTTCTTTCATTTTCTTTCCATTGACCACACTCACCGTCGGTCTCTTTCGTCGTCCCCGTCACATCTCCATCCCCTTCCCCCTCATTGATCCACCACAAAACCCCTCACTTTTGACTCCCCCTTTCCCTTTCTCCCTCACTTAGTCGACTACACAACCCCCATCTCTAGTGCCGTTAAACAGTCATTTGCTATTTACCGTCGTGTCCTCCCTTACCCCTTTCTCTCATTACCATTCGTTACTATCTCCAACCTTTGTGCCTCTACCGTCATGTGCACCTCCCCTACGTCTCTATTGTCTGCCAAATCAACCCCCACCGTTTGGTACATAACACCGAACACACGAGGAAAGAGTAAGGTCCCCACTCATTCCAAGAAAAGAAAACCTACTAGGACTTCATCTTCCTCATTTTCGATCGACCACCACCGATACCTTACTTTTGACCATCCACCTTTTGAAGAGAGGTATTAGCATCTAAAAGATAGAGCACTAGTTTTAGGTCGGTGCATTGATTGGGTCGCCCTTCAGGCTATGGGCCTATTTGCCTTGGTTCATACTTTACTAGACGTGTAACACCCCAACCCCAACCCAGACGTTAAGACCGAATCCGGTGGTGTGTAACACCCCGAAATAGGGCCTAAATGGAATAGTAGTTGCGAAACCACAAATCCGAGATAGAAAAGTTTATTACGATGAATTATCATGATTTACCAATTGACTAGATGCATGTGTTAGATTACCAATAAGAAATATCATAGATGGTATGTTTAATTTACCTATTAGGGCTTATTTGCAAAAGTTGCTATAACAGCCCGATTTAGGGCCTAAACGGAACAATGGTTTTAGAACCACGAATCTGAGGTTGAAAAATTTATTCCGATTAAGTTTTAAGATTTATTTATTGATTGACTAATTGTGTGAAAATTTTGAGAAGAAATTTTATGTATAGGTGCCTAAATTGATAATTAGGACTAAATTGTAAAAATTATAAAATGTGAGTTCTAGATGCTAAAGGGGATTTAATTGAAATGAGTTCTTAAAGTGGAGGTCTTTATTTAGAAATTAGACCATTGGATAATTTGTTGGACAAAAATGGGCATGAATAGGACAAAATTGAAAGAAAAGCCTTTAAGGGCATTTTTGTCATTTGGTAATTAAAAGAATTAAAAAGGGAAAATAAAGCCAAAATTAGTCCATCTTCTTCATGGAGGACGAAATTAGCATGGAGAAGCCATGGCTAGGGTTTTTCAAGCTTCCAAGCTCAATTGTAAGTCCGTTCTAGCCCCGTTTTTCATGTTCTTTACGTTTTTGGAATCCCTGTAGCTCGATGAAGCTTATGCTAGCAATAATTTAAGCTAGGGTTCATATTTGGAAAAATACTCATAGGTGTAATGTGTTTATTTTGATGTTTTATGATAGAATATGAGGTTTTAAATTATGCTAGACAACTTGTGCTACTCTGATTTAAGTAAAAACGAGTAAAAGGGCTTAATCGGTAAAAATACCTATTGTTCAAAAGTACATGATATAGTGGGAATTTGAAGTTGCTGTTGGTAAATAAATGATCCGTATGTCCCAAAAAATAAGAATTTGGGATAAAGTTTAATTTCCGAGGCTTGGGGCAAAAGCGTAAATATGCAAAAGTTTAGGGGCAAAAACGTAATTTTGCCAAAGTTTGAGTTAGGGACTGTTTTGAATAGTATTAATTAAATAAGTGAAATATGATGTTTTAGATCCCGGAAAACGAAATTTGGACCTAGAACGGGAGAAAAATCGAAAATTGGGAAAGTTGGTAAAATGGTCGTTTTAACATCGAGGTAAGTTCATATGTTTAATAAGAATTTAATTATGCATATTTGGATGTTAAATTGGTATTTTAGCTATAAATATTAGTAGTGAATTTCAGATATAGAAATTATTGCTCGATAATAATTCGACATTAAAAAGATAAATTATAAAAAGTAATATGAAAGCCTATAACTGAAATATGGCCTTGTATGATATTGAGAAAGTCTATAAAAATATAGTTTGAAGGGGATAAGTTGAATCGAAGAAGAGTCAATAGATAAAAAGTATCAGAGAGCCCCGTTTGAACCTTAGGAATGTTAGGATACGAAATGTCATGACATTTGGGGTTAACAAGACAGGACAGAAATGAGCCATGTAAGTCCATAATAGACATATGGCTTTGGAGACAGGAATGAGCCATGTAAGTCCATATCAGATAAATGGCTTTAGAGACAGGAATGAGCCATGAAAGCCCATATCAAATATATGGCTTTGGAGACAGGAATAATTCATGTAAGTCCATGTCAAGGACGTGGCATTGGCAGGATATTATCAGACAGGAAACCCATATCCTTAATATTCCAAGTGGTTCAACAGGAAAATTTAAGAGAATCTTAAGTTAAGGCAAAGTAAGCTGAGTTATGTTAAGAAGACAAGACTAGTATATGGGACAAGGTAAGTAAGCAAGTGAGTAAGTAAGTAAGTAGTGAGATATGTTTATGAGTTTCAGCATACAGTAAGTAAATGATACAAATTGAAATACATCTATATCAGGAATGAATAGGATTATGTTCAGTGAGATGATGCAGGTATACAAGGGAAGCTAATAAGTGAGGAGTCTATAGTATACTGGACCTTTGGTAAGGTCACAGACGAGTAAGTTGAGATAGTAAGAACTTAGCAGTATTTATTCAAGTTATGACAGTCTATTAGTAAGATAAATTCGTTGCTTGTGTTTATTATTAAGCACGTGAACTTACTAAGCTTCATAAGCTTACTTTTTCTTCCTTTCCCATATTCCAGAGTACTTAAATGCAAGCTCAGGTTGGAGGTCATCGGAGATCGCTTCACACTATCGATTATCAAGTTACCGAATGGGTATCTTCATTTACAAATATCCTAGTTTATGGCATGTATAGGGACTTAATATTTAGTAAGTGTCAATTATGATATGTTCAATGGATGGTGTGTAAATACTTGTTAGTGAATAGTTAATGGAATGGCTAATCATACATATGTTTAATGATATGTATGCTTGAATAATAATTATCACAAGGAAACCATGAAAAAGGTGAAAATAGTTTAAAAACAGATTTGAACAGCAGAAATGATGTGACTTTGAAAAATCACTAAAAAAGCAGAAATAGAATTAAAAGGTGAATGAGGCATGAAATTAAAGCTTAATGAGTCTATTTTCATGTAGAAGAAGCAGAGTAAGCAAAAGAGTTGTATTTTATGATTTATTTGCACTTGAGTGAGACTACCCCAGATTGACTCTGTGATCCCCTGTTCTAAATTTAAAAATTCACCACAAATTGTACATAAATAATTAGGTGTTATAGTTTATATGCCTAGATTCCTTGTTGAGTCTAATTTCTAATGAAACAAACGGCATGCCTATTTGAATTTTTTACAGAGAGAAAATTAATTCGTAGTGAACAGAGGTTAGAGTAGTCGAATTTTGTAACAGGGGAGACTTTAACTGATAAACTACTAATTGGCTGGACCAAAAATTCTAGAAAAAAATTAGTAAATAGATATATGAGTCTAGATTCAAGAAAAAATTTACGAATCTTGATTTTGAGTTTCGTAACTCGAGATATGATTTTTTTTGTAATCATGATACAGTTGGACAGTTTTCTGAGGAATAGGGAAATAATTCATTTTGGTTCGTTTAAGTAATCGGAAAAATTTTATTGATCCCGGTTTAGTCCTGAACCATTTCAATATCATGGTTTAGGGTCTCGATAAACCTTTTTAGGGATATATTGAATGAATGAAAATAAATTAATTTTAAAAGCAAATTTTTATGCCCGTTTGAGTAAGTTAAGTCCGGTAACACCTTGTGCTCGACTCCGATGACGGTCTCGGGTAAGGGATGTTACATTTATTGGTATCAGAGCAAAGTTTTAGTAGGTTCTCAGAATATTCAGTATGAGTAAGAGTCTAGCTATACATGCCAGATTTATATTTTGATAGTGTGACGACTCCCGACCCAGATGTAACTGGTTTTATCAGATAGATGCGTACTCCAATCGAGCTAAGTTAGATAGTACAGACAGTATGTTTATGATGAGATAAGGCTCATAAAAGGTAAGAATGGTAGTTCATGATGTCAATGTGATGATGAATAAATTGAGCAGAAAGGATTAGAAGAAAGTAAAAGTTAATTATAGAAATCAGAGATAGATTATCAAAAATTGTATACAGAATCGAAAGGTAAAAATGTTGAAATTCAGATAAGTAACAAGTGTTTTTGAAAGTATTTTCCTAACTGAAGATTTTTCATTTCGGTAAGTAAAGAAAAGTGAGTTGTGGTTCATTAAAGAGTATGAGACTAATGATAGAATAAGATCAGTTATTTATCAGTAGTGTTTTAGTAAGAAATCGAGAAGATTAGTAATGTGATTCTTATGTCCATGATAAGAAAGTACAGTTTGAGAAGTAAAATGATGAGAATGTTGAGACTATAGTAGAGATTTAAGTGCCTTGTGAAATCAGTCCTTAATCCGTCATTGGTTAAGATTTTCGGGGACGAAAATTCCAAAAGGGGGGAGAAATGTAACACCCCGAAATAGGGCCTAAATGGAATAGTGGTTGCGAAACCACAAATCCGAGATAGAAAAGTTTATTACGATGAATTATCATGATTTACCGATTGACTAGATGCATGTGTTAGATTACCGATAAGAAATCTTATAGATGGCATGTTTAATTTGCCTATTAGGGCTTATTTGCAAAAGTTGCTATAACAGCCCGATTTAGGGCCTAAACGGAACAATGGTTTTAGAACCACGAATCTGAGGTTGAAAAATTTATTCCAATTAAGTTTTAAGATTTATTTATTGATTGACTAATTGTGTGAAGATTTTGAGAAGAAATTTTATGTATTGGTGCCTAAATTGATAACTAGGACTAAATTGTAAAAATTGTAAAATGTGAGTTCTAGATGCTAAAGGGGATTTAATTGAAATGAGTTCTTAAAGTGGAGGTCCTTATTTAGTAATTAGACCATTGGATAATTTGTTGGACAAAAATGGGCATGAATAGGACAAAATTGAAAGAAAAGCCTTTAAGGGCATTTTTGTCATTTGGTAATTAAAAGAATTAAAAAGGGAAAATAAAGCCAAAATTAGTCCATCTTCTTCATGGAGGACGAAATTAGCATGGAGAAGCCATGGATAGGGTTTTTCAAGCTTCCAAGCTCGATTGTAAGTCCGTTCTAGCCCCGTTTTTCATGTTCTTTACGTTTTTGGAATCCCGGTAGCTCGATAAAGCTTATGCTAGCAATAATTTAAGCTAGGGTTCATATTTGGAAAAATACCCATAGGTGAAATGTGTTTATTTTGATGTTTTATGATAGAATATGAGGTTTTAAATTATGCTAGACAACTTGTGCTACTCGGTTTTAAGTAAAAACGAGTAAAAGGGCTTAATCGGTAAAAATACCTATTGTTCAAAAGTACATGATATAGTGGGAATTTGAAGTTGCTGTTGGTAAATAAATGATTAGTATGTCCCAAAACATAAGAATTTGGGATAAATTTTAATATCCGAGCCTTGGGGCAAAAGCGTAAATATGCAAAAGTTTAGGGGCAAAAACGTAATTTTGCCAAAGTTTGAGTTAGGGACTGTTTTGAATAGTATTAATTAAATAAGTGAAATATGATGTTTTAGATCCCGGAAAACGAGATTTAGACCTAGAACGGGAGAAAAATCGAAAATCGAGAAAGTTGGTAAAATGATCGTTTTGACATCGAGGTAAGTTCATATGTTTAATAAGAATTTAATTATGCATATTTGGATGTTAAATTGGTATTTTAGCTATAAATATTAGTAGTGAATTTCAGATATAGAAATTATTGCTCGATAATAATTCGACATTAAAAAGATAAATTATAAAAAGTAATATGAAAGCCCATAACTGAAATATGGCCTTGTATGATATTGAGAAAGTCTATAAAAATATAGTTTGAAGGGGATAAGTTGAATCGAAGAAGAGTCAATAGATAAAAAGTATCAGAAAGCCCCGTTTGAACCTTAGGAATGTTAGGATACGAAATGTCATGACATTTGGGGTTGACAGGACAGGACAGAAATGAGCCATGTAAGTCCATAATAGACATATGGCTTTGGAGACAGGAATGAGCCATGTAAGTCCATATCAGATATATGGCTTTAGAGACAGGAATGAGCAATGTAAGCCCATATCAGATATATGGCTTTGGAGACAGGAATAATTCATGTAAGTCCATGTCAAGGACATGGCATTGGTAGGATATTATCAGGCAGGAAACCCATATCCTTAATATTCCAAGTGGTTCAACGAGAAAATTTAAGAGAATCTTAAGTTAAGGCAAAGTAAGCTGAGTTATGTTAAGAAGACAAGACTAGTATATGTGACAAGGTAAGTAAGCAAGTGAGTAAGTAAGTAGTGAGATATGTTTATGAGTTTCAGCATACAGTAAGTAAATGATATAAATTGAAATACATCTATATCAGGAAAGAATAGGATTATGTTCAGTGAGATGATGCAGGTATACAAGGGAAGCTAATAAGTAAGGAGTCTATAGTATATTGGACCTTTGGTAAGGTCACAGACGAGTAAGTTGAGATAGTAAGAACTTAGCAGTATTTATTCAAGTTATGACAGTCTATTAGTAAGATAAATTCATTGTTTGTGTTTATTATTAAGCATGTGAACTTACTAAGCTTCATAAGCTTACTTTTTCTTCCTTTCCCATATTCCAGAGTACTTAAATGCAAGCTCAGGTTGGAGGTCGTCGGAGATCACTTCACACTATCGATTATCAAGTTACCAAATGGGTATCTTCATTTACAAATATCCTAGTTTATGGCATGTATAGGGACTTAATATTTAGTAAGTGTCAATTATGATATGTTCAATGAATGGTGTGTAAATACTTGTTAGTGAATAGTTAATGGAATGGCTAATCATACATATGTTTAATGATATGTATGCTTGAATAATAATTATCACAAGGAAACCATGAAAAAGGTGAAAATAGTTTAAAAATAGATTTGAACAGCAGAAATGATGTGACTTTGAAAAATTACTAAAAAAATCAGAAATAGAATTAAAAGGTGAATGAGGCATGAAATTAAAGCTTAATGAGTCTATTTTCATGTAGAAGAAGCATAGTAAGCAAAAGAGTTGTATTTTATGATTTATTTGCACTTGAGTGAGACTGCCCCAGATTGACTCTGTGATCCCCTGTTCTGAATTTAAAAATTCACCACAAATTGTACATAAATAATTAGGTGTTATAGTTTATATGCATGGATTCCTTATTGAGTCTAGTTTCTAATGAAACAAACGACATGCCTATTTGAATTTTTTACAGAGAGAAAATTAATTCGTAGTGAACAGAGGTCAGAGTAGTCAAACTGTGTAATAGGGGAGACTTTAACTAATAAACTGTACTAATTGGCTGGACCAAAAATTCTAGAAAAAAATTAGTAAATAGATATATGAGTTTAGATTCAAGGAAATTTACAGATCTTGATGTCGAGTTTTGTAACTCGAGATATGATTTTTTTGTAATCATGATACAGTTGGACAGTTTTCTAAGGAATAGGGAAATAATTCATTTTGGTTCGTTTAAGTAATCGGAAAAATTTTATTGATCCCGATTTAGTCCCGAACCGTTTCAATATCATGGTTTAGGGTTTCGATGAACCTTTGTAGGGATATATTGAACGAATGAAAATAAATTAATTTTAAAAGCAATTTTTATGCTCGTTTGAGTAAGTTAAGTCCGGTAACACCTTGTGCTCGACTCCAATTACGGTCTCGGGTAAGGGATGTTACATGGTGTCATATTGGAGGGTGACTCGTAAAAATCGAAGACGTTGGAAGACTTTGAAAACATTCGTCAGTTCATGCACTTTGCGTGTCATTTTTTAAAACTAGCCTCGTTAGTATAACGCTTCGGTTTAAAAATGAAAATCAATTAAACCTTAGGTGGTTATTTGAAAATCCCATATTAGTTTGTGGGAAAACCACAGCTCGCATTTGTGCATTCCCTAAATAGATTTCTAGGTTCAAATAAAAGCGGAAGCTCAATTTTTAAGTTGATTTCATAGTGATATTTTAATTTAGAAATCGAGTTTAAGTTTGGAAATCCAGCAGTTATAATAATAATAATAACCCAAATATAAAATCATACCGGAGATAAAAGGCTTTATTACAACCCAAATAAAAATAAATAAGGATAAAATAAATGTACTACTAAAATATTAAACCACTTGCTATATGGCCACCTCCGAGTCCTTCCCAACCGTCGAACCGCCTACTGAGAGTCACCTGAAAAATTAAAAGAGAGAGTGAGTTTTCGAAACTCAGTGTGTACGGCCCTCGTCAAACATAGAAACAAATATTAATCAATTTGGGCCTACGCCCTATTTCAACAACGATGGCAAGTGGGCCTCAGCCTCATTCGCCTCAGTTGGGCCGGCCTAATCATAAATACAGTGGCCTTTGGGCCTTAGCCCGTAATAGCCTCAGTTGGGCTCGAGCCCATATCACAAATATCAATATGAACATGCAATGCACAAATACCCCATCCAACCCTGCACACTACCTTCCAACCCTACACTTCTATGGGGAATTACTCATCCTATCCATCCCTACACACTCGTTGTAGCACCGGTGGCGGTGCTACTCATCGTTGTAGCAGAGCTGCTAATCATAACATGGCTTAAAAGCCTTCGTTGGATCCACGATCGTCTAGCGACTATCCGATCCTCATATAACACTTCCTCCAATATAAACCCTAGCCCATATGCAGCATAATATCTCATGAATGCATCGAAATATACATATGACATACAAATCGTTCATATATCAAATAGGGTATTTTAGTCATTTTGCCCATAGGGGTATATTAGTCATTTTGTACTTAAGGCATATCGGTTATATCTTATCGTGGGCCTAGGTACACATTCTAACCCATTAACATTTCCACAATTATTCAATACGTTTAAAGTTATTTCATTAGAGTTACAAATTTACTAGGACCCAAAAGCCCAATACCTAGCCCAAGTAAGGCCCACATACTCATATGGACCATTAGGCCAAAATCTACCATAAGTCATGTAGTCAGCCAAACTAGCTCATCAAAACCTACTAATTCATCAATTTTACTCATGAAGGGCCTACAGGCCTATCAAGCCCACTTGGCCCATTTCAGCCCGGTTGACCAGAAAGTGGCTTGAGACTATGAGATTGCTCATGGGGCCTCAGTTGTCGTACCGATCTCTCTATACAAGTGTTCACACTCTCGTGGGGTTGCCGATGCCAATCTTTTGGCTTTTCAGCTTTTCGGCATTTCGGCTTTTTAGGATTTCGGCTTTTGCTGATTTGTCATGTGTGCGGTGTATGTACACACCTTGATGGAGAAGAACATAGTAGCCTCTTAGCAAAAACCTATATTTGAAATAGATAATTAGTTAGCCCCTCAATCAAAAAGATTTAACATGCTTGCCCAAACCGAAACAAATCCTACCGTGATTGGATCTACTTTTACCACCTAAGTTGTCTGATTACGAATTGGCCACTCTCCTTGCACAAGACCTAGATCATAAGCGCACTTGTTAAACTTCAACCCTAAGACAAGGCCATCCCTACAATAAACCAATGAAAACAAAGCACAAGCCTTGATAGAAAAGAGACAATCGGCCAAACTTACCCCCAAAGTCGATTACCTTTGGTTTACTGATTTCGGATACGAAAATCTAATCACGATTGCGTTTTATGAAAACCTTTTTTAAAGAAAGTACGAGATCAAGGGAGGGAGAATAAACAAGATGAGCAGGGACTCGTTTAACAGAGAAGATAGTGGAATCAATTTTAGAAATGGGGAAGGAACATTTGACTAGGAGCAAGAGAAGAATCGTTTTTCTTGAAAGGTTTCTATTCGGTTTTGTAGAAGAACGGCTTAGTGAAAGAGGAGAGAAGAAGAAGATTGATTAGGGGATATTCGGCCACCAATGAACACGGGTGACTGGAAAGAAAAGAAAAAGGATATACATTTTTGGCATAAGCTAAACACAAATCCTTGTGGTCAAAAAGAAATTTGGCTTCAAGGGAGAAAGAAAGAAAGGTGAGAGAAAGAAAAGAATCATATTCGGTCTTGAAGAATTAGAATGAGAGAAGAGGCAATTTGGCTAAGCACAAAAGAGTAGAAAAGAAGGAAGCTTCGGCACTTTGGGGACTTTTATGCACACTACTATGCAAAAGAAATACCAAAATGATAACTCCACAAGGCTAGACCCTCATTCAGCACAACTCAAAAACACCTCTCAATGACCGAATACACTCCACAAAACCCCTTATCCGAATTTGCACTCCCCATTTCCCAAATCAACATGAACACTTCAAACAACCCAATCCCATAATTTTCTCCAAGATTTCCTCCCTTTATCGCTCCATAAATCTATCCTATGACCACTTCAAACTCCTCCCTTCAGAGCTCAACTCCAAGTCCACCACTGGCTATCCAAATTTGCAAAATAAATACTCATCAAGACCTTATGCTACCACTCAAACCACGGACCTCCCTGTCTCCCTGTGATGCCACCTCAAGCTCCCTATGTGGCGCCACTTTGCCACCAAGCCACAAGCTCTCTTTGTGTCTTATTCCCTCTTCATTTATTTAAACATCATAACTCTTGAGGTTAGGGTTCCACTAAAGCCAAAAATCAAAATTTTCCCTATGGCCTAACTTGAACCCAGGACTTCACAATATCCTCCAAACCCTTCAAAATCACACAATTACTAGGTCAATCATGCATTCAAAGCCTTAATGCACAAAATTAAAAATTCACATTTTTGGGGCATTACAAGACGTAACTCTATGGGAGTGATTCTTCGCGATCTTGGAGCAGACATAGTTGAGCTTACATTGGAGTTTTACTTAACATTTTTTTCTACAGCTAGTGCTACTTTCAGGGGATAATCCACGACTTGTACATTTCGTCTTGGGGATATCACTTGACATTTCACTATTGGCGGGTTTTGGTGTTGCTTTTAGCCTATACTCTGATAATTTCTTAGCAACGATAGAGCTCTCCTCCCTCTCATGACAAATACATTATGAAGCCTCTCTCTGCTAGTCAAAGATAGCTGAGGTTGGCATTCCATATAACCCGAGCCAATCTAAGGCTCGACGCCTTCATCTAGCCTTACGATACGTTCATCGTATCCTAGCTCATACTTTGACTGGCCAGAAGGAGAGTACAACCATCGTGGGCACTTTAGACGCGTATTTCTTATGGAGTATGCATGGGCAACATCTGATTGATTTAACCCACTTCATAGCGTAGTGTTGTCGTAATTAGAGTGAGTGATCACGGAAAGAACCTCTTTGTATGGGCCCATATGTCACATGTTTGGCTCGTTTCTTTGGCCTCCTCAAGACACCTGAGTAGATTAGTACTCTGACTTTGGTTGGGGATATGACACCACAGGGTTTGGATATTATGAAACACATAAGGATGATCACTCGTCAGCCTGGGCCTTTCGGTGATCAGTATGTATTGCTACGAGTGACTCAATAGCACAAGGATGATGAGCACTATGATGATGAGCCCCCACCACCACTACCACCACCACCACCGTAACCCATGCCTAGTACCACTCCTCCACTACCTACTACTGTTACACCCAACACATTCAATCAGACTTGCCGATATTTATCGTATGCAGTAGTAGTTAGTACGACTCGATACCATTGAGGCGTATTTGCCAACATTTTCATATCTCTTCTCCCGAGCACATGCCTTATGATCCCAACGCCTCTCACGATGACGATCACTAATTTGTTTTTGTTTTCTTTGCTTTATTTATTTTATTTTTGGTTTTTTTATTTTTATTTGTGTGGCTTATTTAGTTTATTTTTAGTTGTGTGACTTATTTAGTTTATTTTTATTTTGAACTATGTTTTTATTTTTCATATTTTGATGCTTGTTTTTTATTCGTGTTTGTAACTTCTTAGTCTTTTTATTTATTTGCGTTTATTCTCATATTAGTTTGCTCAGAAACATACACTACATTTAGAATTGCCCACAATTCCAGTTTTCTCTATTCTGCCGATTTCATCCATATTCAAAGCAATTTTAATTCTCCCCTTCTCTTTTGATATTGTGCTTATTTTGTGCTTATATCTATTTGTACATTGAGGATAATGTACATATTAAGTGTGGAGAGGTTGTTTATAGAGTTGTGATAAAATCCCTTAATTATTTTTTGTGTTTAAGTAATTTTCTCATACCCTCCATTAGAGTGAATTTTTTTTCGATTTTTATTGATGTTTTGGATTTATTTATGGATATTTGGGCATTGGTTGATTTAGTCTTTAAGTCATGAAAGAATCAAGCATGATAAGTTGCTTTTTAGAAATTATATTTTAGGTTGTCTCTTTGAATTGAAGAATTATTTTGAAATTTTGAATTTGCAAGTTTGACATCAAAACCTTTTTTTTTGTGAGCTTTTGAGCATTTAGAGCATATATTTTTTGTGCTCATTTTATTTTTGGTAGTGAGTATGTCAGCTAGATTTGTTATTCTAAAACTTGCTTCAATTATGCATGTCGAGACCACACCATTGGTTTGATATACTTAGATGATAGAGGCACTTAGGTTTTAACTCACTTAACCTATAAAAACCTTAACTATTGAATTAACCCTTAGTCAGCCCCGTTGGTCATAACATATTTTTTTATTAACTCGTTAATTGTCGAGATTTGATTTGGTTAGTTGCCTAAGTATGTTCCTTTTTTTTTTTTTTTTTTGAATTGTTGAATTTTATTTTGTTCTAAAACAAATTAAAAAAACAAGTTTAAAAAAAAAAGAAAGAAAAAAAAGTTTGATTGAGCTTGAATTGTTAGTTTCATTTTGTGTTAAAACGTGCATTCTTATTCCTTAGTTCTTGTTGATGTAAATTCTATTAATTCAGCATTTGATTATTTTTCTAGTTTGATAATTTATCAACTCAATCTCGATTATAACTAATTTTTCTGACATTTTCCATACCCTTAACCTAAGACCCATTACAACCTTTTAAAGACCTCTTGATTGGTGAGTCATCTCATTTTATAGTGGTGGAGATTTGATTTTCAAGCAAGCCTATGGTAATGACATTTCTTGTTTGACTGTTGAGTGCTTAATATTTTAACCTTAAACACTTTGAGTGAATCTTTAGTGAGGATGTAAATTCTTGTTGATTTTGAATTTAAGGTAATTATTAGATAGGGGAGACAACTATGTTTTTATGCTTTAAAAATTTTAGGTTGGACTACTTGAATCTTTAGTATTCTTTTAGTTGAATTGCCAATGCATGATTGTTTGCAAATTATCTTGAGACATTATTGATGAAAATAAAAAATTGAGAAAAATGAAACTTTATTGTAGGTTGAGAATTTTGCTTGTGGACAAGCAAACGCTTAAGTGTGGGGATATCTAATAAGTGTCAAACGTAACATATTTTAATCCTGTTCTTAATGCATTTTTAGATGATTAATCAATGCAAAATGGTGAATTGTATGCTTCTAATCCTTTAAATTCATGTTTCTATACTTAGGAGAGCATTTGGGTGCAAAACGAGAGCAAAAATGGAGCAAAAATCAAACAATTAGAGCAATTTTTAGGAGCCACATGGGCTGAACACACGACCGTATGAGCCACACAGGTTGCCACACAGCCATATGCCAGATTGTGTGGATTTCGTGATTCACACTTTAAATGCATAGAAAAACACAATTTTTAGGTTTTTTGAGGCATTCTAAGACCTATAAATACCAAATATAAGAAGATGAGAAGGGAGCCGTCAGACAATATTAAAGAAAACAACTCAAAAAACACCATTGAAGCCGACTTTGAAGCAAATTTCCACCAAGATTGAATTAATTTTCTTTATTTCTTATGGTTATACTATCTTTGAGATGTTTTTATTCGCGATTATGAATTAATTTTCTAAATACCTAGGGAAGATGAACCCTATGATGAATTCTATCTTTTAATTTCTATTTTACGCAATAAATACTTGAATCTTGTCCTCAGTTATGTGTGTTTAATTCTTGATTTAATATTTTTGGATTATTAATTCATGTTTGATGTGCTTAATTCAGAGTGTTTAAGAGTAGATCTAGCATAATTGAGTGAAGTTGCATGCAATCATTAAAATAGGATGACATAAATCTATCGGATTAGAATAAAATCTAATAGGGAATCCATAAATAGAGTTAATGCGATAATATGGGTTTTAATTTGAAAGAAATTTCAATTAATCAACTTAGAGTCAGTTGCTCTTAGTTTTGAAGAGAGATATTAGCATAATTTAGGGATTTCTACGGATCAAGATATTAAGTGAATAAATTGTTTAATTTAGATTGATAATGACAAATGCAGTCTAGGCGGATTCTTTCCTGGGTATTGTTTCGCTCCTTGGTTATTAATCGATTATTTTCCTGATTTGTTCTTTGTCGTGTTTTTAGTTAATTAATTTAGTTAACTTTTTTTTAATTATTCACTACAATTTGTCGGTTAAAAAAAGAAAACGGTAATTACTAGTACTTTTAGTCTTTGTAGGAACGATATCTGTACTCACCGTAGCTATACTATTAATTGATAGGTGCACTTGCTTTTGTTAAATTATTAGTTGGTTTCATGGACATCAATAAATATTGTAACACCCTAGTTCTTACGAGTACAAGGTTTGGTGTATAGGCAAAAGTAGTATGATTGGCGTAGTAGTATTCACCCAAGTACATCTTTTAGTGTATAAAGTGAGCATATATAGTTATGTGTTTAAGTTAATGAAGTTTCTATGTCAAATTTCTTTGTTAGTTGGTATAATGCTGTAACACCCCAAACCCGACCTAGACGTTATGGTCAAATCTAGCGATGTCACATGATAGTGTGTTTGAAAACTAAGTTGTTACGAGAAAATCATTTCCGTGTTGTTACCTTCATTTATCTCTCACTAGTTCCAAATCCGTTTACCCATTTAATTGATTAATTTAAGAAAAACATTGTTCGTTGCGAAAGCTTTGAAAACAGTTTAAGTGCTCATGTGTTTTAAAGAAATCATTTGTTATTTTGGAAACCAAGCTTTCCTATGACTAGCAGTTATAAATCCATAAAGTAAAGAAAACTAAAAACCAAATCAAAATAAAAGTCTGTAAGTCCAAATTACAACAAAAACCTTAACCAATAAAAATGAACCCATGAATCATAAATTAAAAATCATAGAAGTCCAAAACTGTGATCACTGCAAGTCCTCCGCCGCATCGATCCATCTAAATTTAGGGGTTACCTGTGCACATTAAACAAAAGACAGTCTTGGCCCTAAGCCCCTTTCAGTATCTGTAACGCCCCAAATTTTGAGCCTAGAAGTATTAGGGTTTGAGCATGGGAACTGTTAGAAGACTGTACATAAATTTTTAGTTGTGCAGGAAAGCGACATAAATGAATGTCTGTTTCAGTGGTTAAGTGATTTAGGAGTGTTTGGGAGTGTCTGAGAAGTCTAGGGTTCAAGCTGTAGCCTAGACAAAAATTTTTTGTCTTTATTGAGTAAACCCTTAGCTTTAGGCTAATAGGCTTATATTTAAATATGGGAAAACCATGACACAAAAAGAGTCTGTGGTCTAGTGGTAGGTGGCGTGTTATCCAGGCAAAATGGTTGAGGTTCGAATCCTGGGAAAAGTAGTGGGATGTTTTACTTTGCTTCTTGCGCATGCCAGTGTTAGAGTTTGACTGAAATACTTAAGTAATAGAGGTGTTATGGGAATGTGGTTACCGAAATCAATGAGAAGATATTGAGATATGGGAGTGGCTGTTAAAGAGAGATTATGAGAGGAAAAATAGGAATTTTGAATGAGTGGAAGTGGTAGTGCTGAATTGGTATGCTAGCCACTCAGATTTTCGACTGGGGTTTTGTTATGTTTTCTTCTTCTCTTCATTTTTTGGTCTCTGACATTTATTTTGGGTAATCTCCTGTTTTTGGTGCCAAATTGTGCTTTCAATTTTGACCTCTTGACGTCAATTTTTTTTTTGTCTTTCCTTTTCTTAGGGCCGACTTTAGCAATGTATCATTGGGTTTCTTGTTTTGGTTTGGTCAGGACTGTTCTTTGCTAAGTTCTCTTGTGACCAATTGCTCCTTTCCCTCTTCTCATTTCTTTCTCTCTCAAACGATTGGCCGAATACCCCCTATTCCTCCTTCTCCTCTTTTTAAGCTCTATCGAATACTCTTCCCTCTTTTCTTTTCTCTACTCTTTTCCTTTGTACGTTATTTCATTGGTTGAGCACCCATAGCGCCTTTCTATTTTGATCTCGGCTTTAGCAAGGGTTTGTTGATCATTTGGAAGCGTACAATTTTTCTCTTCTTCTACCTCAAGTGCTTCAATGGCTAAATACTATTAGGTGAGCATCGGTACTACCCCATTCATTTTTTTTAGGTTTTTCCTGCTATTGACATCGTCTCTTGTTTTCTTTTTCAGCACCAATTACCCTTATGTTGTCAACTCTTTTAGAATAATCCTAAATCTCGATTCTTGGTACACTACTTCGTTAATCTATAATCAGTTCTGTTGTGTTGGTAAGTGGTTGGGAGTAAGCGATAAGGAATCGAAAGTTACTTTGTTGAGATGATATGATACTTCTAGTATGAATCTAATGAAAGGAGGTGATTTTTATGTAGGTGGTCGAGGGTGATTGGTACATCTCCGGAGAATTAAGGGGGCGATTACTACTGTGTTGGTAAGAGCATTGCGATCGATTTGGAATTCTGTTAGATCTCGATTATAACATAGGTTAAGTACCTAATCAATAACATATTTTCTTTCTCAGGAATAAGAGTGTTTGGAACAAGGATTAACTTCCAATCGCATCAGGTGTGTATTTACACTGTTTTAACTATAAATCGGCAAAAGCCGAAAAGTTGAAAAATATGTCATTGGGTGCCACACGGGCGTGCGATCACTCGTGTGGTGAACTGAGCACTTGAAACATGGGTGTTTTACTGTAGAGGCTGCCATGAGCGATTTCATGGGCTTAAGTTGTTTTGGGCCTAGTTGGGTCGAAATAGGTCGTGTGGGCCCAATGGGCTTGTGGGCCCCACATAGGTAAATCACATGAATGTATGAAAATATTGGACCTACCTGTATCGTTCACACGGCCAAGGCCATTTTTAGGCTTAGCGGGCTACACGGGCGTGTGGGCCCACATGGGCCATATAATGGGCCTGGGGCCTATTTACACTATTTTGACTATTAAGGTTACATAAGTTGCCCGAGACGACTGTGGGCCTTCTGATGGGTCAGTAAGTGTACGTAGACCCCAAAATGGGTAAAATGACCGATATACCCCTATTGGGTAAAATGGCTATTATACCCCTAGGTGTAAAATAATTGATTTGTTCTATGATATGTATGGTTGAAATTGAGCATAAGATTTTGCATACACATATGACATTATGTCACGACATATTGCATTGCATGGGGATAGGTTGTTATATTTAGAGGAAGTGTACTGTGCTGGTAGGGTTGCACGGGTCGCACAAGACGACTGTGGACCTATACTGGTAAACTCACACGAGTCGCACAAGATGACTGTGGACCTACTGATGGATTTAGGCCGATCATATTACTGGCAGCATTGCTACGATACTGTTTAGTGCAGCAACCGGTGTTAATCTTGGTGTGTTTGGTTGGGTGGGTCGATTTAATCCCCACATGGTGTGACTGGCGGGATGGAGTGGTGTGGAAGGGCTAGATTGGGTAGGATTAATGATTGCATTACTGCACTGTTATTGATACTATAATGGGCTAAGGCTCTACTGATTATTAATAATGTGATGGCTAAAGCCCAAATTGATATTGCTACTATAATGGGCTCAGGCCTAGACTGTTACTGCATATTGTATGATTGACTATATGATTAGGGATTACACACTGAGTTTTCGTAAACTCACCCTTCTATTTATCTGTACAGGTAATCCCTAGCCTTAGACGGGTTGGTGCTGCGAGGGATTCGAAGGTTGCTATACGACTGCTTCTACTTTATATATGATCTTATTTACTATTAATTTCGATTTGGATAATTGTTATGTAATAAGGCCACTTTTGGATTTTACTTTTAATTTGGTTTTATTACTCTGCTTTACAACTGCTAGTATTAGAACTTGATTTTTTTTAAAAGGAATAACATTTTTACAAAACAAACGCAAATACGCAACTGTTTTAAAAGTGAAGCTTCTGCTATAAAAGAGACTTTAAAGTTTTAATAACGTTTTAAAGAAAGTAACTTTCGATAATAACGCAAGATTTTAAATCATCTTTTAATGCACACAAAGAGGTTAAACCAAGTTTGGGTTTTAAAACAAAATCACATTTTAAAAGCGAATAACTCTTCAACGACGTATGTTTTTGAAAATGAACAACCCGTTTTGGAGTCAACGTTTAATCACAAATTGATTTTGAGGTTTCCAACAACAACAAGTTTTATGTTTCACACTTCAATGTGACATCGCCAGATTCGGCCATAATGTCTGGGCCGGGTTTGGGGTGTTACATTTAGTGGTATCAAAGCCAAGTTGTAAAACTCAACTGTGGATTTGGGTTTCTTCTAAAACTTGGAATTTTCAAAAAGAACTGTTCCCAATGATTTGAAAATGATTTGAAAGGTTTGTATTGAAAGTGTCGCATACCGAGTCTCCCCCGGCGCCGATTCTGTAAGTCTTCTTAACACTGATGCTTGTTTTTAGCTGAAATGAAGTAGATAGAAAATACTGAGACTACTGTAGGTAGTAGACTGTATTGAAACACTCTAGTTAGAGTAAACTGAAAAATCGTAGGAAACTGAAAATTGTACTAGGACTGCGATCTACGAAACTCTAAAGCTACTGTTTTTGCATAAAACACCCGCTAATAATTACTGGAACTATAAACTGATCTGTATAAAATTGTTAAAATAGATAAATCGTAATTCGATAATGAGCACTAGAGGTACTCATAGAAGGGGTACAAGAGGCCGTGAAAGTGCTAGGGCTGGGTCTTCGTCATCAGGCCACATGCCTAATGTTGACGCTAGGGAGGTACCGACTTCACTAGTAATTGAGACGGGGCTGTATGATCGAGTAGCTAGGGATGACGCACTGTCCCAAGCTATGCTTCAAATTCTGAAGAGGGTCGCTAGGCCCAATACTCGTACTGCAGTCCGTGGGTCGGTTACAGAACGACTCTAGTCAAATAGAGTTGAGATCTTTAGGGGTATTGTTGGAGTAGCCCCTAATGTGGCTAAATATTAGATTGAGGCCATAGAAAGGATAATGGATGACCTCGACTGCACCTCCGAGCAAAAACTAAAAGGTGCAGTGTCTTTGCTGCGAGACGAAACCTACCAGAGATGGCTTACTGTGAAAGAGGGTACTCAACCTGACCGGTTAACTTGGGAATTCTTCAAGACGGTATTTCAAGGAAAGTATGTAAGCGCTAGCTATGTGGATGCCCGAAGAAGGGAATTTCTAAACTTGACTTAGGGGATAAATCTGTGGCGGAATACGAGGCAAAATTTCTACGACTTAACCGCTATGCTCGAGGGATGGTGGCAACTGAATATGAACACTGTGTTCATTTCGAGGACGGCCTTAGGGATAGTCTACGGATACTGATAGTTCTACAGAGGGAGTGAGATTTTGCTGTGTTAGTGGAGAGGCGAAGATCGCTGAGGAGGTGAAGCACGTTGAGTGCCAAAACCGTGAGAAGGAAAGAGGCTGGAATAAGAGGGATTTAGAGTCCTCAAGTTCATTTGGGAGGCCTAAGAAAAAGGCTAGAGCTGATGGGCCAATTCGAGTTAGGGTCCCTATTGCTGTTACTGGATCACAGCTCTGTGTAAACTGTGGGAAACGCCATCAAGGCGAGTACTGAAAAAGGATTGGGGCGTGTCTCAGTTGTGGATCATTGGAGCACTATGTTAGAAACTGTCCACAAAGGCTCGAGCAAATGCAAGCTATAGGTCAGGGTACTATTCAGCCACCAAGACGTGTTCAGCAGCCACCGAAAGGTCGTGGTCAGGCCAGAGGTAAAAATGGTGTGGACCGTGGTCGTGGAGCACCGGGCAGAGGTGTTGATGCTAAAACGAGGTAGCCAGCTCTGGTTTATGCTGCACGTTGCCAAGAGAGTGGAGACGCCCTAGATAGGATTACCGGTACGTTCTTTATCCATAATGTGCCATATACCTAATTTGAAACTAGAGTGTGCAGCAGGAGTGTAGTGGTGTAGTCTATGTTAAGCGACTGTACTAATAGTTGGAAATTTCAAAGACGAAATTTTTTTTAAGGAGGGGTGAATTGTAACGCCCCGAATTTTGGGCCTAGAAGTATTAGGGTTTAAGCATGGGAACTATTTGGAGACTGCACATAAATTTTTAGTTGTGCAGGAAAGTGACATAAATGAATGTTTGTTTCAGTGGTTAAGTGATTTAGGAGTGTTTGGGAGTGTCTGAGAAGTCTAGGGTTCAAGCTGTAGCCTGGACAAAAATTTTGTCTTTATTGAGTAAACCCCTAGCTTTGTGCTAATAGGCTTATTTTTAAATATGGGAAAACCATGACACAAAAAGAGTTTGTGGTCTAGTGGTAGGTGGCGTGTTATCCAGGCAAAAGGGTTGAAGTTCGAATCTTGGGAAAAGTAGTGGGATGTTTTATTTTGCTGCTTACGCATGCCAGTGTTAGAGTTTAACTGAAATACTTTAAGTAATGGAGGTGTTATGGGAATGTGGTTGCCGAAATCAAGGAGAAGATATTGAGATATGGGAGTGGCTGTTTAGGAGAGATTATGGAAGGAAAAATAGGAATTTTGAATGAGTGGAAGTGGTAGTGTCAACTTGGTATGCTAGCCACTCAGATTTTTGGCTGGGGTTTTATTATGTTTTCCTCTTTTCTTTATTTTTCGTTTTTTATCATTTATTTTAGGTACTCTTCTATTTTTGGTGCGGAATTGTGCTTCTAATTTTAACCTCTTGACATCGATTTTCTTTCGTCCTTCCTTTTCTTGGGGTCGACTTTAGCAAGTATCATTCGAGTTTCTTATTTTGGTTTGGTCGGGACTGTTCTTTGCTAAGTTCTCTTGTGACCGATTGCTCCTTTCTCTCTTCTCATTTCTTCCTCTCTCAAACAATTGGCTGAATACCCCTATACCTCCTTTTCCTCTTTCTAAGCTCTGTCCAAAACTCTTCCCTCTTTTCTTTTCTCTGTTCTTTTCCTTTTTACATTATTTCGTTGGCTGAGTACCCATAGTGCCTCCCTATTTTGATCTCAGCTTTATCAAGGGTTCGTTGATCATTTGGGAGCACACGGTTTTTCTCTTCTTCTCCCTCAAGTGCTTCAATTGCCAAATTCTGTTAGGTGAGCATCGGTACTACCCTATTCATTTTCTTTTTAGTTTTTCCTACTCTAGACATCATCTCTTGTTTTTTTCAGCACCAATTACCCTTCTATTTCAACTCTTTCAGATTAATCCCGAATCTCGATTCTTTGTACACTACTTCGTTAATCTATAATCAGTTCTATTGTGTTGATAAGTGGTTGGGAGTAAGCGATAAGGAATCGAAAGTTACTTTGTTGAGATGATATGATACTTCTAGTATAAATCTAATGAAAGGAGGTTATTTTTGTATAGGTGGTCGAGGGTGATTGGTACATCTTTGGAGAATTAAAGGGGCGATTACTACTGTATTGGTAAGGGCATTGTGATCGATTTGGAATTCCGTGAGATCTTGATTATAACATGGTTAAGTATCTAATCAATAACGTATTGTCTTTCTCAAGAATAAGAGTGTTTGGAACGAGGATTAACTTCCAATCGCATTAGGTATGTATTTACACTGTTTTAACTGTAAATCGGCAAAAGCTGAAAAGTTGGGAAATATGGCATTGGGTGCCACACGGGCATGCGATCGCTCGTGTGGTGAACCGAGCACTTGAAACATGGGTATTTTACTGTAGAGGCTGCCATGAGCGATTTCATGGCCTTAAGCTATTTTGAGCCTAGTTGGGCTGAAATGGGCCGTGTGGGACTAATGGGCTTGTGGACCCCACACGGGTAAATCACACGGATGTATGGAAATATTGGACCAACCTGTGTCATTCACAAGGCCAAGGCCATTTTTGGGCTTAGCGGGCCACACGGGCGTGTAGGCTTACATGGGCCACATAATGGGCCTTGGACCCATTTACACTGTTTTGACTGTTAAGGTTACACGGGTCACCCGAGATGACTGTGGGCCTTCTGATGGGTCAGTAAGTGTACTTAGACCCCAAAATGGGTAAAATGATCGATATACCCTTTTTGGGTAAAATGACTATTATACCCCTAGGTGTAAAATAACTGATTTGTTCTATGATATGTACGATTGAAATTAAGCATGACATTTTGCATACATGTATGATATTATGTCACGACATAATGCATTGCATGGGGATGGCTTGTTATATTTTGAGGAAGTGTACTATACTGGTAGGGTTGCACAGGTCACAGAAAACGACTGTGGACCTATACTGGTAAGGTCGCACGGGTCGTACAAGACGACTGTGGACCTACTATGGCTTTAGGCCAATCATATTACTGGCAACATTGCTGTGGTACTATTTAGTGCTGCAACCGGAGCTAATCTTGGTGTGTCTGGCTGGGTGGGTCGATTTAATCCCCACATGGTGTGATTAGTGGGATGGAGTGGTTTGTAGAGGTTGGACTTGGTAGGATTTCTGATTGCATTACTGCACTGTTACTGATACTGTAATGGGCTCAGGCCTAGACTGTTACTGCATACTGTATGATTGATTGTACTATTAAGGATTACACACTAAGTTTTCGTAAACTCACCCTTCTGTTTATTTGTACAGGTAATCCCTAGCCTTAGACGGGTTGATGTTGCGAGGGATTCGGAGGTGGCCACACGACTGCTTCTACTTTATATGTTATTTTATTTACTATTAATTTCGATTTGGGTAATTTTTATGTAATAAGTCTTCTTTTGGATTTTACTTTTAATTTGGTTTAATTACTCTGCTTTACAATTGCTAGTATTAGAACTTGATGTTTTTAAAAGGAATAATGTTTTTACAAAATAAATGCAAATGCGTAACTATTATAAAAGTAAAGCTTCCACTATAAACGAGACTTTAACGTTTTAATAACGTTTTAAAGAAAGTAACTTTCGATAATAATGCAAGGTTTTAAATCATCTTTTAATGCACACAAAGAGGTTAAACCAAGATTGGGTTTTTAAAATGAAATCACATTTTAAAACCGAATAACTCTTCAACGACACACGCTTTTGAAAATGAACAACCCGTTTTGGAGTCACTGTTTAATCACAAATTGATTTTGAGGTTTCCAACGACAACGAGTTTTACGTTTTACACTTTAATGTGACACTGCCAGATTCGGTCATAATGTCTGGGCTGGGTTTGGGATGTTACAATATCAATAGTAGTTTGGCCTTAGCCCATTTCAGTACAGTATCAACTATGCATTAGGGCCTTAGCCAATGATAATAATAGTATTAGATACACATAAATCAGTAAACAGTGTCCTACCCAACCAGCCTCTACACACCATCTCTGTCCATCCCTACACTCTATGTGGGGTTAAAACACCCACCCATCCCTACACTCCAAGTATTACCGAAAGCGGCACACAATCAATAAATTGCAGCTGAGCTGCCAAATATTAGGCTTAAGAGCCTGTTAGCACACTTCCTCCAATAATATCATCCCAACCTAATGCAATGTAATATACAATGAATGACATACTATCACAGTATTCCCAGTTACACATACAATTCAATAATCATGTATATATATATATCATGCTCAGTACATAGATCATATAATAAGTTCACAGATTTAGGGGTCTAAGTGGTGCTTACTGACCCTACAGTAGGTTCATAGTCGACTTGGATGACCTGTGCAACCTTAGAAAACATTTCAGTAAAATGGGCTCACACACTAATGTGGCCTACCGTATGGCCCACACGGCCTAAATTGGCCTTGGCTATGTGGATCAAACGGCCTGGCCTAAAATCCCACATGCCCGTGTGGACTACCCGTATGGACACACACCCCTATATGGACCCTACTTGGCCATCACACGATCGTGTCTTGTACGCATGGCCAAGCCTCATCGATTACACACTTGTGTTAGGTCATACGGCCTACCACACGGGCAACCACACGTCCTTGTGGCGTCGAAAGTAAGGTTTTTGGCTTCTACTGGAACCTCATTTTATGTGTAATCGGGTACACATCTATATCATTTTTTATGCGTAAGCACTCCTAAGCCTCCAGAACCTAAAAATCAATAATTCGTAGCCCAATTTCAGTAACATAATCAAAGCTTATACAAAATTGTAACGAGACGTTCATCCCTTAGCTAACAAAAATCATACCTTCTAGTGAAACAAGAAATCCGCGCACTTAACTCATCGATTGGGAACAATTTACAGTCCATTGATTAACTCCTAAACACCGAAAAGGAAAACCCTCTTAGAAAATAACCAAGAATGATTAACAATAAAGAAAACCGTTACCTACCGAACACGCTTAATGAAATGTGACGCTAAAGAAGATGATCTCAGTTACATAAAATGACAAAAAAGAAGGGGAAAAAGTGCAATGGAAGTTCGGTAGGGAAAAGGATGGCAAGACGTTGAAATTAGGAAAAAGAAGAGAATTGAATTTTGGAAAAATGAATCCCCAAATCAGATTTTCTGATAACCTCCCACAATTTCCTCAACTCCCACATATCACACTATATCCCAGCTACTCAGCGTTTGAATTCACTTCAAACTCCCACACGACATTCATAACAAAAATAATTTCCCCCTCTTACATAGGGAGTCACACACAGGACCTCCGTCAAACTAACACTCCACCTAACCACCAGATTAATAGGCCCATTTTGTTAAGTACTTACCCATTAATTAAAAAAAAACCTACTGGCCAAAGATAGAGCTTATTCATAAAAATACCAAAATTTGTCCAAGTCATGACTTGAGCTTGGGACCTCCGTAACACACCCAGAGCACATAACGATTGAAATAGACAAATACTTGTGTCACACATTCACAAACAAAAATAAAAATTTTTGGGCATTACAATTCTACCTTCCTATAAGAAATTTTTTTCCTCGAAATTTACCTGGTCAAAACAGATGAGGATACTGCTGATACATTGCATCCTTAGGCTTCCACGTGGCCTCCTCAATGCTATGATATTGCCACAGAACCTTCACTAGAGTAATAGATTTCCTTCTCAGAACCTTTACATCGCGGTCTAGAATCTAAACCGGCTCTTCCTTAAAGGTCAAGTTTGGCCTAACCTTAATCTCCTTAATGAGGACAATATGAGTAGGATCAGAGCGGTAGTACCTCAACATAGAGGCATGGAATACATCATGAATGCGATCCAACTCTAGAGGTAACTCTAATTTATAAGCAACTGGTCTCACTCACTTCAGAATACGGTAAGGTCCAATAAACCTAGGGTTTAACTTGCCCTTACGACTAAACCTCAGAACCTTCTTCCATGGCAAGACTTTAAGAAAGATGAAGTCTCCTACAGAATACTCAATCTCGCACCTTTTTAGATCTACATACGACTTCTGTCTATCAAATGCGGCTTTCAAACGATCCGGAATCAGTTTAACCTTATCCTCTGTCTTTGAAACCAATTCAGTACCCAGAACACGTCGCTCACTCAACTTAGTCCAACATAAAGGAGTACAACACTTACGACCATATAGAGCTTCGTAAGGTGCCATCTGAATGCTAGACTAGGAGCTATTATTATAGACAAACTCCCCTAAAGGTAAATAATCCTCCCAACTGCCTCAAAAATCAATAACACAAGTCCTTAATATATCCTCCAATATCTGAATCACCCTCTCAGACTGACCATCGGTCTGAGGATGGAACGTAGTACTGAAATCCAACCTTTAACCAAGAGCCTCATGTAACATTCTCCAAAACTAAGACGTGAAGTGAGGATCCCTATTTGAGATGATTGAAACCAGTACTCCATGCAGTCCCACTATATCCAAAATATAAAGCTTCGCCAGCTTCTGCAGAAAATAATCAGTATAAACCGGTATGAAGTGGGTGGACTTGGTCAATCGATCCACGATGACCCATAGTGAATCCTTCTTAGTGGGTATCAGGCGTAACCCACTAACGAATTCCATGGTCACTCGCCCCTATTTCCATAAAGGAATCTTAATCGGCTGCAGCAAACCTAAAGGTAACTAATGCTCAACCTTAACCTGCTGGCAAGTCAGACATCTAACCACAAAATTAGTAACCTCTCATTTTAGTCCTGGCCACCAATATAACTCACGAAGGTCTCGGTACATTTTATTTCCACCAGGATGCATAGCGTAAGGGCTACTATGTGCCTCTCTCAGTATAGACTGTCTCAAATCAGTATCATTCAGAAGCATAGATTCTCCCACGGGAATAAAGTACCCCATCACTATTCAATCCAAAATCCATAGTGCTACCACAGTCAATCTACTGGAATCAAAGACCCAAAGACTCGTCCTCCAACTGCTTACCCCTAATCTGCTCAATCCAAGTCGGTTTAACCTGAAGCTCGACTAATAAGATACCATCATCCAATAAGCTAATGCGAGCAAACATTGCCCTCAAATTGGTCATAGCTCTACGGCTCAGTGCATCGGCCACTACATTGGCCTTGCTAGGATGGTACTTAATAGTATAGTCATAATCCTTAAGTAGCTCAATCCATCTATGCTGCCAAGATTTAACTCATTCTGAGTAAGATGGCACTTGAGGTTTTTGTTATCAGTGTAGATGATACACTTCTCACCATACAGATAGTGCCTCCAAATTTTTAGTACAAATACTACAGCGGCCAATTCCAAATCTTGCGTTGGATAGTTTGCCTTGTGTGCCTTAAGCTGACGAGACACATATGCTACCACCTTACCATCCTACATCAACACACATCTCAAACCGACATGTGATGCATTACTATAAACTATGAACTCATTTCCAAGTTCTAGCTGTATCAAAACAGAAGCGTCAGTCAGTACAATCTTGAGCTTCTCAAAGCTTTCTTGCTGCGCATCAGTCAAGTCAAATGGTACACACTTACGTAGTAGCTTACTTAAGGGTGTTGCAATCAGTGATAAGCCCTTCACAAATTACCGATAATAACCTACCAGTCCAAGAAAACTGCGAATCTCAAACACGTTCCTAGGCTGCTTCCACTCCAACATAGCCTCAATCTTTCGAGGATTGGCTCAAATCCCCTCAGCAGAAACCACATGACCCAAAAATGTCACCTCACATAACCAGAACTCGCACTTGCTAAACTTAGCGTAGAGCTACTTTTCCCTCAAAGTCTGAATAACAACTCTAAGGTGCTCGTCATGCTCATCCTCAGTCCTCGAGTAAACCAGTATGTTGTCAATGAACGCCACCACAAACTGATCTAAATAAGGTTGAAATACCCAATTCATCAGATCCATGAAAGCTACCTGTGCATTAGTTAGTCTAAAAGGCATCACTAGGAACTTGTAATGATCATAACGGGTCCTAAATGCCGTCTTATGTGCGTCAGCCTCCTTAACCCTCAACTGATGATACCCAGATCAGAGATCAATCTTAGAGAATACTAAAGCTCCTCGAAATTGGTCAAACAGGTTATCAATCCTCGAAAGTGGGTACCTTTTCTTAATGGTCAACTTATTCAGTTGCTGGTAGTCGATACACATCCGTATGGATCCATCCTTCTTCTTTACAAATAGTACTGGTGCTCCCTACGAAGACATACTAGGGCAGATGAACCCACGATCCAATAACTCCTAAACCTGAGCCTTAAGCTCTACAAGCTTCTTCGGTGCCATTCGGTAGGAAGCGATAGCTGTACCCAAAAGTAGCTCAATCCCAAACTCCAACTCGTGATTCGTAAGTAAACCTGGTAGCTCATCAGGAAAGATATTTAGAAAATCCTTTACTGTTCTGATGTCCTTAACCGTAGAGTCCCCAGAATCAGAAACACTTATGTAGGCCAAGAATGCCTCAAATCCCTTACGAGCCAACTTTTCTGCCACTAGTGCAGAGATCATATTAGATGGATAATTCCAACGCTCTCCAATCATGACTACCTTATTATCTTCCTCAGTTCTCAATACGACCCTCTTAGTCGCACAATCCAAGCTGACACGGTGCTTGGCCAACCAATCCATTCCCAATATTAGGTCGAACTCCTCAAACGGAAGCTCTATTAAGTTAGCCAAGGAGAATGCCCCTTGAACCTCTAAAGAGATGTCTCTAAATAATTTATTAACCCCAGCAGACTGCCCTAACGGACTCAGTACAATAACCTCACTCGTAGTGCTCTTAACCACAACTCCTAAATTTCCAAATATGTTGCTAGCTATGTATGAATGAATAGACCCTATGTTTATCAAAGCAATATAAGGTACATCAGCGGACATTCTGTAATACAGTGAATCGAAAACCCATATCTCAGGCACGCCTCAGTTTTCTTCCAACACTCGACCTGATGGTGTCTACCACAATCTGCACATGGCTGTAGTCTAGTAGCAATAGCAGGGGCCCCAACTTTAACTAGCCCACCAGATCTGGCCTTTTTCTTAGGCCTATGTACAAAACTAGAGGGCTCCGAATCCCTTTTGTTCTTTCCTCTCTCTCGATCTCTATTTTGGTGCTCAGCGTGCTTAACCTCTTCGATAATCTTTACCTTCTCGACCAAAATAGTAAAATCTTGCTCCCTCTGTGGTGCTATTAGAACCCTCAAATTATCTCTGAGGCCATCCTTAAAGTGGACACAGCTCTCATACTCCGATGCTACCATACCTCAAGCATAGCGGCTTAATATCAGGAATTCAGCCTCATACTCAGCCACTGATCGATCCCCCTGTGTGAGGTTCAGAAACTCCCCTTATGGGCATCCACGTAACTAGCTTTGACATATTTCCCTTGGAAGGCAGTCTTAAAGAACTCCCAAGTTAGACATTTAGGCTGAGTGCCCTCCTTAACAATCAACCACCACTGGTATGCCTCATCGCGAAGCAGCGAGACTACACCCTTTAATTTCTGCGCACAATTTGCAATCAAATCATCCATGATCCTCTCCGTGACCTCAATCTAGTACTCGACCACTTTAGGGGTGACTATAGTGACACCCTTAAAGAGCTCAGCTCCATTAGACCGGAGTCATTCCATCACCGACCCTTGGCCCCCAGATCTAGTATTAAGCTCAGTGACCCTCTGCCAAATCCTAAGCATAGCGTGGGACAGTACGTCATCCCTAGCCATGCAATCTTGAGACCTAGTCTCAGTTGCAGGTGATGCTAACGTCTCACTCGTGTGTAGATTAGGTATGCTGTTAGACGACGATGATTCAACTTGAGCTCCCCTACGGCCTCTACCTTGACCTCTAGTACCCCCTCTACAGATACTTCGTGAGCTCATATCTAATCAAATTTATTTGTATTAAAAGTTTTATGAATTAGTTACAGTTTAATTTTTATTAAAAGATATTTTATGTAAACAGTTTCAATAATTCAGAGTTCTTCGTATGTCACAATCTCTAGTTGTTTTACTATAGTTTCAGTTTGACTACAGTTTTCAATATATACTAACTAGAGTATTTTCGTAGCATACATCCTATAGTAGTTTCAAAGCATACTATCTAGAGTATTTTCAGTTTAAACATCTATCAGTTTTAGAATACATACAGGATCGGCGCTGAAGACTCAGTGTACCACATACCGGTAAAAACATTTCAAATCATTAAAAATTCGTCCTTTAAAAACCAAGTTTTAAAACCCATAATCCATAGCCAAGTTTTGCAACCTGATTCTGATACCACTAAATGTAACACCTCAAACCCGGCCTAGACATTATGGCCAAATCTAGAGATGTCACATGATAGTGTGTTTGAAAACTAAGTTTTTATGAGAAAATCATTTTGGTGTTGATACCTTCCTTTATCTCTCACTAGTTTCAAATCCATTTACCCATTTAATTGATTAATTTAAGAAAAACATTGTTCGTTCTGGAAGCTTTGAAAACAGTTTAAGTGCTCGTGTGTTTTAGAGAAATCATTTGTTATTTTGGAAACCGAGCTTTCCTACGACAAGTAGTTAGAAATCCATAAAGTAAAGAAAACTAAAAACCAAATCAAAATAAAAGTCCATAAGTCCAAATTACAACAAAAAACTTAACAAAAAAAATGAAGCTGTGAATCATAAATTAAAAATCATAAAAGCCTAAAACCGTAGTCACCGTCGAGTCCTTTGCCGCACTAATCCTGTAACACCCTGAATTTGGGCCTAGAAGTATTAGGCCTTGAGTCTAGGCTCGGGTAGAAGACGGCCTGAAAAATTTGGATGTTTTAAATTTTTATGGAAAATTATTATTATTATTATTATTATCAAAAACAATTATAATTATTAATTTTATGTTTAGTTTAGTAAAAAAATTAATTTTTGCTTCCTTAGGGGAAACCGTACATTAGGACTTATAATTAAGTTGGGCTAGGTTTAGGCACAAAGGAAGTGCCTAGCCCAGTGGTTAGACGCGTTAAGCAGCAAGAAGAGGAGCTGGGGTTCAACTCCCAGCATGCGCTAATGTGGGTTTTTTTAAAAACCCAGGGACCGTTACAAGGAGGCCTTATAATAAAGTTGGATTAAAAGGGGACACAAAGGAAAGCTTGGCCTAGCGGCATGAGGCGCTAGAAGCATGAAAGAGAGCCTGGGTTCGAGACCTCGGTCGCGCAAGCTGTCGTGTTTTTTTTAGTAATCTGATTGTGACTAAATAGGCCTTAAAAGAAGTTGTTAACAGGGTATGCCACAAGAGCGTCTGTGGCGTAGTGGCAGCAGCGTGCTAGGGGGTCCGAGCGAGCACGAGTTCGAACCCAAGAGCAGTCGAGTTTTGGTTTTATTTTTCTAAACAGCTGAGGCTTCAGCAGGCAAGGCTTAAAAGTAAACGTAACGCTATTATATTGAAAGCAAAGTCCCATCGCAGTGGCTGACAGCGTGTGTGGGGGCTTGAAGGTCCCGAGTTCGAGCTGCTGTGTGCACGAAGGGCTGCGTTTTTACTGCACGCATGGAGAGAGTGTTTCAAGTGGACCGAAACTCTCTCTAGCAGCAAGGTGTGTCGGCCAAGCGGTGGACTGCTACTGATGGTGTAGGAGTTTGAATTAAATTCAAACTGTGTACAAGGTGATAAGCATGAGATTTAAGCCTATTAGCTGACTTTGGTTAGGATTATCGGCATAGGCTCTTGATTTTTATTTTACAAGACTTTTTATTGAATTGGTTGTTGTTCTTTTTATTATTTTTGTTCATCTTCTTTTCACCAATTCTTTTACCCATATTCTTGTATTCTTTCTTTTGTTTCTCAAGGCTGAATTCACTTGTTCTTTAGTTGTTTTTTTTTCTTCTCTTATTTCTCTTCTATTTTTCATCAAAGCCCGAACCTTCTTCTTTATTCTTCTCTCAACACCTAGTAGTCAACTTCCACAAAATCCAAAACCAATCTGCCATTGTCGATTTCCTCATTAATCAAGATCACTTTTTGTTTTCATGTAAGCCTTTCAAAAATTGAATCTTAAACTTCTTATCCCTCTGTCGATCATCCTAGTTATGTCGTAAAATCTTTTTCTTCAATTTCTTCTCCCATTTACTTCCTAAACTGAATAGACATAGTCTAAGATAGATTTAAAAGTCGAAATGTAAGATTAATTCTCTGCTCGTGTTTGAGGATTAGATCTCCAGCAGATTTGGGTTAGAGAGATGTGTGGAAATGTTCTTCAACAAGTAGATCTCTTGGTAAGTAATCGAAACACTTTATTCATTCGTTATCTTGAGATTTAAGAAAAAGCCGAAAACCCCTCTGTAGGGTGATTGTCGATTGGGGCTAGAGGCTCTGTTGGTCTTATCGTTTGGATTGTTATGTGCTAGGGTGGACTGAAGGTGATCAAATGAGGAGTGTTGAAGGCTAGGACTAGTGGAGCAACTAGATCTAAGATCTAGGTGTAGTTTCGGCAAAGGTAAGTGTACAAGAGACTAAGGTGATGGTGGCCGAATATGTATGTTGGGGTAGTAGTGGTTATTCGATTTGATTATTAGATGTTAACGTGATCTAAACGAATGTAGGATTTTTTTGGGAGTAGATCTTGTCGTTGTTCGTCGCAAATCAGGTGTGTAAACAAACACCCTTCTGTAGTCTAAATCGGTAAAGGCCGAAAAGCTGAAATGCCAAAATTTCGACATTTCGTGGGCTTGCAAGCGTGCGAGTGCTCGTAAGTCAGTTGGAAATTATGATATTTGTAATTGCAAGTGGTAAGATGAATGAGTGCGCAATTTCGTGCTCATCGGTAAATTTGGGCCTCGATGGGCTGAAATTGGGCCCAATGGGCTAACGAGCCTATATGCGAAAAGTAAGCGGTAAGTGTGTTCTGATATACTGTAAGTTAAGACTGTTAAACTAGACTTAGAGTTTGAGCTAAACGGACCAATATGGCTAAGTGACACTGTAGGGCCCATTAGGGGTTTTAGGGCCCAATGACTGTAATCTGCTAAAATGGGCTAAATAAGCTACCGAGATAAAAGATAGACTATTACTGATTAAAATGTGCATGAAACCGTAAAAACTGGCATAATTACTGAAATACCCCTTATGGGTGAAAAATTACTATTTTACCCTTAGGTACAAAATGACCGTTATACCCCTAGGGCTAAATTTGACTGAAATGCATGTTTTACTGTTTCTGTTCACTGTATGCCATGACATAAGTATCTGTTGCATGGGACTGGGTTTATTGATGGAGGATGTGCAAGTGGAATTGCCATGATTACTGAAAGAGGCTTTGCCTCGTACTGATTACTGAAAGAGGTTTTGCCTCGTACTGTTTACTGAAATGGGCTTTGCCTTGTTATACTATTAGTGGCTTGGCCACATTATTTGAGCAGCTATGCTACGACTGTGGAGTGTAGCAGCTGGGTGGGTTGAGTTGTTTCCTCACATGGAGTGTTTATGGTTAGTACGGGTAGAGTGTAGCAGTTGGACATAGGATAGGGTTGGGGCTTTGCATACATGCATGATATCTATTCTGTTACTGAAATGGGCCTACGGGCCGTACTGTTTTCTGAAAGGGGCTAAGGCCTAGTTTACTGAGACTGGATAGGGCTTAGGCCCAGTGGGCTTGAGCTGATTTGGGCTCTGGATAGGCTTTCTTTACACACTGAGTTTTCAAACTCACCCCCTTTTTCTTCCATCCATGCAGGTGAGCCCTAGATTGGTGGACTTAGAGTTGGGAGGGATTCAGAGTGGCCACATGGACTGGACTATTGGTTTTTAATTAAGTCATTTTATTTTCGCATTTATTTTTAATTATTTTTATTTTGGTTTTGGGTTGTAATAAAGCCGCTTTAATTATTTTTAATTTTAGGTTTTTACTTTATATTTACAAATTGATTTAAATGATTTAAACAAGGCTACACAGGTTTTCTCAAAATCAATCAATGTTTTCAAAACAAAGCACTCGTAAAAAATGAATAACAAATCAACGAACAAGATAAATTTTAAACGGTTAGTGGATAGGATAATATCAAACTAAACCTGGATTTTCTTCCCAAATTACAAGTACGATTTTACAAAACTCACCCTAATCTTAGTAATTAGGAAACATGATTAGCCTGTTGTTGATGTGACACACCAGACTTAGCCTAACGTCTGGGCCGGGTTTGGGGTGTTACAAATCCATCTAAGTCTGGGGGTTACCTGTGCACATTAAACAAAAAGAGTGAGTTTTTTAAACTCAATGTGTAATCCCATAGAAAATAAGTAATAATAGTCACAGTGCACAGTCAAAAACAGTCTTGGCCTGAAGCCCCTTTCAGTATCAGTAGCAGTTGGACCTTGGCCCATTTCAGTATAGTATCAAATATGCATTAGGGCCTTAGCCCATCACAGTAACAGTATCAGATACACATAAATCAGTAAACAATGGCTTACCCAACCAGCCTATGCATACCATCTCTGTCTATCCCTACACTCCATGTAGGGTTAAAACAGCCACCCATCCCTACACTTTAAGTAGTACCGAATGCGGCACACAATCAATAAATTTCAGTTGAGCTGCCAGATAATAGGCTTTAGAGCCTTTCAGTGTACTTCCTCTAATAATATCTTCCAAACCTAATGTAATGCAACATACAATGAATGACATGCTATCACATTATTCCCTGTTACACATACAATTCAGTAATCATGCATATATATATCATGTTTAGTACGTATATAATATAATCAATTCACACATTTAGGGGTCTAAGTGGTGCTTACTGACCCTACAGTAGGTTCACAGTTGACTTGGGTGACCCGTGCAACCTTAGAAAACATTTCAATAAAATAGGCTCACACGCCCATGTGGCCTACTCTTGTTGCCCACACGGCCCAAATTGGCCTTGGCCACGTAGATCACACGACCTAGCCTAAAATTCTACACGCCCATGTGGACTACCCGTATAGACCTACACGGCCAAATTTAGTCTAGCCCGCGTGTTTCACCTAGCCTATCTCGCCATCACACGACCGTGTCTTGCGCGCACAGCCTGGCCTCGTCGATCACATGCCCGTGTTAGGTTACATGGCCGACCACACGGGCGACCACACACCCATGTGGCCTTGATAGTGAGGTTTTCAGCTTTCCCCGGAATCTTATTTTCTGCATAATCGGGTACACACCTGTATCATTTTTGATGTGTAAGCACTCCTAAGCCTCTAGAACCTAAAAATCAATAATTCATAGCCTAATTTCATTAATATAATCAAAGCTTATACAGACAGAATTGTAATGAGGCGTTCATCCCTTAGCTAAAGAAACTCATACCTTCTAGTGAAACGAGAGATCCACGCACTTAACTCATCGATTGGGAATGATTTACAGTCCCTTGATTAACTACTAAACACCAAAAAGGAAATCCCTCTTAGAAAATAACCAAGAACGATTAACAATAAACAAAACCGTTGCCTACCGAACACGCTCGATGAAACGCAACACTAAAAAAGATGATCTTAGTTATAGAAAATGAAAAAGAAAGAAGGGGAAAAAGTGCAATGGAAGTTTGGTGGGGAAAAGGATGGCAAAACGTTGAAATTGGGAAAAATAAGAGAATCAAACTTTGGCAAAAAGAAACCCCAAATCAGATTTTCTGATAACCTCCCATAATTTCCTCAACTCCCATATATCCCGCTATATCCTAATTGCTCAGCATTTGAATTCACTCCAAACTCCAACACAGTACTCATAGCAAAAATAATTTCCCCCCGCTTACACAGAGATTCAAACACAGGACCTCCGTCAACAGGCCCATTCTGTTAAGTACTTACCCACAATTAAAAAGAACCTACTGACCAGAGATAGGGCTTATTCACAAAAATACCAAAATTTGCCAAAGTCATGACTTGAACTTGGGACCTCCCCAGTACTCCTAGTGCACATAACCACTGAAGTAGACAAATACTTGTGTCACACATTCATAGTAAAAAATTAAAATTTTTGGGAGTTACAATTCTACCATCCTAAAAGAAAATTTCGTCCTTAAAATTTACCTAGTCAGAACAAATGAGGATACTCCTTACGCATCGTATCCTTAGGCTCCCACGTGGCCTCCTCAGTGTTATGATTTCGCCATAGCACCTTTACTAGAGGAATAGACTTCTTCTTCAGAACCTTTACATCACGGTCTAGAATCTGAAACAGCTCCACCACAAAGGTTAAGTCTGGCCTAACTTCAATCTCCTCAACAGGGACAATATGAGTAGGATCAAAGCGGTAGAGCTTCAACATAGAGACGTGGAATACATCATGACTGTGATCCAACACTAGAGGTAACTCCAACTGATAAGCAATTGGTCCCACTCGCTTTAGAATACGGTAAGGTCCAATAAATTGGTCTAACTGATAAGCAACTGATAGGCAAACTTTACTTAACATGAATTTAGGCAAATCCATATCATAAATACGTCATGAAAGAAAAGCCTTTATGGTGAATTATAAAAGAGTAGCCTCTGTGGCGAAATATGAAGATAACCTTTGCGCAAACCTTACAAGGATAAACCCTTCTGGCACACTTTGAAGGAACGACTTACATGGAAAATTCTGAAAACAGTGTCCTTGTGTCATTTCATAGTAAGGCTCTCAATGGCGTACCCTAAAGGAATTATTCTTGTGGCAGATTCGATATTAAATTATTTTGGCGCGTTCAATATGGTTTGTAAATGTAATCAGAAAGATTAGTAAGGGCACAGTATCTTTATGGGTTACGGTAAAGTAATGTACAAGACAATGATTCAATTGTGAATTATGAATTGAAAAGATATAGAAAGGTGATGGGTTAACATAAGAAAAGTGCTTTATGAGTAAGAATTCCAAATTTGATATTTGAAGGAAGTATCTATTATCTGTGTACATGATCATTCATGAATTATGATAAAATGATGGCTTAGAGTTATATATGCTAGAGTAACAGGGTTTTGATTGTATGGACCTCTAGAAAGGAAATTGATAAAGATTTATGAAAGATCATATTTAAGAATGTAAGTAATGTATCAAAAATGTTGACGGGTAAGTAATGGTTTCAGAGTTAGACATGTTAATCTATGGTGAATGAAGAATGAAATTTGGGAAAAACATTCGCCAGAGACAAGTTGAATGACAAGAACAATAAGATTGTCATAACAATTTATCAGTAAGAATGAACAATTATTGCGCAGGTAAAAGATATTTCTCTCTCTAAGTTTTTATGAGCTTACATGAGTTTATACTTTCGTTCCAAGTTGAATGTGAGTATACGTCAGGAAGAACGATGCTAGGACTACACCAAAGGAAAGGGTGTATCGGGTTATTATGCATATAGAGAAAGTTTGGCAGCACATTCAAAGTAGGAAATGTCACTCAGAATTCCATACTTGGGGTGTCTGTAATATATTATGATTTCAAATAAAATATCATTGTATTTTGATTACCACATGCTGTAGTTATTTTTACTTCTTGCACATGATTATTTATTCAAGTTAGAAATCTTGTTATTGAGTAAGTTGTAGTTGATTGTAATGTGTATAAGTAGACTAAGTTTGTGTCTGGATTTGACAAATTGGATTGGGTTGAGGGTGTTATAATATTGAAACTATAAACAAAATAAAATAATAATATTTTATAATGTGATTAATATTTTAATATTATTATAGTTATTTATACGTTTCATTATATTTAATTTATTTTTTTATTTTTATGGTCAATTAAATAATATAAAGACAAATATATAATTTTTTAAACAATTTTTTTATTTACACATAAAATTATTATTTATGGTGATTATCCATTAAATTAAAAAGGTTTAGATTTAAAATAAAATTTTAATTAGATAAAATTTTTTTCATTTAATTTATTTTAAATATTTATTCCTATAAATTTTAATTGGATTTAGGTAAAATAGCTTCATATTATTATTTGTTTCTAAAAAATGAAAATTATAAAAAAATTTTGATAAAAAAATTAATATTTTAAATTATCTTCGAAAATTAATGTAAACATTTCTAATTCCATGCATTTTTAAAGATAATTTATTCAAAAATTGTAGTTTATAAAATATTTTGAATACTAAGGATACATAAAATTTTTGAACATTCATTTTTGAAGATAATTTAAGTATATTTTTAAATATATTAATTTTTTCCCAAAGTTTTAAAGATAAAAATTAAGCAATTTTTAAGAATGCAATTATCAAATATTTTTTTTTGGTACAATGCAATTATCAAATATTAGGTGTAAATATTGTTACAATGTAGTTTATTTTCTTAATATTCAAAAATAAAAATAAATATTTACAATGTAGTTTTTTTAATATTTAAATATAATTTATTTAATATTCCTATTTTTAAATAATTAATATTAACTTAACATTAATAAACAAAAAAATATTTATTTTTAGAATTTTATATTTAAAGTAAATATATAGTTAATTAGATAAATAATAATTTTAACAATTTAATTTATCTACTTAATTAACTTGATAATTATTTATTTATATTATCTATAATTATTTTTTAAAATTGATATTTTATTTATAACTAACTTCAAGTCTACTACAAATAACCTTGCATATTCAAATATATCTTTGTTGTCTATGGACTTCTCCGGTTGATCCTAACACGGGCTGGAAGCCCCTTTTCATCCTACGACTTGGATTTGGTAGTTACGTTCATATTATTCGAATTCTTAAACAGATTTTTGTTGTCTTGCAACTCATAGGAACCACAAAATTGGATCTTTCTTCTTTTTCTTTTTTATTCCAAATGAATAAAATGGTTTAAATTGCGTTGTAAATCCAAAATTTATTAGTGATTTTCATGCATTTTTAATCATTTTTAATTTCAATTTAGTCCTTTTATTAATTTTAAATATTTCATTTTGAATATTATTCTATTTATTAATATTTTCACATACATTTTTGAATATCTTTGGTAAGATTTTCACAAGATATTTATGTATGCTTAAAAAATTAAACTTATTTAATAAAAAAATTATTTTTACTTTTAATTAAAATAAATTTATATGTTGCTTTTTTTTCTTAAGAGTGAGGGAGTTTAATCTGCCATAATTCGTTGTGGTAAATTAAGGTTTTTCCGACACTTAACGAGCGTGTTTTATAACGTTTTTATACGTTTTTATTTCATTTTTAGCATTTATTGCTTTGTATTTAATTTATGTAAAATAAGTGTTTTTATGCAAATTTGAGTTATGCCTTGGGATGATCTAACGGCTTTATTTAGTATGTAAGACACTATTTTCGAGCTTAGAAGGTGAGGGATGACTGCAATGTTGCGACATCGAGAAGTGGCGTTGCGACATCGAACTTCAAAGCTAAAATACCTAGGAAATGAAGACAATGTCAGACACTAGTCCTATGGTGTCGCGACATCGAGTGACGAATATGAAAATTTAATTAGGGATATTTTTAGCCCATACAATGTATCTTAATAAGAATTTTGGGTTGTTTAGCAACCCTAATTAGGTCTAAGCAGAAACTCTATAAATAGGCATGTTAAGTCTCAATTTGAGGAGACTTGGCCGAGTGAGCCATTTTAGTATTTTAGGTTTTTAGTGTTGTTTTATTTTCTTTTCAGTTTAGTCCTTATTATATTTTTGTTACTGTTTTAACTTGGATTCGATTTCAATCAAGGCTTTAATATATTAGTTTTTCTTTATTTCGTTGTTGATTGAAATTGCAATCAAGGTGATCTTCGCAACAATTAAAGGATATTTTGCTTCCAAGATTCAATCAATATCGAAATAGATTTCTTTCTATACTCCTTGCTTTTATTTAATTCGTTGTTTTCCATGTTAAATATATAAGTTTAGGAATTATTGTATTTCAATCCATGAGTAACTAATTTCTTAGGGAGTTTAACAAACGGATGTGTGAATAATTAAGAATGAACGAGGGTTGAAATCCATGTTAATTGGTTCAAATCATGTGGGATTAAACCCTTGGAAATGCTTGGAAATGATTAGCCATTGGAATGGCCAATCTAGATTACATTTGGTGTCATGTATGTTTAATGTATTACTTAGTCCATGAAAAGCCATAGAAAGATGAATTTTGTTATAAAACAGAATTTTGCAGCAACAATGACCTGAGTTTGAAAAATCACTAAAAATAATAGAGACAAGATTAGGTGGTGAATAAAATATGAAATTTAATTTTATTGTGTCTATTTTCATATGGAAGAAACGAAACAGGTAAAATAGTTATATTTTATGAGATATTTGGGTTTTGGTAGAACAGGGTCAGAGCAATTTCTGAATCCCCTATTCTGAATTTAGAAATTCGTTAAAAATTGTACAAAAATAATTAGGAGTCATACTATATATGTATAGATTCCTTATTGAGTATAGTTTTAGAAGAAATAAACGGCATAGTCATTTGAATTTTTTACAGGGAGAAAAGTGATTCGAAGTGAATAGAGGTCAGAGCAGTCAAACACTGAAATGGGAGAAATTTTAACTAATAAACTGTACTAATTGGCCCATCCAAAAATTCTAGAAAAAAATTACTAGATAGATATATGAATCTAGTTTCAAGGAAAATTTACGGATCTTAATTTTGAGTTTTGTAACTCGAGATATGATTTTTTTAGTGACTATGACGCAGATGCTCAGGGTATGATTGCCACAAAATAGGATAAGTGTGTAAGGTTAAAAAATGGGCTATGTTACGACCTCAAAATTCACGTTGCTCCACAAGAAGAATGGGTGTTTGAGACTCTAGTGGAGAAAACCAAAATTGTGGACGAGATCAAACGTGTGGAACGTGAAAAATTGGAGAAAAGTAAGACCCTTATGAAAAGAGATTTTGGTTCCACTGGTTCAAATTCTCGTCCTATAAAATGAGTCAAGAGAATAAACCGTAGCAAGGGGCTGTGGTAGGTAATTTTGGGGGTGAGACTCCCAATTTTAAGTATTATAATTGTTACAACTTGTTTTTAGTGAAATTAGAACAGTGATTTTGAGACAACAAATCCGATGAGTAAATTATTATGTTATTAATATTCTAATGTCTATGGGACGTTAGTAAGGTCGTACTAAAATTTCGTTAAGAATTTTTGATGTTTCCATGCTTAATTATGTGAAAAGGACTAAATCATAAAAGGTGCAAAAGTAGAGTTCTATTAGTTCAAGGTATCAATTAGCTATGAATTTTAAATGTGAGTGGACTTAAATGGTAATTAGGCCATTTATGTGGTTAGTGGACATACATAGCATGGTTTTATTGAAATTGTTAAAGTTTTTAAAAGTTATTTTCGTAATTAGGTAAATAAGGTTAACATTTAACAAAAAATTCTATTTCCATTCATCTTCTTCCACTGATTTTTAAAGAGAGAATATCACCATTTTAAGGTTCTTTGATTCAGCTAAGAACATCCCTTGCATGTAAGTGATTTTTGATTATGTTTTTAATGATTTTTATGTTTTCGAGATCACTGTAGCTTAATTTAGCTAGCCTAGGAATTAAATTCTAAAACTGTTAAAGATTTAGGCTTTTTCCATGAATGTTCTTGCATGATTTTAATGGAAGAATATGAATCATTGTTGTTAAATAAACAAGCTTTGTAAAGGGATTTTTGATGAAATTGTCATTTATGGACTTATTTGTAAAAATGATAAAAGTTTAAGTTAAATTCATGAAATGGTGTGTTGTATGAGTTGGTAGATGTCCTTAGTGAATTTGGCTAGAATAAAATGAGGACAGAAATGCTTAGAATTTATGAGCTTAAGGACTAAATTGCAAAAAAGTTAAAATGTTAGGGGAAGTTGTAATTTTGCAAAATATGAAATATAGACTGACCTGAATGATAGAAGTATTAAATTAATTAAATTTATCTATTTAGATCAAGATAGACCTCGAACAGATTTAGATCATAGAAAAACGAAAGCTTCGGATTGATCGACTTCGTTTTTACTCTTTGTTTGTCAAGGTAAGTTCGTATAATTAAATAATGTTTTAATGTTATATTGATCTGTATGTTCAGTATTATTTTTTTTATTATCTAAATAATGTTTATCCAATGATGTCCCGATGATTATTGAGCCCTATTTGAACCTTAATAATTCGTAGAATACAAATGACATGTCATTAGGGTTTTCATGTTTTGGGTGCTACTCTTGAATGTCCTATGGCTGAGGTCCTGCATTTTTTGCGGATACTCCACAGCTTGTGTGAGTAGCATCATGTAGCCTACATTCTAACCTACTACTTGTGTGAGCAGACCCATTTCAAAGCTCGTTTAAGCAATGATGTAATGGAAAAGGAAATGTTATATGTTTAGTACACTTTGTGTGAGCTTCCCCGTGTATCTAATGTTATTCTGAATGGTTCAATGAGCATGAAAAGGAAACGAATAGTAAGTGTTCAAATGAACTACGTCATGAATCTATGAAAAGGTTTGAAATGGAAATGTTCAATGAAAGTATATCTATGTTTATGAAAAGGATGAATTCAAAACTAGTATATTCATTTACACCTAGCTTACCTTATGATAATTCAAGTGAATTATGTGTTAATTCACTAACATGTGTTGTTGATGGTGCTTAGGCTTGTGCTAAGTGCATGGTTGGATTATATCATGCTTAATTTTAGTGTTATACTTGAAATTGTAAGTTATGTTCATGTTTTATTAACTTACTAAGCATTATATGCTTATGTAGTTTTCTTTCCTATGTTTTATAGATAATCAAAAGATCTATTGTTTTGGAAGCTCTTCGGAGATCTATCACACTATCCAACGATTATATCAGTAGTTTTTTGATGTTTTAGCCAAGGTTATAACGACATGTATAGGTGGATTTATGTTTGAATGTTAGTTGATAAGTTTGACATGTATAAGTTGTTTTGGGTTGATGCACTTTTGGTACTTTTGGTGCCTTTTTTATATGTGTTAATATGGCTAAGTTTTAATGCATGTTTTGATGGCCAATTTTGTATGTGATGGTATAGTTTCAAAATGGTAGTCAAGATAGGTTATGTTTTGGAAAGGTATTGAACTAGATGTGTAATGAATGAAATATGGTCAAATATGCATATGTTTAGATATGTTGTATGTTTGCTTTTGAGGCGCCTTGTATGACATATTGGTTGTATGGGTTTGGTCTTTTGAATTGGTCATTTCATGCATGTTTTGGTAAGGTTTTGAAGCTTTGAAGTTTTGTGCAAAATGGTTTAGGTACATGTTTGGGATGGTGATGTAAATGGCCTGAATTAGGCCAATTTCATGTCCACATGGCTTGAGACACGGGCGTGTGACTCAGCCTTGTGTCACACACGGCCAGGTGACACGGCTGTGTGTCCTCTGTAGGTTTTAAGGTTTGCAAGTTAGAAAGTTACAAGGGCACAAGCATGGGATGGGACATTGGCATGTGTCCCTATTTCAAATGTTACACGGCCAAAGACACAGATGTGTGTCTTAGCCACAGAGTCACACAGCCGTGTGACCCCTGTAGTTCAATTTTTCCAACTTTTTCTTAAATATTCCAAATGTTTTTAATTTAGTCCCGAATTATTTTTAAATTGTTTTTAAAGCCTCGAAGTATCGATTAAGGGATGATAAGCATGTAAATGAATAATTTATGCTATGTTTATGTTAATTTTTGGAAATGTATGTTTTTATGTTATGTTTTTTCGGTAATGCTCTGTAACCCTATTCCTACGACGAATAAGGGTCAGGGGGTGTTACATTCAGTGGTATAAGAGATACGGTTTAGTCAGTTCTCGGACTGAACGTAGTATATATGAGTCTAGAAATACATGCCATTATATAACCTATGATAGTGTGATAACTCTTGACTCTAGTTGAACTATGTTTGCATATAGATTAAATGCCATCAAACGAGCGGATTCCGATAAGGTTGAATGTAATGCATAAGCTTCCGTTCAGGGAGCAACATGTAGTTGAAGTAAGCCTATATCTGAGGGCCAAGGGGGAGAGGCTAAGGAAGCCTTCTTCCAGATGATGACTGTATGGTTCACTGAGTTCGCACAAATGAACCCAATGGCTCAATGGCCTCCACCCACCCCCACCTATTCTTCAACCAGTTCCCGTAGTTCCTCAAGGTTTAGAACTAGTACAAGTGAGCAAGCCACCATTTGATTAATTCCTTATATATTGGGCTGAAGAGTTTAGAGGTATATCTAAAAATGATCCGGAAAGAGCTGAGTTCTAGTTGGAAAATACGATTAGAGTTTTTGATGAATTATCATGTACACCGATAGAATGCATGAATTGTATTGTATCATTAGTGAAAGATTCAACTTATCAATGGTGGAAAACCTTAGTTTCGGTTGTGCCGAGAGAATGGGTAGACTGGGAATTCTTTCAAACTGAGTTTCAAAAGAAATATGTAAGCCAAAGATTTCTTGATAAGAAACGTAAATAGCTTCTTGAACTGAAACAGGATCGGATGAGAGTATTTGAATATGAAAGAGAATTTTTTTGACTCTGCAAGTATGCCCGAGAATGTATACCAACAGAAGTTGATATGTGCACATGGTTTGAAGATGGGTTAAACGAAGACATCAAGCTATTAGTCGGGATCCTTGAATTACGAGAATTTGTTGTTCTAGTTGGCAGAGCTCACAAAGTCGAAGAATTAAGTAAAGCAAACAGAAAAGTTGATTATAAGGCTCGTGATTTAAGAAAGAGATCAACGAGAAAGTCATACCAATCGCCATCGAAGAAGTCAAAAGAATATCTTGGTCATTCGATAGCTTCAGTAGGTTATTCGGGCAAAGATAGAAGAAAACAACCTGCATGCTCGAAACCTCAAACTATGACTGTAGCAAGCGTAGGCAGTGTTAGAAACAACAAGCTCGAACATCAGTAATGTAATTGATGATAGTTCTGCAAATGCAGACTGGAGGATGGGGCATGTTTTAAATGTGGCTTGTATGAACATTATCTCAAGTATTGCCTGGAAAGATCTAACAAAGAAAAGGCTCAAACTACTCGGTCGAGTAATACAACTGCGAGACAGAGACCCTCTAGAAACATTGGAAATGTGGGTAATAGCCATAGTGGGACGAAAGTCTCTACTGTGAGATCTAAGAAACGAGCGCCGGCCAGAGCTTATGGGATCTGTGCTCAAAAGGAAGCTTCAGCACCAAATGTTATCCCTAGTACATTTTCTATCTTTGATACTGATGTTACTACTTTGATTGACCCGAGATCAACGCATTCATATGTATGCACAACTTTAGTGTCAGATAAGAAATTTCCTTTCTAGTCTACTGAGTTTGTGGTTAAAGTAACGAACCACTAGGTCAGTATGTATTAGCTGATAAAGTCTATAAAAACTATCCTTTGATGATTCGAGATTGTAACTTTCTGGCTGATCTGATGTTACTACCCTTTGATGAGTTTGATGTGATTCTTTGTAGGGACTGATTAATTTTGCATGATGTTGTTGTGAATTGAAGATGAAAGCATATTGTAGTCAGAATAGTGAAAAGCTTCAGATTGAATCAGATAGACTAGATAGTGCATCTAATGTTATTTTGTCTTTGTCAACACAGAAATATGTTAGAAAAGGCTGTGAAGCATATCTTGCTTATATATTTGATTCTAAAGTTTTCGAGTTGAAGCTAGAATCAGTTCCTATGGTATGTGAGTATACGGATGTGTTTCCAAAAGAGTTACTAGGATTTCTACTGATCAGAGAAGTTTAGTTTGCTATTAAGTTAATGCCAGGGTAGCGGTTTTGCTAGACCCATCTTTTATCCTTAGGATGCTCCTGTGTTATTTGTTAAGTAAAAGGACAGATCCATGCATTTATGTATCGATTATCAATAACTCAAAAAAGTCACGATCAAGAATCTATATCTATTATCACATATTGACAATTTGTTTGATCAGTTGAAAGGTGCGACAGTGTTCTCAAAGATCGATCTTCGTTCTGGTTATTATCAATTACGAGATAAAGACTCAGATGTGTCGAAAACTGTGTTCAGAACCATGTACAGACATTATGAGTTTCTTGTGATGCCATTTGATTTGACTAATGCACCTGTTGTATTTATGGACTTGATGAATAGAATATTTAGACAGATTTGTTATTGTGTTTATTGATGATATTCTGATCTATTCAAGAGATGAGACAAAGCATGTAACACCCCTTACTCGTCTTCGACGCCGGGACAAGGTTTGAGGCATTACCTTACTGTACATTTGCCAGATTCAAACTTGAGCAAACAAAATGCGTCCCAATTTAAAAAATTTTCAAACATTGTCCTACAGACCTTCATATGGGCCTACGAGGCCTAAAACGTAGTTTAAAAACAATCCGGGACCATTTCGGGTACTTAAGAAAATTTCATCAAAAACTAATAAAAATAGGGCACACACCTGTGTGGAAGGGCAACACGCCCGTGTGGCCTCTAGACATGGCTGTGCTGATGGCCCGTGTGGTTCACATGGCCTAAACACCTAGGGACATGCCCGTGCCCCTCGTCCGTGTGGATTTATTTTCTAACATTGAACCTACAAGGGTTTTTACATGGTCTAACACATGCCCGTGTTCATGGCCCATGTTCCTTATACGACCATGACATGCCTGTGTCTTCCACCCATGTAACTCCCTGACTTGTACCTTATGAACAAATTGGGTTCACATGGTTGAGGCACACACCCATGTGCTCAGCCTGTGTCCCTTACACGGCTATGACACGCTCATGCCGTGGCCCGTGTGTGAAGACCTTAGTATTCTGTTTCTGATGTCAGCAGCTCCTAATGGTCACATGGCCGTGGCACACACCTGTGTGCGAGGCCGTGTCCTCCACACGGTTGAGACTCACGGCCATGTCTCAGTCCGTGTGTTTAATATTGGGCACTTAATTCTACCAATTCAAGGTATAGGGGACACACAGCCTAACCACACACCTGTATGGCGGATAGTGTGTCACACACGGCCTAGTGTCTACCCATGTGGACAATATAAGGTTATTTACCAAGCCTTTTTGCCACCCTGAAACAAGTTCAAACACATACCAAAACATAACAAGTCTTCAATACTCAAATAATGGCCATAATTTTGCAACCACACATATTCACATAAATTATCCAATTATGCATTCAATCTATCACTCCTAGCACCTATAGTCACTCATGCTAATTGCTCATTCTTGAAAACATCATCATGTGCATTTAATAACCAATAGCATTTGTTAGCCAATATTTATGGCCTTATACAAAAATAAGGTACCTCAAAATAAGCCAACGCAGTTAGCCCAACATAGAATGACATATAACTAAAGTAGTCCCTATACATGCTAGTTTTCAAAATACAAGAAACTAACTAGACCAAATGCTTAATCGATAGTGTGAACAAAGCCTCCGACATCTAGTGATCCGGAAGCTATTTAGGCGGCACTATAAGAGAATGGAAAAGAGAGGGAGTAAGCATAAAGCTTAGTAAGTTATAAGTAAATAAATAAAAACAATTTACTATGCCATGACATGCTTTTAATACATCACAATCCGTGCATGATACAAAGAATGGCCACAAACATAACTTACTCGATTTCATCCTTTACTAATCATACAACATATTAGTGAGCTCACATTTCATGCATTTCATTTAGGTACCTGCGCCACTTGCAAAATCATCACAATATCTCTCAAACTTAACATTAACTTTAAATTTTCCCGTTGAACTATGTAGAATACGAAGGGATATTCAATGAGTCTCCAACATAGGGTATCGAGCTGATGCCATGTCCCAAACATAGTCATATACTAGCTCACATGTCAAGTTGACTCCATGTAACAGACATGGTCTTACACTGACTCTCAATGTATCGAGGCCGATGCCATGTCCCAAACATGGTCTTACACTGGCTCTCCTCTATCCGTGCCGATGCCATGTCCCAGACATGATCTTACACTAGCTTGCCTGTCAAGGCCGATGCCATGTCCCAGACATGGTCTTACACTAGCTCTCACATCAATGCCAATGCCATGTCCCAAACATGGTCTTACACTGGCTAGCACATATTCGTGTCGATGCCATGTCCTAAACATGGTCTTACACAAACACGTAACGAGGCCAATGCCATGTCCCAGACATGGTCTTACACTAGCACTCGTATATCCTTAGTATCTCAGTAAAGAATATCCAATCTATTCTTACAGTTTAACCGGGTTCTATCACATAAATTTTCATCAATGCATTACTCTAATCATAAATTATCAATTCAAGCTCAATATTGTTCTCATGTATAACTCATAATCAAAATTAATCATTTTATGTTAATTCAATGATTTCATGCATAATTATAATAAAGTTGTATTATTTACCTACAACTTACCTCAGATTACAAAATATAGGAGAATGGTTGATTTACTCTATTTGCTTGGCCTTCCCCCGGTCTAGGTTCAAATTTTGTAATTCTTGATCTATACCAATAAAAATTCACTAATTTAATCACTATTTTAATCTAAACAATTCAAAGGATCATAATTTGGCAAAATGACCATTTTGCCCCTAGACTTTTACAAAATGACCATTTTGCCCCTAGGCTCAAAAATTTATTTATATCAAATTCCTTATTCACCAAGCCTAACTAAACTCTTTTCACTCTTATGGCAACTCAAAATTTCCATTATTTCACACAATTACTCTTTATTTTACAACTTCTACAACTAAGTCCAATTTAAGTGTAAACTCTTTCAGAAAAGTTGTTTATTTAACAACTATAATTCATTTTCTTCCATAAAATTTTAGCCAACAACACAAACACTTTCATGGTAAAACCCTAAAATTTCCACCATTTTGCAAAATGGTCCCCCATTTGATAGCTCATGTTATAACGGTCCCAAAAGTACAAAAATTATTAAGAAAAGACATTAAAATCACTTACTTGCAAGAGAGATGGGTGGCTGAAATTTTTGAAGCTTCAAATGGCTATTTCCATGGTGATTTTCGGTAGAAGAAGGAAGAGAGTAAGCAGATGAAACCTTTTTACTTATTTTATTCAATTCTAGCCAATTTAATCACTTAATGCCACCTGAAATTTAACTTTTCCAAGCCTATTGTCTCCTATGGCGGGCCATGCCTTTGCTAAAGGCCTAATTGCCCTTTAAACACCCCATATGTTTCTTCTCAAGCTATTTAACACCTTTGACTAATAAAACAAAACTTTTGGCTACTATGCGATTTAGTCCTTTTTTGAAATTGAGTAAGCAATCGCTAAAATTAATTTACCAAATTTTTCACGCACTCTTAAAAACATGCTATAACCCATAATAAAATATTGAAAATAATTGGGCTATTACAAAGCATGTCCAACATTTGAGAATTGTTTTGCAAACTTTACACAAAAAACAACTATTCGCTAAGTTTAGTAAATGTGAGTTCTGGCTTTGAGAAGTCAGATTTTTGGGACATTGTTATATCGGCCAATGGCATCAGAGTTGATTCAAGGAAAATTTCAGCTCTGGTAGACTAGAAGCCTCCGAGAAATGTATCTAAGGTTGGAAATTTCCTGGGTTTAGCAGAATATTACAAAAGATTCGTCAATGATGACGAGATTGTTGCAAAAAGATGTTAAATTTGAATGTTCTAAAAAAGGTCAGCAAAACTTTAATCAGTTGAAAGTATTGTTCAAGGTATCGGTATTAGTTTAGCTAGAGTCCAGTAAAGAATTTTTTATTTATAGTGATGCTTTGTTGAATGGTTTGAGTTATGTTTTAATGTAAGAGGGAAAAGTGAGAGCGTATGCTTCTAGACAGTTAAAACCACACAAAAAGAATTATCCGACACATGATTTAGAGCTTGCAGCAATTGTGTTTACTATGAAGATTTGGCGACACCATTTATACGAAGAAAAATGTCATATCTTTAGAGATCACAAAAGTCTGAAGTATTTGATGTCACAAAAAGATTTGAATTTGAGACATGCAGATGGCTCGAGTTATTGAATGATTACAATTTGATTATTGATTATCATTCGGGAAAGGCTAATGTTGTTGCTGATGCATTGATGTGACCACGGCCTCGTTGAGATGTCTGAGTCGTTTATGTGCCCGATCGTCAAACGAAGAAGTATAGTTCTATTTTAAGGTTTTTTTTCGAACTTGGCTAAGTATGGAGTTTTGATAGCAAAGATAGGTTCAAAAGGGCTAAGTTTAATATGATATAGGTTCGGCTAATAAAGAAATAAAAAGGTATAAGTGATAGCTTGGATGGAATAGAAGTAGTGCTTAAGGGTCAAGAACGAACCATCACTATAGGTCAGTGCAGACCCGGGACTTATAAGAGTCTTAAGGTGGTTTAAGTGATAAGTTGGGACCTTGAACTGTTACCTAGGAAGGTAAGAACCAAAGGTATAGTTTAGGTGAATGCCACACTCGAAGTGAGTGATAAGTTCAGAAAAGAAATAGGTTGACGCCATTGACTGAACAGATAACTCAAGATGAGTCTTAGACAAAATTGAGAGTAGAAAATACTCACAAATGATAGAATTTCATTGAAAGTAGTAAAGTATATAAAACCAACAAATGGGTGAATATTTATTGTAAAATCCTAAAGCTAGCGGAATAGGCAAACAAGTAGATAAATAGACATTTTATTTTAGCTTTTAATGAGCTGAAAATTCTAGAATAATTTATGAAAGCTCCAAGAGGTTTCTTTTGCCTTGAGAACGCCATTGGATAGCTTCTAGATGATGTACATTCAGCTGGATGTAACTTTGAAGTGAATGGGAGCTGATTAGCCTTGTCTATGTTAGGCCATAGTGCTTTAATAAGCTTAAATGCAAGTGTCTTATTCAGCTAAATGGTTTGATAAAATTAATTGGCAACTTAGATATTGCAATAGATATTTGAGTGTGAAACGGAATTGAAAAAGTCTCTTGGATGTGAACACACATAGCCAAATGGTCACTCCATGTGAAAGGCATTTTCCAGCAATGTGACCATATTCAAAGTTGCCTTGGAGAACTAGACGGTCAGCTTGGGAAGAAGAAAACATAAACTCCTTTGGACCTTGGTGTCCAAGATGGGATGCTTGGAAGAGTTAAACCATCAGCTCTCTTGTATTAAAGCCGTCCCAATCTTGTACCTGCACCAAATCAGTTCAACAATTAATCCAGCTTATGACACATTAATTCGGCAGCAGCTAGGACACCTTAAAATCATGCATTCAGCTAGGACATATTAATAACTTGTTTTATGCTAAGGCACATTAAAGTAAGTAATAACTAGGACATATTAAACACAAGTAATTAAACTAAGTCACACGTTAAATTCAGCTGTAGCTAAGACATATTAAAAACATGCATTAAAAATAAAACACATTAATAGGCTGAAACTAAATTAACTAAGAACAATAATTTATTCCAGTACATAAGACGCATAGATTAAAGAAGCGGGTTTTAGTTCATTGATCTAGAATTCAACTGAACTAAATTAACTAGCTAAGCTAAACAAATCAACTTTATTCTAGCAAGTTTAGAATGCATAAAATAAAAGGATGAAAATGAGCTCGATGAGCTAGAATCGAGCTAAATTGAGCTCAACGAGCTGGAATTGAGCTAGGTCAGCTTGTAAAAGATGGCAAGCCTCATTTGGTGAGCTGGTCCAAGGGTGTTCTCAGGGCGTGGCTATATCATCCCCTCCCTCTTTGGAGCGATTTGTCCTCAAATCAGGCTACTTACTTGCGATAAATCTTTTGTCATCACTAGCCCCTTGATTGACGAATTGGACAAAAATACTCTCAATAACTTGAAAATCCCACATATCTCAAAAAGAAAACTGGTTAATTACTTGCCCTCCCTCTTTAGGAGGGAACCAATTCAAAGTATCACCTACACGAAAATAAAATGAGTTAGTGACACCATGAATTACGAACTTAAAAGAACTTTCTAAATTCTCATTCCAGACTTGAGCAAATAAACCATTACTGGATTCAAAAAGATAGGTTGGACTTTCCTTTTCATGATGAACCAAGAATTTCATGTACAGCCACATAGAAGTAGGGATCAATTGAAAATTATAATCAGCATGCACAAGTTTTGTTTTGCTTAGTTAAAGACCAAACATCAATTAAGCGCATATTGTGTGCACACGTTGAGTTTCACAAAATCTAGAAAGCTTGACTTTTCTCAATGACGAACTCGAATAATGAAATCCATGTTTAAACAGATGATTTTGATTTCTTATTCCAAAATGTAGAAAAAGTTTCGTTTTCACCATTAAATCAAACATGCCAATTAAAGAAGATTTAAGTAAACTCATATCCAAGCAATCAAACCTTTTAAAATTCATTTGAATAGATTTGCACAAATTGAAGAATTTTGCACAAAGAAGTAAAAGATTCACATAACCACCACAATCAGATGAATTAGGATGTTTACATGAAAATTTACTATCACATATGACCAAGTTTTACATTTTTTGATTTAGCATTACTTCACCCACATTCTTGTCATTGCAATAATTTTCATTAAAAAAGCTCTGTTTGCCGCCATTTAAAATGAAAGCATCAGAATCAATCAAAGAATGACAATTAACCATATCAAGGTACGAAGCTTTTTAAAGACTAAGTCATCGGCAATATTATGACCAACATTCAAGTGGGATTGTTGAGACTTAAAGGAAATAGTACCCTTACCTAGCTTACCTTTAGGCACGTGTGGACTAGGGTTATCTTCATCCTTACCTTTGTTGATCAACTTGAACCGCCTCTCATCAGGATAGTATTGAAGTTGAAGCTCGTCACATGGATCTTGAGGAACCTGAATTGAGGAAACAATACAAAAGGACTTCATCGTTGTATTTTTTGATTGAAAATGTGACTATGACTTGTTTGGTCACCTTCAACTTGACGCCTTCATTGAGACATTGAAGCTTTGTATGGGTATGGGTTCTTACACATTGGAAGGCCTAATTTTTCCACCATTAAAGTGATGGCAGCATTGGTGCAACTCCCTCCATCAATGACCAAGCTGCACACTTTACCTTGTACGTAGCACTATGTATGAAATAGATTTTCTCATTGTTGCTCACTTTTGGCACTTTGGATACTCAAAATCCTTTTAAAAATGAGCATTTCACCTTCAACTATGTATTCCAAGTCTTTTTCTTCTTCGTTGGGTGCCTCGAACTCTTCTTCATTCTTTTCTTCTGATTCAATTTTGCCATTGGCTCGAACCACCAGATTGCTTCGATTTGGGCATTGGCTGGTGATATGCCTCCTCCCGAGGCACTTGAAACACTTAATGTCCCTCGTTCAGTTAGAGATTGATTCGATTGCCCTACCTTTGCTACACTCGTCCAAAGGCTTACTCATCTTGGTTGGCACTAATTGCTCCTTGGCACGGTTTGGTGGATCCTCCTTGCTAGTGCCTTAGGTCCATTTTGAGGCGTTGAAATTGGAGTAGCCTCTAATGGCACCTTTGCTGTAACGCCTTAATTTTCAGGATTTTGGAGATTTTTCTTGAATTTAATTTTTGTCTGTTTGGGTGTGCTAAATTATGCTTTGAGAGTGTTTAATGGACCTTTAGAAGGCCTAAGTTTAAGTTGAAGCTTGATAGGATTTTTGAGTTTTAGACTTAAAGGAGAAGGGATATTGATTAAGTGGGCTTTTAAACAAAAATTGGGAAAATAAGACACAAGTAAGCCTATGTTAAAGTGGCAAGCCTATGTTGAAGTGGCAAGGTGGTGCCACTTAGAGCATAGGGTGTGGCGTGTCAGTGATTGTAAAGGAGCTAAGGTTCGAATCCATAGATGAGCAAGATGCTTCTTTTATTTTACTGCATGTGCAAGGCAAGTGGTGGATCTCAAGTGAAACTCTGAAGGAGAGTGTTTGAATGGCTCATGGGATTGAATCAAGGAGGATAAGGGGGAGAAAATTTAGGAATTTCGAATGGTAAGCAAGTGATGGCCGAATATGGGGCTCTTTGGGGACATTTTTTCGGTTGGGGTCTTTTGGTTTGGCATAATCGGCAAGGGGTGTAAAAGGGTGCTAGCTAAACTTGTCTTGGGTTCCGTTAGGGTTTTAGTTTTAGTATTTTGGGTGTAGGTTTCAATTTCTTTAGTAGCTAGTCTTCGGGATTTGGCAATTCCTTCTTGCCGAATTAGTGTAGTACCTCTTAGGGTTCTCTGCTTTTTCTTTGTTCTCCTATCCTTAGTTCTAAAAGCCAAAAACACAAACATCATCACTTTTGTGTTGATTTGTGCAAAGAACCAAAACTTTTCTCTTTTCTTCCTTTCTTTTTCCAAGCCGAACCCTCTTCATCACCTTCCTCTTCACCACATTTTCCTACCGATTGTTCTTAAAAAGCCAAAACCCGAATTACTTTTCTAGCCGATTCTTCTTCTTGGCTGAATCTCCATCCTCTTCAACCCTATTCATTCAAAAGCTGAAACTCACAACTCTCTCATCCTTCTACCGACATCTCCTCTCTGTTTCATAGAATTTTATCCTCCTTCTTGTTTCTACAAAAGCTGAAACCTTCATACCTTATAGTGATTGCGGAAACTGAATCTTGTGATCACTTAGATCTATCTTCTACTCGTGTTTTGGTTAGATCTACAATAGATCTTGAGTAGGCTGGTATTTTGGGACTCTTCTTTGGCAAAACCAAACGGTGGTAAGTATTTGAAACCTTTTCTTTCGTAACCTTGTGATTCAAGAAAAGTCGAAAACCCCTAACTCTTTAGGGTGGCTGTCGATTTTGGCTAAGATTTATGTTAGCCTTTTCTTTCAGTTCTCTTGTGTTCTAGCGTGGGAGAAGGGCGATCTAACGAGGAGCATTGTAGGCTAAGACTGTTGGAGCAATCTAGATCTAGATCTAGTGGTTAGAATCGACAAAGGTAAGAGACTAGTGATGCTCTGTTATGGCTGAATAGGTATATTGAGTTGATGGTGGTTATTCAATTGGATTTTTAGTTAACAGTATGATTTAAACGATTGTAGGATATTCACGCAAGAGACTTCTGAGTATATCACAAAACCTGTATGTAATCGACACCCTCTAGTGGACTAGATAGCAAAAGCTGAAAAGCCGAAATGTCGAAATTCTGGCATTTCGAGGGCTTGTGAGAGTACGAGTGCTCGTGGGTCAGTTGAAACGGTAAACTTGGTAATCGCAAATGGTAAGTCGGTTGTGTGTGCGATTTCGTGCACGTTGGTGTTTTTAGACCTCGAAGGGTCGAATTTGGGCCCAATGGGCTTACGAGCCTATATGGGTGAAAATAAGCGGTAAGTGTATTCTGGTAATTTGACGGTTAAGATCTGCAAAAATGGGTGTAGAATTGGACTTAGTGGGCCGTAATAGCTAGTGGACTCCGTCGGGCCATTAGGAGTTTATAGGGCCCGATGGCTCGGTAATAAGTAAATGGGTTTAATAAGTTACTTGGACAAAAATAGGCCAGTATATCCCGAATTAGGGCCTAATCGGAATAGTGGTTTTGTGACCACAAATCCGAGGTAGAAATAATTATTTTATAATTATTTTGGTGTTTATGATATGATTTTATGATGGTGTGAAAATTTCGTGAAGAAATTCCTAGCGTAAAGCGCTTAATTTGAAGTTAGGGATTAAATCGAATAAGTTGCAAAACTTGCATTCTAGAAGTTTTTAGTATGAAATTGCTTTGAAATATTAATTAGGAGGTCTTAAATGGTAATTAGACCAATTTTAAGTTCATGGGCAAAATTAGGACATGGAAGGAATTTTTGAAAGTTTAGTAAGGAGGGGCATTTTGGTCATTTGGTTATTAACATGAATTAAAAGGGAAAAATAACACAAAATTCATCATCTCCTTCATTTAGTTGCTGCCGAATTTTTCTCTCTCCATAGCTAGGGTTTCTTCAACTTTCAAGCTTCATAGTAAGTGCATCTAAGCCCCGTTTTTAATGATTTTTACGTTTTTGAGATCCCGGTAGCTCGATAAAGCTTATGTTAGCAATATTTTAAGTTAGAGTTCATATTTGGAAAAACACCCATAGGTGAAATTTGTGTATTTTGATGTTTGATGATAGAATATGAGGTTTTAAATTATGTTAGACAACTTGTGCTACTCGGTTTTAAGTAAAAACGAGTAAAACGGCTTAATCGGTAAAAATACATATTGTTCATAAGTATGTGTTTTAGTGGGAATTTGAGCTTGCTAATGGTAAATAAATGATCAGCATGTCCTAAAACATAAGAATTTGTGATAAAATTAAATTTCCGAGCTTTGGGGCAAAAGTGTAAATATGCAAAAGTTTAGGGGCAAAATTGTAATTTTGCCAAAATTTGAATTAAGGACTAATTTGAAAATGTGAGTATTAAACAAGCTAAATGTGTTATTTTAGATCAAGAAAGACGTGGAATCGACCTCAATCGAGGAAAAGAAAAGATTGCGGACTAAATTGCAAAATCTTTGTATTTTGGTACTAAGGTAAGTTCATGTGTAAATAATGTAACATAATTGTTATTTTTAAGTTAATTGATGTTATTTATATGATATGCTGATTTTTATCATGAAATGTATGCTTTGTGGTTATTATCGAATAATATGCAAATTATGTGTGCTACTTGCTAAATATAAATTGCTACCGAGTATTGGTTTCGGTATTCTGTGGAAGACGGCAAGGATATGTGATTGAGGAAAATCCCGTTTGAACCTTGGGAATAGATTAGGATACAAGTGACATGTCACTAGGATGGTTGGGCATCCGAGCTCGTTGAGTTGAGTCCGAGTTCACTTATGGATGCGAATGTCCGAACTCGTTGAGTTGAGTCCGAGTTCGTGAGATGTAACTAGGCATCCGAGCTCGTTGAGTTGAGTCCGAGTTCACTTATGGATGCGAACGCCCGAGCTCGTTGAGTTGAGTCCGAGTTCACTTATGGGCGGGTTACATAATTGATTGATTACATATATGGCACTTATGTGCAAATGATCCGTGTATCCGAGTTGTATTCCAATGTGTTCAACGGGTAAAATTCAAGTGAAATGGAAAAGCACTCAAGATGTAAGTGACAATTCGGTAATGCTGAGAAATGGCCATATTGGACAGGTATATACTTAACCCTCGGGTTGAAACTCGACACAACAACAAAAATGTGGTAAGATGAAGTATGATGATTAGAATTGTGACCTATGTTTTGGTGATACTATGCTAATGTTGTTTGGCATAATGACTTTGTTATGTTACTTGTTATTTGCATGTGAACTTACTAAGCATTTATGCTTACTCCCTCCTTTTCATTCATTGTAGTTTTGGACAAGCCGGCTCGAGAATCGGGATAGGTCGAAGGCTCGATCACACTATCCGAAGGACTTTTTGGTAACTGGCTTGTAAAACTCAGTATGGCATGTATAGCACTATACCTACTTTGTGTGATATGGTGGTGTTTTGGTTGAGGAAATGCTTGACAATGATGAGTCATTGAAATGGCTAATATAGACTATGTTTGATGTCATGGAAGGATAATAGATTATCTAGTACATGAAAGCTTTTATGAAAATGAAATCAACCATAAAACAGAGCATTGCAGCAACAATGACGTGAGTTTGAAAATTTACTAAAAATCATAGAAATCGAATTTGGTGATGAATTGGTTATGAAATTGAATCTTATTGTGTCTACTTTCATATGGAAGAAGAAAAATAGGTAAAGGAGTTACATGTTATGAGATATTTGAGTTTTAGTGAGACAGGGCCAGAACGATTTCTGTATCCCCTGTTCCAGCTTTGAAAATCCACCATAAATTGTAAAAAAATAATTATGAGGTATACTTTATATGGTTAGAATCCTTATTGAGTCTAGTTTTAATAGAAACAAACATAAAATTCATGTGAATTTTGTACAGAGAGAAAAGTGGTTCGTAGTGAGTAGAAGTCAGACCAGTCGAGATCTGCAACAGGGGTAAATTTAACTAATAAACTGCACTAATTGGCCCAGCCAAAAATTCTGGAAAAAAATTAGTGAATAGATATATGAGTCTAGATTCAGGGAAAATTTACGGATCTTGATTTTGAGTTTCGTAACTCGAGATATGATTTTTTGAGCGACCATGACGCAGAAAATAATTCATTCCGAAAATGAAAATAGATTTTGTAAAGTTGTTTAAAATGGTAAATTGTGTTTAGTAACACCTCAAGCTCGACTCCGGTGATGGTTTCTGGCGTGGGGGCGTTACATTTGGTGGTATCAGAGTAGGTTTAGTCGGTTCTCGGACTAACGTGTTTTATGTACGGATTTTGCTATACATGCCATATGTGTATATTGTGATAGTGTGACGACTTCTGACCTTTTAAATGATTTTTTTTATAGTAAATGGATCCCGATCCAGCTGTGGCTGATGAAGTAGAGAGTAATGCGCCAGCTCCGGCTGAAGGGGCAGCGCCGACTGAAAATCCACCACCTACTGTTGGTCAGGGAGGAGAAAGGGATCGAGAAGCCTTTCTCCAAATGATGAATGCATGGTACACTGAGTTCGTTCGTACGAACCCGAATGTACGACCTCCCCCACCTCCCCCAATTCCTCAACCTGTACCCCCGATGCCTCAAGATGTGGGTATGATAAAATTTCAAAGAACTCCAGTTGATAAAATTCGTAAGCTCGGGGCCGAAGAATTCAGAGCTAATGTAGATGATGATGCGGAAAAGCAGAGTTCTGGCTTGAAAATTCTATCCGGGTATTTGATGAACTGTCCTGCACACCTGAGGAATGCTTGAAATGTGCTATATCTTTGTTGAGAGATTCAGCTTATAATTGGTGGAAGACACTGATTTCTGTAGTACCGAAAGAGAGGGTAACTTGGGAATTCTTTCAAGAGGAGTTCCAGAAGAAGTACATCAGTGAAAGATTTATTGACCAGAAGCGTAAAGAGTTTCTTGAGCTAAAGCAAGGCAGTATGACAGTCACTGAATATGAAAGAGAGTTCGTCAGATTGAGTAAGTATGCTAGAGAATATGTTCCTACCGAGGCCAAAATGTGTAGGCGATTTGAAGATGGGCTCAATGAAGAAATTAAAGTATTTGTTGGGATTCTTGAATTAAAAGAAATGGTGGTACTTGTCAATCGAGCTTGCAAGGCTGAAGAACTACTTAAAGAGAAGAAAAAGGCAGAATCTGAGACACGAAATTGGAAGAAAAGACCAATGACTAGTGCACCCTCACAGCAACCTGGGAAATCAAGAAATATGAATCCTCGTTCCCAAGTTTCAGCTGGACAATCCTATGGGAATTTTAAGAAGCAAAATGTGGTTCCAAAGTCCCAAACTACTTCGGCAGCCAGTGTAGGGAACACGAGATTTGTTAAACCCGAATGTCAGTGGTGTGGCAGAAATCATTTTGGTTCGTGCAGAGCAAACGAATGTTTCCGATGTGGTTCTCCAGATCATTTTATTAGGGACTGCCCAGAGAGGATTGAAAAAGAAAAATTTCAGAGTACAAAAGCTAGTGGTGCAGATTCGCGAGGAAGGTATCCAAGAAAAGCTGGGAGTGAAGCAAGCAGCAAGAATGCAGCTAGAGATGCAGCAGTTAGATCTGAAGGAAGGGCTCCGGCTAGAACTTATGCTATTAAAGCTCGTGAAGATGCTTCCTCACCCGATGTGATCACCGGTATATTTTCTCTCTATGATTCTAATGTTACTGCTTTAATTGATCCCGGCTCTACTCATTCATATGTGTGCATGAAATTGCTGTCTAGCATGAATATACCTGTTGAGAATACAGAATTTATGATTAAAGTGTCAAACCCGTTAGGCAAATGTGTTATAGTTGATAAAGTATGCAAGAAATGTCCTTTAATGATTCGGGGTTATTACTTTCCGGCCGACTTGATGTTGTTGCCGTTTGATGAATTTGATGTTATTTTGGGTATGGACTGGTTGACATTGCATGATGCCATAGTAAATTGTAAACAGAAAGTTATTGAACTAAAGTGTGAAAATGGCGAAACTCTGCGGGTTGAATCAGATAAATCAGAGGCATTGTCTAGTGTAATTTCTTTAATGTCAGCTCAGAGATATTTGAGAAAGGGTTATGAATCTTATTTGGCGTATGTATTAAATACAAAAGAAATGGAAAAGAAAGTGGAATCAGTGCCGATTGTATGTGAATTTCTGGATGTATTTCCCGAAGAATTACCGGGTTTGCCTCCAGTCAGGGAAGTAGAATTTGGTATAGAGTTGATGCCAGGAACAGCTCCAATCTCGATTGCTCCGTATAGAATGGCACCAACGGAATTAAAAGAATTAAAGTCACAGTTGCAAGAGTTGACAGACAAAGGCTTTGTGAGACCGAGTTTTTCGCCTTGGGGTGCTCCGGTGTTGTTTGTGAAATAGAAGGATGGTTTGATGAGATTGTGTGTAGATTATCGGCAATTAAACAAAGTGACAATTAAGAACAAGTATCCATTGCCAAGAATTGATGATTTGTTTGATCAGCTGAAAGGAGCAACATGGTTTTCAAAGATTGATTTGAGATCTGGATACTATCAGTTGCGGGTAAAAGAGTCAGATGTGCCTAAAACTACTTTTAGAACAAGGTACGGTCATTATGAATTTTTAGTTATGCCGTTTGGATTAACAAATGCTCCTACCGTGTTTATGGATTTGATGAACCGAATATTTCGGCCATACTTGGATAAGTTTGTTGTGGTATTTATAGATTATATCTTGATTTATTCGAAAGATGAGACAGAGCATGCTGAGCACTTGAGGATAGTTTTGCAAACTTTGCGAGACAAGCAGTTATATGCCAAGTTTAGTAAAAGTGAATTTTGGCTTCGGGAAGTTGGATTTTTGGGTCATATTGTTTCGGGTGATGGTATACGGATTGATCCCAGTAAAATTTCAGCTATTGTTGATTGGAAGCCACCGAAGAATGTAACCGAAGTTAGAAGTTTCTTGGGACTAGCCGAATATTATCGACGGTTTGTGAATGGATTTTCTATAATTGCTGCTCCTATGACTAGATTACTTCGAAAGGATGTTAAATTTGAGTGGACGGAAGAATGTCAACAAAGTTTCGAAGAATTGAAAAAGTTATTAACAGAGGCACCAGTGTTAGTACAGCCCGAGTCAGGTAAAGAATTTGTGGTATATAGCGATGCTTCTCTAAATGGTTTGGGATGTGTACTGATGCAAGAAGGAAAGGTTGTGGCTTATGCTTCGAGGCAGTTAAAACCTCACGAGAGGAATTACCCTACTCATGATTTGGAGTTGGCTGCGGTGGTGTTTGCTTTGAAGATTTGGCGACATTACTTGTATGGTGAGAAATGTCGGGTATACACCGACCATAAAAGTCTTAAATACTTGATGTCACAAAAGGACTTGAATTTGAGACAGCGAAGATGGTTGGAATTATTAAAAGATTACGAGCTTGTGATTGACTACCATCTAGGAAAAGCAAATGTGGTTGCTGATGCTTTGAGTAGAAAACTGTTGTTTGCTTTGAGAGTTATGAACACTCAGTTGGAAATGTTAGATGATGGTTCAATTCTGGCTGAGTTAAAAGTAAGACCGATGTTTTTACAAGAGATTTGTGAAGCTCAGAGAAGTGATGAAGACTTACAAGCCAAAAGAAAGCAATGTGAGGTTGATACAGAGTCAGATTTCAGAATCGGTCCTGATGGTTGCTTGATGTTTAAAGATCGGATTTGTGTACCGAGGAACGAAGAATTGATTCAAAAGATTTTACAGGAAGCACATGGTGGTTATTTGTCGATTCATCCAGGTAGCACGAAAATGTATAATGATTTGAAGAAAATGTATTGGTGGAATGGAATGAAAAGGGATATATCGGAATTTGTATCGAAATGCTTAATTTGTCAACAGGTGAAAGCAGAACACCAAGTGCCTTCAGGATTACTTCAGCCTATTATGGTTCCTAAATGGAAATGGGATCGGATTACTATGGATTTCGTTTCAGGGTTGCTGTTGACACCAGGAAAGAAAGATGCCATCTGGGTAATAGTTGACAGATTGACTAAATCGGCTCATTTCATTCCAGTACGTACGGATTATTCTCTTAACAAGTTAGCTGAATTGTATGTTAAAGAAATTGTTAGACTACATGGAATACCATTGTCAATCATTTCAGACAGAGATCCAAGATTTACTTCGCGGTTTTGGCAAAAGTTGCAAGAAGCGTTAGGTACAAGGTTAAATTTCAGTACTGCTTTTCATCCACAGACTGATGGGCAATCAGAAAGAGTAATTCAGATTCTTGAAGATATGCTTCGATGTTGTGTATTAGAATTTCAAGGAAGTTGGGAAAGATATTTACCGTTGGTGGAATTTGCTTACAATAACAGTTACCAGACAAGTTTGAAAATGGCACCTTATGAAGCATTGTATGGTCGTAAGTGTCGAACGCCTTTGTATTGGACCGAACTCAAGGAAAATCATATCTATTGGGTTGATCTAATCAAAGAAATCGAAGAAAAAGTGAAGGTAATTTGAGATTGTTTGAAAGCTGCTTCGGATAGACAAAAATCTTATGCAGATTTGAAACGAAAAGAAATCGAGTTTCAAGTTGGTGATAAGGTATTTTTAAAGGTGTCTCCGTGGAAGAAAGTCATCAGATTTGGACGGAAGGGTAAGTTAAGTCCGCATTTTATCGGGCCGTATGAAATAATTGAAAGAGTTGGACCGGTAGCTTATCGGTTAGCATTACCATCTGAGTTGGAGAAAATTCATGATGTGTTCCATGTATCTATGCTACGTCAGTATCGTTCGGATCCTTCACATGTGGTTTCACCGACAGAAATTGAATTACAACCAGATATGACCTACGAAGAAGAACCGATTAAAATTTTAGCTCGAGAGGTCAAACAATTAAGAAACAAAAGTATTGCTCTTGTGAAAGTGTTGTGGCAAAAGCATGGAATAGAAGAGGCTACATGGGAACCCGAGGAAACTATGAGAAAACAATACCCACATCTGTTTACCGGTAAGATTTTCGAGGACGAAAATCCTTAAAAGGGGGGAGAGTTGTAATATCCCGAATTAGGGCCTAATCGGAATAGTGGTTTTGTGACCACAAATCCGAGGTAGAAATAATTATTTTATAATTATTTTGGTGTTTATGATATGATTTTATGATGGTGTGAAAATTTCGTGAAGAAATTCCAAGCGTAAAGCGCTTAATTTGAAGTTAGGGATTAAATCGAATAAGTTGCAAAACTTGCATTCTAGAAGTTTTTAGTATGAAATTGCCTTGAAATATTAATTAGGAGGTCTTAAATGGTAATTAGACCAATTTTAAGTTCATGGACAAAATTAGGACATGGAAGGAATTTTTGAAAGTTTAGTAAGGAGGGGCATTTTGGTCATTTGGTTATTAACATGAATTAAAAGGGAAAAATAACACAAAATTCATCATCTCCTTCATTTAGTTGCTGCCGAATTTTTCTCTCTCCATAGCTAGGGTTTCTTCAACTTTCAAGCTTCATAGTAAGTGCATCTAAGCCCCGTTTTTAATGATTTTTACGTTTTTGAGATCCCGGTAGCTCGATAAAGCTTATGTTAGCAATATTTTAAGTTAGAGTTCATATTTGGAAAAACACCCATAGGTGAAATTTGTGTATTTTGATGTTTGATGATAGAATATGAGGTTTTAAATTATGTTAGACAACTTGTGCTACTCGGTTTTAAGTAAAAACGAGTAAAACGGCTTAATCGGTAAAAATACATATTGTTCATAAGTATGTGTTTTAGTGGGAATTTGAGCTTGCTAATGGTAAATAAATGATCAGCATGTCCTAAAACATAAGAATTTGTGATAAAATTAAATTTCCGAGCTTTGGGGCAAAAGTGTAAATATGCAAAAGTTTAGGGGCAAAATTGTAATTTTGCCAAAATTTGAATTAAGGACTAATTTGAAAATGTGAGTATTAAACAAGCTAAATGTGTTATTTTAGATCAAGAAAGACGTGGAATCGACCTCAATCGAGGAAAAGAAAAGATTGCGGACTAAATTGCAAAATCTTTGTATTTTGGTACTAAGGTAAGTTCATGTGTAAATAATGTAACATAATTGTTATTTTTAAGTTAATTGATGTTATTTATATGATATGCTGATTTTTATCATGAAATATATGCTTTGTGGTTATTATCGAATAATATGCAAATTATGTGTGCTACTTGTTAAATATAAATTGCTACCGAGTATTGGTTTCGGTATTATGTGGAAGACGGCAAGGATATGTGATTGAGGAAAATCCCGTTTGAACCTTGGGAATAGATTAGGATACAAGTGACATGTCACTAGAATGGTTGGGCATCCGAGCTCGTTGAGTTGAGTCCGAGTTCACTTATGGATGCGAATGTCCGAACTCGTTGAGTTGAGTCCGAGTTCGTGAGATGTAACTAGGCATCCGAGCTCGTTGAGTTGAGTCCGAGTTCACTTATGGATGCGAACGCCCGAGCTCGTTGAGTTGAGTCCGAGTTCGCTTATGGGCGGGTTACATAATTGATTGATTACATATATGGCACTTATGTGCAAATGATCCGTGTATCCGAGTTGTATTCCAATGTGTTCAACGGGTAAAATTCAAGTGAAATGGAAAAGCACTCAAGATGTAAGTGACAATTCGGTAATGCTGAGAAATGGCCATATTGGACAGGTATATACTTAACCCTCGGGTTGAAACTCGACACAACAACAAAAATGTGGTAAGATAAAGTATGATGATTAGAATTGTGACCTATGTTTTGGTGATACTATGCTAATGTTGTTTGGCATAATGACTTTGTTATGTTACTTGTTATTTGCATGTGAACTTACTAAGCATTTATGCTTACTCCCTTCTTTTCATTCATTGTAGTTTTGGACAAGCCGGCTCGAGAATCGGGATAGGTCGAAGGCTCGATCACACTATCCGAAGGACTTTTTGGTAACTGGCTTGTAAAACTCAGTATGGCATGTATAGCACTATACCTACTTTGTGTGATATGGTGGTGTTTTGGTTGAGGAAATGCTTGACAATGATGAGTCATTGAAATGGCTAATATAGACTATGTTTGATGTCATGGAAGGATAATAGATTATCTAGTACATGAAAGCTTTTATGAAAATGAAATCAACCATAAAACAGAGCATTGCAGCAACACTGACGTGAGTTTGAAAATTTACTAAAAATCATAGAAATCGAATTTGGTGATGGATTAGTGATGAAATTGAAGCTTATTGTGTCTACTTTCATATGGAAGAAGCAAAATAGGTAAAGGAGTTACATGTTATGAGATATTTGAGTTTTAGTGAGACAGGGCCAGAACGATTTCTGTATCCCCTGTTCCAGCTTTGAAAATCCACCATAAATTGTACAAAAATAATTAGGAGGTATACTTTATATGGTTAGAATCCTTATTGAGTCTAGGTTTAAGAGAAACAAATATAAAATTCATGTGATTTTTTTACAGAGAGAAAAGTGGTTCGTAGTGAGTAGAAGTCAGACCAGTCGAGATCTGTAACAGGGGTAAATTTAACTAATAAACTGTACTAATTGGCCCAGCCAAAAATTCTGGAAAAAAATTAGTGAATAGATATATGAGTCTAGATTCAGGGAAAATTTACGGATCTTGATTTTGAGTTTCGTAACTCGAGATATGATTTTTTGAGCGACCATGACGCAGAAAATAATTCATTCCGAAAATGAAAATAGATTTTGTAAAGTTGTTTAAAATGGTAAATTGTGTTTAGTAACACCTCAAGCTCGACTCCGGTGACGGTTTTGGGCGTGGGGGCGTTACATCTGGTAGTATAGTTTAATGAGTATGAAACCCTAGAATCTAATTAATTTGTTGAAATACCCCTTAAGGGTGGAAATTACTGTTTTACCCCTAGGTGCTAAAGGACCATTTTACCCCTAGGGTTAAGTTGACTGATGTGCATGCTAAATTATATCTGTTCTTTGTATGCCATTTCATAATATACTCTGTTCCATAGGATTCGGTTATTTTGATGGAGGAAGTGCTAAAGTGGCAATGCCACGTATACTGTTAGAGGCTCTGCCTTGTATTACTATTTTAGTGGCTTGGCCACGTTATCTGATTAAGCAGCTAAGCTACAATTGTGGTGTGTAGGGCTGGGCGGGTTGAGTTATTCCCCACACGGTGTGTAGGGTTGGTACGGATGGTGTGTAGTGCTGGATTGGGCTTGGGTTTTGCATTCATGCATAATATACTGAACTATTACTGCAATGGGCCTAAGGCCCACATTGTTTTCTGAATAGGGCTAAGGCCCAGTAATCATTGTTTTCTGAATAAGGGCTAAGGCCTAGTTAACACTGTACCTAAATAGGGCTTCGGCCTAGTTTGAGCCTGAACTGATCTGGACTCTAGTAGGGTGAGCTTACACTCTGAGTTTTCACAAACTCATCCTCTTTCCTTTTCATCCATGCGGGTGAACCCCAACCTTAGAGGACTTGGAGCTAGAGGGTTTCGGAGTGCCACGTGGACTGCTTTCTAGTTTTATTATTATTTCTTGAGTTACTTATTTTTTGTATTCCGTAATTCTGGTTTTTTTTAAACTGTAATAAGGCCGCTCGATAATTATTTTATTTTCAATCCGATTTTACTTATTTATTTATTACTTGTTTAAAATTGATAGACTAAGGCTGTGCAGATTTCTATTTCAAATTAACAAACATTTTCAAAACATTCTCTACGTGACAAATAGATAACCTATTAATAACGACTCACTAACAAGATCTTTTAAAAGTAAATCCCAACTGATAGTGGATAGGATTTTTATAAACTAAATAACCTTCTATTTTCTCAAAACACATAAAATGGTTTTACTAAGTCAACCTAAATTTACGAAACAAGGAACGAGGTGTAATTAACTGTCTATGTGACTCACCAGATCTGGCCATAACGTCTAGGTCGGGTTTAGGGTGTTACATTTAGTGGTATCAGAGCCTAATTACAACAACTCGGCTTTGGATCGGGTCCAAAAATTTTCTTAAAATTTAAATTAAGGCCCAAAAAGTATTTTGAAAATTAGATTTGAGAAATTTCTTAAGAAAATATTTTTTTTTTCAATTGATTTTCTTCAAGATATATTATTTTACTAAAATGCTTAGGGTTCTACTTTAAAAATGAAGCTTATTCTTACTAAAACTTGGTTTTCTGAAATCTGGTTTTTGAAGCGTGGCACACCTAATCTCTAGCACCAAGTCTGTAAGTATCTTTTACTATATTGTAGTTTACTGTAATACTATAGATAGTACTGAGACCCTACTAAGATTCTGTAGTCAGGACAACACTGAAAATATAGAGACTGAGACAATAGGAAAAGCTTAAAACCCTAAAAGATTGAGACTGTAGTTAGGCTACGATTCTGCAAAAACAAAACTGTGAAAATACTATCTGTACATAAGACATCTGTAATAAATACCAAAATAGTGAACTAATTCATAAAATTTGTAATTAGATAATACGATATGAGTACGAGGGTAGCTCGTGGGAGAGGCCGTGGACGTGGCCGAGGTAGTGCGCAAGCTGGGTCTTCATCTTCGGGACATATGCCAGCTAAGGAGGCACGAGTGCCATCGGTAACTGAGATTGGGTCGTATGATCGAGCTACAGGGGACGATGCTTTGTCCCAGGCGATGCTATGGGTTCTGGAAAGGTTGCTAGAGCGAGTACGGGGACTGTGAATCGGGGATCTATTTTCGAACGACTTCAAGCTAACGGAGCGGAGATTTTCAAGGGCGTATCTAGAGTAGCCCCAAATATGGCCGAATACTGGCTGGAGGCCACGAAGCGGATCATGGACGACTTGGATTGCTTAGTGGAGTAGAAGCTGAAGTGAGCAGTATCTCTACTGCGAGATGAGGCTTACCAATGGTGGATCACTATGAGGGATAGTACTTCAGCTGAGCGGGTAACTTGGGAGCTATTTAAGATGGCCTTCAAAGGGAAGTCCGTCAGGGCGAGCTATGTGGACGCCCGAAGGAAGGAATTTCTGAATCTGACCTAGGGCAATATGACTGTCGCAGAGTATGAAGTTAAGTTTCTAAGGTTAAGCAGGCACGCTAGTGGGATAGTCGCTACGGAATATGAACGTAGTGTACGGTTCGAGGATGGTCTCAAAGATGAACTAATGGTGCTGATTGCTTCGTAAAGGGAGCATGACTTTGTGGCTTTAGTGGAAAAGGCTAAGATAGCAGAGGAGGTGAAACATACGAAGTGGTAGAACCGTGAGAAGGGATGAAATCGATTTAAGAGGGTTCTAGACCCTCGGGTGTTGTGGGCAGGAATGTTAGTAGGGCTAGAGTGGACGAATCGATTTGAGCAGTTTCGGTGAATGTGGTTAGACCGCAAGCTTGCGGGGATTGTGGTAGAGTGCATCTGGAAGAGTGTTGGAAGCGTACTAGGCCATGTTTCTGGTGCGGGTCTAAGGAGCACAAAGTCAAGGATTGTCCTAAGAGGCCGGCTCAGACACAAGTTGCTGAACAGAGGGTTGCTCAACCAGAGCGAGGTGGATCATAACCGCCGAGAGGCCATGGTCAAGGTAGAGGCGACAATGGAAATGGTCGTGGTTGTGGAGCACCGGGTAGGGGTGTTGGAAATGCTGAAGCTCGTCAACCAGCATTGGTTTATGCTGCTCGTCATCGAGAGGAGGGTGATGCACCTAACATCATAACCGGTACGTTTTTGTTTTTTATCATGCCATACACTGCCCTGATAGATATTGGTTCTATCCATTCATATATTGCATGTGAGGTATCTGGGGCATTGGGTGTGCACTCTGAGGAAACTGTGAGTGGGTTAACTGTGATAAGTCCACTGGGTCACTCGGTTAAGGTAGACAAACTCTTTAGAGATGTGCCTATAGAGACTCAAGGTAGGATTTTCTCTATGAATTTAATGGAGCTACCCTTTGGAGAATTCAATCTCATCTTGGGAATGGACTAGCTTACTAAGCATAAAGCGACTTTGGATTGCACTACTAAGCGAATGGTGTTAAAGACTACAGAGGATGAGGAGGTGATGGTTATAGGGGAGCGAAGAGATTACTTGTCCAATGTTGTCTCGGCTTTGAGAGCTGAGAAGCTGATTCGCAAGGGTTGCGAGGCATACTGGGCATATGTGAGTCAGTCTGATGCTGAGGGTTTGACCGTAGGAGAGGTTAGAGCTGTCAAGGAATTTCAAGATGTCTTTCCTAAGGAGCTTCCTAGGTTGCCTCCGAATTGTGAAGTCGAATTTGGAATCAACTTGTTACCTAGAATGGCTCTAGTGTCCATCGCACCTTACAGGATGGCACCAAAGGAGTTAGTGGAGTTTAAAGCACAAATCCAAGAGCTATTGGATAGAGGTTTTATTAGGCCAAGTGTGTCTCCGTAGGGAGTATTGGTGCTATTCGTGAAGAAGAAGGATGGGATGATGCGTATGTGCATCGATTATCGCCAATTGAACAAGCTGACGATTAAGAACAAATACCCTCTACCAAGGATCGACGATCTGTTTGACCAGTTAAGCGGAGTTTCGGTATTTTCCAGGATCGATTTCGATCTGGATATCATGAGTTAAGGGTCAAAGAGGTGGATATTCATAAGACAGCATTCAGAACTCGGTATGGACATTACGAGTTTCTAGTAATGTCGTTTAGATTGACGAATGCACTTGCGGCTTTCATGGATATGATGAATCGGGTATTCCAACCTTACTTGGATTGATTCATGGTCGTCTTCATAGATGATATTCTGGTGTATTCAGAAACTGAGGAGAAGCATGATGAGTATCTCCGTATTGTTCTACAAGTGTTGAGGAAGAAGCAACTGTATGCGAAATTCAGCAAGTGTGAATTTTGGTTGCGTGAGGTGACGTTGTTAGGTCACGTTGTTTTTGCTGAGGGGATTAAGGTGGATCCTATGAAAATTGAGGCGGTTTTGGAATGGAAGGCGCCGAGATCTGTATCGAAAATTTAGAGTTTTTTGGGTTTGGCAGGGTACTATAGAAGGTTTGTGGAAGGAGTTTCCTTGATTACGGCACTGTTAACAAAACTTTTGAGGAAAGGAATACCATTTGTATGGATTGAGAAACAGCAAAAGGCTTTCGAGAAGTTGAAAAAAGTTTTGACTGAGGCGCCAGTATTGATTCAACCAGAGTTTGGGAAGGATTTCACTGTGTACAGTGATGCATCGCATGTTGGTTTGGGATGTGTGCTGATGCAAGAGGGTAAGGTGGTTGCTTATGCATCGTGATAGCTTAAGCCTCACAAAGCGAACTACCCTACGCATGATCTGGAGTTGGCAGTGGTTATTGTTGCATTGAAGATCTGGAGGTACTACTTGTATAGAGAAAAGTATATTATATACACGGACCATAAGAGTCTCAAGTATTTGTTGACTCAGAAGAAGTTGAACCTTAGGCAATGAAGATGGATAGAGTTGCTTAAGGACTACGACTGTTCTATTGAGTATCACCCAGGCAAAGCAAATGTGGTGTCGGATGCACTGAGTAGGAGAGCTGTAACTAAGTTGAGAGCAATGTTTGCTCGTCTGAGTCTATATGACGATGGTAGGTTGTTAGCGGAATTACAAGTGAGACCAACCTGGATCGAGCAGATTAAGGAAAAGCAGTTAGAGGATGAGTCACTAGTTCCTCGATTCCAGCAAGTTGGGAATGATGAGACTTTTAATTTTGGATTGAACAGTGAAGGAGTTCTGTACTTTCGAGGAAGAGTTTGTGCTCCGAAGGACTCTGACTTGAGGCAGTCAATTCTGAGAGAGGCTCATGGCGGACCTTGTGCTATGCATCCTGGAGGGAATAAGTTGTATTGGGATTTACGAGAGTTGTACTGGTGGCCTGGACTTAAGCGTGAAGTAACGAAATTCATGGGTAAGTGTCTGACATGCCAGCAAGTGAAAGCTGAGCATCAACTACCTTCTAGACTTCTACAACCGATGAAGATTCCACTTTGGAAGTGGGAGAGGGTAACCATGGACTTTGTGAATGGGCTACCCTTGACGCCTACCAAAAAAGACTTGGTTTGGGTGATTGTGGATAAGTTAACCAAATTTGCTCATTTCATACATGTCCAAACCGATTACTCACTTCAAAGGTTAGCCAAGTTGTATGTGGCGGAGATAGTGCAACTTCATGGAGTGCCAGTTTCAATTATTTCTGATCAGGATCCGAGATTTACATCTCGATTCTGGCAGAAGTTACATGAGGCGTTGGGTACACGGTTAGATTTCAGCACTGCTTTTCACCCTCAGATGGATGGACAGTCAAAAAGGGTGATTCAAGTTCTGGAGGACATGTTAAGGGGATGTGTAATTGACTTCTGAGGTAGTTGGGAGGATTACTTGCCATTAGCAGAGTTTGCTTACAACAACAACTATCAGGCGAGTATTCGAATGGCTCCGTATAAGGCGTTGTATGGGCGTAGGTGTCGGATGCCTACTTGTTGGACAGAGTTGGGAGAACGTCAGGTCCTTGGGCTAGAGTTGGTGGCAGATACTGAAGACAAGGTTAAGCTAATCAGGGATCAGTTTGAGGAAGCATCAGACAGGCAGAAATCTTATGCTTACTTGAAGCATAAGGAAATTGAGTATTCAGTTGGAGATTAGGTTTTCTTAAAGGTCTCGCCTTGGAAGAATATATTAAGGTTTGGTAAGAAGGGCAAGTTGAGTCCGCGATTTATCGGGCCTTATCGAGTTCTTAAACGGGTGGGCCCGGTAGCATATCAGTTGGAACTACCTCCAGAGTTGGATCGGATTCATGATGTCTTTCATGTCTCCTTGTTAAGGCGGTATCGATCCGATCCTTCTCATGTTGTACCGGTAGAAGAGATTGAAGTGAAAGTTGATCTGACATTTTGAAGAAGAACCTGTGCAAATTTTGGACCATGATGTCAAAGTATTAAGAAAGAAGTCAGTTCCTTTGGTGAAAGTGCTTTTGAGCAATCATGGTAGAGAAGAAGCTACATGGGAGCCAGAAGAGGCGATACGTCAGCAATACCCTCACCTGTTTGGACTAGGTAAATTTCGAGGCCGAAATTTCTTTAAGGGGTAGAGTTGTAATGCCCTAATTTTTGGGATTTTAGAGATTTTACCTGAATTTAATTTTTGTCTATTTGGATGTGCTAAATTATGCTTTGAGAGTGTTTAATGGACCTTTAGTAGGCCTAGGTTTAAGTTGAAGCCTGATAGGATTTTTGAGTTTTAGACTTAAAGGAGAAGGGGTACTGATTAAGTGGGCTTTTAAACAAAAATTAGGAAAATAAGACACAAGTACGTCTGTGGTGCCACTTAGAGCACAGGGAGTGGCATATCAGTGAATGTAAAGGAGTTAAAGTTCGAATCCATGGATGAGCAAGATGCTTCTTTTATTTTACTGCATGTGCCAGGCAAGTGGTGGATCTCAAGTGAAACTCTAAATGAGAGTGTTTGAATGGCTCATGGGATTGAATCAAGGAGGATAAGAGGGAGAAAATTTATGAATTTCGAATGGTAAGCAAGTGATGGCTGAATATGGGGCTCTTTGGGGACATATTTTTGGTTGGGGTCTTTTGGTTTGGCATAATCGGCAATGGGTGTAAAGGGGTGCTAGCCGAACGTGTCTTGGGTTCTGTTGGGGTATTAGTTTCGGCATTTTGGGTGTAGGTGCCGATTTCTTTAGTAGCTAGTCTTCGGGATTTGGAAATTCCTTCTTGCCGAATTAGTGTAGTACCTCTTAGGGTTCTCCGCTTTTTATATGTTCTCCTCTCCTTAGTTTTAAAAGCCGAAAATGCAAACATCATCACTTTTGTGCCGATTTGTGCAAAGAACAAAAACTTTTCTCTTTTCTTCCTTTCTTTTTCCAAGCCAAACACTCTTTATCACCTTCTTCTTCACCACATTTTCTCTATCGATTGTTCTTAAAAAGCCGAAACTCGAATTACTTTGCTAGCCATTCTTCTTCTTGGCCGAATCTCCATCCTCTTCAACCCAATTCTTCCAAAAGCCGAAACTCACAACTCTCTCATCCCTCGCCGACATCTCCTCTCTATTTCATAGACTTCTATTCTCCTTCTTGTTTCTACAAAAGCTAAAACCTTCATACCTTATAGTGATTGCGGAAACTGAATCTTGTGATCACTTAGATCTATCTTCTACTCGTGTTTTGGTTAGATCTACAATAGATCTGGACTAGGCTAGTATTTGGGGACTCTTCTTTGGCAAAACCAAACGGTGGTAAGTATTCGAAACCCTTTCTTTCGTAACCTTGTGATTCAAGAAAAGCCGAAAACCCCTAACTCTTTAGGGTGGCTGTCGATTTGGCTAAGATTTATGTTAGTCTTTTCTTTCGGTTCTCTTGTGTTCTAGTGTGGGAGAAGGGCGATCTAACGGGGAGTATTGGAGGCTAAGACTGTTGGAGCAATCTAGATCTAGATCTACTGGTTAGATTCGACAAAGGTAAGAGACTAGTGATGCTCTGTTATGGCCGAATAGGTACATTGAGTTGATGGTGGTTATTCAATTGGATTTTTAGTTAATAGTGCGGTTTAAACGATTGTAGGATATTCACGTAAGGGACTTCTGAGTATATCACAAAATAGGTGTGCAATCGACACCCTCTAGTATACTAGATCAGCAAAAGCCGAAATGTCGAAATTTTGGCATTTCGAGGGCTTGCGAGTGTCTAAGCACTCGTGGGTCGGTTGAAACAGTAAAGTTGGTAATCATGAATGGTAAGTCGGTTGTGTGCGTGATTTCATGCACGTTGGTGATTTTATTCCTCAAAGGGCCGAATTTGGGCCCAATGAGCTTACGGGCCCATATGGGTGAATACGAGTGGTAAGTGTATTCTGGTAATTTGACGGTTAATATCTGCTAAAACGGGTGTAGAATTGGACTTAGTGGGCCGTAATAGCTAGTGGACTCTGTCGGGCCCATTAGGGGTTTATAGGGTTCGATGGCTCAGTAATAATTAAATGGGTTTAATAAGTTACTTGGACAACAATAGGTCTGTTAGTATACTGTAATGAGTATGAAACCCTAGAATCTGATTAATTTACTAAAATACCCGTTAAGGGTGGAAATTACTATTTTACCCCTAGGTGCTAAAAGACCATTCTACCCCTAGGGTTAAGTTGACTGATTTGCATACTAAATTATATCTGTTCTCTGTATGCCATGTCATAATATACTCTGCTCCATGGGATTGGGTTATTTTGATGGAGGAAGTGCTAAAGTGGCAATGCCACGTATACTGTTAGAGGCTCTGCCTCGTATTACTGTTTTAGTGGCTTGGCCACGTTATTTGATTAAGCAGCTAAGCACGATTGTGGTGTGTAGGGCTGGGTGGGTTGAGTTATTCCCCACATGGTGTGTAGAGCTGGTATGCGTCATGTGTAGGGCTAGATTGGGCTTGGGTTTTGCATTCATGCATAATATACTGAACTATTACTGTAATGGGCCTAAGGCCTACACTATTTTCTGAATAGGGCTAAAGCCCAATAATCACTGTTTTCTTAATAAGGGCTAAGGCCTAGTTAACACTGTACCAGAATAGGGCTTCGGCCTAGTTTGAGCCTGAACTAATCTGGACTCTAGTAGGGTGAGCTTACACACTAAGTTTTCACAAACTCACCCTCTTTCCTTTTTATCGATGCAAGTGAACCCCAACCTTAGAGGACTTGGAGCTGGAGGGATTCGTAGTGGCCACATGGGTTGCTTTCTAGTTTTATTATTATTTCTTAAGTTACTTATTTTTAGTATTCCGTAGTTTTGGGTTTTTTTTAAACTGTACTAAGGCTACTCGATAATTATTTTATTTTCGATTTGGTTTTACTTATTTATTTATTACTTGTTTAAAATTGATAGAGTAAGGCTGTGTGGATTTCTATTTCAAATTAACAAACGTTTTCAAAACATTCTCTACGTGACAAATAGATAACTTATTAATAACGACTCACTAACAAGATCTTTTAAAAGTAAACCCCAACTGATAGTGGATAGGATTTTTATAAACTAAATAACCTTCTATTTTCTCAAAACACATAAAATGGTTTTACTAAGTCAACCTAAATTTACGAAACAAGGAATGAGGTGTAATTAACTGTCCATGTGACTCACCAGATCTGGCAATAATGTCTGGGCTGGGTCTGGGGTGTTACATTTGCGCTTGAGTTGTTTTTCCATCTTGATGGCCACGTGCACCATGTCCATGAGTTCAATATAGTGCTAAAGCTCCACGATGTTGGCAATGTCTCGGTTGAGACTAGCTAAGAAGCGTGCCATTGTTGCCTCGTGCTCTTCTTGCACATCTGCACGTATCATCGTGATTACCATCACCTTGTAATAATCTGGAATACTCCTCAATCCTTGGGTAAGATTTTGGAGTTTTTGGTAGAGTTCCCGGTGGTAGTAAGATGGATCAAATCACCTCCGCATCCTCGGTTTCATATCAGCCGAAATTGTGATAGGACGATCTCCGTTTCGTCTTCAGCTAGTGGTTAATTGATCCCACCAGATCATTGCGTAGTCTGAAACCTCAATTGCTGCCAATTTTACCTTTTTGGCTTCAGAGTAATTGTGGCCTCAAACACCAACTCAATCTTTTTCTCCCACTCCAGGTAAGCCTCTAGATCTGACTTGCCTTGAAAGGGTGAAATTGAGAGCTTGATATTTTGAAGATCATCGTCTACTCGCCCACGCTCTCTTTGGCCTCGGTTTCTTTGTCCCCTCTGCCTTTCACTTTGATTGGACCTTTGGTCACTTTAGGATCACTAGGGCCATACAAATCGTCTTTGTTGAATCTTTGTCGACCTTGATTTCTTTGCAAACTTTGGGGCGTTCTCTCTCATTGGGCTCTCTCCTCGACTTGATCTAGTTGCTCTTGGATGGGCTCTAGTTTCCGATCAAACATGTGCTCCATTTCGTGCATAAGCACTTGGAGATTTAAATCTGGCACTCCTCCTCCGGAGCTAAGCTTCTAATCGGTTGTCGACCTCCGCCTTCCATCATATTACGTTCTGGACTTCTAGACATAGAAAAATAAAACCTCACAACAAAGCCTCACGTTCACTCGGAAAGAAAGAGTTAATGCCACTCACACTCGTGTTTACACTCTTTTATGGCTGTTTCTTCTCTCTAATGCTCTCACTTCACTCGTGCCTTTTTCCACTTGTTTCTTATCTTGTGATTTCGTAGAAGATCCGTTTAGACTTTATCTTTAATCCAAGGGTTGCCTTCAAAAGGCTTGCAACGGTATTGATGAATTAGGTGCAAGGTTGGCTGAAAGAAACCAATTTGGTGATGGAGTGTGGCATGAAGGGTGTTGGATGATAGTAGGAAGAAGTTGATGATCAGGAATACAAGAAGATGAACACAAACTTTCAACACTTTTTTTTATTTAACTTTGAATTTCTTTTTTTTTTCAATTATAATATGCTAAATACAATGAAATATTTTGATACATGATTTTTTTTGAATTTTTTATGAACCTATTTTGGGATAGCTACGAATGTCCGTTCTTCTCGTTTTAAGTAGCTCTGATACGAAATGATACTGCCACGGCCACGTTGAGATGTCCGAGTCATTTATGTGCTCGATCGTCAAACGAAGAAGTATCGTTCTATTTTAAGGCTTTGTTCGAATTTGACAAAGTATAGAGTTTTGATAGCAATAATAGGTTCAAAAGGGTTAAGTTTAAGATGATATAGGTTCCGCTAACAAAGAGAAAAAAGGTATAAGTGATAGCTTGGATGGAATGGAAGTAGTGCTTAAGGGTCAAGAACGAACCAACACTATAAGTGAATGCTGACCTGGGACTTATAAGACTCTTAAGGTCGTTTAAGTGATAAGTTAGGACCTTGACCCATTACCTAGGAAGGTAAGAACCAAATGTATACTTTAGGTGAATGCCACACTCGAAGTGAGTGATAAGTTCGAAAGAGAAATAGGTTGACGCCATTGACTGAATAGATAAGTCAAGCTGAGTCTTAGACAAAATTGAGAGTAGAAAATACTCACAAATGATAGAATTTCATTCAAAGTAGCAAAATTCTATACAACTAGCAAATGGGTGAATATTTATAGTAAAATCCTAAAGCTAGTTGAATAGGCAAACAAGTAGATAAATAAACATTTTGTTTCAGCTTTTAATGAGCTAAAAATTCTAATAAAATTCATGAAAGTTCTAAGAGGTTTCTTCTGCCTTGAGAACATCATTGGACAACTTCTAGATGATGTACATTCAGCTGGAAGTAATTTTGAAGTGAATGTGAGTTGATTAGCCTTGTCCATGTTCAACCATAGTGCTTTAATGAGCTTAAATGCAAGTGTCTTGTTTAGCTACATGGTTTGATAAAATTAATTGGCAACTTGGATATTGAAATAGATATTTGAGTGTGAAATCGAATTGAAAAAGCCCCTTCGGTGTGAACACACATAGCCGAATGGTCACTCCATGTGAAAGGCATTTTCCAGCAATGTGAAAATATTCAAAGTTGCTTTGGAGAACTAGACGGTTACCTTGGGGAGAAGAAAACATCAGCTTTTTTGGACCTTAGTGTCCAGGATGGGATGCTTGGAAGAGCTAAACCATCAGCTCTCTTGTATTAAAGTCGTCCCAATCTTGTACCTGCACCAAATCAATTTAACAATTAATCCAGCCTATGACATATTAATTCGGCAGTAGCTAGGACACCTTAAAATCATGCATTCAGCAAGGACATATTAATAACTTGTTTTATGCTAAGACATATTAAAGTAAGTAATAACTAGGACACATTAAACACAAGTAATTAAACTAAGTCACACATTAAATTAGGCTGTAGCTAAGACATATTAAAAACATGCATTAAAAATAAAACACATTAATACGCTGAAACTAAATGAACTAAGAAGAATAATTTATTCCAACACATAACATGCGTAGATTAAAGAAGTTGGTTTTAGTTCATTGATCTAGAATGGAGCTAAACTAAATTGACTTTATTCCAACAGGTTTAGAATGCATAAAATAAAATAAAAGGATGAAAACGAGCTTGATGAGCTAGAATCGAGCTGAATTAAGCTCAACGAGATGGAATTGAGCTAGGTCAGCTTGCAAAAGATGGCAACCTTGCTTGGTGAGCTAGTCCAAGGGTGTTCTCGGGGCATGTCCATATCATGCGTTGAGTAGAAAATCTTTATTTGCTTTGCAAGCTTTGAACACACGGTTAACGTTGATTGATGATCGTTCAATTTTAGCTAGATTAAAAGCTAGATTAACATTTTTGCAATAGATTTGAGAAGCTTAGAAATATGATGATGTGTTGATAGCTAAACGAAAATAGATTCAATTGATTCCTGATTTAGATTTTCATGTCGATTCTGATTATAGTTTATATTTCAAAGGTAGAATTTGTGTGTCAAATAATTCTGATCTTGTTCAAAAGAACTTACAGAAAGCTCAAAGTAGTAGCTTGTTTATTCATCCTGGTAACAGTAAAGTGTATGGCGATTTGAAACAAATGTACTGGTGGCCAGGTATGAAACGAGAGATTTCTGAGTTCGTATTAAGATGTTTAGTTTGTCAGCAAGTTAAAGCTGAGCATCAAGTACCTTCTGGTTTGCTACAACCAGTAATGATTCCAGAATGGAAATGAGAACGTGTCACGATGGATTTCATACAGGGATTACCTCTACCACCGAGAAAGAAAGATGATGTGTCGGTCATTGTTGATCGTTTGACGAAGTCACGCATTTCATTCCCATACATACAATTTTTTCACTCAAAAGATTAGCAATGTTGTATGTGGCTGAGATTGTTAGATTGTACGGTGTGCGAGCTTTTATTATTTTTTATAGAGATTCGTGATTTACATCTCAATTCTGGAGCAAGTTACATGAAGCTGTAGGTACTCGCCTGCATTTTTATATCGTGTTTCATTATCAGACTGATCGTCTGTCTAAGCGAGTAATTCAGCTACTCAAGGATATGCTTCGATGTTGTATTCTAGAGTTCAAAGGTAACTGGGAGAGATTTCTTAGTTGAATTTGTGTACAACAATAGTTATCAATCGAGAATTAAAATGGAACCTAATGAAGCTTTGTATGGTCGGAAGTGTCAAACTCTATTATACTAGACTAAGCTTAGTGAGAAAAAACTTTTCGGGGTTAATTTGATGCGAGAAACCAAAGAAAAGGTTAAAGTGATACGAGATAGTTTGAAAGCAGCTTTGGATTGACAGAAATCCTATGTGGATTTAAAAAGTAAAGACATCGAATTTTGAGTTAGTGACCAAGTGTTTTTGAAAGTATCACCCTGGAAGAAATTTAATCGATTTGGTTGTCAAGGAAAGCTTAGTCTATAGTTTATCGGGTCGTATGAGATCTTTGAGAGAATCGAGCCGATAGCTTATAGGCTAGCTTTGCCGTCAGGGTTAGAAAATATTCACAATGTATTCCATGTATCTATGTTACGATGGTATCGATCAGATCCTGCACACATGATTTCACTTGTTGATGTTGAGATTCAGCCATATACGGTGAAGAACCAACCAGAATTCTAGCTTGAGAGGTTAAAGAACTGAGAAATAAAAGCATAGCTTTAGTGAAAGTTCTCTGGCAATGTCACAAAATAGAAGAGGCTGTGGTAGGTAATTCTGGGGGTGAGACTCCCAACTTTAAGTATTACAATTGTAACAACTTGTTTATAGTAAAATCAGAATAGTGGTTTTGGGACTACAAATCTGATAAGTAAATCATTATTTTATTAATATTCTAATGTCTATGGGATGTTAGTAAGGTCGTATTAAAATTTCGTTAAGAAATTTTGACGTTTACATGCTTAATTATGTGAAAAGGACTAAATCATAAAAGGTGTAAAAGCAGAGTTCTATTAGTTAAAGGTATCAATTAACTATGAATTTTAAAGTGAGTGGACTTAGATGGTAATTAGACCATTTATGTGGTTAGTGGACATACATGGCATGGTTTTATTAAAATTACTAATGTTTTTAAAGGTTATTTTGGTAATTAGGTAAATAAGGTTATAATTTAACAAAAAAAATTCTATTTCCATTCATCTTCTTCCACTGATTTTTAAAGAGAGAATATCACCATATTAGGGTTCTTTGATTTGGCTAAGAACATCCCTTCCATGTAAGTGATTTTTGATTCCATTTTTAATGATTTTTATGTTTTCGGGATCGTTGTAGCTTAATTTAGCTAGCCCAGGGATTACATTGTAAAATTTTGTTTGGATACTCCACAACTTGTGTGAGCAGCATCGTGTAGCTTACAGTTTGACCCACAGCTTGGGTGAGTAGACCCATTTCATAGCTCATGTGAGTAACAATGTAAAGGAAAAGGAAAGGTTATATGTTTAGCGCACTTCGTGTGAGCTTGTAACAGGTCATTTTCAGTAAACATAAATCTATGCCAATGCCATAAGATTCATAAATTGATATGATCATCAACTCACAAATGAGTAAGTTCATTAATGTGGCATATATTTATCATTCATAACATGATAGGATTTTATGGGACTTAATAGATAATCATCAACCTTTCTATAAGATTATACACTTTTCAATTTACTTTCTTTTCATTTCATTCCCAAAGATTATCATAAGCCTAAACAACACTATCAATTCCCGACTTAGTCTATTTTTCCTTGATATAGGTATATTCATTCATAGCATACGTAAATTTCTCACATATAGTACATCATTCAAACTTATTACTCCTTATTCATTAAGTTTCATTTCAACTATTAATTTACCACTTCATTACCTTTCCTCACCCGTTTCATATGCATAACACATAAGTTATAAGCATAACATCAACTATAACTACAAGCTAGTGCATTTAAACATAGTTCTTTTAGAATCAACTACATGATCAACCATTTCATAAGAAATTACATACTTTGATTTATTCCACCTTTTCATGAACATAAGCATGTTACCAATTGCGCATTTACCGTTTCAATGTATTTCATTAAGTTTAGACATGATATAATTCAATCATAAACTTGGCACAAGCCTAAGCACCAACAACAACACATGTTAGCATAATTGAATATAATTCATATGAAATTAACATGGATAACCATTATACTTGAGCATGATCCAATTGGATTTATCATCCTTCATAACATATCATGTTTTTTTTTATATATCACCATTTCAATGAGTTCCATGCATACATGTCTTAATTCATATTGAAAACTTACCATTTTATTTGCATAACACATAAGACATAAACATAACATTAAGCATGGCCACAAGCTAGTGACTAAACACATAACTTAGTAATATCATCACATGGTAAGATATGTCATATAAACATATCATCACTTAAATCATATTTTTCATAATTATGAATATATACTTCATACCTGTCCTTGATATCAAAGTGAATTTAATTGAATACTTACCGAAGCTTACACAAAGTGTGCTAACGATGGTCGTAACCAGTCATTTTCATATTCGATGGTCTTCACCATCCCTTTTCATAGTCGATGGTCGCCACCATCCCTTTTCATAGTTGATAGTCGAAACTATCCCTTTTCATATTCGATGGTCATCACCATCCCTTTTCATAATCGATAGTCGAAACTATCCCACCACTTGAACTTAATAAATCATTTATATAACATAAATTATTATATTAAAAACCTTTTTAAAACCATACTTGAAATAATAGTATTTACGAACTTACTCATCGGATTTGGTGGCCCTGAAACCACTGTTTTCGGCACCATTGAAAAATGAGTTGTTACAACTTCCCACCGACTAAAACACCTTTTAAAATGGTTTGAATCACTTGACTAGGCAGTTAATTGATGCAGCAGCTAGTTAGATACTGAATAATAAAACACCTAAGGTAGCTTATGAGTTTATTGAGGAGATGGCACTAAATCAATATCAATGGCAAGTTATGAGAACAAAACCGATGAAAACAGCCTGTGTTTTTAATCTAGATGCAGTTGCTATGTTGTCAAGCCAAGTAAAAGCTCTAAATAAGAAAATTAATTGTTTGAATTTTTCTACGCAGGTGAATTCGGTGATGCAATGTGATGCGATGGGGATGATTAATTCATAATGTTTACCCTTCGTCCTAGAACAAAGAACAAGCAAGTCAACTTTATGGGTAACAATTCTAGACCTCAAAATAACCCTTATAGCAATAACTATAGTATAAGTTGGAGGAACCATCCAAATTTCTTTTAGGGTGGTCAAGGAAATCAAAGGTCACAACCCCCTCTGGGTTTTTAGCAAACTTATCAGCAAGAGAAGAAACTGAACCTTGAAGAGATGTTGGTAAAATTTATTTTGGTGCTAGAAACTCGATTTCAAAACACTAAGACAACTTTGAAAAATCAACAAGCATCAATTTCAAGGGCTTGAAAATCAAATTGGACAACTTGCAAGCTTAGCTTTGGAAAGACCACAAGGTAGCCTACCTAGCAATATTAAAACTAACCTAAGGGAGCAACTTCACGCAATCACTGTTTGAAGCGTGGAAGGGTTATCGAGCTTGAATAGAAACCCAAACTAGAAGCTATTAAGAAAAATGATGAGGTTAAGGAAAGAAAGAAAGAGCAAAAGTTGGCGGTTTCCATATCCAACAACATTGAACAGAGACCGTAGAAATGAACTATATGGTAAATTTCTTCAGCTACCCAACAAACTTAAAGATCCAAAGAGTTTTACTATTCCTTATCTTATTATTAGTTTGAATGTTGAAAATACTTTGGATGATTTAGGGCTAGTATAAATGTCATGCCTTATAAATTGTTTAATCAATTTGGTCTTAGGGTACCCAAACCCACTAGAATGAGTATTCAATTAGCAGATAGATCAATTTGGTATCATAGGGGTATTATTGAGGATGTACTTGTAAAAGTGGATAAATTTATATTCCCTGTTTGTTGTATTGGACATGAATGAGGACATTGAGGTACTTATGATCTGAGGTCGACCATTTTTATCCACTACTAGAACTATTATTGATGTGGGTAATGGTGAAGTTGTGCGTCGTGTAGGTGATGAAAAGATTACTCTTCAAGCACATGATTTTGTGAGACTCCCTAGTGAGCAAGATTATACTAATTGTTTTGTTAATGTTAGTAATCATGTGGCTCAGTGTTCTTTGCAAGAAATCTCCCATGAAAACGTGTTGGAACTATATTTTATTCAAGGTGACAAAAACTGAGTGACAAGTGAAGAGCGAATGGTGCAACTTGATGAACTAGATTAATGGCCAATGAATGTTGATGAGAAACCAAGAAAATACAATGAAGAAACAAAGAAACGCCATGACTGCATGTAAAGATGCCAAACCAATTCAAGGTTGGGGACAAAGTACTGCTAGACAAATTGGATCCATGAATGTTCCCTTCGGAGCTTAAGTCAAGAAGGTTGAACCATTTGTGATACTAAACGTTTTTCTATATAGTTCAATTAAGGTAACACATTCTGAATTTGGCACGTTCCAGGTAAACAATACTCGTCTCAAACTTTATTTTGGTAGTAAAACAGATAACGTGAGAGAGGAGCTTCAACTTAAAGATCTACTATAACTGTGAGCCTAAAAAGGGAAGTCAAGCTTAGACTTTAAATAAGCGCTTCTCGGGAGGCAACCTGAATTTTTTTATATATATTATTTATTTATTTTTATTTAATTTGATGTTCTTTTAAAAAAACTTAAAAATAAATAAATTAATTAAAATTAAAAAAAGTTAAAATTTTTTATTCAATTTTTTTATTTTTATTACTGAAAAAGAAAAAAGTATATTTGAAAAAAAAGGGTTACACGGTCTGGGGTGATCTACACGGCCTGGACACACAGGCATGTCTGAGGTCGTGTGCATACTAGAGTGAATTTTTTCAAATTTATTTCAAAACAGTGAGTTACACGGGCTAAAGACACGGTTGTGTGTAAGACTATGGGTCTTGCACGGCCTCGCACACGGGCGTGGGAGAAGCGAACGATAATCACACACGGCATCGACACACGGGTATGTCCTAGGCTATGTGGAAATTGGGCATAATTATTTTTTATATTTTGAGTGACACACAGGCTAACATTCCTTCACGGGCCATTAGACACAGCCGTGTGGCCTAACACAGGCCATTTACACTATCATGTCTTGTTTAAACACAGACCCTAACATCTTTTTCCTTTTTCCCTCACACACAAGCTGTTGTTCCCCCTAAGGACAACCTTAGCCCCCGCTTTACTTTCCAATCTACCCCATCACCGTCGATCATGGGCCATTTACCCCTCTACCTTCCCTTTCCAACTTTGAACCATATTCCCTCAGTCCATCGTTCATAGTTTTTTTTCCTTCCTCTTCCTTCCTTTTTCTTCCATTGACCACACTCACTGACGGTCTCTTTCGACGTCCCTGTCACATCTCTATCCCCTTCCCCCTTATTGATCGACCTTGAAACCCCTACTTTTGACTCCCCCTTTCCCTTTCTCCCTCACTCACTCGATTACATAACCCCCATCTCTATTGTAGTTAAACGGTCATTCGCTATTCACCATCATGTCCTCCCCTACCCCGTTCTCCCGTCACCATTCGTTACTGTTTCCAACCTTCGTGCCTCTACCATTATGTGCGCCTCCTATAACACCCCTTACCCATATCCGACGTTGAAACAGGGTTTGAGGTGTTTCCAGACTGAAACATTAACATCCATGCAAAACTGGGCCATAAAAATTCCACTTAAAATTAAAACTTTTCAAAAATAATCATATCGTCCCTTAAACGAGCCTACAAGGCCCTAAACATACATTGGAAGCGGTTAGGGACTAAACCAAGAACTTTTGAAACTTTTACAACACTTACAAAATTTTCATATTTTGGAGAGTCACATGGCCATGTGGGTAGGCCGTGTGGTCACACACGCCCGAGTGGCTTGGGATACTCCCGTGTCCTTAGCCCGTGTAACTCTCTATTTATGACTTCATCAAGAATTTGGGATCACACGGCCAAATCACATGCCTGTGTGCTAGGCCGTGTCCCCTACACGGCTGAGACATACGACCGTGTCTCTGTCCGTATAGCTAAGAAATTGGTTATTTTCCCAACCATTTGTCAACCTCATTTGCACATACTTAAACATAAATTAAAAGGTGTATTTCATGGCATAAATAAACTACCAATATATCAACATTTCAGCCATATACTTGTTATTTAACAACCAATATACCTAGTCTCACTTAGTCACATTCAATATGCATCATCAACATCTCTTATCCGTGCATAATTATACCTAACTATCATACCATACCATTGAGCCAAACTTAGCCATTAGGCATCAAGACTACTAGCACATTCAACCAGTAGGTATTTAGGCCATAACCCACAACTCATCATGTATCATGCAAACACAACTCACATGACAAGGCATTGGCACATAAATAATGTATATATAGGCTTACAACCAATTAGCCAATACAAATCAAGTTACATGGTTACACAAAAATTAAACCTTTAACCATTACAAGCCAATACATTTGGCCAATGTAACACCCCTTACCCGAGACAGTCGCTGGAGTCGAGCACGAGGTGTTACTAGACTTATCTTACAAGTTCGTGGCATAAAATTTTACTTTTAAAATTAATTCGCTCCCATTCATACAATATATACCTATTACTTACACAAATCAAAACAGAGAACATTCATGCAATTGAAACGGTTTGAGACCAAATTGAGGACATTAAAAATTTTCCGATTACTTACACAAATGGAAACAATTTATTTCACTATTCATAATAAAACTGTCCACCTGTGTAACAGTCACTAAATTAATTATAACTCGAGTTACGAAACTTAAAATTGAAATCAGTAAATTTTTCCTAAAACGAGACTCATATATTTTCTTACCATCATTTTTTTCGAATTATTGATGTGACCAATTAGTACAGTTTATTAGTTAAAGTCTCCCCTATTTCGCAGTCCAGCAGACCTGACCTCTCTCTACTAAAAATCGATTATCTCATTATACAGAACTCGGATAATATTTTCGTTTACTTCTAATGAAAATAGAATCACTAAGAAATCTAGACATATAAATTATGACTCATAATTATTTTTGTACAATTTTTAGTAAATTTATAAAATTGGAACAGGGGATCACGAAGTCACCCTAAACCAGTCACGAAAGAGTTTAAATATCTCAAAATAAAGACTTCCCTTGCTTGCTCTGTTTCTTTCATATGAAAATAGACTCAATAAGCTTGAATTCTATATATCATCACCATTTAATTCCATTTCTACAATTTTTAGTGATTTTTCAAAATCATGTCACCGCTATTGTCCCAAAACTATTCCATGGCCAACTTTTACTCTCTCATAATTTCTTTGTATAAACTATCATTTAGGCATACATAATATCAAATCATGTTCTTAATTAGCCATTTCAATAGCTAATCATTATCAAGTATTCACATGCAATTCTTTAGTCATATCATAAGGACATACACACAAAATGGCCAATCCCTATACATGCCATAACTTAAAACATTTCGAATCACAAAATACCAAGATAGCCCTTTGATAGTGTGAAACAATCTTCGACGTCCTTACGATCCTCGAGTTGGCTTGGTGATACTATAAAAAGAGAGGAAAGAAAAGGAGTAAGCTTAAAGCTTAGTAAGTTTGCATGTAAATAAATAACAACATTCTAAATGAATTATCAATATAACTTTAACCTCCAAACTCAATATGCATAAGTCTTGAATTTTCTTACCTGAACCTTTCGAACATGAACTTATCTTAACTTTCCTTGAGTACACTCTTTAAATTTCCCGTTGAACCGCTTGGAATACTAAGGATACACGGGTACCTTTCCTTTTTAACTTACCATTGCCATGTCTTGACATGGTCTTACATGATATCCTTGCCTTACGAACTCACCATTGCCATGCCTTGGCATGGTCTTACATAGGGTCTTTGCCTTATAGTAGCTTATCAATGCCATGTCTTGACATGGTCTTACATGATTTCCCTGCGTTTTAAAACTTACCAATGCCATCCCTTGGCATGGTCTTCCTTGGTATCCTTAAACCCTAATGTCATTACATTTGTATCCTACACATTCCTAAGGTTCAACCGAGACTTTTAAGTATCATTTCACCATCAATTCTTACTTCAGTGATCAATGGGTAAATTCGCAAAATAAACATATAGATGCTGAAAAATAATAGTATTAAATATAAATAATAAAACATTGCATTTATTTACCGCAAACTTACCTCGATACAAAATACGATCAAATATTTTGATATAGTCCTCAACCTTTTTCTTTCCCCGGTCTAATCCCAAATTTCGTTCTTCTTGATCTATAATAGCAAATTTAGCTTATTTAATACTCACATTTATCAAAACAGTCATTGACTCTAACTTTGGCAAAAAATATGATTTTGCCCCTAAACTTTTGCATATTTATACTTTTGCCCAAAGCTTTGAAATTAAACTTTATGCCTAATTCTTATGATTTAGGACATGCTGATTATTTTATTCCTTCTATGGCCATCAAATTCTCACTCTAACATGTACTTATGAACATTAGGTATTTTTACAGATTATGTCGTTTTACTCGTTTTTGCTTAAAATCGCTTAGCACAAGTTGTTTAACATAATTTCAAGCTTCATATTCTACCATAAAACATCCAAATAGACACATTTTACCTATGGGTATTTTTCCAAATATGAACCCTAGGTAAATTATTGCTAGAATAAGCTAAATCAAGTTACCGGGACTCTAAAAACGTAAAGAACATTAAAAACGGGGCTTGGATGCACTTACTATGAGCTTGAGAAGTTGAAGAAACCCTAGGTGTCCCCTTGAAGTTTCGGCCTAATGAAGAAGATGGACAACATTTTGCCATCTTTTTCCCTTTTTAATCTTTTAATTACCAAATGACTAAAATGCCCTTCATTAAAACTTTAGTTATTTTTATCTATGTACGTCCACTTTTGTCCATGAAAACCTAATGGTCTAATTACCATTAAGGACCTCTACTTCAATTATGCTCTTCAATTTAATCCTTTCCTATCTAGAACTCATATTTACCAACTTTTTCAAACAAGCCCTAATAGGCAAATTAAACATGTAATTCACAAAATTTTCTATCGATACTCTAACACATGCATCTAATCACTCGGTAAATTATAAAAATTAATCGGAATAAATTTTTCTATCTCGGATTTGTGGTTTCGCAACCACCATTCTGTTTAAGCCCTATTTCGGGATGTTACATTTAACATAACAATTCATACACAAAATGATTGAGTCCCTATACATGCCATAAACTTAAAATGCTTGAAAACATTGATACCGATCAATAGCTTGATAGTGTGGTAGAATCTCTGACGATCTCCAACCCGAGCTAGTAGCTGTGGCACTAAAGGAAAATGAAAGGAAGGGGGTAAGCTATATAGCTTAGTAAGTTGGTATGTAAATAATAAGTAATTTATTAACAAACTTTTTTACCAATCCTCACAATATGTTCTCAAGATAATACAATCATAATTGCACATAGTCATAGTCACTAAAAATTTTCCCTGAAACGAGGCTCAGATATCTTTTTACTATAAAAATTTTAGAATTTTTTTGTTTAGCCAATAAGTACAGTTTACTCATTAAAGTCACCCCTATTTTGCTGTCCAACAGTTCTAACCCCTCTTCACTAAAAATTAATTATCTCCTCGTACGGGATCCTGATGATGATCTTGTCTATTTCTTTTGAAAATAATCATTAAGGATTTTAATAATATAAATTATAACCAATAATTATTTTTTTCACAATTTATATTGATTTTTCAAATTTAGAATAGGGGATTCTGATATCATTCTGACTCTGTCTCACGAGAATTCAAATATCTCATAATATGAAATTCTTGTACTTACACTGTTTCTTTTTTATGAAAATAGACTCAATAAGATTTAATTTCATATCTTATTCAAGCTCTAATTCGATTTCCACCATTTTTGGTGATTTTTCAAAGTCACACAATTGCTACTATCCAAACTGTTTTATTACTAATTTTACTCTTTCACGTTTTCTTTGTATTAACTTTCATTCAACATTCACATTGATTTCTTACGTACCTGTATCGCTTAATTCAATTATATTTTCATTTTTCATCTTGGCTATGTTAGTTGATACACTTAAACCTCAATGAAAACACATTATTTCAATTCAACATCAAATACTATTATTGGTTCATAATTCTTTCACATTTATTCATAATCTAGGCATGATTTTCACAAGTTTCTTTGATTTGATGCTCGTATAATACATATACTTACATATATCATTTCACTTACCATTCGGTACTCATTCTCATTTCTAACTTACCCGTTGAACACATCGAAATAATAACGGATACACGGTGGCCTTCACATAGTACCACAGTTGTAGCCAAAGCTATTTTATTCACAAAGTTTTAAATAGGCTTGCTCTCGAAGTATTCACATTTACGGGTCTGCTCACATAAGTTGTTGGTCAGATGTAGCTACTCAGTGCTGCTCACACAAGCTGCCAGGCATCCGCAACACATGCTGGACTACCCAGCCACTGGTAGAACGTACGGACTAGCACCCGTATCACTTATCTCACTTAGAACAATACCATGGGCTTATTTCACTTAGATGCCATGGACTTATTTCACTTATCACATTGCCATGGACTTATTTCACGTAGATGTCATGGACTTCTTTCATTTAGCACATTGCCATGGTCTAACCATGGTCTTTTACCGTCAATTCATATTTCACTATGCAACGATCGTGATTGATCCTGCGTTTTTACTCAATTTGAACGTTTACTTTAATTTTCACAATTTAATCAAATATATAATAATGTTGCATAATTAACACAAAATAATAACGTTTATTAACATACGAACTTACCTCGACCTAAAATGGCGAGAAGGACCAAATCGTCCAATACTTGTTTTTCCCCTATTTTAAGTCCGAACTTCATTTTTCTTTATCTATAATATCACATTCGACTTATTAAATTATTATACTATTTAAATCAGTCCAAAAATCATATGCTGACAAAATTACATTTTTCCCCCTAAAGTTTCACATATTACAAATTTACCCCTAGGCTCGTAAAATGAAATGTATCCATTTTTCTCAATACCCAAGCCTACCCGATTCATATTCCCTCTTATAGCCGCCTACATTTTTCATCAAATCACATTTTCTACACATATTTTACAACTTTTACAAATTAGTCCTTTTAGGCATTTTCACCAAAAATCACTTAGTAAAAGTCGTTTCTCTAACCACAAACATGCATTTTCTACCATAAAACAAAAAAAATACACACTTATTCATCATGGGTCAAAACCCTAGACTTTAACCATATCTCAAATTAATGGTAGAAATAGATAGATCTTGTTACGAGGATTTTAAAAACATGAAAATCATTAAAAACGGGGCTAGAACGGACTTACAATCGAGCTTGGAAGCTTGAAAAACCCTAGCCATGGTTTCCCCTTATGAAATTCAGCCATAGGGTTGAACATGGATAAAAATTGGCTTTTAATTTTGTTTTTAATTCATTTTATTCACCAAATGACCAAATTGCCCTTATCTTAAAAATATTCTATTTCAGCTATCTCATGTCCATTTTTGTCCAAAAAATTATCCAATGGTTTAATTACCATTTAAGGACCTCCAATTTAAAATTTCATAGCAATTAGACACCTCTAGCTTCTAGAACTCAAGTTTTGCACTTTTTACAATTTAGTCCTCTTGACTAAATTGAGTGCCCAAACATCAAAATTTTAGAATGAGATTTTCGTGAAATCATTTTGCAAAATTCTAGACCACAAAAATATAATAAAAATAAAATTTTCCTCGTCAAATTTGTGGTCCTGAAACCACTGTATTGTCTAGGCCTAAGTTCAGGCTGTTACACCTCCCTTACGTTACTGTTGTCTGCCAAGTCAACCCCCACCGTTTGGTACATAATACCAAACACACAAGGAAAGAGTAAGGTCCCCGCTCTATAACAACCCGAGCTAGGGCCTAAACGGATTAGTGGTTTTGAGACCACAAATTCGAAGTAGAAAAATTTACTGTGATAAAGTTTTAAGGTTTACAATATGATTGAATGCGTGTGTGAGAATTTTGATAAGGAATTTTATCGATAAGGTGTCCAATTAGACTAGTAGGACTAAATTGCAAAAAGTGCAAAATAAGTGTTCTAGAAGCATTAAGTACTTAATTGAAATGAATTGGTAAATTAGAGGCCCTTATTTAGTAATTAGACCATTTTATATCATGATGGACAAAAATAGACATGGAAGGGTAAAATTTCAAAGAAAGGCTTTAAGGGCAATTTGGTCATTTGGTTAATAAATTAATAAAAAGGGAAAATAAAGTTAAAACTGTCCACCTTTCTCCTTACTAGTGCCAAAATTAGAGAGACACCATAGCTAGGGTTTTCTTCAACTTTCAAGCTTGATAGTAAGTGCCTCTTAGCCCCGTTTTTAATGCTCTTTACATTTTTGGAGTCCTCGTAGTCTGGTTTACCTATTTCTACCATTATTTTAAGCTAGGGTTCATATTCAAAAATTTACCCATGTGTGATATGCATGTTTTTGATGTTTAATGGTAGAAAATGAAAATTTTATGTGTGATAAACAACTTTTACTATGTGATTTTTAAGGAAAGTGCATAAAAGGACCTATTTGTAAAAGTTGTAAAACTTGTGTATAAAATGTGATTTAGTGAAAAATGTGGGCTGATATGAGCATGTATGTGTGTCGACTAGGCTTGGGTAATAAAGAAAATGAGTACATTTCGTTATACGAGCCTAGGGACTAAAGTGTAAATAAGTTAAACTTTATGGGCAAAAATGTAATTTTTCCATAGTGAGATTTTTGGACCGAATTGAGTAATGTGATAATTAGATGAGTTAAATTTGGTATTATAGATCAAGAAAGACGAGGATTAGACCTTGATCGTGGAAAAGAAAATATTTTGGACTAAATCGAATAACTTGTCATTTTGGACCGAGGTAAGTTTGTATGTAAATAATGCATCATTTTGTTTTATTTTAATGCCTTAATGTTGTATGAAATGTGTGAATTGTATTATGTGACATAATTGACAAGTTTCGACAAGTGATAAATGTGAACGGGAAATCCCAGTTGAACCTTAGGAATAGAGTTGGATATGAGTGACATGTCACTTGGAACCCAAGTGTATGATTGAGTGATTATGTGATGTCCGGGTGCTGGTCTTGTACGTCTACAAGTGGCTAGGTGATCCTGCATATGTTGCGGATACCTGTCAGCTTGTGTTAGCAGCACTGAGTAAATATGTCTCGACTGTCAGCTTGTGTGAGCAGACCCGTGACTAGCTCAAGAATGAGCGTATATGTGATAAGTGGTAGCTTCAGCTACACATATGTGGAACTTATGTGCAAGTTTCCAAGTATCCAATAGTATTTCGATGTGTTCAACGAGAATAACAAAAGATGTGAAAATATGTGTGTTTTGTATGAAGATGTGCTACAGGTGTGTACAAGAAATTCGTAAGTACAAAAATTATAAGTGATGATATCGTGGTTAGTTGTGCTTGAGTAGGTTTAGCATATGTGAGTTCAATGGTAAATGTATCAACTCTCCTTATATGAATTTGCATGGTTAAGATGTTATTTATTTGCATAGAAACTTACTAAGCTATATAGCTTACCCCTCCTTTTTATGCTTTGATTTATAGTGTCACCAAGCCAGCTTAGGATCGGGACTTGTCAAAGGCTCGCATCACACTATCAAAATTGTTATTTTAGGTATTTGATAATTGTGATCTTTTTGTAAGTATGGCATGTATAGGGACTTGGTCATTTTACTTTATGTCATATTTGGTTTGGCCAAGAATGTTGGCTTAAGTTAGTTGAAAGTTCATTTTGTATATAGCCAATTGAATTTGGCAAAGGTGGGTTTGGTATAATTAATAAAGATGTCTTTCATGAATGTGGTTGAATGAGTTGATAATTATGTAAAGCCCATGCTTGGTGATTGTAGTTTGGAAATGATGAGTGGATGCCTTGATTGTGAAATTTTGGTTACTAATTTATGTCTGATAAGTGTTGTTAAATGAGTGTATGTGCTCTTGTGTTTTAGGGTGGCAAATGGCTTGGTAAATAGACTATATATTGTCCACATGGGTAGACACACGGGGGTGTGTATAGGTCGTGTGTGACACATGGTCAGCCCTATAGGCGTGTAGTCTGGCCGTGTATCCCCTGCAGCCTAGTTTTGCAAAATAGAATACTCCATAGTAAACACACGGGCAGAGACACAGCCGTGTGCATCGACCATGTGGAGGACACAGCGATAGGACATGAGTGTGTGCCCAGGCAATGTGAAGTCTGCATCTTAAATGCGAAAATTTAGTTCGCCACACGGCTTAGCACACGGGCGTGTGACTTGGTTGTATGACCCTAAATGGTTGATGACGTCATAAATAGAGAGTTACAAGGGCTGGGGACACGGGTGTGTCCTAAGCTACACGGGTGTGTGTGACCACACGGCCTACCTACACGGGCGTGTGACTCTCTCAAAGTATGAAAATTTTCTAAGTATTGTGAAATTTTCTAGAGTTCTTAGTTTAGTCCCAAAACATTTCCAAAGCATGTTTTGGGCCTCGTAGGCCCTTATTAGGGACGTTATGAATATGTTTGAAAGGTTTTCAATTGGAAGCAAATTTTATGATTCGATTTTTTTTGTTTACTTATGTTTAAGTTCGGTACTACCTCGTACACTATTTCGGCAATGGATACGGGTGAAGGGTGTTACATTTAGTGGTATCAAAGCTATGGCTTAGTCGATTCTCAAACTAACCTAGCGTATGCATGAGTCTAGCTATACATGCCATATATGAATTGTGATAGTGTGACGACTCCTGACAACTTAAATTGTGTTTTTGTATAGTAAATGGATCCCAATCAAGCCATAGCTGATGACATTGAAAGTAATGCTCCGGCTCCTGCCTAAAAGACCGCGCCACCCGATAGTAGAAATGTGACAACTATTCACGGAGGAGAGGCTCGAGAAGCCTTTCTCCATATGATGAATGAGTGGTACATAGAGTTCATTCGGGTGAATCTGAATACTCAACCTCCTCCACCCCCTCCCATTCTTCAACCGATTCCCGTGGCTCCCTAAGGTGTGGAGATGGTAAGATTGAACAAGCCTCCTATTGATAAAATTTGTAAGTACAGGGCCGAAGAATTTAGGGCTAATGTTGATGATGACCCCGAGAGGGCAGAGTTCTGGCTAGAGAACACTATCAAGGTGTTTGATGAGCTTTCATGTACACCCAAAGAATGTTTAAAATGTGCTATATCTTTGCTGAGGGATACGACATATCACTGGTGGAAGACACTAGTATATGTGGTTCAGAGAGAGAGGGTTACATGGGATTTCTTCCAAGAGGAATTCCAGAATAAGTACATAAGTCAGCGGTTTATCGATAAAAGCGTAAGGAGTTTTTTGAATTGAAGCAAGGCCAAATGACTGTGTCTCAATACGAGCAAAAGTTTGGGAATGTGTGTCTAAAGAAGCTATTATGTGTAAGCAGTTCGAGGATGGATTGAATGAAAATATTATAATGTCTACAGAAGATGATCTCTATTACAGAAAATGAAAAAGAAAAAAGGGGAAAAAGTACAATAGAAGTTCAGTAGGGAAAATGATGGCAAAATGTTGAAATTGGGAAAAAGAAGAGAATCAAATTTTGGCAAAATGAAACCCCAAATTAGATTTTATGATAACCTCCCACAATTTCCTCAACTCCTATGTATCTCACTATATCCCAACTACTTAGCATTTAAATTCACTTCAAACTCCTACACAACACTCATAGTAAAAATAATTTCCCCCGCTTACACAGGGATTCGAATATAGGACCTTTATCAAATTAACACTCCATCTAACCACTAGACCAGTAGGCCCATTCTGTTAAGTACTTGCCCATAATTAAAAAAGCCTACTGACCAGAGATAGGGCTTATTCATAAAAATACCAAAATTTTCCCAAGTCATGACTTGAACTTAGGACCTCCCCAACACACCCAAAGCACATAACCACTGAAGCAGACAAATAATTGTGTCACACATTTACAAACAAAAATTAAAATTTTAGGGCATTACAATTCTACCATCCTAAAAGAAAATTTCATCCTCAAAATTTACCTGGTCAGAATAGATGAGGATACTGCTGACCCATCACAATCTTAGGCTCCCACGTGGGCTCCTCAGTGCTATGATTCTGCCACAGTACCTTCACAAGAGGAATAGACTTCCTTCTCAGAACCTTTACATTACGGTCTAGAATCTGAACTGGTTCCTCCTCGAAGGTCAAGTTTGGCTTAACCTCAATCTCCTCAACAAGGACAATATGAGTAGGATCAAAGTGGTAGCACCTCAACATAAAGACGTGAAATACATAATGAATACGATCCAACTCTAAAGGTAACTCTAACTGATAAGCAACTGGTCCTACTCACTTTAGATTATGATAAGGTCCAATAAACTGGTCCAACTGATAAGCAACTGATAAGCAAACCTCACATAACATGAATTTAGGCAAATCCATATCGTAAATACCTCATGAAAGAAAAACCTCTATGGCGAAATATGAAAGAGTAGCCTCTGTGGCGAAATATGAAGGATAGCCTTTACAGTGAACCTTACAAGGATAAACCCTTGTGGGGCACTTTGAAGGAACGACTTACATGGCAAATTCTGAAAACGGTGTCCTTGTATCATTTCATAGTAAGGCTCTCAATTGTGTACCCTAAAGGAATGATTCTTGTGGCGGATTGGATATTAAATTGTTTTGGCGCATTCAGTCTGGTTTGTAAATGTAATCAGAAAGATCAGTAAGGCACGGTGTCTCTATGGGTTACGGTAAAGTAATATACAAAACAATGATTCAATTCTGAATAATGAACTGAAGAGATATAGAAAGGTGATGGGTTAACATAAGAAAAGTGCTTTATGAGTAAGAATTCCAAATTTGATATTTGAAGGAAGTATCTACCATCTGTGTTCATGATCATTCATGAATTGTGATAAAACGATGGCTTAGAGTTACATGTGCAAGAGTAATAGTGTTTCGATTGTATGGACCTCTAGAAAGGAATTTGATAAAGATTTATGAAAGATCAGATTTGATAATGTAAGTAATGTATTAAAGATGTTGATGGGTAAGTAATGATTTCAGAGTAAGACATGTTAATCTATGGTGAATAAAGAATGAAATTTGAGAAAAACATTCGCCAAAGACAAGTTGAATGATAAGAGCAATAAGATTGTCATAACGATTTATTAGTAACAATGAACAATTATTGCGCAAGTAAAAGATGTTTGTCTCTCTAAGTTTTTATGAGCTTACATGAGTTTATGCTTTCGTTCCAAGTTGAATGTGAGTATATGCCAGGAAGAACAATGCTAGGACTACGCTAAAGGAAATGGTGTATCAGATTATTATTGTAACACCCCTAACCCATATCTGTCGCCAGATTAGGGCTCCAAGACATTACCAAACAAAAACACAGTTTAGAATTGACTTTCTTTACTATTCATGCACCCTGTAATGTATTCTCCTTTATAAAATTTTTCCAAAATAAATAAATTAATAAACCAACGTCTTATTCATACAAGACAAATTTGTATTTTTGAATAACGTAGCCAGGCATACAAAACATGCTTTATTGAACATTCTCTTATATAGATTATGTTTCAATATTAAACCATTTCAATTCTGTTTGCCTATTCAAAAAAATTTCGAACTAAGCTATCAAATATCAAAACCAAATTGTACTAGTTTCATAATTAAAAAAATAGAAACCATATGGCCATCATTTCCATAACGATCGAATACCCAAGTCATAATCAAACATATTGCATTTCATATACTGAACATATATCAAAACATCTCTCTTAAACCAAAATTCATATTTCAAGCCATACTCTGAAAATCAACCAAGTTATTATCATTTATTTATTCAAATAGTCAAACCAACATATATCCATATCATATTTTGAATGCATCATAAATCCACTATTCAAAACATATTTTACATATCATAAATTCCATATTTGAATGAACTAATATATATATATATATATATCAAATCATATTACAAATGCCTAATAAATCCAAGAGCCAAAATATTTAACCAACAACCATGACATGCGAATATTCAAATCATAAATAAGCTTATCACATTATATTAATTAAATATCAAACATATCTTTTATGAACCTAAGTAAAAATGCATATTAAGCCATTTCAACCCATATCATAAACTAAATAACAAACATAACATTTAATAAACATTATACAAGCGCATATTAAACCAATCTTACCATATCTCACAACTTACTACACAATTAAACATATAAGAGACATGAACATATATGACCAAATGAAATAGTATTTTTGCAACTTTTACTTAATTCATACTTATTTCACCATATCATTATGGACTATATTCGACCACAAATAAAGAAATCATATTATACTTAATCCACATACTCAAAACTGATTCAAATTTCATATACTTAGCTATTCATCTTATCATCTAATCGAATAACAATTTAACCTATAAAATTTATACTCGTTTCATCATATTATACATGCTTAAAAAGGCCGACCAAACATCCTTATAACAATATCATCTTTTATCATTAACAACCGTACCAAAATAACTAATATGCATACAATCACATATACATAACTTAGCTTATGAAAAGATTTGCATTATAGCAAAAACATATTCATCTATCAAACCATTACTCAACCAAAGCATATAACCAAAACACCTTATATTTGTACCATGTTTATAATCATCACCTACCTTTATAACCCATAACTGAATTAACCAAATGCATCATTTATGATACATTCATCGTTTTACCTATTCAACCAAGCCGAATCATATTATCATCCAACACACAAGATATACCTCAAACCATACTTCCAACATGAGCTTAAATCATGACCGAATATATATACAAACTTTAACATCATGATTAAGCCATTTTCGCATTGCTAAAAATACACAACTTCAAAACCAAACATATCAAAACTAGCCTATACATGCCACATAACCAAATCTCAAAGCATTTATTTACCGAAACGAATACTGGATATTGTGATGAGGTCTCCCACGACTTCCAATCCGAGAAAGTCTTTGAAAATCTATAAACATAGGAAAAACACACAAAGTAAGCTTTGAAAGCTTAGTAAGCTCGTATCTTATTAAACTTAGCATAGTAAATAATTTCATTACAATGCTATAAGTATGTTATGCTATCACACACATCTTTTCTAAATTTTATAACTTGTTCACATTTCGAATTATCATCATTCAATATTATACTTACATAACTAGCTAACTTTAGTTTCACAAGCTTATTCAATTCAATTTTCATATATCAATTAATTCACATTTTCATATAACCAAATAAGCACTTTATGGGAAATAACACATTTGATCATATATCTTTCTCATATAAATCTCATATAATCACTTATACTCAAATTCACCTTTCATTCATACAGCATTTGATAATTTCACATATGCAATTTTATAAATCACATCTTATTCATTTATTCATATTACCTTTAAACATATTCATATTTCATTTCCATATACATCACATAACATTATTTGCACATATATTTACCTTTCATTTTCAACATTGTATACCTTTCAAAGTACCTGAATCGGAATGTCATTCACTTAGTCACTTATCTCTCGGAATGCCCGTTGAACCATTTGGAATCAATAAGGATATTCGGATAGCTCGAAAAGCTCGTACAATGCCAACGTCCCAGACATGGTCTTACATGTAATCAAATATCAATGCCACTGTCTCAGACAGGGTCTTACATGAAATCACATATGATGCCGATGTCATTGACATGGTCTTACACGTAAATCTCAAATCGATGCCAACGTCCCAGACGTGGTCTTACACGATAACACATATCGAAATCCTATGTCATGACATATGTATCCTAACTATTCCTAAGGTTCATAGGGGCTTTTAAGACGTCGTCACATTATCAGAACTTTATTGTATTCATATACTCTGCTTCTCGAACAATTCAATATCCTAATAACATATATATAACTTATTCAAAATACATATATTTGCATTTCCATTCGGCATTAATTTTAATCACATAAATAACATGCAATTATAACATGATTTCCTAATGCTTATTAAAATACGAACTTACCTCGTTCGTAGTAATGACAAATTAAATCGACTAATCCGATATTTTGACTTTCCCTCGATCTAGATCCAAATTCCGCTTTTGCCAATCTAATTAATATCAAAATTAACTCACTTATTCATATATTCATTCAAATTCATCCATAAACACATAAATGGGCAAATTGCACTTTAGCCCCTAACATTTCACATTTTTTCTCAATTTAGTCCCTATTTCACAAAACACAAAATGTTCAGAATTTCACCACACCCTAGCATAGCTAAATTTCACTAAGGTCCCTAGCAGGCCATTTCTTTCATTTATTTCGTATTTTGACCGCTTAATTTACAAAATTCACAATTTAATCCCAAATAGGCAATTTTACTAAAAATCACTTAATTAAACATGGCAACCTAACAACATATATTTATTTTTCATCATCAAACAACAAATTCATCACATTATCAACAATGGCAAATCTCAAATTCATCATCAATTCCAAAAATTAAAGCATGGGTTTGCTAGTATTCGAAGCAACGATCTCAAAAACGTAAAAATTATCAAAAACCAAGCAAAACACATACCCGAATTAAGCTTCAAAAGTGCCGAGTATTCAAAGCTTCATCCATGGCTTCTTTTTCTTTCAACATTCGGCCAAAAAGATGATAATGCATGGCCATTTATGATTTGTTTTATTTTTTTATCAATTATTATATCATTTGCAAATTTAACCTTTATAAATTAATTAGAAAAACATATAACTAGTGTTCATTACCGTCCATCAATCATAATAGTGGCATAATTCCATTTTAAGGACTTAGCAATTAATAAACAATAGCTAATTAGTACTTTAACAAATAATATGCCACTTTTTCATTTTACGTGATTAAGTCCTTTTATCAAATTAGCTAACCAATTGGTGAAATTAAATCACGAAATTTTTACACTTATCAAAAAGCATGTTGTATATACCAAAAATAATATTAAAATAATTTTACGACCTCGAATTTGTGGTTCCAAAACCACTTTTTCGACTAAGGTCTAAACCGGGCTGTTACAATTATGCATATAGAGAAAGTTTAGCGGCACATTCAAGGTATGAATTGTCACTCAGAATTCCATACTTGGGGTGTCTGTGATAGATTAAGATTTCAAATCAAATATCATTGTATCTTGATTACCATGTGTTGTAGTTGTATTTACTTCTTGTACATGCTTTTTTATTCAAGTTAGAAATATTGTAATTGAGTAAGATGTAATTGATTATAATTCGTATAAGTGGACTAAGTTTGTGTCTGTATTCGTAAGTAATGCGCAAGATTCGGATCTGACGAAATGGATTGGGTTGGGGAAGTTATAATATTGAAACTATAAACGAAATAAAATATTAATATTTTATAATGTATTTAATATTTTAATATTATTATAATTATTTATACGTTTCATTATATTTAATTTATTTTTATTTTTTATCGTCAATTAAATAAAATATAGACAAATATAATTTTTTAAACAGTTTTTTTATTTACACATAAAGTTATTATTTATGGTGATTATCCATTAAATTAAAAAGATTTAGATCTAAAATAAAATTTTAATTAGATAAAATCGTTTTTCATTTAATTCATTTTAAATATTTATTCCTATAAATTTAAATTGGATTTAGTTATAATAGCTTCATATTATTAATTGTTTCTAAAAAATGAAAATTATAAAAAATTTTGGATAAAAATTAATATTTTAAATTATCTTCAAAAATTAATGTTCAAAAATTTTAGTTTAAATATTTTTAAGAAAAAAACTATATTTTAAATATTTCTAATTGTATGCATTTTAAAAGATAATTTATTCAAAAATTGTAGTTTATAAAATATTTTGAATACTAAATATACATAAAATTTTTGAATATTCATTTTTGAAGATAATTTAAGTATATTTTTAAATATATTAATTTTTACCCAAAGTTTTAAAGATAAAAATTAAGCAATTTTTATGAATGCAATTATCAAATAAAATTTTTGGTACAATGCAATTATCAAATATTAGGTGTAAATTCAAAAATAAAAATAAATATTTACAATGTATTTTTTAATATTTAAATATAATTTATTCAATATTCCTATTTTTAAGTAATTAATATTAACTTAACATTAATAAACAAAAAAATATTTATTTTTAGAATTTTATATTTAAAGTAAATATATAGTTAATTAGATAAATAATAATTTTAACAAATTTAATTTATCTACTTAATTAACTTGATAATTATTTATTTATATTATCTATAATTATTTTTTAAAATTGATATTTTATTTATAACTAACTTCAAGTCTACTATAAATAACCTTGCATATTCAAATATATCTTTGTTGTCAATGGACTTCTCCGGTTGATCCTAACACGGGCTGGAAGCCCCTTTTCATCCTACGACTTGGATTTGGTAGTTACTTTCATATTATTCGAATTCTTAAAACAGATTTTTATTGTCTTGCAACTCATAAGAACCACAAAATTGGATCTTTCTTCTTTTTCTTTTTTATTCCAAATTAATGAAATGGTTTAAATTGCGTTGTAAATCCAAAATTTATTAGTGATTTTTATGCATTTTTAATCATTTTTAATTTCAATTTAGTCCTTTTATTAATTTTAAATATTTCATTTTGAATATTATTCTATTTATTAATATTTTCACATACATTTTTGAAGATCTTTGGTAAGATTTTCACAAGATATTTATGTATGCTTAAAAAATTAAACTTATTTAATAAAAAAATTATTTTTACTTTGAATTAAAATAAATTTATATGTTGCTTTTTTTTCTTAAGAGTGAGGGAGTTTGATCTGCCATAATTCGTTGTGGTAAATTAAGGTTTTTCCGACACTTAACGAGCGTGTTTTATAACGTTTTTATTCGTTTTTATTTCATTTTTAAAATTTATTGCCTTGTATTTAATTTATGTAAAATAAGCGTTTTTACGGAAATTTGAGTTATGTTATGACCTAATGTGCCATTATGGGCCTAGGGATGATCTAACGGCTTTATTTAGTGTGTAAGAAACTATTTTCGAGCTTAGAAGGTGAGGGATGACTGCAATATTGCGACATCGAGAAGTGGTGTTGCGACATCGAACTTCAAAACTAAAATACCTAGGAAATGAAGACAATGTCAGACACTGGTCCTATGGTGTCATGACATCGAGTGACGAATATGAAAATTTAATTAGGGATATTTTTAACCTGTACAATGTATCATAATAAGAATTTTGGGTTGTTTAGCAACCCTAATTAGGTCTAAGCAGAAACTCTATAAATAGGCATGTTAAGTCTCAATTTGAGGAGACTTGGCCGAGTGAGCCATTTTAGTATTTTAAGTTTTTAGTTTTGTTTTATTTTCTTTTCAGTTTAGTCCTTATTATATTTTTGTTACTATTTTAACTTGGATTCAATTTCAATCCAAGGCTTTAATATATTAGATTTTCTTTATTTCGTTGTTGATTCAAATTGCAATCAAGGTGATCTTCACAACTATTAAAGGATATTTCACTTCCGAGATTCAATCAATATCGAAATGGATTTCTTTCTATACTCCTTGCTTATATTTAATTTGTTGTTTTCCATGTTAAATATATAAGTTTAGGAATTATTGTATTTTAATCCATGAGTAACTAACTTCTTAGGGAGTTTAACAAACGGACGTGCGAATATTAAGAATGAACGAGGGTTGAAATCCATGTTAATTGGTTTAAATCATGTGCGATTAAACCTTTGGGAGTGACGCCTCTAGGAAGTAATCTAAAATAAACGAGATCAAGAGATAAGTTTATCGAGTACCTCATAATTTATCCCGATCAAGAAAGTGAGGTTAAAAGGTAAGCGTGTGTTGGTCTATTAGTTAATTAGATAGAAACCAAGAGAAAATAATTAGTTAATTAATAGCTAACTTGATAAAACCTGAGTTTTGAAGTTAATTAGGATCACTAAAGTGAGTTAAGCTCCTGCTTGTTTTATTGGATTATTTTCGATTGTTAAATTGGATTATTTTTAGTTTAATTAATTTTTAGGTTAATTAGATTAATTGATGTTTATTTGATTTTTCGTAATATAATTTTAAATCGGCACTATTTAGACTTATTAGTGTAGAGAATTAATTTTATCTATTTTACTGTAGTATTTCCAATCTAGACGCTTACACGTCTGGCGGCAATCATTGGACCAGGGAACCGTGGATCTGTTACAGAGAGGCTTCGTTCGAATGGGGAGAAAATATTTAAAGATATTGTCGGAACAACTCTTATTGTGGCAGAGTACCGGATGAAGCGGATGGAGAGGATTTTGGAGGATCTAGATTGGTATTCCGGAACAAAAATTGAAGGGTGCTGTGCCATTGCTAAGGGAAGAGGCCTATCATTGATGGTAGTTTGTTGTAAGGGGTACGCAGGCTAAACGTTTGACATGGGAATATTTCTAAGAAGCCTTCGAAAAGAAGTATGTGGGCACTAGGTATGTGGAGGGCTCGAAGACTCGAATTCATCAAGTTGAAGAAAGGGGATAAGACTGTGGCTGAATATGAGGCTTAATTCCTAAGGCTCAGCAGCTATGCTCACGGTATGCTTGCCACAAAATAGGATAAATGTGTGAGGTTTGAAAATGGGCTATGTTATGATCTCAAAATTTAGGTTGCTCCACACCAAGAATGGGTGTTTGAGACTCTAGTGGAGAAAACCAAAATTGTGGAAGAGATCAAACATGTGGAATGTGAAAAATTGGAGAAAAGTAAGACCCTTACGAAGAGAGATTTTGGTTCCACTGGTTCAAATTCTCGTCCTATAAAATGAGTCAAAGAGAATAAATCGTAGCAAGGGGCTGCGGTAGGTAATTCTAGGGGTGAGACTCCCAACTTTAAGTATTATAATTGTAACAACTCGTTTTTAGTTAAATCAAAATAGTGGTTTTGAGACCACAAATCTAATAAGTAAATTATTATGTTATTAATATTATAATGTCTATGGGATGTTAGTAAGGTCGTATTAAAATTTTGTTAAGAAATTGTGACGTTTGCATGCTTAATTATGTGAAAAGGACTAAATCGTAAAAGGTATAAAAGTAGAGGTCTATTAGTTAAAGGTATCAATTAGCTATGAATTTTAAATGCGAGTGGACTTAGATGGTAATTAGACCATTTATGTGGTTAGTGGACATACATGGCATGGTTTTATTGAAATTGTTAAAGTTTTTAAAGGTTATTTTGGTAATTAGGTAAATAAGGTTAAAATTTAACAAAAAAAATTCTATTTCCATTCATCTTCTTCCACTAATTTTTAAAGAGAGAATATCACCATTTTAGGGTTCTTCGATTTAGCTAAGAACATACTTGCATGTAAGTGATTTTTGATTTTGTTTTTAATGATTTTTATGTTTTCAGGATCGTTGTAGCTTAATTTAGCTAGCCCAGGGATTAAATTCTAAAACTGTTAAAGATTTAGGGTTTTTCCATGAATGTTCTTGCATGATTCTTGAATTTTAATAGAAGAATATGAATCATTGTTGTTAACTAAACAAGTTTTGTAAAGGGATTTTTTGATGAAATTGTCATTTATGGACTTATCTGTAAAAATGATAAAATTTTAAGTTAAATTCATGAAATGATGAGTTGTATGAGTTGGTAGATGTCTCTAGTGAATTTAGCTAGAATAAAATAAGGACGAAAATGCTTAGATTTCAATTTATGAGCTTAAGGACTAAATTGTAAAAAGTTAAAATGTTGAGGGAAAGTGTAATTTTGAAAAATATGAAATATGGACTGACCTGAATGATAGAAGTATTAAATGAATTGAATTTATCTATTTAGATCAAGATAGACCTTGAACGGATTTATATCGCAGAAAAGCGAAAGCTTTAGATTGATCGACTATGTTTTTACGCTTTGTTTGTCGAGGTAAGTTCGTATGACTAAATAATGTTTTAATGTTATATTGATCCGTATGTTCAATATTATTTTCTATTATCTAAACGATGTTTATCCAATGATGTCCCGATGATTATGGATCCCTATTTGAACCTTAGGAATTCGTTGGATACAAATGACATTTCATTAGGGTTTTCATGTTTTTGGTGCTGCTCTTAAATGTCTGACTGATGGCTAAGGTCCTGCATTTGATGCAGATACTCCACAGCTTGTGTGAGTAGCATCACGTAGGTTACATTCTGATCTACAGCTTGTGTGAGCAGGCCCATTTCAAAGCTCGTGTAAGCAACGATGTAATGGAAAAGGAAAGGTTATATGTTTAGCACACTTTGTGTGAGTTTCCCCATGTATCTTATGTAATTCTGAATGGTTCAATGAGCATGAAAAGGAAAAGAACAGTAAGTGTTCAAATGAACTATGTCATGAATCTATGAAAAGGTTTGAAATGGAAATGTTTAATGAAAGTATATCTATGTTTATGAAAAGGATGAATTCAAAACTAGTATATTCATTTACACCTAGCTTACCTTATGATAATTCAAGTGAATTATGTGTTAATGCACTAACATGTGTTGTTGATGGTGCTTAGGCTTGTACCAAGCATATAGTTGGATTATATCATGCTTAATTTTAATGTTATACTTGAAATGGTAAGTTATGTTCATGTTTTATGAATTTACTAAGCATTATATGTTTACGTAGTTTTCTTTCCTTTGTTTTATAGATAATCGAAAGCTCAATTATTTTGGAAGCTCGTCGGAGATCTATCACACTACCCAACGATTATATCGGTAGTTTTTTGATGTTTTTCGCCAAGGTTATAATGGCATGTATGGGTGGACTTACGTTTGAATGTTAGTTGATAAGTTTGACATGTATAAGTTGTTTTGGATTGATGCACTTTTGGTACTTTTGGTGCCTTGTTGATATGTGTTAATATGGCTATGTCTTGATGCATGTTTTGATGGCCAATTTTGTATGTGATGGTATAGTTTCAAAATGGTCAAGATAGGTTATGTTTTGGAAAGGTATTGAACTAGATGTGTATGAATGAAATACGGTCAAATATGCATATGTTTAGGTATGTTGTATGTTTGCTTTTGAGGTGCCTTGTATGACATATTGGTTGTATGGGTTTGGTGTTTTGAATTGGTCATTTCATGCATGTTTTGGTAAGGTTTTGTAGCTTTGAAGTTATGCGCAAAATCGTTGTAGGTACATGTTTGGGATGGTGATGTAAATGGCTTGAATTTGGCCAATTTCATGTCCACACGACTTGAGACACGGGCACGTGACTCACCCTTGTATCACACACAGCCAGGTGACATGACTGTTTGTCCTCTGTAGGTTTTAAGGTTTGCAAGTCAGAAAGTTACAAGGGCATGGGCACGGGATGGGACACGAGCGTGTGTCCCTATTTCGAATGTTACATGGCCTAAGACACAGGCGTATGTCTCAGCCACAGAGTCACACAACCGTGTGACCCTTACAGTTCAATTTTTCCAACTTTTTCTTAAATATTCCATATGTTTTTAATTTATTCCTAAATTATTTTTAAATGTTTTCAAGGCCTCGAAGTATCGATTAAGGGATGATATGCACGTAAATGAATAATTTGTGCTATGCTTATTTTAACGTTTGGAAATGTATGTTTTTATGTTATGTTTATCCGGTAATGATCCATAACCCTATTCTAGCGGTGAATACAGGTTAGGGGATGTTACATTTAGTGGTATCAGAGCTATGATTTAGTCAGTTCTCAGATTCAACGTAGTATGTATGAGTCTAGAAATACATGCCATTATGTAACCTATGATAGTGTGATAACTCTTGACTCGATTTGAACTATGTTTCCTTTTAGATAAAATGCCATCCAACTGAGTTGATTCCGATAAGGTTGAATGTAATGAATAAGCCTCCGTTCAGAGAGCAACATCTAGTTGAAGTAGGTATATACCTGAGGGCCAGGGAGGAGAGGCTAAGGAAGCTTTCTTCCAGATGATGACTGGATGGTTTACTGAGTTCGTACGAATGAACCCAATGGCTCAATGGCCTCCACCCACCCCCACCTATTCTTCAACCGGTTCCCATAGTTCCTCAAGGTTTGGAACCAGTACAAGTGAGCAAGCCACCAGTTGATAAAATCCTTATATATTGGGCTTAAGAGTTTAAAGGTATATCTGAAGATGATCCAAAAAAAGCCGAGTTCTGGTTGGAAAATACGATCAAATTTTTTGATGAATTACCATGTACAATGATAGAATATGTGAATTGTGTTGTATCATTAAAGATTCAACTTATCAATTGTGGAACACCTCAGTTTCGATTATGCCGAAAGAATGAGTAGACTAGGAATTCTTTCAGACTAAGTTTCAAAAGAAATATGTTAGCCAGAGATTTTTTGATAAGAAACGTAAAGAGCTTCTTGAACTGAAACAGGGTCGGATGACAGTATCTAAATATGAAAGAGAATTTGTTCAACTCAGTAAGTATGCCCGAGGATGTATACCGATAGAAGTTACTATGTGCACACGGTTTGAAGACGGGTTAAACGAAGACATCAAGCTATTAGTCGGGATCCTTAAATTAAAAGAATTTGTTATTCTAGTTGACAGAGCTCACAAAGTCGAAGAATTAAGTAAAGCAAAGAGAAAAGTTGATTATAAGGCTCATGATTCAAGAAAGAGATCAGCAAAAAAGTCATACCAAACCCCATCGAAGAAGTTGAAAGAATATCTTGGTCATTCGACAGCTTCAATGGGTTATTCGGGCAAAGATAGAGGAAAACAAGATGCAAGCTCGAAACTTAAAGCTACGTCTGTTGCAATCATAGGTAGTGTTAGAAACAACAAGCCCGAATGTCAGCAATGTAATTGACAACACTTCCACCAATGTAGATTGAAGGACGGGGCATGTTTTAAATGTGGCTTGTATGAACATTATCTTAAGGATTGCCTGGAAAGATCTGACAAAGAAAAGGCTCAAACTACTCGACCGAACAATACAGCTGTGAGAGGTAGACCCTCTAGAAACACTAGAAATGTGGGTAAAAGCCATAGTGGGACGAAAGTCTCTACTGAGAGATTTAAGGCACGAGTATCGGCCAAAACTTATGCAATCTGTGCTCAAGAGGAAGCTTCAGCACCAAATGTTATCCCTGGTACATTGTCTATCTTTGATACTGATGTTACTGCTTTGATTGACCCGAGGTTAACACATTCATATGTATGCACAACTTTAGTGTCAGATAAGAAATTGCCTTTCTAGTCTACTAAGTTTGTGGATAAAGTAACGAACCACTAGGTCAATATGTGTTAGTTGATAAAGTCTGTAAAAACTATCCTTTGATGATTCGAGGTTGTAACTTTCTGGCTGATCTGATGTTACTACCCTTTGATGAGTTTGATGTGATTCTTGTTCGTGATTGGTTAACTTTGCATGATGTTGTTGTGAATTGTAGAGGAAAGCATATTGTATTGAAATGTCAGAATGGTGAAAAGCTTCGAATTCAATCAGATAGACTAGATAGTGCATCTAATGTTATTTTGGCTATGTCAGCACAAAAATATGTTAGAAAAGGCTGTGAAGCATATCTTGCTTATATATTTGATTCTCGAGTTTTCAAGTTGAAGCTAGAATTAGTTCCTATGGTATGTGAGTATACAGATGTGTTTCAAAAAGTGTTGCCAGGATTACTGCCGATCAGAGAGTTGAAGCGGTTTTGCTAGACCCAGCTTTTATCCTTGGGGTGCTCCTGTGTTATTTGTTAAGAAAAAGGACAGATCCATGTGGTTATGTATTGATTATCAGTAGCTCAAAAAAAGTCACGATCAAGAATATATATCGATTGTCACATATTGACGATTTGTTTGATCAGTTGAAAGGTGCGACAGTATTCTTAAAGATCGACCTTTATTCTGGTTATTATCAATTACGAGATAAAGACTCAGATGTGTCAAAAACTGTGTTCGGAACCATGTACGGACATTATGAGTTTCTTGTGATGCCATTTGATTTGACTAATGCACCTGCTGTATTTATGGACTTGATGAATAGAATATTTAGACCATATTTAGACAGATTTGTTGTTGTGTTTATTGATGATATTCTGATCTATTCATGAGATGAGACAAAGCATGTCCAACATTTGAGAATTGTTTTGCAAACTTTACATGAAAAACAACTATTCGCTAAGTTTAGCAAATGTGAGTTCTGGCTTTGAGAAGTCAGACATTTGGGACATGTTGGATCGGCCGATGACATCAGAGTTGATTCAAGCAAAATTTCAACTGTGGTAGACTAGAAGCCTCTGAGAAATGTATCTAAGGTGAGAAGCTTTTTGGGTTTATCCAGGTATTACAAAAGATTTGTTAAGGAATTTTTGATGATTGCTACACCATTGACGAGATTGTTGCAAAAAGATGTTAAATTCGAATGGTTTAAAAAATGTCAGCAAAACTTTAATTAGTTGAAAGCATTATTCAAGGTACCTGTATTAGTTTAGCTAGAGTCCAGTAAAGAATTTTTGATTTATAGTGATGCTTTGTTGAATGGTTTGGGTTGTGTTTTGATGCGAGAGGGAAAAGTGATAGCGTATGCTTCTAGACAGTTAAAATGGCACAAAAAGAATTATTCGACACATGATTTAGAGCTTGTAGCTATTGTGTTTGCTTTGAAGATTTGGCGATACTATTTATACGAAGAAAAATGTCATATCTTCACAAATCACAAAATTCTGAAGTATTTGATGTCATAAAAAGATTTGAATTTGAGACACATAGATGGCTCGAGTTATTGAAAGATTATGATTTGATTATTGATTATCATCCGTGAAAGGCTAATGTTGTCTTTGATGTATTGATGTGACCACGGCCTATTGAGATGTTTGAGTCGTTTATGTGCCCGATCGTCAAATGAAGAAGTATCGTTCTATTTTAAGGTTTTATTTGAATTTGGCTAAGTACAGAGTTTTAATAGCAAAGATAGGTTCAAAAAGGCTAAGTTTAAGATGATATACGTTCGACTAACAAAGAAATAAAAAGGTAAAAGTGATAGCTTGGATGGAATAGAAGTAGTGCTTAAGGGTCAGGAACGAACCAACACTATAGGTGAGTGCTAACTTGAGACTTATAAGACTCTTAAGGTAGTTTAAGTGATAAGTTGGGACCTTGACCCATTACCTAGGAAGGTAAGAACCAAAGGTATAGTTTTGGTGAACACCACACTCCAAGTGAGTAATAAGTTCAGAAAAGATACATGTTGACGACACTGACTGAACAGATAAGTCAAGCTAAGTCTTGGATGAAATTGAGAGTAGAAAATCCTGACAAATGATAGAATTTCATTCAAAGTAGAAAAATTCTATACAACCAGGAAATGGGTGAATATTTATAGTAAAATCTGAAAGCTAGCCGAATAGGCAAACATATAGATAAATAGACATTTTGTTTCAGCTTTTAATGAGCTAAAAATTCCAGAATAATTCATGAAAGTTCCAAGAGGTTTCCTCAACCTTGAGAACATCATTGGACAGCTTCTAGATGATGTACATTCAGCTGGAAGTAATTTTGAATTGAATGGGAGCTAATTAGCCTTGTCCATGTTCGGCCATAGTGATTTAATGAGCTTAAATGCAAGTGTCTTGTTTAGTTGAATGGTTTGATAAAATTAATTGGCAGTTTGGATATTACAATAGATATTTGAGTGTGAAATCGAATTGAAAAAGTCCATTGGGTGTGAACACACATAGCCGAATGGTCACTCCATTTGAAATGCATTTTCCAACAATGTGAACATCTTCAAAGTTGCTTTAGAGAACTAGACGGTCAGCTTGGGGAGAAGAAAACATCAGCTACTTTGGCCCTTGGTGTCCATGATGGGAAGGTTAGAAAACTAGTAGCTCTCTTGTATTAAAGCCGTCCCAAGCTTGTACCTGCACCAAATTAATTCAACAATTAATCCAGCTTATGACACATTAATTCGATAGCAGCTAGGACACTTTAAAATCATGCATTTAGCTAGTACATATTAATAACATGTTTTATGCTAAGACACATTAAAGTAAGTAATGACTAGGATGCATTAAACACAAGTAATTAGACTAAGTCACACATTAAATTCGGTTGTAGCTAACACATATTAAAAACATGCATTAAAAATAAAACAAATTAATAGGCTAAAACTAAATTAACTAAGAACAATAATTTATTCCAGTACATAAGATGCATAGATTAAAGAAGCTGATTTTAGTTCATTGATCTAGAGTTGAGCTAAACTAAATAAACTAGCTAAACTAAACAAATTGACTTTATTCCAGCAAGTTTAGAATGCATAAAATAAAAGGATGAAAACGGGCTCGATGAGCTAGAATCGAGCTGAATTGAGCTCAACGAGCTGGAATTGAGCTAGGTCAGCTTGCAAAAGATGGCAAGCTTCACTTGGTGAGCTGGTCCAGGGGTGTTCATAGGGCGTGGTCGTATCATCCCCTCCCTCTTTGAAGCGATTTGTCCTCAAATTGGGCCACTTACTCGCGATAAATCTTTTATCATCACTAGCCCCTTGATTGAAAAATTGGACAGAATTACTCTCAATAACCTGAAAATCCCACATATCTCGAAAAGAAAACCGATTAATTACTTGCCCTCCCTTTTTAAGAGGGAACAATTTCAAAGTATCACCTACATGAAAATAAATTGAGTTAGTGACACCATGAATTAAGAACTTAAAAGAACTTTCGAAATTCTCTTTCCAAACTTGAGCAAATAAACCATTACTGGATTTAGAAAGATAGGTTAGGCTTACCTTTTCATGATGAACCAAGAATTTCATGTACAGCCACATAAAAAAAGTGGGGATCAATTGAAAATTATAATCAGTATGCACAAGTTTTGTTTCCTTAGTTAGGGACCAAACTTCAATTAAGCACATATTGTGCATACGTTGAGTCTCACAAAATCTAGAAGGCTTGACTTCTCTCTATGACGAACCCTAATAATGAAATCTAGGTTTAAACACATGATTTTGATTTCTTATTCCAAAATGTAGAAAAAGTTTCATTTTTTCACCATTAAATCAAACATGCCAAATAAAGAAGATTTAGGTAAACTCATATCCAAGCAATCAAAACTTTTAAAATTCATTTGAACATGTTTACACTAACTAAAGAATTTTGCACAAAGAAGTAAAGGATTCACATGACCACCACAATCAGACAAATTAGGATGTTTACATGAAAATTCACTATCACATATGACCAAGTTTTGCATTTGTCAATTTAGCATTACTTCACCCACTTTCTTGTCATTGGAATAAATTTCATTAAAAAAGCTCTGCTTGCCACCATCTAAAATGAAAGCATCAACATCAATCAAAGAATGACAATTAACCATATCAAGGTATGGATCTTTTTCAAAGATTAAGTCATTGACAATATTATTACCAACATTACAGTGGGATTGTTGAGACTTAAAGGCTATAGTACCCTTACCTAGCTTTCCTTTAGGCACGTGTGGACTAGGGTCATCTTTATCCTTACCTTTGCTGATCAACTTGAACCGCCTCTCATCAGGATAGTATTAAAGTTGAAGCCCGTCACATGGATCTTGAGGAACCTGAATTGAGGAAACAATACAAAAGCAACTTGCATTTCGGTTAGTAAAAACACTCTTCTCCTTTTCACTCGTCTTATTTTTAATTTCCCTCTCTTTTTCTTTACTCATTTTCTTCCCACAAACCTTAATGTTTTCTCTCGATTTTGCCATAGAATTTTTCAATTTTTGCTGGTCTTCATACACTTTCTTTGGCGTTAAAGGAGCCAAAGTCACATTTTTACCATGGTGCTTGAAGGTATAATGATTTGTGAAACCATCATGTTTGACCCTCTGATCAAACTACCATGATCTTCCCAAGAGCAAGTGACCGGCATGCATAGGTACCACGTCATATAGGACTTCATCATTGTATTTTCCGATTGAAGATGTGACTAGGACTTGTTTGGTCACCTTCAACTCGACACATTCATTGAGCCATTGTAGCTTGTTGGATGCGGGTGCTAGTCATTGGAAGGCCTAATTTTTCCACCATTAAAGTGCTGGCAATGTTGGTGCAACTCCCTCCATCAATGACCAAGCTACACACTTTGCCTTGTATGTGCCACTGTGTGTGAAATAGATTTTCTTGTTGTTGCTCACTTTTGACACTTTGGATACTCAAACTCCTTTTGACAACGAGCATTTCACCTTTAACTGTATATTCCAACTCTTCTTCTTCCTTGGTGGATGCCTCGGATTCCTCTTCATTCTTTTCCTTCAATTCAATTTCGCCATTGGTTCGAACCACCATATTGCTGTAGTTTGGTCATTGGCTGGCGATATGCCCCTCCTAAGGCACTTAAAACACTTAATCCATCGTTTGGTTGGAGATTGATTCGATCGCCTTGCCTTTGCTAAACTCGTTCGAAGGCTTGCTCATCTTGGTTGGCACTAATTGCTCCTTGGGACGATTTGGTGGATCCTCCATGCTAGTGCCTTGGCTCCATTTTGAGGCATTGGAATTGGAGTCGCCTCGAACGACACCTTTGCACTTGAGTTGTTTTTCCACCTTGATGGACATGTGCACCATGTCCATTTGTTCAATATAGTGCTGAAGCTCCACGATGTTGGCAATGTTTTAGTTGAGACCAGCTAAGAAGAGCCCCATTGTTGCCTCACAGTCTTTTTGAACATCCGCACATATCATCGTGGTTTCCATCTCCTTGTAATAATCTTTAACACTCCTCGATCCTTGGGTAAGATTTTAGAGTTTTTGGTAGAGTTCCCAGTGGTAGTAAGATGGAATAAATCACTTACGCATCACTGCTTTCATCTCAACCCAAGTTTTGATAGGCCGTTCTCCATTCCGTCTTTGACTAGTGGTTAATTGATCCCACCAGATCATCGCGTAGTCCGAAAACTCAATTGCTGCCAACTTTACCTTTTTGGCTTCAGAGTAATTGTGGCACTCAAACACCAACTCAATCTTTTTCTCTCACTCGAGGTAAGCCTCTGGATCCTACTTGCCTTGAAAGGGTGGAATTGAGAGCTTGGTATTCTTAATATTGTCGTCTACTTGCCCATGCTCTCTTTGGCCTCGGTTTCTTTGTCCCCTCTGCCTTTCACTTTGATTAGACCCTTGGCCACTTTCGGGATCACTAGGGCCATACAAATCATCTTCGTTGAATCTTTGTCAGCCTCGATTTCTTTACGAACTTTGGGGTGTTCCCTCCCGTTAGGTTCTCTCTTCGATTTGATTTAGTCGCTCTTGGATGGGGTCGAGTTTCTGATCAAACATGCTCTCCATTTCGCACATAGGAGCTTGGAGAGTTAAATCCGACACTCCTCCTCTGGGCGCTAAGTTTCTAATCGGTTGTCAACCTTCGGCTTCCACCATATTACGTTCTGGACTTTTAGACATAGAAAAATAAAAGTTCACAACAAATCCTTATGTTCACTCAGAAAGAAAGAGTTAATGGCACTCACACTCGTGTTTACACTCTTTTATAGCTATTTCTTCTCTTTAATGCTTTCACTTTGCTCGTGCCTTTTTCCACTCGTTTCTTCTCTTATCATTTCGTAGAAGACCCATTTAGACTTTATCTTTAGTCTAGGGGTTGGCTTCAAAGGGCTTGCAACGGTATTGACGAATTAGGTGCAAGGTTGGCTGAAAGAAACCAATTTGGTAATGGAGTATGGCGTGAAGGTGTTGGATGATAGTAGGAAGAAGTTGATGATCGGGAATACAAGAAGATGAATACAAACTATCAACACTTTTTTTTTTTAACTTCGAATTTCTTTTCTTTTCAATTACAATATGCTGAATATAATGAAATATTTTGATACACGAATTTTTTTCACATTATTTTATGAACCTATTTCAGGATAGCTACGAACGTCCATACTTCTCATTTTAAATAGCTCTGATACCAAATGGTATGACCACGGCCTCGTTGAGATGTTCGAGTCGTTTATGTGTCCGATCGTCAAATGAAAAAGTATCATTCTATTTTAAAGTTTTGTTCAAATTTGGCTAAGTATGGAGTTTTGATAGCAAATATAGGTTCAGAAGGGCTAAGTTTAAGATGATATAGGTTTGGCTAACAAAGAAATAAAAAGGTATAAGTGATAGCTTGGATGGAATGGAAGTAGTGCTTAAGGGTCAAGAATGAACCAACACTACAGGTGAGTGCTGACCCGAGACTTATAAGACTCTTAAGGTCTTTTAAGTGATAATTTTGGGACCTTGACCCATTACCTAGGAAGGTGAGAACCAAAGTTATAGTTTCGGTGAATGCCACACTCGAAGTGAGTGATAACTTCAGAAAAAAAACAAGTTGATGCCACTGATTGAACATATAAGTCAAGCTAAGTCTTGGATGAAATTGAGAGTAGAAAATACTCACAAATGATAGAATTTCATTCAAAGTAGCAAAATTCTATACAATCAGCAAATGGGTGAATATTTATAGTAAAATTCTAAAGCTAGCCGAATAGGCAAAAAAGTAGATAAATAGACATTTTGTTTAAGCTTTTAATGAGCTAAAAATTCCAAAATAATTCATGAAAGTTCCAAGAGGTTTCTTCAAGCTTGGGAACATCAATGGACAACTTCTAGATGATGTACATTCAGCTGGAAGTAATTTTGAAATGAATGGGAGCTGATTAGCCTTGTCCATGCTTATCTATAGTGCTTTAATGAGCTTAAATGCAAGTGTCTTGTTCAGCTTAATGGTTTGATAAAGTTAATTGGCAGCTTGGGTATTGCAATAGATATTTACTGTGAAACCGAATTGAAAAAGTCCCTTGGGTGTGAACACACATAGCTGAATAGTCACTCCATGTGAAAGGCATTTTCCAGTAATGTGAACATCTTCAAAGTTGCTTTGGAAAACTAGACGGTCAGCTTGGGGAGAAGAAAACATCAGCTCCTTTGGCCATTGGTGTCCATGATGGGATGCTTGGAAGAGCTAAACCATCAGCTCTCTTGTATTAAAGTCGTCTCAAGCTTGTACCTGCACCAAATTAATTCAACAATTAATCCAGCTTATGACGCATTAATTTGACAGCAGCTAGGACACCTTAAAATCATGCATTCAGCTAGGACATATTAATAACATGTTTTATGCTAAGACACATTAAAGTAAGTAATGACTAGGACACATTAAACACAAGTAATTAAACTAAGTCACACATTAAATTTGATTGTAGCTAACACATATTAAAAACATGCATTAAAAATAAAACACATTAATAGGCTGAAACTAAATTAACTAAGGAAAATAATTTATTCCAGTACATAAGATGCATAGATTAAAGAAGTTGGTTTTAGTTCATTGATCTAGAATTGAGCTAAACTAAATAAACTAGCTAAACTAAAAAAATTAACTTTATTCCAACAAGTTTAGAATGATAAAATAAAAGGATGAAAACGAGCTCGAAGAGCTAGAATCGAGCTAAATTAAGCTCAACGAGCTGGAATTGAGCTAGGCCATCTTACAAAAGATGGCAAGCCTTGCTTGGTGAGCTGGTCTAAGGGTGCTCTCGGGGTATGGATGTATCATGCATTGAGTAGAAATTCTTTATTTGCTTTGGAAGCTTTGAGCAAATGGTTAACATTGATTGATGATAGTTCAATTTTAGCTTAATTAAAACTAAATTGACATTTTTGCAATAGATTTAAGAAGCTTAGAAATATGATGATGTGTTGATAGCTAAACAAAAATAGATTCAGAAGATTCCTGATTTAGATTTTCATGTCAGTTCTGATTATAGTTTGTATTTCAAAGGTAGAATTTGTGTGCTGAAAAATTTTAATATTGTTCAAAAGATCTTACAGGAAGCTTACAGTAGTAGCTTGTTTATTCATCCTAGTAGCAATAAAGTGTATGGTGATTTCAAACAAATGTACTGGTAGCCAGGCATGAAACGAGAGATTTTCGAGTTTGTATTGAGATGTTTAACTCGTCAGCAAGTTAAAGATGAGTATCAGGTACCTTCTAGTTTGCTACAACCAGTAATGATTCCAGAGTGGAAATGAGAACGTTTCACGATGGATTTTAGATCGAGATTACCTCTATCACCGAGAAAGAAAGATGATGTGTTGGCATTGTTGATCATTTGACGAAGTCACGCATTTCATTCCAATACATACAATTTTTTCACTCAAAAGATTAGCAGCATTGTATTTGGCTGAGATTTTTAGATTACACCGTGTGCCAGTTTCTATTATTTTTTATAGAGATTCATGGCTTACGACTCGATTCAGGAGCAAATTAAACGAAGCTTTAGGTAGTCAATTGCATTTTGTAATCGTATTTTATTCTCAGACTAATCGTCTGTCTGAGCTAGAAATTCAGATACACAATGATATGCTTCGATGTTGTATTCTAGAGTTTAAAGGTAACTGGGAGGGATTTCTACCATTAGTTGAATTTGCATACAACAATAGTTGTCGATCGAGAATTAAAATGGAACCGTATGAAGCTTTGTATGGTCAGAAGTGTCAAACTTCGTTATATTGGACTGAGCTTAGTGAGAAAAAATTTTTTGGGTTTGATTTGATGCGAGAAATCGAAGAAAAGGTTAAAGTGATATGAGGTAGTTTGAAAGTAGCTTTGGATCGATAGAAATCCTATGCAGATTTAAAAACTAAAGACATCAAATTTTGAGTCGGTGACAAAGTGTTTTTGAAAGTATCGCCCTGGAAGAAAGTTCATCGATGTGGTTGCCAAGGAAAGCTTAGTTTGTAGTTTATCGAGCTGATAACTTATTGGCTAGCCTTACCATTAGAGTTAGAAAAGATTCACAATGTATACCATGTATCTATTTTATGATGGTATCGATCAGATCCTTCACACATGATTTCACTTGTTGATGTTGAGATTCAACCAAATATGATGTACGTTGAAGAACCGATCAAAATTCTAGCTCGAGAGGTTAAAGAACTGAGAAATAAAAGCATAGCTTTAGTGAAAGTTCTTTGGCAGTGTCACAAAATAAAAGTGGTTAGGGTAGGTAATTTTGGGGGTGAGACTCCCAACTTTAAGTATTATAATTGTAATAACCCGTTTTTAGTGAAATCAGAATAGTGGTTTTAGGACCCCAAATCTAATAAGTAAATCATTATTTTTTTAATATTCTAATGTCTATGGGATGTTAGTAAGGTCATATTAAAATTTTGTTAAGAAATTTTGACGTTTGCATGCTTAATTATGTGAAAAGGACTAAATCGTAAAAGGTGCAAAAGTAGAGTTCTGTTAGTTAAAAGTGTCAATTAGCTATGAATTTTAAATGTGAGTGGACTTAGATGGTAATTAGACCATTTATGTGGTTAGCAGACATACATGGCAGGGTTTTATCGAAATTATTAAGGTTTGTAAAGGTTATTTTGGTAATTAGGTAAATAAGGTTAAAATTTAACAAAACAAAATTCTATTTCATTCATCTTTTTCCATCGATTTTTCATGAGAGAATATTACCATTTTAGGGTTCTTTGATTCAGTTAAGAACATCCCTTCCATGTAAGTGAGTTTTTATTCTATTTTTAATGATTTTATGTCTTTGGGATCCTTGTAGCTGAATTTAGCTAGGCCAGGGATTAAATTGTAAAATTCTGTTTGGATACTCCATAGCTCATGTGAGCAGCATCATGTATGTGACAGTTGTAAGTTGACCCTACTCGGGAAAGTGGTTTCGTAACCATTAAACCGAGTTAGAAAAATTTAAAAAAAATAAAAATAAAAATAATATTATTGTCTATCTCCTTAATAAGTAACTTATTATGTGTGAAAATTTGGTGTCTTAATTTTTTCAATTGGATGTCAAATTGTCAAATTATGGCTTGATTGCTTGAATAAAACAAATTTTGAAAGCTATTTTATAAATACCGAATTGTAGTGGATTAGTGATGTGGGAGGGCTTATGATGCAATTAAACCATGAAAGATTTGCATGGACACATTTGGCCCTTGCTTAGTGAAATAAGTAGTGATTATGATAAGGCTAAATAAGTAATTTAAATATAATAGTAAGTGCATGTAATAGTAAAACAAATGGTTGTTCATTTGTTCATGTTCTTGGCCGAAACAAAAAGGAAAGAAAATAGGAAAAGAAGAAACATTCGGTTAGCTAAGGGAGGATCAAATTAAGGTATGAAATGGTGTTATTTGCTTTAGATTTTATGAAGTTTGGTTGATCATTAAGCCTTGCTTACAACCCGTATGTTAATTTTTGAAATTAAAGTGTATAAAACATTCGGTCATGGTTGTTTTACATGAGAACTTGGGGGTTGATGTTTTAAAGTGCAAATTGAAGTGTGAGCTAGTTAATTGAGCAGTTGTATGGATTAGATGATAAGTTAGAATCGGCTTGTGTGCTTAAGTATATATATATGGATGCCGAATGTGATTTTTAGTTATTAGTTGTGTAAGTTGTTGAATCGAGCCTTGAATGGATGTAATTGGGTGTTAAATAAAGAGTATAAATTGCAAAGGTATGAATTGCTGAGTTGGGGCAAGCATGTATTCGGCTATGTTTGAATTAGGTGACATTTTGAGTATTTAGATGTTAAAAGATTACTTATAGTAACCAAATGAGCTTAAAATTTATACTAGGTCTAAATTGTTAGTAATTCGAAAGGAGTAGAATGAAAGGATCATTTGTGAATTGTTAAAATGGTCAGAAAGGTTGCCGAACATGAACTTAAACAATAAATTTGAATTGAAGCTTGATAAGTTAGTATAAGGTGATTTTATTTGCCTTTGATATTTGGCTTTGGTTATAATGAAGTGGACTTTGAAATGTGTTATTAGAAATGGTCGAAAAGGAAGGTTGAGCTAGTTAAATGTATGAATTATAAGTTAAGGGCTAATTGGCTTGTATGCTTATATGTATATGTGAATTTATATGACCAAATGGCTACTATGAAAAGTAGATAAATTATGTAAATGTAATATGCTGATTCGGTTAGTATGAAATGAAGATGAAATGGTATATATACATATATATATGTGTGACATGCCGAATGGCTATTAGGGAATGAAATTGAAGTGTACTATTTGCATATGTCTTGTTGAGTAAGGAAAATGGATTGGAAATCTAATTAAATGAAATGTTTTGATCAAATTAAGCCCAAGAGCATCAAAGGGGAGAGTCGGACAAAGGAAAGACTAAGATTATCGAGTAGCCATAGAAGCAAATCCATCGGATCACCAAGTAAGTGTATAAGTAATTATGAACTTAGTTATTATACCTAAATGGTGTATACTTATCATGAAAGGTTTATTCTCAAAATTTATATAGATGTACATATTTGCTTGTTTGATAGACTCATAATTATATATATATATATATATTCAAACTTGATTAGTTTAGTAGAAGGAATAAATGGCACTATACGTGCGGTTAAATGGCACCATGTGTGCGGAATAAATGGTACTATACGTGCGGTTAAATGGCACTATGTGTGCGAAATAAATGGCACTGTATGTGCGGATAAATGGCACTATATGTGCGGTTAAATGGCACCATGTGTGTGGAATAAATGGCACTATACGTGCGGTTAAATGGCACTATGTGTGCGGAATAAATGGTGCTATACGTGCGGTTAAATGGCACCATGTCTGCGAAATGAATGGCACAGTATGTGCGGATGGTATAGCACCAAAAGTATGGATGTAAACGACATTATGAGGTAGATGATGAATGGCACCATGTATATGGTTTTGAAGAGCACTATAAGTGCGGTTTAGAACAAATAAAGTGCAAAAGTTGCCCGATTAAGCATCCGAGGGTTGTGGATGAATGCCATAAGGAAGTGGTTGCCTATCAAGAGTAAGAAAGCTAAATGTTTCTTGAAGTGTAACTAGAATGGTTGCTTGTAGTAGATATTGCATCTTATTAAACAAGTTGTTATATCGTATTGTTTATAACTTACTGAGTTGAAATACTTATGTGGTGTGTTTAATTATTTTTCCTTAGGTTCTTTTGATCCGTCGTAAGCTCAGGACCGCCATCAAAGTCATCACACCTGTCAGCAACGTTTTGGTATCTCGTCCTATTAGCCTTGAGCTTGTTATTTTGGTATGTATAGACTTTATTTTTTGGGAATGTTGATATTGTAAATACCCTTTTTTTTTAATGGCCATGCAAATATGGCCTAAGTGTTGGAATTTTTAAACGTGGCTATGTATGATTTTATGAATCAACTTTTGATTTAAATGAACCACTACTGAATAGATCAATTACTTAAGTCATATTTAGAAGATAAGATCATGAAATGTATTTGTTATAATACGAATGAGTTAGGGATAAATGACCATGCATTTGGCTAGGAAGGTAAATTACCAAATGAATAGTGGATTTTTTTATGATACTTATAGGAGTGTGAGACATGCTGATGTGGTATTTCTATTTGATAAATTAATAGCATGAAAATTTGATTATTTAGTAGTTAGTATCCCTAAATTGATTTCTTTGAGTTATGGCCTGTTTATGTAAGTTTGAATAACTTCAGTGAATTAGGAACGCATCTTTGATAATATGCACTAAAGGGTGGTTTCGTAGTATCTCGTAACCCCTCCGGCGATCGGAATGGGTTAGGGGGTGTTACATTTTGTTGGTATCAGAGCTATGGTTTAGTCGATTCTAGGACTATTATAGTGTGCATAAAAATAGCTATACATGCCAAAATATGATAATGTGACAGTGTGATGACTTCTGACGGTTAAAAATTTGATTTTGTATAGAAATGGAACCTAATCCCAAACAAGTCGTAGCAGATGATGTAGAGAGTATAGCGCCTGCTCCCGCTCAAGGGACAGTGCCGGCAGATTCTCGACCATCCACGAGTAATCAAGAAGATGGAGTTAGGCAAGCCCTCTTTTCTATAATGAATGAATGGTTTGCCCAGCATACTCGCGTAAATCCGGCTGCTCAACAACCCTCTAATTTAAACAATCCTCCCCCGGTGCCTGTGGTGCCAGCAACCTCCGATCCGTTGAGATTGAATAAACCCCCTGTCGATAAGATTAGAAAATACGGGGCTAAAAAATTCAGAGCCACAACTACTGATGATGCAAAAAAAGCTGAATGTTGGTTGGATAATACCCTTCGTGTGTTTGACGAACTGTCCTGCACCCTTGATGAGTGCCTAAAATGTGTTGTGTCTTTACTTCGAGATGCGGCTTATTATTGGTGGAGTACTTTGATTGCGATCTTTCCAAAAGAGCAGGTTACGTGGGACTTCTTTCAGATAGAATTTTGCAAGAAATATATAAGTCAGCGATTTATCGACCAGAAGTGCAAAAAATTTTTGGAACTGAAACTAGGCCGTCTGACTGTATCGGAATATAAACGGGAATTTGTGAGGCTCAGTTGCTATGCCCGAGAATGTGTTGCCAATGAAGATGCAATGTGTAAAAGATTCGAAGAGGGATTAAACGAAGACTTAAAACTACTGGTGGGTATTCTTGAAATAAGAGAATTCGTGGTACTCGTTGAACGGGCTTGCAAGGCGGAGGAGCTCGGGAAGGAGAAAAGAAAAGCAGAATCGGAAGCTAAAGACTTTCGCAAGAGATCCATGGGAAAGGCCTCATTTTCGGCCTCAAAGAAATTCAGAGATAAAAACAACAAGTCAAAGACAAATACCGGGATTTCAATTCGAGAACGACCTTCGACGGATTCTCGAGCTACTTCAGTTACTAGTGTGGGCAACAATCGGCAAAGGAAACCGGAATGTCAACAGTGTGGAAGACGACACGTGGGCGAGGTTGGGGCAAGGTTAATAACCGAGCTTGTTATAGATGCGGTTCGCTGGATCATTATGTTCGAAATTGTACGAAACCTGTTGAGAAAGATAGTACGAGAGATATGAGGTCGAGTGGTGCTGTTGTTAGGGGTAGGACATCGAGAAGCATGGGAGGTAGGAGTGGTACTCAGAGAGGGACTTCTGATACAGCTGTTAGGTCAGAGGCTTGTGTTCCTGCGAGAGCTTATGCTATCTGTGCTAGAGAGGATGTTTCTTCCCCTGACGTTATTTCTGGTACTTTCACTCTTTTCAACTCTAATGTTATTGCCTTGATTGATCCTGAGTCAACCCATTCATATGTGTGTGAGACATTGGCATCCAGTAAGACTCTTCCTGTTGAGTCTACTGAGTTCGTAATTCGAGTGTCAAACCCTTTGGGTCGGTATGTCTTAGTAGACAAAGTGTGCAAGAACTACCCTCTAATGTTTTGAAACTCTTGTTTCCGAGCCGATTTAATACTATTGCCATTCGACGAATTTTATATTATTCTCGGTATGGATTGGTTATCTGCACATGATGCGGTGGTGGATTGTAAAAGAAAATCAATCGAATTGCGATGTTCAAACGGAGAAATAATTCGAGTGGAGTCCAATTTGAATGAGCCACCGGCAGTGATATCTCCGATGTCGGCCCAAAGATATGTGAAAAAGGGGTGTGAAGCTTATCTGGCGTATATTTTAGATAATAAAGTATCTGAACAAAAGCTCGAGGTTGTACCTGTAGTCAGTGAGTATCCGGATGTGTTTCCCGAGGAATTACCGGGATTGCCACCTGTTAGAGAAGTCGAGTTCGGTATAGAGTTGGTTCCGGGTATGACTCTGATTTCGATCGCCCGGTACCGAATGGCGCCTACAGAGTTAAAAGAATTAAAATCTTAGCTACAAGAATTGACAGATAGGGGTTTTGCACGATCGAGTTTCTCACCATGGGGCGCACCAGTTTTATTTGTGAAAAAGAAAGACGGAACTATGAGAATGTGCATCGATTATAGACAGTTAAATAAGGCGACTGTAAAGAATAAATATCTGTTGCCCCGAGTCGACGACCTGTTTGATCAACTAAAAGGAGCTTCAGTGTTTTCAAAGATCGATCTACGATCCGGTTATTATCAATTGAGAGTGAGAGATTTTGACGTGCCAAAGACTACTTTCAGAACGAGGTACGGACACTATGAATTTTTAGTGATGCCGTTCGAACTCACTAACGCCCATGCGGTTTTCATGGACCTTATGAATCGAGGTTCAGACAGTATCTGGATCGATTTGTGGTGGTGTTTATCGATGAAATTTTGATTTATTCTCGCGACGAGATCGAGCATACTGAGCATTTGAGACTGGTGCTGCAAACCTTACGAGATAATCAACTGTACGCAAAATTCAGCAAATGTGAATTTTGGTTGCGCGAGGTTAGCTTTCTGGGACATGTAGTATCTGTTTCGGGTATTCGAGTTTATCCAAACAAAATTTTAGCCATTCTCGATTGGAAACCTCCGAGGAATGTATCAGAAGTACGGAGCTTCTTGGGACTTGTCAGGTACTATCGACGATTTGTAAAGGGGTTTTCGATGATTGCGACATCGTTGACTAAACTGCTACAAAAAGATGTCAAATTTGAGTGGTCTGAAAAGTGTCAGAAAAGTTTTGACCAGCTAAAAACTCTTTTAACGAAAGCTCTAGTGTTAGTTCAGCCAGAATCCGGTAAAGAGTTCGTAGTTTATAGCGATGCATCTTTAAACGGTCTGGGCTGTGTTTTTATCCAAGAGGGTTGAGTTGTCGTGTATGCCTCAAGACAGTTGAAGCCTCACGAGAGAAACTATCTGACGCACGATCTCGAGTTAGCTGCCATCGTTTTCGCTTTAAAAATTTGGCGTCATTATTTGTTCGGGGAGAAATGCCATGTTTATTCTGATCATAAAAGCCTCAAGTACTTAATGACACAGAAAGATTTGAATTTGAGACAACGACGGTGGTTAGAATTATTGAAAGATTATGAGCTCGTCATCGATTATCACCCGGGAAAAGCTAATGTGCTTGCGGACGCTCTAGTCGAAAATCACTGTTTGCCCTTAGAGCGATGAATGTACATTTGTCTTTGTCCGCTGATGATATGTTGATAGCAGAATTGAAAGCAAAACCGATGTTGATACAACAAATTTGTGATGCCCAGAAAATTGATAAGGATTTGGTTGCTAAACGGGCTCAGTGTGATCCTAATATAGATTCAGAGTTTCAAATCGATGATAATGATTGTTTGAGGTTCAAAAATCGATTGTGCATTCCAAGAAATATAAAGATTATTTCAATGATCTTGAAGGAAGCCCATAATAGTCAGATGTCTGTTCATTCGGGTAGCATGAAGATGTACAATGATCTGAAGCTCCAATATTGGTGGCACGGTATGAAACTAGACATCTCTGGCTTTGTTTCGAAATGTTTAATATGCCAACAAGTGAAGGCAAAACATCAAGTACCTTCGGGATTGCTTCAACCGATTATGATACCCGAGTGGAAGTGGGATCGGGTTACGATGGACTTTGTATCCGGCTTACCGCTGACACCGAGCAAGAAAGATTCCATTTGGGTTATTGTTGATAGATTAACAAAGTCAGCTCATTTCATTCCCGTTCGTACGGACTATTCACTTGATAAGCTAGCGGAATTGTACGTCTCCTAGATTATACGGCTGCATGGGGTGCCGACTTCTATTGTTTCAGATAGAGATCCCCGGTTTACTTTGCGATTCTAGAAGAAATTACATGAGGCATTGGGCACTAAGCTTCAGTTTAGCACCGCCTTTTATCCTCAGACCGATGGTCAGTCTGAAAGAACTATTCAAATACTCGAAGATATGTTGAGATGTTGTATTCTCGAGTTTAGCGGTTCGTGGGAGAAATACATACCATTGATTGAATTCGCCTACAATAATAGTTTTCAAACGAGTATCAAGGTGGCGCCTTATGAGGCTTTATACAGTCGTAAATGCCGTACGCCCTTGTTTTGGACCGAGCTTAGCGAGAATAAGTTATATGGAGTTGATTTAATTAAAGAGGCCGAACAACAAGTGAAGATAATCAGTGATAGCCTGAAAGCAGCTATGGATCGTCAGAAATCGTATGCAGATTTAAAACATAAGGATATAGAACGTCTTTCTGAAAGTTTCACCGTGGAAAAAGATACTCCATTTTGGCCGTAAAGGCAAATTAAGTCCGAGATTTATCGTACCGTATGAGATTTCAGAGAGAATTGGATAGGTTGCTTATAAGTTAATTCTGCCACCTGAACTTGAAAGGATTCACAACGTTTTTCATGTTTCGATGCTCCGTCGTTATAGATCCGATCCCTCTCATGTGATTTGCCCGACGGAGGTTGAAATTCAGTCTGATTTGAGTTATGAAGAAGAACCGGTTCGTATTTTAGCTCGTGAGGTGAAAGATTTGCGAAATAAAAAGATTCCATTGGTGAAAGTATTATGGCTTAAACATGGAATTGAAGAAGCAACTTGGGAGCTCGAAGGCTTGGTGAAAGAGCGCTACCCTAATTTATTCACCGGTAAGATTTTTGGGGACGAAAACTTCTAAAGGGGGAGAGTTGTGACAGTTGTAAGTTGACCCTAATTGGGAAAGTGGTTTCGTAACCATTAAACCAAGTTAGAAAAATTTAAAAAAAAAATAAAAATAAAAATAATATTATTTTCTATGTCCTTAATAAGTAACTTATTATGTGTGAAAATTTAGTGTTTTAATTTTTTCAATTGGATGTCAAATTGTCAAATTATGGCTTGATTGCTTGAATAAAAAAAAATTTTGAAAGCTATTTTATAAATATCGAATTGTAGTGTATTAGTGATGTGGGAGGGCTTATGATGCAATTGAACCATGAAAGATTTGCATGGACACATTCGGCCCTTGCTTAGTGAAATAAGTAGTGATTATGATAAGGCTAAATAAGTAATTTAAATATAATAGTAAGTGCATGTAATAATAAAACAAATGGTTGTTCATTTGTTCATGTTCTTGGCCGAAACAAAAAGGAAAGAAAATAGGAAAAGAAGAAACATTCGGTTAGCTAAGGGAGGATCAAATTAAGGTATGAAATGGTGTTATTTGCTTTAGATTTTATGAAGTTTGGTTGATCATTAAGCCTTGCTTACAACCCGTATGTTAATTTTTGAAATTAAAGTGTATAAAACATTCGGTCATGGTTGTTTTACATGAGAACTTGGCGGTTGATGTTTTAGAGTGCAAATTGAAGTGTGAGCTAGTTAATTGAGTAGTTGTATGGATTAGATGATAAGTTGGAATCGGCTTGTGTGCTTAAGTATATATATATGGATGCCGAATGTGATTTTTAGTTATTAGTTGTGTAAGTTGTTGAATCGAGCCTTGAATGGATGTAGTTGGGTGTTAAATAAAGAGTATAAATTGCAAAGGTATGAATTGTTGTGTTGGGGAAAGCATGTATTCGGCTATGTTTGAATTAGGTGACATTTTGAGTATTTAGATGTTAAAAGATTACTTATAGTAACCAAATGAGCTTAAAAATTATACTAGGTCTAAATTGTTAGTAATTCGAAAGGAGTAGAATGAAAGGATCATTTGTGAATTGTTAAAATGGTCAGAAAGGTTGCCGAACATGAACTTAAACAATGAATTTGAATTGAAGCTTGATAAGTTAGTATAAGGTGATTTTATTTGCCTTTGATATTCGGCTTTGGTTATAATGAAGTGGACTTTAAAATGTGTTATTAGAAATGGTCGAAAAGGAAGGTTGAGCTAGTTAAATGTATGAATTATAAGTTGAGGGCTAATTGGCTTGTATGCTTATGTGTATATGTGAATTTATATGACCAAATGGCTACTATGAAAAGTAGGTAAATTATGTAAATGTAATATGCTAATTCAGTTAGTATGAAATGAAGATGAAATGGTATATATACATATATATATATATGTGTGACATGCCGAATGGCTATTAGGGAATGAAATTGAAGTGTGCTATTTGCATATGTCTTGTTGAGTAAGGAAAATGGATTGGAAATCTAATTAAATGAAATGTTTTGATCAAATTAAGCCCAAGAGCATCAAAGGGGAGAGTCGGACAAAGGAAAGACCAAGATTATCGAGTAGCCATAGAAGCAAATCCATCGGATCACCAAGTAAGTGTATAAGCAATTATGAACTTAGTTATTATACCTAAATGGTGTATACTTATCATGAAAGGTTTATTCTCGAAATTTATATAGATGTACATATTTGCTTGTTTGATAGACTCATAACTATATATATATATATATATTCAAACTTGATTAGTTTAGTAGAAGGAATAAATGGCACTATACGTGCGGTTAAATGGCACCATGTGTGCGGAATAAATGGCACTATACGTGCGGTTAAATGGCACCATGTGTGCGGAATAAATGGCACTATACGTACGGTTAAATGGCACTATACGTGCGGTTAAATGGCACCATATGTGTGGAATAAATGGTACTATACGTGCGGTTAAATGCCACCATGTGTGCGGAATAAATGGTACTATACATGCGGTTAAATGGCACCATGTGTGCAGAATGAATGGCACAGTATGTGCGGATGGTATAGCACCAACGGTACAGATGTAAACGACATTATGAGGTAGATGATGAATGGCACCATGTATACAGTTTTGAAGAGCACTATAAGTGCAGTTTAGAACAAATGAAGTGCAAAAGTTGCCCGATTAAGCATCCGAGGGTTGTAGATGAATGCCATAAGGAAGTGGTTGTCTATCAAGAGTAAGAAAGCTAAATGTTTCTTGAAGTGTAACTAGAATGGTTGCTTGTAGTAGATATTGCATCTTATTAAACAAGTTGTTATATCGTATTGTTTATAACTTACTGAGTTGAAATACTCATGTGGTGTGTTTAATTGTTTTTCCTTAGGTTCTTTTGATCTGTCGTAAGCTCAGGATCGCCATCAAAGTCATCACACCTGTCAGCAACGTTTTGGTATCTCGTCTTATTAGCCTTGAGCTTGTTATTTTGGCATGTATAGACTTTGTTTTTTGGGAATGTTGATATTGTAAATACCCTTTTTTTTTTAATGGCCATGCGAATATGGCCTAAGTGTTGGAATTTTTAAACATGGCTATGTATGATTTTATGAATCAACTTTTGATTTAAATGAACCACTACTAAATAGATCAATTACTTAAGTCATATTTAGAAGATAAGTTCATGAGATGTATTTGTTATAATACGAATGAGTTAGGGAGAAATGACCATGCATTTGGCTAGGAAGGTAAATTACCAAATGAATAGCGGATTCTTTTATGATACTTATAGGAGTGTGAGACATGCTGATGTGGTACTTTTATTTGATAAATTAATAGCATGAAAATTCGGTTATTTAGTAGTTAGTATCCCTAAATTGATTTCTTTGAGTTATGGCTTGTTTATGTAAGTTTGAATAACTTCAGTGAATTAGGAACGCATCTTTGATAATATGCACTAAAAGGGTGGTTTCGTAGTATCTCGTAACCCCTCCGGCGATCGGAATGGGTTAGGGGGTGTTACAATGTAGGTTACATTTCGACCCACATCTCGGGTGAGTAGACCCATTTCATAGCTCATGTAAGTAACGATGTAAAGGAAACAGAAAGGTTATATGTTTAGCACACTTCGTGTGAGCTTGTAATAGCCCATTTTTGGTAAAAATCAGAATAATGGTTTCGGGACCACAAATCCGATTCCGGAAAGAAAATCTTTATTATTATTATTTTATGGTCTATGGTATGATAGAAATGTTATTTGAAAATTTTGTAATGAAATTTTATCGATTACATGTTTAATCGATGTAAGGACTGAATTGCATAAAATATAAAAGTTGAAATCTAGAGGCTAAATGAATTAAATAGCTATAGAATTCAAAATTAGAGGTCCTTACTTGGTAAATAGACCATTAAACAAAAGTTAGTAGATATTTTCAGTGAATCATCCATGGAAAATTTGTTGATAGATAAACAACTTTTAGAAAGTGAATTTTGATGAAAACTTGATTTAGGGACTAAATTGTAAAAATGAGAAATTCATGGAAAATTCTGATTTTTATGAAATATATGGGCTGTAAATGTTACATGTAAAAATTAGCTGGGCTTGGAACAAGGATTAAATGCATGAATTTCATTTTCCGAGCCTAGGGACAAAATTGTCATTAATTAAAAGTTTAGGGGCAAAATGGTACTATTACCTAAAATGTAAATTGGACTGAATTGAGTTTAAATAGTATTAAATTGATGTAAAATTTACTCGTATAGATCCAGATAGGCCAAACTCGGAGTCGAAATGAGGAAAAGAGGAAAATGTCAGATTAGTAGATTTTACATGTATGAACATTTGTCAAGGTAAGTTCGTATAACTAAATTGTATATGTTTACATGTTTGAATTGAATGTTGTGAATGTAAATTGTATAAATGCTATAAATATGTGAAATGATCACATATTCGTTAAAGCCCTATAAATGAAAATGCCTGAAATAAAGAAAGGATTTAGCCTGGATTAGCAATCCTGATTAAGCTCATGTGAGCATATGTTGGAAATAAGATTTAGCTTGGACTAGAAATCCTGTTGAATGATATGTGACTCGAGAGTGTGCTTTCTGATTATGTGCCCTAATGGGTACCCTAGAATGTAAATTGATAGATTTACTAATTTGTACACTTTGTGTGTACTACCTGAGTATCCATCGATATTTTCAATCATTCAACGGACAAAATCCTGACATGAAAAGAAGTGAGTTTTTACATGTACTAGCTTGAAGTACATAGAAATGATATTTTATGAAATATGGAAGTATGAAATTATGATATGTGAACATGGAAATTGATTGATGAATATATTCATCTATGAGAATAGATTTGTACACTTCGAGTGTACTACCTGTGTATCCATTGATACTCCAAACAAATTCAATGGGTAAAAATACAAACATGAGAATATATGAATAATGAAATGAATTATTACAAGTATCTGCGGAAAGTACATGAAAATGATGATTTATGATATATGGAAATATGAAATGATGATACATAAACATAGAATTTGATTGATGAATATGTTCATTTGTGATTGTAGAATTGTACACCTTGAGTGTACTATCCATGTGACACTTATGTTTCAAATGATTAAATGAGGAAAGTTCCAACATGAAACAATTTGAGCTCGATATGAATTGTTATGAAAATGTACCTGAAAATACATGAATATGATTTTGTAAATGAGTTATAAGAATACATGGTGTGGAAAGCATATGACTATGGAAATTTGGATATTATTGAGCCCATGTTTGTTTCTTCGTGTTATTATGGAATATATTACTAACAAGGGCAATGAGGATATGTGTAGGGCTTGAGATCAAATTGATTGAACATGCCTTACATGTTTACCTTGAAATAGAATAAATGGTAAGTTAATACCATGCTATACAAACTTACTAAGCATTACATGCTTACTCTGTTTTATTTTTCCCTGTTCATCAGTGATTCAGAAGCTCGTTGGATTAGAAGCTTGACTGAGGTCATTCATACTATCCACTCGTCTGTTTTGGTATATATGGTAAATTAATTAAGGTTATAATTGCATGTATAGGTTAGTAAGGTTAATGCATATATTGAAATAGATGAATGTAACCTAGCCATTGGAATGGCTAGTGATGACTTAATTTTTTGTATGTTATAAAGTAAATTAGAGTTTATATGTATGCTTGATAATGATTGAATTGTAGAAATTAAACATGCAAGTTTAAAGAGGTAAGATTTGTATTAAGTGTGCATGTGAAAATATGACATATTGAATGATGAAATTGGTTGAAAATCATGCTTGAATTGGTTGGTTGCTATTGTAAGTATTTGGTGTAGGAGTTGGATGAAAATGGGTGAGTAATAGGGCTTGGAAAATAGCCTTATTTTGTCCACACGGGTAGACACACAGGGTTGTGTCTAGGCTGTGTGTGACACACGAGTTGATACATGAGCGTGTGTCAAGGCCGTGTGTCCCATATATCCCGAAATCTAAGAAACAGAATGCCCTGTATTGAGCAGACGGGCTCAACACAAGCGCCTGCCTCAACTATTTGAGGTACACGACCTGGAAGCATAAGCGTGTGATACGGCCGTGTGAAACCTGTACCTATTTTCAAAAATTAAATTAACCATACGACCTAGTGAAACGGGCGTGTGCCTTGGCCATGTGATCCTAATTTCCTCACGGGTTGCAAGCCAGAGAATTACATGGATTAGGGACACAGGCGTGTGAACCCACACGGCCTGACCACACAGGTATGTCCCATACCACATGGGCGTGTGACTCTTAATAGTGAGAAAATTTTTTTGGATTTTGTGAAAAGTTCCCCGAGATCCTGATTTAGTCCCTAATTGATTTTAATCCATGTTTTGGGCCTTAAGGGTCTATTTTAAGGGACAATATGATTAATATTGGAAAATGAATAGTAATTGACTCGATTTATCTGAAATGATTCTGTAAACTCTTGTAATGCCTCGTGACCCTATTCTGGTGACGGATATGGGTTAAGGCTGTTACAGAGCTTCCCCGTGTATCCAATGTTATTCTAAATGGTTCAATGTGCATGAAAAGGAAAGGAACGGTAAGTGTTCAAATGAACTTTTCCATGAATCTATAAAAAGGTTTGAAATGGGAATGTTCAATGAAAGTATATCTATATTAATGAAAAGGATGAATTCAAAACTAGTATATTTATTTACACCTAGCTAACCTTATGATAATGCAAGTGAATTATGTGTTAATGCACTAATATGTGTTGTTGATAGTGCTTAGGCTTGTGCCAAGCTTATGGTTGGACTATATCATGCTTAGTTGTAATGTTATGCTTGAAATGGTAAGTCATGTTCATGTTTTACGAACTTACTAAGCATTATATGCTTACGTAGTTTTCTTTCATATGTTTTATAAATAATAAGAAGCTTGATCAGTTTGAAAGCTCGTCAGACATCTATCACACTATCTAGCGATTATATCGATCGTTTTTTGATGTTTTGGCCAAGGTTATAATGGCATGTATAGGTGGACTTATGTTTGAATGTTAGTTGATAAGTTTTCTATGTATAAGTTGTTTTGGATTGATTTTGGTACTTTTGGTGCCTTGTTGATATTTGTTAATATGGCTAAGTTTTGATGCATGTTTTGATGGCCAATTTGGTATGTGATGGTATATGTAATGCCCTGATTTTCAGGATTTTTCAGGTTTCTATGATTTTTGGTGAATTTTTAAAATTTTCGTGTTCTGAATATTGGAATTGAGTTTAAAAGTGTTAGTGGGCTTTTAGAAGGCCCAAGCCTAAGTTAAAACCCGGTAAAATATCAAGTTTGGATTTTAAGTGAATAGGAGACTTGGTTAAGTGGGCTTTTAAGAAAAACTTCATAAATTATGATACAAGAAGAGCTTTGGCAAAGAGGCAAGGTGGCGCCACTACGTTCCTAAAAAAGTGGCGCCTGGGAAGGAATTAAAGGTCCAGGGTTCAAGTTGCAAGGTAAGCGTATTGTTACTTTTTAGTTTTTAGGCATGTGTCGGGCATGTGATCACTTAAATGAATTTTGGCAAGGGCCTTAGGGAGGTTGGGCCGATTGTTTTAGTTGATATTAGGGTTAGGTTCTTTTCTTTTTCTGTCTTGGAGAATTAGGGTTAGCCACCTGAAAGCTTTCACTTTCATTCATCCTTTTCTAAGTTTTCGCAAAAGCCGAAAAGGCAAATTCCTTCTCTTTTGTGCCGATTTCTTCTTCCTCTTCTTCTCCTCCATTGTTTTCTTTTCCTTTTTGCTTCCTACCTCAGCCGAACACCCCTATTACTCAAATCCATCTTCTCTTTCAAATCCATCCTCCCTAAAACCACCATAGCCGATTGCCATAAAAGCCGAAATCCTGAAAACTTACTTCTTATGCCAATTTCTCCAAGCCAATTTCTTCTTTTCTTTTCATTCTTTTTGACCGATTTTCATCTTCTTTAAACCCTTAATATCTATCGGCAACACTACTCCAAAGTTATAGCCTCAAATCATCATCTTCTTCATCACTTAAAAAGCTGAAATACCATAGATTTAGGGACTTATAGCCAAAACTTCAAATCTCCTGGATTTGAGTTCTACTATCATTTAGGGGCTAGATCTACATCAGATCTGAGTAGAAACAGAAGGGAAATCAGTGGTAAGTGCTCATTAACCCAGATCTATAAGTTATTTTACAATTTAGAAAAAGTCGAAGTCCCTAAAATCTAGGGAGGCTGTCGATTTGGGCATAGGGCTCTAAGGGTCATTAACCAATGATTTTTTTGGTGATTAGTGTATACTAGAGGTGATTGATCGAAGGCTTGGATATTTGGAACAACTAGACTTAGATCTAGTCATCGGTTTTCAGCGAAGGTAAGATTTTGAAGGCTTTAGGGGCATTGGCCGAATATGGGTAAGTGAATATTAGGATTGTTTGTTGTAGATTTGCAATCTAAGAATTGTGGTAATCTATTGTAGGACATCGTGGGGGATCTCAGTAGCAGTCATCGCGAAACAGGTGTGTATTGAACACCCTCTCTAGTTTAATTCGGCAAAAGCCAAAATGCCGAAATTCTGGCATTTCGTAGGCTTGTGAGTGTGCGAGTGCTCACAAGACGTTTAGGAAACATTAGATCTGAAATTGCAAAGTGGTAACTTAGTCGTGTGTGAAATTTCGTGCACTTCGATAATTGGGCCTCGATGGGTTGAAAATGGGCCCAATGGGCTTACGGGCCCGTATGGGTGAAAATAGGTAAATAATGTGTACTGATAGACTGTAGGTTCAAAATCATTGAAACTGATAAATTGATCATAAAATTTGAACTAAATGGGCTTAATTTGTTAATAGACACTATAGGGCCCATTAGGGGTTTTAGGGCCCAATGGCTAAAACTGATAAATTAAGTTAAATAGATTACTGTGATGACAAATGGATTAGTAAGGACTGTAATATGCATGAAAACCCTAAAAATTAATAAAGTTACTAAAAACCCTTGGTGGTGGAAAATTACTATTTTACTCCTAGGAGCAAAATGATTGTTATACCCCTAGGGCTAAGTGTGACCAAAATACATGTTTTACTGTTACTGTTTACTGCATGCCATGTCACTATTATCTGTTGCATGGGACTGGGATATTGATGGAGGAAGTACTAAAAGTGGCTTGACCATGTACTGGAGGCTTTGCCTTAACTTACTGTTATCTTAGTAGCCATGCTGCAACTGTGGAGTGTAGGGCTGGGTGGGTTGAGTTATCCCCACATGGTGTGTAGGGCTGGTACGGGTGGAGTGTAGCGACTGGATTTAGGTTGGTTTTGGGTTTGCATACATGTTAATATCTGTTCTGTTCTAAAATGGGCCTACGGGCCGTACTGTTATCTGAGAAGGGCTAAGGCGCAGTATACTGTATCTGGATAGGGCTTCAGCCCAGTTAACACTGTGACTGGATAGGGCTCGGCCCAGTGGGCTTGAGCTGACTTGGGCTCTGGGTGGGCATTCTTTACATACTGAGTTTTCCAAACTCACCCCATTTCTTTCCATCCATGCAGGTGAGCCCTAGTTGGTGGACTTGGATCTAGGAGGGATTCAGAGTGGCCACGAAGATTAAATTTCTGGTTTCAATTATTTTATTTTATTATTTATTTGGATTATTTTTATTATGGTTTTTGGGTTGTAATAAGGCCGCTCTATTTATTTTATTTCGAGTTTTAATTCCTTACTTATTTTATTTGTTTTCACCTAATAATAATTTTGTTTAAATTGTTTTTGAAAATTGGATTTACTTGTTTTCGAAATAACACGATAAACGAACGTTTTCAAACCAAATGCACTTTCCAAAGAGTATCAAAAGTCACGTTTTTTTTTAAAACCCTATCACGATCGGTATTAAATAGGACATTTATTAAGTAAATCAGGAATTTCTCTTAAAATAACAAAAACGGTTTTGCAAGCTCGCCCTAATCTTAGTAACTAGGTAACATGGTTAGATGTAGGTGATGTGATACACCAGATTTGGCCATAACATCTAGGCCGGGTGTGGGGTGTTACAGTATAGTTTCAAAATGGTCAAGATAGATTATGTTTTGGAAAGGTATTGAACTAGATGTGTATGAATGAAATATGGTCAAATATGCATATGTTTAGGTATGTAGTATGTTTGGTTTTGAGGTGCCTTGTATGGCATATTGGTTGTATGGATTTGGTCTTTTGAATTGGTCATTTTATGCATATTTTTGTAAGGTTTTGAAGCTTTGAAGTTATGCACAAAATGCTTGTAGGTACATGTTTGGGATGGTGATGGAAACGGTTTGAATTTGGCCAATGTCATGTCCACATGGCTTGAGACACAGGCGTGTGACTCAGCCGTGTGTCCCCTATAGGTTTTAAGGTTTGCAAGTCAAGCAGTTACACGACCTGGCACACGGGCGTGTGGCTTTTCCGTGTGACCCAACTTCAAAAGTTACACGGGCATAGACATGGGCATGTGTCCATATTTCGAATGTTACATGCCTGAGACAAGGTCGTGTGACCCCTACAGTTCAATTTTTCCAACTTTTTCTAAATATTTCAAACGTTTTCAATTTAGTTCCGAATTGTTTCTAAAGTGTTTTTAAGGCTTCGAAGGATCAATTAAGGGACCATATGCATGTAAATGAATGATTTATGCTATGCTTATATTAATGTTTGGAAATGTATGTTTTTATGTTACGTTTATATGGTAATGCTTCGCAACCCTATTCTGGTGATGGATACGGGTTAGGGGTGTTACAATAATAAATGCCACTTGGGTGAGTGTTGGAAGAAATTGGTGTTTGCCTAAAATGTGGATCGATGAGGCATAAGTATAATATTTTTCGAAACTGAATGTTTAACTGAGCTATTTTAATGGCTAGTGTGACCTTCATAATTTGACTATAACGTCTGAATTGGGTTGATGAGATTACAGATTATAATGTTGTTCTTAAATGTGATAAAATCCATAAAATATCTTTGAAGGTTGTTACTCTCTTCACTTCTCTTGTTAAAACTTTTTTGGATCTAGGATTTTGAAAAAACTCATGAAACTTTTGGTCTTTCTTTATGTTGTTTTTGTTTTTAGTTTTCAGGTCTGAATTAAATGGTATTTGAAAAAAAAAACACTTTCTATTTCCCGTTTTCATGAAACATTTTGATTTTTGTCTTTTGAAAGTTTAGATCTTTAGGTTCACATATATTATGTTATTTATTGTTATTTGGTCGTTGGATTTATTGGTTTGTCTGTATAAATTTTGGGATGTTTTGTGAACTTAAAAGAAAGAAAAAACGTGGAGAGAAAAAAGGAAAGTTTTTCCTTTTTTGGAGAAAAGTGGAGGTGGAGCTAATGATGGCAGTGGCAATAGAGGAAGTAGAATAAGAAAGTAAATTTTGAGGATCAAATTGAGACCGTTTGTAAATTTTAAGTGTTAATTTTTTAAAATATAACCAAATCCATATAATTTGTAAAAATTGAGAGATAAATTTGTTATTATATCGCTTTTTTTAACTACTATATCAAAGATTTAATGACACTTAACATAAATTGGCTAAAAAAAATTCAATTAATTAGGTGACCAAACTAAAAAAAAATATTAACAATTGGGTAATTAATATGTTATTATTTAAATTTAGTATAATTATATTATAATTTAAAATTCTTCTCTGATTTTTTATTTATTGGAAAATGTTATATGAATTAAATTAAATATAAATCTTAAATTAAAACAAATTTAAAACGAAAAACGTTTGAAGTATTTTAAGAATAAAAACGTTTAAAGTTTGAAAGTTTATTATTTTTAGATTTTATCATTACTTTTAAAAATTTTATAATTTTAAATTATTATTTTGTATTAATTTATAAACAAAAATAGACTTTATATATAAAAAACTTATTGCCATGTGTCAACATGATAGGTATGACATGTGGCAAAAAAATAGGTTGTCTATGTGGGCTAGGAGCCTACTTAGTTATATATATACATATGATATATATAATTAAAATTTGTTGTTAATATTTGTACCTATATAGAATTTGAAATTTGGTCATTGTGCTTTAAAAGTTAAAAAATCAATATTGTTATCTTTATAATATAAAAATCCTAATAAAATCATTATTGTTGTTGATTTTTGTCCAAATTTTTCAATTTAACATATTTATTTACATCATATGTCACATCATATGAGGACAGGCTAATGAAAATTTTAAGTTATCAAAATTTTTTTTATAAAAAAATAACTATTTTAATGATTGGATTGAGATTTTTAAATAAAAAAAGTAGTAAAAGTTGATTTTTAACTTTTTTAAGTAAAGAGACCGAGACTTTGTTTACAATTGAGGTTGAAATGCACTTTTCAACCCAAATAATGATTTCAAACCAAAAAAATTGGCAAATCTTGATTTTAAACTAAGATTTTAACCCCAAGCAAAAAAGTCAAAATTTTTAGCTTTTGGTTTTGAAAAAGTGTTTTTCAATGAAATTTCCTTTTTATCCATTATTAAATCTTCTACATTATAACATCGGGTCTAAAATAGATGTTTTATATTATGAAAACTACTTTTTTTTTATAGAAATGATAAACACTCAAAATTTTTAAAAGTAATTTTCTAAAACACTTTTTTTACGATACTTTTCAAAAACACTTTTTTAACTTCAATGGTAATTTAGTCCTAACCTTAATTTTTATCAAAGTATAGAGACTAGCAACAAATTTTAACCTACCTATATATATTTGCATTTAACTAGAAAGTATAACTTTGTTCGAGTAATTTACTTCCCTTAACTTGTGAGATTTTTCTATGTTTATTTTTTAAAAATATATTTTAAAGTACAATTTTTAATTAATTATCAAAATAAGTATACCAAAAGTTATTTTTTAAAGGTATCTCAACATTCACGAGTGTGGAGTTTAATGTATAGTCAAATCATCACAAAATATATGCCTTGTAACAGAAAAGCAACTCATGGACCTTAAAACCTATGGATGTTGAGTTTAAGCTAGTGAACTTTAACTTGAGTATTTATTTTCTCATTGGCTCAACCAACTCATTTAATATAAGGAACTCAACACTTAGTGTCAATATTCTTTCCTGTTTCCACTAAAAACTTCTCAAACTTTCCTAATTTGAAGAAAAAAAGGTTTTCTTTTCGCTTTCTACTTCTTTCTGAGAAATTAATAAGTCGTGTTAAGGTTTCAAAAAAATATAGAAAATCATTTGTCAATATGGTAAAATTTCCAACTCAAAATTTTTTATTATGTTATTATGAAATATTTTTTTTAAGATTTTACAAAATTAAATATCATTTTTATGATATTTTAAACAACAAAGAGATGAAGTTGTTCATGCACAACATAAGTTAAACTTCCCAAAGCCAGGTAGGTGTATCCTACACCACTTGAATAGTGTCAATTTAATTGCAGTATCTATACTAATAACGTTTAAAATTATATCAAAGTTGCTTTCCACTTTGTTGGAAAGATAAATGCAAAAAACATTGACATTCCATTTTTCATGTCCGAAAACAAATATAAAACTAGATGATGTTGCTTTAATAACTGGCCTTCCAATCTATGGGTAGGCAGTAATAGAAGCTGGTAGCATTGATGAAAAGTTAAAGTGTTATCGATTGTTGGGTGCTGCACCATGTGTGAAAGAGAAAGAACTGGATGGGAAACATGTCAAATGCACATAGTTGGAGAGACTTTTCGTTCTTTCCATTTTAGCAAATGCAATTGTGGAGGAGATGGATCAATATGCCAAAGCCTATATGCTTTGGATAGTAGGAAGAATGTTGTATCTAAAAAAGCTTAGCAATAAGGTCTATTACATTTATCTTCCTCCACTAGAGTCATTTCACACGGTAGGTAAATTCTTGTGGTTAATTGACTTTGGCATAACTGTATAGGACTCAACATGCAATCAATGAAATAAATGGTTATTTTCTACTTTTGAAAACTTAAGTGTGGATATGGATGCCAAGGTTAGTGCGTATACCTTTGAGGAAGAGTTCTATTTTAGTTGAAGATAAAAATATAACCGTATTTAATATTTAAAAATGTATTGAATGATCAATATTTATAATTTTTCATTTGATAAGTACTCTTAATTCATATATGTTAGGCCTTATTATTTTACTTTTCATTAATTCTCAAGCAAAATATCATATCTTAGCTTAAATTGCATAATTGGTGTCACATTTACATACATTTTCATTTTTAGTTATTTATGATTTAGCTTTATATGATTTAGTATTTATTAATTAATTGGGTGTTTTGAAACTTTGATCTGTTGCATTCAAGCTTGGGATGTTAGTTCAAGGACTGTTGGAAGGAAATTATATAGTTACAACCGAGAAAAATATACAATAAGAGAAAAAATACGTGTGGACCACAACTTTGAGAATTGGTACAAGGGCCAAGTTAGAGGAAGAGGATTTTTCGCCATCACATAAGCCTATGTGAGCCCCAAGGCCTGCTTTGGCTTGTGCATCAAATTTGACCATCCTAACTTTGAAAAACCAATATATTTTCATCATTTTCAAGACTTTTAGCTCATACAACTTGTAACAACTTATTTTTAGTGAAATCAGAGTAGTTATTTTGGGACCATAAATTTGAAGTCAAAAAATTTATTTTATGATTATTATATTGCCTATAGTATGATTGTAGTACCGTATAAAAATTTCATTAAGAAAATTTACCGTTTACATGCTTAATGTAACACCCATTACCCGTGTTCAATGCCAGAACAAGGTACGAGATGTTACCGGACAATAACACAAACAACTGTACATTGTCAAGCCATAAAACTTTGCTCCAATTTAAAACTTTTTCATAGCATATTATCAAGTCCCTAAGATGGGCCTCCAAGGCCCAGATCATGCTTTGGGAGCAATCGAGACTAAACCGAAAACTTTTAAAAACTTTAGGAACATTAGAAATTTTCATATTTTGGTGAGTCACACGCCCATGTGCGCAAGCCGTATGGTCACACACGCCCGTGTGGCTGGGGACACGCCCGTGTCCTCCACCCATGTAACTCTCTATTTATGATATCATCATCCATTTAGGGTCACATGGCCAAGTCACACACCCGTGTCCTGGACCGTGTGCTCCACACCGCTGAGACACACGGCCATGTCTCTACCCGTGTGGCCAAGAAATTGGCTATCTTCCAAGCCATTCTCTACCCTATTAAGTCTATGCTTGATCATAACTTCAATGACACATTTTATGACATAATAATCTACCAAACATCCATCACATACTTAATAAGTTGTAACATTTATTTCACTCTACCATGATATACAACTTCGTAAGTTTATAGCATAACAAATATATTGGCCACATTGAATGGCATTATACCACAATGAACTTCAAATATCATAAACTTATATTTTGGACCAACTCATTATAACATGAACACATGACCAAGTTCTCTATACATGCCATAACCTTAAGTATTAAATTCATCGATACCTAACTGTAAGATGGATAGTGTGATAGATTCTCCGGTGGCTTCCAACCCGAGTCGACCTGAATACATTACAAACACAGAAAATAATGAAGTAAGCATTAAGCTTAGTAAGTACGTATGTAATAATAATAAGCCATTTAATAATTTTCTTTTAGCAAACCTCATTGCATGATTTCAAAATGATACTATCATGTTTTTCTGTATAATTTCCATTATTCACCTATGTTCATTTCAAGTAGTTTACCTGAGTCACAGTCACTAAATTATTTTTATCTGGAGCTATGGAACTCCAAATTTAGATCTGCTAAATTTCCCCAAAACTAGACTCACATATCTTCTTACTATAAAATTTCTAGAATTTTTGGTTTAGCCAATCAATACAGTTTATTCATTGAAGTCTCCCTTGTTTCACTATCCGACGGTTATGACCCCTTTTCACTAAAAATTAATTATCTCATCATGAAGAATTCAGATAATGTTCTTGTTTATTTCTTTTCAAAGTAGACTCAAAAAGGAATTCAAGAACATAAACAATATTCCCTAGTTATTTTTTTTTAAAAATTTTAATGATTTTCCAAAATTAGAATAGGGGATTTCCAAAACTATTCAGACCTTATCTTACCAAAATTTAAATATCTCATAATATTAAATTCATTTACTCACACCATTTCTTTTATATGAAGATAGACCCAATGAGATTTAATTTCATATCTCATTCATCATCTAATTCAATTTATACCATTTTTGGTGATTTTTCAAAATCACGTAACTGTTGCTGTTTCAAACTGTTTTATTGAAAATTTTACTCTTTCATGCTTCCCTTGTTTTAACATTCTTTCATGCACATATATCACCAATCAAATGTACCACATTTTCATACATCATGAGTATAGACCTATAATCACAAGGTCATCGTGCAATCATTCCCATATGTGTAACTTACTCATTTTCACCTTACCAATATTCTCATGCATAACATGTACATTTCTCACACATACACATGCTCACATATTCATTGGCTCACATCCCTACACTTATACATCACATAATCATACAAAGCATCTCTTAGTAAGATCTTCCGATGAACACTTCGTAATGGTAGCCAATACTCAGTGGTTTTAGCACATAGCTCTACCTTATTAAATCGAAGCATTATAGTCATGGTAACAACACATAACTCCACGCTATCTGATCAATGTAGTATGATCATGGTAACAGCACAAAACTCCACGATATCAAATCAATGCATTATAGACATGGTTACAATACATAGCACTACGCTATTAAAGCAATGCATTTATGGTCGTAGTAGCAGCACATAGCTTTATGCCATTATCTCAATACTCTAAGGTCGTAGTAGCAGCACATAGCTCTACGCCATTATATCAATGCTTTATGGTCATGATAATAGCACATAGCTCCACGCCATTGCATCAATGTCTATTCAAGTGGTTTCAGCACATAGCTCCTCTCTTTTATACAATTTCACTTGGCCATAACTCATTCATGGTCCTTTCCATCAATACATCTTTTAGCACTGAATGTAAGTGTTCATTTCACATTCGGTAAAATCGAACATCGAATTTCAATTGTACCACAATAATATAATTAAATTATGAAATTATTCATCAATTGGTCAAATAAACATTTATGATTTACATACAAACTTACCTTGACACGAAAACGACAATCAGATGAAATTGTAATTTCTTTGATTTCCTCCCATTCGAAGTCCCCTAAACTTTGTCAAAATCATATTATGGCAAAATTACATTTTTTCCCCTAAACTTTGTCAAAATTACACTTTTACCCCTAGACTCATAAAATGATTTTCACTAAATTTTCAAGTTCTTTAGGTCTAGCCAAACCATTTTCATAACTATGGCAGTCCCCATTTCTCATTAAATCACATACTTATGACCAATTTATAACTTTTACGATTTGACCCCTTTTATGCGATTTCATCGAAAATCACCTAGTAAAACTCGTTTCTCCCATCATAGACATGCATAATCTACCATTAATCATCAAAATAAACAATTATTCAACATGGGTAAATTTTTGAACTCAAACCCTAACTCAAAATAAGGGTGGAAATAGCTAAACCGAGTTATCGGGATCTCAAAAATGTAAAGAACATTAAAAATAAGGATTGGGCGCACTTACTATTGAGCTTGAAAGCTTGGAAACCCAGCTATGGTGTCTCCCTTGCTATATTCGACCAAATGAAGAAGATGGACACCAATTTTGCTTGATTTTCCCTTTTTAATTCTTTTAATTACCAAATGACCAAAATGCCATTCATTAAAACCTTTAGTATTTTATCATTCCATGCCCATGTTTGTCCATCTTAATATATAATGGCCTAATCGCCATTTAAGGACCTCCATTTTAAAAACCCATTTCAATTAAGTACCTTAGCTTCTAGAACTCACATTTTTCATTTATTTCAATTTAGTCCTAATTATCAAATTGGACACCCAATCAATAAAATTTCTTAACAGAAATTTTACACAATCATTCTATCACACTATAATTTTTAAAACTTAATCACAATAAATTTTTAAGCTTCGAATTCATGGTTTTTGAAACCACTGTTCCGTTTAGGCCCTAAATCGGGCTGTTACAACTCTCCCCCTTTAGGGATTTTCGTCCTCAAAAATCTTACTAGGAGAAGCAGTTTCCAATTTTCATGAAACATTTTCACCTATTTCTCAGAACCGCAATTCGAGTTAACCTCATATATTCCTTTCCAATAACCTTTGAATTTTAGTACACAGTGTTAGAACACACCATTAAAATCTGGATTATACTCTCCGAAATACATATACTCAGTAATTCATTCAACAAGAACTCTACACCTAATGAAATGATCATACAGATCTTTGCCAAACAATCAACCACAATCCAATCAGTATCTTCCATTTTTAGAGATTATGACAATTCCAATACGAAACTTATGGTAATTCTATCTCATCATTGCTCCCTTTTTATCATTGACTGTATTAGCCCTGAATACATTTAATTTCTGCTTACTTACTATGAAATAAACATCCGAACATATATTCGAAAATATCGTGATACACACTTCAATCACTAGAATGTCTACTCATATAACCACACATTTTATTTTTCTTGGATGAATAGATGTGCCACTACTAAACCTCGTATCAAAACTTCTGCATAAGTTTTGGATATATCAATATGCAATCTCTATTACGACACATCAATAACAATAGGAATCATATCTGCCCTAGGATTCAACATTAAAAGTAGACTCACTATGAACTCATTTAAATTACCATTCGCTATCCCATTTTCGAGTTTCTTAATTTTGCAAAGAAAGCCTCGCTTTAATGTTTAATATTGCTTGAATTAGACCATCATCAATAAGATCAATCGAGTAACCAGTACTTACAAAAATAAATAAATATTTTTCCATTCAGGCATCTGTAACTATAACTGCTTCCTCAAGGATAAATCAAAAATTTTCTCGAAATCTTTGATTATCTCGATCCATTGACAAAGTTTTAAACTTCAGATCTTTTTGTGTAACATTTGGCACTTTTAACTATTAAGGTCAGGATGCATATGACGTTTTTCATCGAGCACACGATATTATCGAACTCCTAACATAGGCATAAAAGTGGTTGTCTTTAAATCACTAGTCGAACAGTTCTTTTTAATATGATTTAATCGTCTGGATATACAACCCATCATTTTACATTTCAGTACTATTTATACCCAAGTCATGCAAAAATACTTAACTGTAAAACATAAACTTTTTCTCAAATTAACATAGTTATATAACCATCCACTTATCACATTTTCCACACATTATATTCATGCTATCATTCATCCTATATAAATAAGCAACTCACTCATATAAGACCTCATCACACATTCATATCACGACTAATACTAACCACATCGGATGGCCTTATACAAAATATAATACCCAATAGCATAGGCTCACACAACTTATCCCATCAATCATCACAATGTCGGTCTATGATGAAGTCATAACCATCTGATATTTTTAAAATAAAAAATTCCAAAATAAAATTAACATTTCCACTATATATATAAATAATATTCCAGCTATAAAATTGTACCAAAATTTTAAGAACACCACCCCTATATAAAAAATGAATGCCTCAATGAGGTTTCAAGGAAATTTCAGAAGAAAACATCACTCATCCACACTAAAGTCAATTATAACAAAAGCAACATAATCTTCTTGTAGGTTAAGCAGAATAATGACCAATAAGAACTGGATACTATCATCACACCAATTCCGTCGTCATTAGATTCACATCATCTCATCCATAACCATTGCTCACTTTTATACCATTTCTTTTAGTTCTCATACAAGCATATTATTTCTACTCATTCTAACTCATTCAACCATGATCATTTATTCTTATAATTTTGCATCTATGTCATACACACTGTCATCAACCATATAGATTCATCTATCTCATACGCAATATCATCACACACTTAGTGTCAACAAATTAGCCAAAACTATAAAATATCGCACACTTAGTGCCTATAATTCAATAGCCATAGCTATTTCCATCTTTCACACACTCAATGCCTCATATGCTCAATCTAGATTCATGTACTCAATCACACAGGTTATGCACATAACATCATGTAAATGCCAAGCAAACATAAGTGCTCATCATAGCATAAATGTGTATTTCATTTCACTTTTCTATGGTAATTTCTTACATCAATTATTGAACTTTTAGTATCAATTCATAATTTTGCATTTTACTATCATATCTTGTCATGTACAATATCCCTTTAATAAGATCATTCATTTAAGTACAATTTCATGTTCACTACAGATTTATCCTTTAAATCCTCATACACTTTCACTTACCCCATTTAATCAAATTTTGAGAACGTCTTACGAAATTGGGTACTTCGTTTTGCACAATGTCATAGTTCAATTATGACCTTTCACATATACATACAATACACTGAAGTCATATTCCAGCTATGGTCTTATATGGGAAATCACACAGTTGCATTTTTCACATATTGCCATGGTCAGCCCATGGTCTTTATCATCAATTCATCTCATGTCTCTAAACAAAAGTGCCCATTTCTAACATTCTACTCAATTTACGCATTTAATCTTTTTTTTTCATAATTTTTCAACATTTAATATACTTTATCTATTGCATAGAATCACCACAATTCATTAAAATACGACATTCGGTTGGGACAATGACATTGTACCCAAAAAAAATTCTCAAATTTGTAATCATTTCATTTCAGACATCATTATATGCATATTATCAACTCTTATTCATTCCTTATAGCATTTCAACTTACCACCAACACATTTTCAATTATCTTATGTCAATTTTAGCATTTTCAAAGATAGCTCGGTTGGAAAGCACCTCTATATCAGCAAAATAATTTCATTAGAGCTGGGAGATATCACACTATCGTGGTTCACATATGGCATGTATAGCTAGACTCTCTCACACATGCTATGGTAGTCTAAGAACTGACTAAACCATAGCTCTGATACCACTAAATGTAACACCCCTTACCTACGTTTAATGCCGGAACAGGGTACGAGACGTTACCAGACAATAACACAACCAACTGTATATTGTCAAGCCATAAAACTTCGTTCCAATTTAAAACTTTTTCATAGCATATCATTATAGCAATCCAGGATGAAACTGAAAACTTTTAAAAACTTTAAGAACATTAGAAATTTTCATATTTTGGAGAGTCACACGCCTTTGTGCGCAAGCCGTGTGGTCACACACACCCGTGTAGCTGAGGACACGCCCGTGTCCTCCACCCATGTAACTGATGCGACCCAGTCTCATCATGTTTCAAAACAAGTCGACTACATCAGAATTGGCCCAAACTCGAGGGGCCTAAGTGCAAAATGAGACTTTTTAAATTTAGTTTATTAATTATGTTGTTGGAATAATGACTTGATTTGTTTATTTTTGTTACTTTAGTCTTTAATTATGTCCTGTTTATTAAATGCATCTTTAGTTAATGTCATGCATTATTGAACTACATATTTTAATTATGACATGCATTATTTGTTCTGCATTTAATTAAGTCATGCATTAAGTAACTCATTTTTGTTCATTTAGTTTGCATTTTAAACCATGCATTCAAGCATCTTAGTTTAATTAATAAGTGTTTTGTTTAACTTTATTTAATAAGTGTTGCTCTTAATTAATCTAGTTACTAGAATTATTTATTGATGCATGAGTTTAAGTTTATTTATTTATGCTTCTTTAATAAACTAGTTGCTGGAATAACTGATGCATATGTTTAGTTTATTTATTTAAGTTAAGTAATTATTTTTGATATGTTTAATAAGTGTTTAAATGTTATGTGATTAATAAGCTCATTTTAATTGTTTTTATTGCAAGAGTCTTTTCAATTCATAACCGTTACATTATAAGGGCTGTTACAAAATTATTGAAGTGACTTTTCAAGTGTTTTTGGTTACATAAGAAGGAGTTATTTTAAAAGAGGCTTTATTCATTATCAAGAAGTTATTTTATCAATTAAATAAGAGCATTATTCTTCTTTAAATTTGGCAGCCCCTTTGTTTCACCTTCCATAACCAATTGCTTCATGAGTAATCACTACAAGCATTCAAAACACCAGTAAGGAGCTGGTGTCTATTCGGCTGGCGAAAGGACAATTCGATAGTCATCTTTTAAGCATTCAATGACATTCAATTAGTTGAATTAAAGTGAATTCAATGGAGGAGTTATTTGGTTCAAGAATGTCAAGAGATTTGAACTTTATTTCAGCTTTTAATTAGTACATTAAGATGATTACTTGTAACTATTTGGCTACCCTATTCTAGCACTATAAATAGGTGAAATCAGCCTTTATAAAGGAACTTTTGTTGCTTTATGAATGAAACTCTGTCATTTTGGTGAGATCATCTCTCTCCGATTTCATTCAAAGACTTGTTGGCTTATCTAAAAAGCTAGTGGCATCAACATGTTCTTTCTTCTATCCCGAACTTATCACCTTTGCTGGTGTGGCATTCATCCATTCAATTATACCTTCGGTTCCTACTTTGCTAAGTAACGGGTCGAGGTCCATCAACCTATTTCCACCTTTTCACCTTAAGTCATATAAGTCCCAGGGCAATACTCTTTATAGTATTGAGTTGAACTTGACACTTAACTGCTATCTTCCATCTCTACCATTTATCTTTACTTATCCTTGTTTAATTGTTAAACCGAGCCATTCAATTATCCTTCATCTTTTAATTCCTTTCAAGCCGAACCTATAATATCCATGTTTAACCTATATTGAAACACTTTGTCAGCTTCTGCCATATTTATCCAAAACACCAGTTTGTTAAACCAAACGATACTTCTTCATCAATGATCGGGCAACACAAATACGACTTAAAATTAATCACGAGATCGGGATCGTATAAGTAACTATCTGTTTATGATGTCATCATCCATTTAGGGTCACACGGCCATGTTACACACTCGTGTGCTGAACTGGGTACTCTACACGGCTGAGACATACGATCATGTATCTACCCATGTGGCTAAGAAAAAGGCTAGAGTGGATGGGCCAGTCTGAGTTAGGCCCCCTATTACTGCTACTAGGTTACTGCCTTGTACTATTTGTGGAAAAGGACACCTAGGTGAGTGCTGGAAGAGGACAGGAACCTGTTTGATTTGTGGATTGATGGAGCACCATATTAGGGAATGTCCTCGGAGGTCGGATCAGATGTAGGCTATGGGTAGAGGTAATGTACAATTTCTGAGGGGTGGTCAGTAGCCACCGAGAGGTCGTGGTTAGGCTAGGGGTGGAAATGGTTTGGGTCGTGGTCGTGGAGCACCAGGAAGAGGTGCTGGACATGTTGAGGCGAGGCAACCAGCTCTAGTTTATACTGCTCGTGGTCAAGAGGACAGAGACGCCCCAGATGTGATTACCAATACATTCTTTATCCATGAGGTACCTTATACTGCACTGATTGACATTAGGTCTACACATTCGTACATTGCATGCACTATGACTGAGACTTTGGGTGACATGTTTGAAATTGCTATAAGTGAGGTTACTGCGTTGAGTCCTTTAGAGCAGTCTGTGAAAGTGAATAAGCTATTTAGATGTGCCTTTAGTGGTCCAAGGGGTTACCTTTTTAGCGAACTTGATGGAACTGCCTTTTGGCGAATTCGATCTAATATTGGGAATGGATTGGCTGGTGAATCATCGGGCAAGTTTGGATTGTGCTGTGAAAAGCATGATACTGAAAACTACAGCAGATGAGGAGGTAGTTGTGATTGGGAAGAATCGAGATTATCTGTCAAACGTGATTTCGACATTAAGGGCCGAGAAGTTAGTTCGTAAAGGTTGTAAGGCGTATTTAGCCTACATCCGTAATTCAGATTCCGCGGGTCCTTCTGTCAAGAATTTAGAAAAGTTAAAGATTTTCCTGATGTTTTCCCGATGAGCTACCTGGATTACCTCTGAACCGTGAAGTTGAATTTGGAATCGAGCTTCTACCTGGTACAGCTCCGGTGTTCATCGCCCCTTATAGAATGGCACCGAAGGAGCTGGTGGAACTTAAAGCTCAAATTTAGGAATTACTGGATCAAGGATTTATTCAACCTAGTATGTCTCCGTGGGGAGCGCCAGTATTATTTGTGAAAAAGAAGGATGGGTCCATGTGAATGTGCATTGACTATCAATAATTGAATATATTAACTATCAACAATAAGTACCCTTTACCGAAGATAGACGATCTTTTCGACCAGCTTCGAGGAGCCTCGATTTTCTCCAAAATTGATCTTCGTTCAGGGTACCATCAACTGAGGGTTAAGGAGGCTGATGTCTACAAGACAGCGTTTAGGACTTGTTATGGTCACTACGAGTTCCTTGTGATGCCGTTTGGCTAACGAATGCACCAGCAGCCTTTATAGATTTGATGAACCGAGTGTTCTAACCCTATCTAGATCAGTTTGTAGTTGTGTTTATAGATGATATACTGGTGTATTCGAGAACTGAGGAGGAACATGACGCACATCTTTGAGTTATTTTGTAGATTTTAAGGGAAAAGCAATTGTATGCCAAATTCAGCAAGTACGAGTTCTGGTTGAGAGAAGTTACTTTTCTAGGTCATGTGGCATCAGTTGAGGGGATTAGGGTTGATCCTCGAAAAATTGAAGCCATGCTGGATTGGAAGCCACCTAAGATTGTATCTGAGATTCAAAGTTTTTTGGGTCTGGCAGGGTACTATAGACGATTTGTCAAAGGGTTTTCGTTGATTATTGCACCTCTGACTAAGTTATTGCGTAAAGGGGTACCATTTAATTGGATTGATAAGTAGCAAGAAAGTTTTGAGAAACTTAAAAAGGTTTTGACTGAGGCACTTATCTTAATTCAGCCAAAGCTTGGGAAAGACTTTACTGTTTACAGCGATGCATCACACTTTGGTTTGGGCTGTGTGTTGATGTAGGAAGGTAATGTGGTTACATATGCATCTTGTCAGCTTAAGACCCACGAGGTGAATTGCCCAACCCATGATTTGGAGTTGGCTGCGGTGGTATTTGCACTAAAAATTTAGAGACATTACATGTATGGTGAGAAGTGGATAATTTACACGGATCACAAAAGTCTCAAATACCTCTTTACCCAGAAGGAGTTGAACCTTAGGCAGCGTAGGTAGATTGAGCTGCTTAAGGATTATGATTGCACGATTGAATATCACCCTGGTAAAGTAAATGTTGTAGCTGACGCACTGAGCCATAAGGCTATGTCTGATCTACGGTCGATGTTTACTTGCCTAAGTTTGTTTGACGATGGTAGTTTGCTAGCTGAGCTTCAAGTTAAACCATTGTGGATTGAGCAGATTAAAGGTAAACAGTTGGTTGATGAATCATTGAGTCCTCAATTTCGACAGATGAAAGTGGGGAAACTTTATATTTTGGATTGAATAGGGAAGGGATACTATGTTTTCATAGGAGAGTTTGTGTACCAAGGGATACTAATTTAATGCAGTCTATACTATGAGAGGCATATAGTAGTCCTTATGCTATGCATCCTGGCAGAAAAAGGATGTACCGAGACCTTTGCGAGTTATACTGGTGGCCAGGACTTAAGCGCGAGGTAACTGAATTTGTATATAATTGTTTGACATGCAGCAAGTTAAGGCTGAGCATTAGCTACCCTCAAGGTTATTAGAACTGGTTAAGATTCCACTTTAGAAGTAGGAGAGGGTAACTATGGATTTTGTTAGTGGGCTGCCCTTGATGCCTACTAAGAAGGATTCGATAAGGGTCATCGTAGATCGATTAACCAAGTTTGCCCATTTTATACCGGTCCGTACTGATTACTCATTGCAAAAGTTGGCTAAGTTATATGAAGCTGAGATTATAAGACTGCCTGGGGTATCGGTCTCTATAATATTTAACAGAGATGCTCAGTTCACATCTCGGTTCTAGAAGAAATTACACGAGGCGTTGGGTACAAGGTTGGACTTCAGTACTGCGTTCCATCTTCAGACAGATGGTCAGTCAAAAAGGGTGATTTAGATAATAGAGGACATGTTAAAGGGTTATGTAATAGAGTTCCGAGGCAGTTGGGCAAACTACTTGTCGTTAGTAGAGTTTGCATATAATAATAGCTATCAGTCAAGCATACAGATGGCACTGTATGGGGCTTTATATGGCCTTAGGTGTCGTACTCCTTAATGTTAGACTGAACTAGGTAAGCGGCGTGTTTGAGGCTGAATTTTGTATCTGATACCGAAGACAAGGTTAAGTTAATATAGGATCGATTAAAAGCGGCTTCAGACAGACAGAAGCTGTATGCGAACTTGAAGCACAAGGAGATGGAGTATTCTATGGGAGATTACATTTTTCTTAAAGTCTCACCATAGAAGAAAATACTAAGGTTTGGACGGAAGGGCAAGCTAAGCCCTAGATTCATTGGGCCTTACCGTGTACTGAAGTGTGTGGGACCGGTTGCTTATCAACTTGAGTTACCTCCAGAGTTGGACCGGATTCACGATGTGTTTCACATTTCAATGCTGAGGCACTACTGCTCTGATTCCACCATGCTGTCACGATCAAGGAGATCGAGGTTAAGCCAGTTCTTACTTTCGAAGAGGAACAAGTGTAAATATTGGACCGAAAGGTAAAAGTACTTAGAAAGAAATCTATTTCGCTAGTTAAAGTACTTTGGCGTAACTACAGTTCTGAGGAGGCCACGTGGGAGCCCGAGGAGGTGATGCGGCAACAGTACCCTCATCTGTTTTATCTAGGTAAATTTTGAGGCCAAAATTTCTTTTAGGGGGTAGAATTGTAACGCCCCAAAAAGCCAAGCCTTTAATTTTTGTATGTTGTGACATAAAATGCATGGTTGTTTTAGTGGCTAAGTGAATTAGGAGTGTTTGGGGGTCTCTAGGAAGCCCTAGGTTCAAGCCTTGGCTCATGAAAAATTTTTGTTTTTCTCTTAAGTAAACCTAGACTTTAGCTTGTAGGCCTTATAAATAAATGTAGTTGAAATGTGACACAAAGAAGCATTGTGGCATAATGGTAGTGGCGTGTTGTGCTTCCAATGAGGTTGGGGGTTCGAGTCGCACATTGCACAAGGGGATTGTTTATTTTGTTACTCTTGTCAGGCAAGAAGCAAAGGTTGGGTGAAACTCTGCTGAGGTGGTTGTTGAATTGGTCATGAGGAGAAAATCAAGGGATGTGATAGGGGTTGGTTTGGATATGGAGGAGAAATTGGTGGAGTAAATCAGGGAAATTTCAAATTTAGAGTGTTGTAGCCGAATGGGAAGCTTGTGTATGTAGGATTCGATTAGGGGGGAGGTTGGATCATTTTTTGGCTTTTGGAGTGTATGAGCACTGTGTTTTCAGGGTTTCTTTCTCTCTTTATCGTTTTTGTCAAGCACATTTTGGTACTTTTGTTTTTAGCACCGAATTTTTTCTAGTCTTGGTAGATACCTTTCGGGTCCTGGTTACTGTCTTTTGTGTCATTGGTAACATTTGTTCCCCTCAATCCCTGCACCTGTTGAGCTAAATTCTATCTCCCTCACTATTCTTTTCTTCGATTTTCTCCCCAGCTGAACCTCTGTAACATCCCGAAATAGGGCCTAAATGGAACAGTGGTTTCGTGACCACAAATCCAAGATAGAAATAATTATTTTATAATTATTTTGATGTTTATGATATGATTTCATGATGGTGTGAAGATTTCATGAAGAAATTCTATGCATAAAATGCTTAATTTGAAATTAGGGACTAAATCGAATAAGTTGCAAAACTTGCATTCTAGAAGCTTTTAGTATGAAATTGCTTTGGAATATTAATTAGGATGTCTTAAATAGCAATTTGACCAATTTCTAAAATTTTGGACAACAATGGGCTTGTACATGAAAAATTTTCAAAGAAAGGCATGAAGGGTATTTTAGTCATTTGGTAATTAAAAGATTAAAAAAGGGAAAAAGATGGCAAAATATGTCCATCTTCTTCATTAGCACGAAATTTCAAGGGTTCTCCATAGCTAGTGTTTGTTTCAAGCTTCCAAATTCCATAGTAAGTGATTCCAGGCCCCGTTTTTTATGTTCTTTACGTTTTTGGAATCCCGGTAGCTCGATAAAGCTTATGCTAGCTATAATTTAAGCTAGGGTTCATATTTGGAAAAATACCCATAGGTGAAAAGTGTTTATTTTGATGTTTTATGATAGAATATGATGTTTTAAATTATGCTAGACAACTTGGGCTACTCAGTTTTAGGTAAAAACGAGTAAAAGGGCTTAATCGGTAAAAATACCTATTGTTCATAAGTACATGTTATAGTAGGAATTTGAGGTTGTTGTTGGTAAATAAATGATCAGCATGTCTTAAAACAAAAGAATTTGTGATAAAGTTTGATTTCCGAGCCTTGGGGTAAAAGTGTAAATATGCAAAAGTTTAGGGGCAAAAATGTAATTTTGCCAAAGTTGGAGTCAGGGACTATTTTGATAAATGTGAGTATTAAATAAGCTAAATTTGCTATTATAGATTAAGAAGAATGAAATTCGGGGGTAGATCAGGGAAAAGAGAAAGTAAAGGACTAAATTGTTAAGTTTAGTCATATTTTGTATTGAGGTAAGTTTACGGTAAATAAATGCAATATTTTATTATTTTACATTAATGTTGTTAATTTCCAGCATTTATACATTTATTTTACGAAAATATTCAAAGTCGAATCATAGACGAGATGACAGAGAAAAAGTATCGAAAGGTCCCGTTGAACTTTAGAAATATAGGGATACAAATGTCATGACATTTGGGGTTGACAAGATAGGACAGAAATGAGCCATGTAAGCCCATATCAGATATATGGCTTTGGAGACAGGAATAATCCATGTAAGTCCATATCAAATATATGGCTTTGGAAAGACAGGAACATTTCATGTAAGTCCATGTCAAGGACATGGCAATGGCAGATTATTATCAGACAGGAAAACCCGAATATCCCAAGTATTTCGAGCGGTTCAACGGGCTATTGTACAAGTTAAATTATGGAAAATTTATCAGCGAGGGAAAGGTAAGTTATATTCATGAGTACTGAAAATATCAGGTAAGAAAGAAGACAAGTGAATAAGGAAGAAGGTAGGAAATGAGGTGTAAAGAAAGCTTATGATGCTAGGTGATATATTGAATAATTATCATTTATGATGAATGTTGTAATTTATTTGCTTGTAAACTTACTAAGCCTAGTGCTTACTCTCTTTATTTTCCTTATTTTTGTAGTTATTGCCAAGCTCACTCGGGAATTGAAAGGAACGTCGGAGATCCGGTCACACTATCGAAGGAATCATTTTGGTACAGTTAGATGTCTCATTTCGTGTATGGCATGTTAGGGACTTGGCTTCTTTTGATATGATAAGTTCAATGAATGGTGTATAAATACTTGTTAGTGAATAGCTACTGGAATGGCTAATCATATACATGTTTAATAGTATGTATGCTTGAATGGTAATTATTACAAGGAAACTATGAAAAGGTGAAAGTAATTTAAAAATAGATTCAAACTGCAGCAATAACGTGAGTTTTAAAAATCACTAAAAATAGTAGAAATGGAATTAAAAGGTGAATAGGGCATGAAATTAAATATTAATGAGTCTATTTTCATGTAGAAGAAACAGAGTAAGAAAAAGAGTAGTATATTATGAGTTTTTTGCACTTGAGTGAGACTACTCTAGACTGACTCTATGATCCCCTATTCTGACTTTAAAAATTCACCATAAATTGTACATAAATAATTAGGTGTTATAATTTATATTCCTAGATTTCTTATTGAGTCTAGTTTTTAATGAAACAAATTACATGCCTATTTGAGTTTTTTACAAAGAGAAAATTTATTTGTAGTGAACAGAGTTCAGAGTAGTTGGACTGTGCAACAGGGGAGATTTTAACTAATAAACTGTGCTAATTGGCTGAATAAAAAATTCTAGAAAAACATTAGTAAATAGATACATATTCAGGGAAAATTTATTGATCTTGATTTTGAGTTTTGTAACTCGAGATATGATTTTTTTGTAACTGTGATACAGTTAGACAGTTTTATAAGGAATAGAGAAATAATTCATTTTGGCTCGTTTAAGTAACCGGTAATATTTGATTGATCCCGGTTTGGTCCCAAACTATTTCAATACCATGATTTAAGGTTTCGATGACCCCCTTTTAGGGACGTATTGAACGAATGAAAATAAATTAATTTTAAAAAGTAAATTGTTATGCCCATTTGAGTAAGTAAAGTCTGGTAGCGCCTCGTGCTCGACTCCGGTGAAAGTCTCGGGTAAGGGGTGTTCCCTCTTCTCTTTCTCTGTACTCTCTTTTCTTCTTTTCTTCCTTGCCTCTTTTGTTTGGTAAACTGACTCACTGCTTTTCCTTCTCAGTTTCTCTTCTAGCTGATCATTCCTTTCTTTTTCTTTACTCTATTTTCTTTGATATTCCCCTATTACTGGGTTTTGGCCATTTGCTATTGCGTTCTGCGGTTGGTGTTACTGTTTCGGGTTTCAAGAGTTTCTAACAATCGGTGGGTACTTGTATTTTTTCCCCTCTTTTGTTTCTCTATTTTTCCTGTATGGGTGTTCAAATTTGTTTGTCTCTTATCTTTTGCTGATAAGCCGAATATTTTCTTCTTGTGTTCTTTGATTGTGTTTCTTATCCTTTCTCGCGATATGATGTTGTGGGATTCTAGGTTTTCCCGAAGAGTGAAGGAGTACAAGGGTTAATCTAGCCCTCAAAACCCTCTCTTCCCTCATTATTAAATTAAGGTAAGAATGTTACCTTACTATTTGGGCATATGCCGAATATCCTTATGCTCATAAAAGTGATACTTGTGGGTTTAGCCGACACATGTGGATGGATCTGTATTATAAGATCTGCTATTAATGTTGTAGATCGGCAAGAAGCGTGCGATCAGTTTTAGCAGTGATTAAAGGAGAATAAAGTGCGGATCTTGTAGCCGAGGTGGGTAGTGATTATTGGTTTGAGGATTTAGAACTTTTGAATGCTAATAAAGGAAAGACTAACTGTATGTTTGGGATGGTTGTAGGTTGGGTGTTTGAGAAACTTGGAACTGTTTCGTAATCAGGTGTGTACTAACACTGCTCTAAATCGTAGAATGACAAAAAGCTGAAAAAATGAAAAGCCAAAAAGTCAAAAAGTACGGCAACGGTTGCCACACGGGCGCGGGAATGCATGTGTGGAAAATTTGATATGATGGTAGAGGCCACCATGAGCGACCTCATCGGCTTAGGCCGTTTTTGGGCCGAAATGGGTCGTGTGGGCCCAATGGGCTCATCGGTCTCATGTAACACCCCAAATTCGGCCCAGACGTTATGGTCGAATCCAGTGTGCCACATCACTTACAACTAACCTAGTTACTAAGATTAGGGTAGGCTTTGCAAAAACTGTTATTGAAGTTTTAAAATAAATTCCCGATTTTCTTAATGAATATCCTATCTGCTACCATTCATTAAAGGTTTATTTAAAAACGTGACTTTTGTTACACTTTTGGAATGTGCGTTTGGTTTTGAAAACACTCGTTTATCGTGCTATTTTGAAAACAAGTAACTTTTATAAAAACGCGCCTTAGAGCTATCCGATTTCATAAACAATTTAAACACTATTAATCTTAAGTTAACAACAAATTAAATAAGTAAAACAAAAATTAAAACTCGAAATGAAAACAAATAGAGCGGCCTTATTACAACCCAAAACCATAATAAAATAATTTAAAATAAATACAGAAATTAAATGAATTAAAATAAAACTTAGTTAAAAACTAGAACTTTAATCTCTGTGGCCGCTCTGAATCCCTCCCAGCTCCAAGTCCACCAACTAGGGCTCACCTGCATGGATGGAAGAAAGAGGGGGTGAGTTTGGAAACTCAGTGTGTATAGAAAGCCCATCCAGAGCCCAAGTCAGGTCAAGCCCATTGGGCCTAAGCCCTATCCAGATACAGTGTACTGGGCCTTAGCCCTTTTTAGATAACAATAATCTGGGCCTTAGCCCTTTTCAGATAACAGTACGGCCCATAAGCCCATTTCAGAATAGAACAAGTATGAAATATGGATGCAACCCAAACCCAACCTAAATCCAGCCGCTACACTCCACCCGTACCAGCCCTACACACCATGTGGGGAATAACTCAACCCACCCAGCCCTACACTCCACAGTTGTAGCATAGTTGCTCAGATATCAGTAAGTTGAGGCGAAGCCTCCAGTACGTGGTCAAGCCACTTTCAGTACTTCCTCCATCAATATCCCAGTCCCATGCAATAGATAATCATGTAATGAATAGAAAACAGTAACACATGCAGTTCAGTCAGATCAAACCCTAAGGGTATAACGGTAATTCTACACCTAGGGGTAAAACCGTAATTTCTCGTCCCTAAGGATATTTCAATAATTTTATCAGTTTTTAGGGTTTTTATGCATATTTCAGTCCCCAATAATCTAAATTTCATCTCAATGGTTATTTAACTTGTTTTAACAGTTTTACACAATTAGGCTCTAAAACCCCTAATAAGCCTCACAGTGTCTATTAGCTACTTAAGCCCATTTAGTTTAGATTTTATGATCAATTTATCAGTTTAACCAGTTTTGAACCTACAGTCTATCAGTACACATTAATTACTCATTTTCACCTATATGGGCTCGTAAGCCCATTGGGCCCATTTTTAGCCCATCGAGGCCCAATTACCGAAGAACACGAAATTACACGTACAACTATCTCACCACTTGCGATTTTAGATCCAACGATTTCCAACCATCTTATGAGCATTCGCACACTCACAAGCCCACGAAATGCCAGAATTTTGACATTTCGGCTTTTCGGCTTTTGCTGATTTGAACTAAAGAATGGTGTTCGATACATACCTGATTCGCGATGACTGCTAACAAGATCTCCTACGATATCCTACAATCTATTACCACAACTCTTAGATCATAAATCTTCAATAACCAATCCTAATATTCACTTACCATATTCGGCCATCAACACCTAGGCCCTTGAGATCTTACCTTTGTCGAAACTAGTGACTAGATCTAGCTCTAGTCGTTCCACTTGTCCAAGCCCTCGATCAATCGCCTATAGAACACACTAGCACCACAAAAAATCATTGGTTAATGACCTTTAAAGCCCTAAGCCCCAATTGACAGCCTCCCTAGACTTTAGGGACTTTGGCTTTTTCTAAATCACAAAATAACGTATAGATCTGGGGTGATGAGCACTTACCACTGATTCCCTTTCTGTTTCTACTCAGATCTGATGCAGATCTAGCCCTTAAATGCTAGTAGAACTCGAATCTAGGAGATCTAAAGTTTCGGCTATAAGCTCCTAAGAATGTGGCGTTTTCGACTTTTGACTGGTGAAGAAGAAGATGATTTGGGGTAGTAGTTTTGGAGTAATGTTACCGACAGGAGTTAAAGGTTTAGAGAAGGTGAAAATCGGTCAAAAGGGGTGAAAAGAATAAAAGGGATTTTGGCTTGGAGAAATCGACACAAGAAGCAAGTTTTCGGGATTTCGACTTTTATGGCAATCGGCTATGGTGGCTTGAAAAAGAATGGAATCGACAGAGAGGATGAGTTGAGTGGTAGAGGTGTTCGGCTGAAGAAGAAACAAAAAGGAAAAGAAAAGAATGAAAGAGAGGGGAAGAAGAAGAAGAAATCGGCACAAGGGAAAGACTTGTTGCGTTTTCGGCTTTTTGCTACACTAAGAGGTGAATGAAAGAAAAAGATGAACACTCTAGGTGGCTAACCCTAATTCTCCAAGACAGAAAAAGAAAAGAAACTAACCCTAATCACCACTAAAGCAATCGGCCGAATGTCCACTTAACTCTATCACATGCCCGGTACATGCTCAAAAATAAAAGTATCAATACGCTTTCCTTGTGACTTGAACTCAGGCTCTCAACCCTCATCCACACGCCACTTTTTTAGGAGTTTAGTGGCGCCACCTTACCACTTTACCAAGGCCTTATTTGTGTCATAGTTCCCGAAGTTTTTCTTAAAAGCCCACTTAACCAAGTCCATTTTCACTTAGAAACCAAAATTATTATTTTTGCCGGGTTTTAACTTAGGCTTGGGCCTCCTAAAGGCCCACTAACACATTTAAACACCATTTCAGTATCCAAAACTCAAAATTTTTAGAATTTTACCAAAAATCACAAAAACCCAAAATATCCCAAAAATCAGGGCGTTACAACTCTACCCCCTTAAAGAAATTTCGGCCTCGAAATTTACCTGATCCAAATAGTTGAGGGTATTGTCGACGCATCGTCTCTTCTGGCTCCCAAGTCGCCTCTTCTCTGCCATGATTGCGCCAGAGCACTTTTACTAACGGAACTGACTTCCTTCTTAAAACTTTAACCTCTTGATCTAAAATTTACACAAGTTCCTCCTCAAAGGTCAAATCAGTCTTCACTTCAATGTCCTCCACTGGCACAACATGTGAAGGATCCGATCGATATCGACGTAACATGGACACATGAAAAACGTTATGGATTCTATCCAACTTTGGTGGCAACTCCAACTGATACGCCACTGGCCCTACTCGTTTAAGAACCCGATAAGGCCTAATAAACCGCGGACTCAGTTTGCCCTTCTTACCAAACCTCAAGATCTTCTTCCAAGGTGAAACCTTTAAGAAGACCATATCCCTAACGACGAACTCGATTTCCTTACGTTTCAGATCCGCATACGACTTCTGCCTATCAGATGCCTCTTTTAACCTATCTCTTATCAACTTAACCTTACTTTCAGTATCTGCCACTAATTCTGGTCCAAGAACTTGCCGTTCTCCCAACTCTATCCAACATGTAGTCGTACGACACCTTCGCCCATATAGTGCTTCATATGGAGCCATCTGAACACTCGCTTGATAACTATTGTTGTGCGCAAATTCTGCCAATGGTAAGTAGTCCTCCCAACTACCGCAGAAATCGATGACACAACCCCTTAACATATCCTCCAGAACCTGAATAACCCTTTCCGACTGTCCATTTGTCTGAGGGTGAAAAGCAATGCTAAAGTCCAATCGTGTACCCAATGCCTCATGCAATTTCTGCCAGAATCGAGATGTGAACCTAGGGTCTCAATCAGAAATAATCAAAACTGGCACCCCATGCAGTTGCACTATCTCCGCCACATACAACTTGGCCAACTTTTGTAGTGAGTAGTCGGTACGGACAGGTATAAAATGGGTAGATTTCGTTAGCCTATCCACTATCACCCACACAAAATCCTTCTTGGAGGGTGTCAAAGGTAGCCCACTCACAAAATCCATAGTTACTCTCTCCCACTTCCAGAGTGGGATTTTCACCGGTTTTAACAGTCCAGAAGGCAGTTGGTGCTCAGCCTTAACTTGCTGGCACGTCAAACATTTCCCAACAAATTTAGTCACCTCTTGCTTAAGTCTAGGCCACCAGTACACCTCTCGCAAGTCTCGATACAACTTATTTCCTCCAGGATGCATAGCACAAGGTCTACCATGAGCCTCTTTCAGAATTGACTGCCTCAAATCAGAGTCTTTTGGAATATAAACTCTTCCACGAAAGCACAGAACTCCATCAGTATTCATTCTAAAATCTAAATTCTCTTCATTCTCAACTTGCTGAAATTGAGGAACCAATAAATCATCCTTCAACTACTTCTTTTTAATCTGTTCAGTCCAACTAGGTCTCACTTGCAACTCTGCCAACAGACTTTCATCGTTGTATAGACTCAAACGAGCAAACATAGCTCTCAAATCAGCAACAGCCCTTTGACTCAATGCATCAGCCATCACATTAGCCTTGCCTGGGTGATACTCAATCGAACAGTTGTAATCCTTAAACAACTCTATCCATCTTCGTTGCCTAAGGTTCAACTCCTTCTGAGTCAATAAATACTTGAGACTCTTATGGTCTGTGTATATAATACACTTTTCCCCATATAGATAGTGTCTCCAGATTTTCAACGTAAAGATTACTGCTGCTAATTCTAAATCATGCGTAGGGTAATTTCCTTCATGAGGCTTCAGCTGTCGCGAAGCATAAGCGACTACCTTACCCCATTGCATCAATACACAGCCCAAACCAACATGTGATGCGTCATTATACACAGTAAAATCCTTTCCAAACTCTGGTTGAATCAACACTGGCGCCTCAGTCAAAACCTTTTTCAGCCTATCGAAAGCCTCTTGTTGTTTCTTTGTCTAAACAAACGCTACTCCTTTCCTTAACAGTTTTGTTAGTGGTGTCGTAATCAGAGAAAATCCCTCTACCAATCTTCTGTAGTAGCCTGCCAGACCTAGAAAACTCCAAATTTCTGATACTGACCTCGGTGGCTTCCATTCTAGAACTGCCTCAATTTTTCGAGGATCTACCCTAATTCCTTCAGTAGAAACTACATGACCTAGAAAAGTCACTTCTCGCAACCAAAATTCACACTTACTGAACTTCGCATAGAGTTGCTTTTCTCTTAGCACTTGCAGCACCATAAGGAGATGCTCATCATGCTTCTCCTCAGTTTTCGAATATACCAAAATATCATCGATAAAGACAACTACGAATCGATCCAAGTAGGGTTAGAATACTCGATTCATCAGATCTATAAAAGCTGCAAGTGCATTCGTCAGCCCAAATGGCATAACCAGAAACTCGTAGTGACCATACTGAGTTCTAAATGCTGTCTTATGAATATCCACCTCCTTTACCCTTAATTGATGGTATCCAGATTGAAGATCAATCTTGGAAAATACTGAAGCTCCTTTAAGCTGATCGAACAGATCATCGATCCTTGGCTGTGGGTACTTGTTCTTTATTGTCAGTTTGTTTAACTGGCGATAATTGATGCACATACGCATCGTCCCATCCTTCTTCTTCACGAACAGCACTGGTGCTCCCTATGGAGACACACTTGGTCTAATAAAGCCTCTATCCAACAACTCCTGGATTTGAGCTTTCAGTTCTACTAACTCCTTCGGTGCCATCCTATAAGGCGCGATGGACACTGAAACCGTTCCAGGCAGCAAGTTGATTCCAAACTCGACTTCTCGATTCGGAGGTAATCCAGGAAGCTCCTCTGGGAATACATCTTGAAATTCCCTAACAGTTCTGACTGTCTCCACAGTCAGATCCTCAGTTTCAGCTTGATTTATGAAAGCCAAGTACGTCTCCCATCCCTTGTGAATCAGTTTCTTAGCCCTTAAAGCCGATACCATGTTAGACAAGTAGTCCATTGGTTCTCCAATAACCATTACCTCCTCATCCTTGATAGTCCTTAACACCATCCTCTTAGCTGCACAATCCAAAGTTGCCCTATTCTTGGTCAACTAATCCATTCCTAAGATCAGATAGAACTCTTTGAATGGTAACTCCATCAAGTCTCCACAGAAAATCCTACCTTGAGTCTCTAAAGGCACCTCCCTAACGAGTTTATCTACCCTAACCGAGTGACCCAGTGGACTAATCACAGTTACCCCACTCACAGTTTCCTCAAAGTGCACACCCAACGACACAGAAATGTCACATGCAACGTAAGAATGGGTTGATCCCACATCTATCAGAGTAGTATAAGGCACGCTAGAGATAAAAAACGTAGCGGTTATGACATCAGGTGCATCATCCTCCTTTTGGCGACGAGCAACGTAAACCAAAGCTAGTTGATGAGCCTCAACATTACCAGCACCCCTGCTAGGTGCCCCACGTCCACAGCCATTACCACCTTGACCTTGTCCACGCCCTCTTGGCGGCGGCGGTCCACCTCGTACAGGTTGAACAGCCCCTTGTTTAGCAACTTGAGTCTGAGCTGGCCTCCGGGGACAATCCTTGATCCTATGTTCCTTTGACCCACAACGAAGACATGCACCAGTACATTTCCAGCACTCCCCCAGATGCATTCTACCACAGTCTCTACAAGGCTGTGGTCTAACCGTGTTTACTGGAACTGCTGGAACTAGTTCCTCTACCCTAGCTCTCTTAATATTTCGATTTGCAGCACCAGCTGGTCCAACATCTCTCCTAAATCAGTTTCGATCTCTATCGCGGTTCTTTCGTTCAGCTTGCTTCACCTCTTTAGCTATCTTAGACTTCTCTACCAATGCAGCAAAATCGTGCTCTCTCTGCGGAGCTATCAGAACCTTTAGCTCATCCCTAAGGCCATCCTCAAAGCGAACACTGCGCTCGTACTCAGTAGCAACAATTCCGCTGGCATATCGGCTCAACCTCAGAAACTCTGCCTCATACTCAGCAACTGACCTACTACCCTCGGTCAGGTTCAGAAATTCCTTCCTACGTGCATCCACATAGCTGGCTCCATTGTATTTTCCCTTGAAAACCGTCTTAAACAATTCCTGGGTTACTCGCTCAGCTGGGGTACTCTCTCTTACAGTAATCCACCATTGGTATGCTTCGTCTCGTAGCAGAGACATCGCTCCCTTCAGTTTTTGCTCCACCGAGCAGTCTAGGTCGTCCATAATCCTTTCCGTAGCTTCCAGCCAATATTCAGCTACGTTCGGGGCCACTCCAGATATGCCCCTAAAGGCCTCCACTCCGTTCGCCCGGAGTCGCTTAGAAATAGATCCTCTATTTACTGGCCCAACATTAGCTCCAGCAACCCTTTCCAGAACCCTCAGCATAGCCTGGGACAGAGCGTTGTCCCTGTGGCCCGATCGTATGGCCCATTTTCTGCACCTAGTGGCGATCGTGCCTCACCAGCTAGCATTGGTCTATGCTCCGAAGATGAAGACCCAGCTTGACCACTGCCTCTGCTACGTCCTCGGCTTCGTCCACGAGCAGCTCTCGTACTCATAACGACTTATCTAATTTAAAATTTTATGAGATTAGTTTAATGTTTCAATTCTTTATTAAGGAATGCTTTATGCACAAATAAAGTTTCAGAGTTTATTTTCGCGTAATCGTAGTCTAAGTACTGTCTCAGTCTTTTAGGGTTTCGTTTTCCCTACAGTCTCAGTCTTGTAGTCTCAATACTATCCTCTCTATAATATCATATCAAAGGCTCAGTTCTATCTATAGTATTGTTTCAATACAGTTGTAATAGCCCAAATTTCAGTAATGTCAGAAATTGTGGTTCAAGACCACCAAATTGGACAAATGAACTCGTAGATAATATTATTTAATATTTACGAGTCAAATGTGGTTTTTAAAAGATTTTTGAAATAGTAAAATTATGTTTGTAAAGATTTATTTGGTCAAGATATCGAGAAAAAGAGGTATCGAGATCTCGGTGTTATAAACCGAGTTATAAATACTTTTTATGAATATTAAAGGATTGTCATTAAGGTAATATTAAAGTTTCGTTAAGAAATTTTAAGGTTTTGGTGGTCAATTGAGTAAAAAGGACTAAATTGAATAAAGTGCAAAATTGTGAAAAGAGATGAAATAGCTCAATTGTCAAAAGAGGAAGGACCTAAAGTGCAAATAAGCCCAAAGAAGATATTTTGGGCGGCAATAGCTGAGAAAAATCAAAAAAATGGATGAAATAAGGGCAAAATGGGAAAATTGCCAAAATTAGTTAAATAAAAATGGGACCAAATTGGGAATATCTAGAATTCTCTTCATTTTTCTTCATTCTCATCAGCTGAGAAACAGCCATGGAAGAGGTTTCAAGCTGGTTTTTCATACTCTAGCTTCATGTAAGTTTAATTCTTGCTCTCTCCTTGAAATTTCTATGTTTTTGGACTTTTACAAATGGGTCCAACTTATTAATTCATTAGTTTTGATTTCATGACTAATTTTTAAAGTTGATATGGATTAGTTTTGAAAGTATGTGATGAATAAATATTGAATTGAAGCTTTAATTTTGTTATATGATGGATGTATCAAGTAAAATTGATGGAAATTTGATTTTTGGACTTAATTGTGAAATAGTTGAAATTAAGGCCTATTGTTAGAATTCTGATTTTCAAAAGTTATGAAGTAGTTCAAAATGATATAGAAAAGTATTAAATGAGAAAATTAGCTCAATGGAGGGGTTAATTAAGCAAGGACTGAATTGTAAGAATTGTGGAAATTGGGACAAATTGGAAATCAAGATGTCACACTAAAGCAGTATTGGACAGCTTGAAAATGTACATAAGTAAATAGTAAAAGTTATAGATAATGTTACTTACAAGTGTGTTATCTATACTAAGGATGTGGAATGGAGTGGAGGAGGAGGAAAATATATGAATGATTTGTATTTATATTAATCATATGCTTGATTGTAATTGATAAATGTTGAATAAGAAATGGTATAATGTTTTATTTCTTGATATTATTATGAATTGAATGTTCATTATATGAAAATTGATGAAACATTGGTATATTTGATAAAAATGGGAAGAAATCCCAGTTGAATGAAAGGAAAATTCGATGGATCTCTGAAAAGGAATTGACGGTAAAAAAAGGATCTAGCCCGGACGGGTGATCCTATTCTGATGCAGCCCTCCCGAAGAATACAGGAAAAAGGATTAAGCCCGGAAGGGTAATCCTAATATCAGCCCTCCCGAAGAATATGTGGAAAATGGATTTAGCCCGGACGGGTAATCCAAATTAGGGTCTGAATTTAGCCTGGACTGGTAATTCAGATCCAAGCTCATTAGAGTAATTGTCGTTGCAGGGGATTTAGCCTGGACTGGTAATCCCGACAATACTCTATGAGTTTATATTACAGGGGATTTAGCCTGGACTGGTAATCCCGCTGTAAGGGTGAGGTTCGCGGGAGTGTGCTGGTGGCTCTCCCGAAGAATATATGTGTATAGGCCCTTCCGAAGAATACATGGGAGCTAAGGTTCGCGGAAGTGTGCCAAGAATTGAGGTTCGCGGGAGAGTGAGGTTCGCGGGAGTGTGCTTACTGAAATGAAATGTGTAAGACCTTGGTTGAAAGATACCATGGCAACATATTGAGAAAATGAATAAGACCATGGTTGAAAGATACCATGGCAACACATGCACATGAATTGACGGACCCGGAATTGTACACTAAAAGTGTACTCCTGTATGAATTGACGGTTAATGAGATTGTACACCAGGAGTGTACTATTGGATATCCATCGAAATTCCGAGAAATTCAACGGGATAAATATAGAAGATGGTAAACACATAGCTAAAAAGGGTAAACGTGAATTGATGGATTACGGATTTGCATATTTTAAGTATACTATATGATTTTAACTATCGATATTCCGATAAATTCAGTAAGTAAGAATCCTGACCAGAAAAAGAAATATGTATATAAAAAGATTTGAACATATATTCCTGAAGTACAAAAAAAAAAAAAGTTCTATAAACTCCGGTAATACCTCGTGACCCTATTCCAATGATGGATACGGGTTGGGGTGTTACAACAGTACAGTATATAAAGCAGAAATACTTACAGACTTGGTACCGGGATTCAGTGTGCCACTTCTCCAGTTATTAGTAAAACTCAGAAAGATTAGGACTTTTCAAAATCAAACTTTTAAAATGTGTGTACATAAAAAAACAAATTTGAAAGGAGTCTTTCTAAATTTTTTAGGAAATTTGATTTTCCAAAAATACCCTTTTTGGGCTTAAAAATTTTAAAAGCCTTTTTGGACCTGATCCACAGTCAAGTTGTTGCAATTGGGTTCTGATACCACTAAATGTAACACCTCAAACCTGGCCCAGACGTTATGGCCGAATCCGATGTGCCATCACCTACAACTGACCTAATTACTAAGATTGGGGGTGAGCTTTGCAAAAACTTTTATTGAAGTTTTAAAAGAAATTCCTGATTTTCTTAATGAATATCCTATCTGCTACCGATCATTAAAGGTTCATTTAAAAACGTGACTTTTGTTACACTTTTGGAATGTGCGTTTGGTTTTGAAAACACTCGTTTATCGTGCTATTTTGAAAACAAGTAACTTTTATAAAAACGCACCTTAGAGCTATCCGATTTCTTAAACAATTTAAACACTATTAATCTTAAGTTAACAACAAATTAAATAAGTAAAAGAAAAATTAAAACCCAAAATGAAAACAAATAGAGCGGCCTTATTACAACCCAAAACCATAATAAAATAATTTAAAATAAATATGGAAATTAAATGAATTAAAATAAAACTTAGTTAAAAACCAGAACTTTAATCTCTGTGGCCACTTTGAATCCCTCCCAGCTCCAAGTCCACCAACTAGGGCTCACCTGCATGGATGGAAGAAAGAGGGGGTGAGTTTGGAAACTCAGTGTGTATAGAAAGCCCATCCAGAGCCCAAGTAAGGTCAAGCCCATTGGGCCTAAGCCCTATCCAGATACAGTATACTGGGCCTTAGCCCTTTTCAAATAACAGTAATATGGGCCTTAGCCCTTTTCAGATAACAGTACGGCCCACAAGCCCATTTCAGAACAGAACAGATATGAAATATGGATGCAACCCAAACCCAACCTAAATCCAGCCGCTACACTCCACCCTACCAGCCCTACACACCATGTGGGGAAAACTTAACCCACCCAGCCCTACACTCCACAGTTGCAGCATAGTTGCTCAGATATCAGTAAGTTGAGGCGAAGCCTCCAGTACGTGGTCAAGCCACTTTCAGTACTTCCTCCATCAATATCCCAGTCCCATGCAACAGATTATCATGTAATGAACAGAAAACAGTAACACATGCAGTTCAGTCAGATCAAACCCTAGGGGTATAACGGTAATTCTACACCTAGGGGTAAAACCGTAATTTCTCGTCCCTAAGGATATTTCAGTAATTTTATCAGTTTTTAGGGTTTTTATGCATATTTCAGTCCCCAATAATCTAAATTTCGTCTCAATGGTTATTTAACTTGTTTTAACAGTTTTACACTATTGGGCCCTAAAACCCCTAATGGGCCTCACAGTGTCTATTAGCTACTTAAGCCCATTTAGTTCAGATTTTATGATCAATTTATCAGTTTAACCAGTTTTGAACCTACAGTCTATCAGTACACATTAATTACTCGTTTTCACCTATATGGGCCCGTAAGCCCATTGGGCCCACTTTTAGCCCATCGAGGCCGAATTACTGAAGAACACGAAATTACACGTACAACTATCTCACCACTTGTGATTTCAGAACCAATGATTTCCAACCATCTTATGAGCATTCACACACTCACAAGCCCACGAAATGCAGGAATTTTGATATTTCAGCTTTTCGACTTTTGTCGATTTGAACTAAAGAAGGGTGTTCGATACACACCTGATTCGCGACGACTGCTAACAAGATCTCCCACGATATCCTACAATCAATTACCACAACTCTTAGATCACAAATCTTCAATAACCAATCCCAATATTCACTTACCATATTCGGCCATCAACACCTAGGCCCTTGAGATCTTACCTTTGTCAAAACTAGTGACTAGATCTAGATCTAGTCGTTCCACTTGTCCAAGCCCTTGATCAATCGCCTGTAGAACATACTAGCACCACAATAAATCATTGGTTAAGGACCTTTAGAGCTCTAAGCCCCAATCGATAGCCTCCCTAGACTTTAGGGACTTCGGCTTTTTCTGAATCACAAAATAACCTATAAATCTGGGGTGATGGGCACTTACCACTGATTCCCCTTCTGTTTCTACACAGATCTTATGCAGATCTAGCCCCTAAATGCTAATAGAACTCAAATCTAGGAGATCTAAAGTTTCAGCTATAAGCTCCTAAGAATGTGGCGTTTTTGGCTTTTGACTGGTGAAGAAGAAGAAGATTTGGGGTAGTAGTTTTAGAGTAATGTTGTCGACAAGAGTTAAAGGTTTAGAGAAGGTGAAAATCGATCAAAAGGGGTGAAAAGAATAAAGGGATTTTGGCTTCGAGAAATCGGCATAAGAAGCAAGTTTTCGAGATTTCAGCTTTTATGGCATTCGGCTATGGTGGCTTGAAAAACAATGGAATCGACAAAGAGGATGAGTTGAGTAGTAGAGGTGTTCGGCTAGAGAAGAAACAAAAAGGAATAGAAAAGAATAAATGAGAGGGGAAGAAGAAGAAGGAATCGGCACAAGGGAAAGACTTGTTGCGTTTTCGGCTTTTTGCTACACTAAGAGGTGAATGAAAGAAAAAGATGAACACTCTAGGTGGCTGACCCTAATTCTCCAAGACAGAAAAAGAAAAGAAACTAACCCTAATCACCACTAAAGCAATCAGCCCAACTTCCCTAAGGCCCTAGCTGAATGTCCACTTAACTCTATCACATGCCCGGCACATGCTCAAAAATAAAAGTATCAATATGCTTACCTTGTGACTTGAACTCAGGCTCTCAACCCTCATCCACACACCACTTTTTTAGGAGTTTAGTGGCGCCACCTTGCCACTTTACCAAGGCCCTATTTGTGTTATAGTTCACGAAGTTTTTCTTAAAAGCCCACGTAACCAAGTCCCCTTTCACTTAAAAACCAAAATTGTTATTTTTGCCGGGTTTTAACTTAGGCTTGGGCCTCCTAAAGGCCCACTAACACATTTAAACACTATTTCAGTATCCAAAACTCAAAATTTTTAGAATTTCACCAAAAATCACAAAAACCTGAAAAATCCCGAAAATTAGGGCGTTACATCCCATGTAACACCCCAAACTCGGCCTAAAAGTTAGGCCCGAGTCCGGCGTGTCACATTGAAGTGTTTTAGCGAAAACCTTGTTCTCATTGAAAACCCTTCTAAAAGAAATTTCAAGTACAAACCCAGGCAGTACTTGTTTTTAGAACGAGGTGTATTAAAAAAATCATTTTTTAATTATTACATGTTAAAAGTCACTTTGGAAAAATTCACTTTAACTGCAGAAGCTTAATTTTAAAAGTGGTTTTAAAATAAATTGAAAAGTATTTAAAAGGAATAAATCCATGTTCCATCCCTAAGCATAATAATAAGTAATAACCAGAGAAAAAGCCTTATTACAATCTGAGCTGAAAAAAAGTAAAAAAAAACTAGAAATTCATGAGAAAAACAAGTCCAAATCGTCTTGCTAGTTGGCCACCTCTGAGTCCCTCCATCCGTCGATCCGCCTACTGAGGGTTACCTGAGAAAAATAAAGGAGGGGGTGAGTTTTCGAAAACTCAGTGTGTACAACCCTCAACAACTATATATATATCATGCAACACAAATCATCTTGGGCCTAAGCCCAATCCAATAGCAAAACAGTATTAAAGCAATCAAGTGCAAAAATCCTACCCATCCAGCCTCTACACACCATCTCCGTCCAACCTTACACACCATGTGGGGATATAAATATCGACCCACCCATCCCATACACACCAATGGTAGCGCCGGTTGCGGTACTACCTATCATTGCAGCAAAGCTGCTTCATACATTGGGCTTAAAAAGCCATCAATGGATCCATGGTCGTCAAGCAACCATGCGATCCTCAAATTCTTCCTCCGTTTCATCAATCCCACCCATATGCAACATACATCTCATGAATGCAACATACACATTTCCAAACATTAAGCACCTAGGGGTATTTTAGTCATTTCACTATCCAGAGGTATTTTGGTAATTCTACCTTACAAGGACATTTTCGTAATTTCTACTCTACAGGGGTATTTTCGTAATTTCTTAATAGTACGGGTTTTAATTATGAACTTTGGCCCATCAACAAGTCCTCGCAGCTAAAGTGAACAGACACTATGCACCAGGTAGGATTCAAGAGAAGAAGAGGTGGGTCACTAGGACCGCTTAAGTACCAAGCTCTTCTTAGATCCAATCCTAGACATGCATACATCCATTGCCATACTCTAATCTTGCGACTTGTCCACAGACATTTTTATTTATTAATTAAGTTTTATGTTGCTTGAGAGTACATTAAATCTAGGCCTATCGTCCACCATAAGACCCTAGCAGTCTATATGCTTCTCTAAAATCACATATGGCCCATCAAACCCGATCATGTCCATATGGCCCATTAGGCCCATTCACAAATATATGGCCCACCAGGCCCGATCTTGTTCAAATCATTCAACCATCAATACCAACTCATGATATAGTATCACTTATCAACTTTTGCCGATTTGGGCCCACGAGCCCGTTGGGCCCATTTAGCCCTCTTCTGGCCCGGTTGGCCAACAACGGCTGAGACCATGAGATCGCTCTCTTGGCCTCGGTAGTTGTATCAGTGTTTCCACACAAATGTTCACACGCTTGTGTAGTTATCGGTGCAAACCTTTCGGCTTTTCGACTTTTCAGCATTCCAGCTTTTCGGGATTTTGGCTTTTGTCGATTTGTCGTGTGTGAAGTGTATGTACACACCTGGTTTGTAACACCCCTATACCGTAACCGTTGTCGGAATAGGACGAAGCGTTACCGAAAATTTGGAAACAGGTCAAAGTAGTAAAAATTTTGAACATTTTCTTGAATAAAAGATCATTTATTTATATAAATGCTAGGTACAAACAAAGATCGAATTTAAAACTTATAAAAGTAAACTTCCAAGGGAGCCATATTCACATGGCTTATATACAACAGTCAAGATATCATTCTACTTATAGTCTATCCTATACATGCCATAAGCTAAGTCCGATTCATATGGTTACCGTAATAATAGATAGTGTGACGAACTGCTGACAATCGCCGAGCTGGTAGGAAGAGTCCATAATCTATAAAACAGAGACACGAAACAAATGGAGTAAGCTTTCATAAGCTTAGTAAGTCTTAATCATCAGTCGATCAATCAAATACACTAGAAATTATTTTTAAGTACTTAACCACTTAGCCAGATATATGCATAGACATAGGGCAATTTAGTGTATACTTTTACTTAATCTAACGTTCATATCTCATGGTTGTATCACATACTTTCCCATGGCCCCATAAATGGACTGAATGTATTACTATCACACTTGTAGACACAACATTTATTCATATACACATCACTTTAGAGATTCATGATCCAATTCGAATTAAATTCACATACGCGTGCATGATACATACCTAGCCAACTTAATGTATTGAACATATTCAAGAAACTGAGTAAAACAAATTCACGGTAAGCGCATGAGCTTAGTAAGTAATAAGTACTTAAACAACAACTAAATTTATGCTCAAAGTTTATCTCTATCATATTCGAAAGAACTGCCGACTTACCGAATATGCATAGCCTCATTATAACTATATCACTAACACATCATTGATTCAGCAAAACTAACTCAGGCATCACATTTCATATAAAGTTTTCAAATGATCATCATGCACCTAAAACTTATATACTTTCATACATAAGAGCTCACAATGGCCGATTATACATGTACTTAATCCCAATCAAATTTTGAGGTTCTATTACTTATAAAATACATCAATTTCAAGATACTTTCTAAGATGGCTGAATACAAATAAGTATCTATGATCATATGACAATTTCCAAGCACATTTCAATTTTCGAATCCAAGAATCGTATTGAGATCACTCTCACATATTAGAAAATAAATATTACATACCTGGATTACTTAATACTTTATGAAATTTTACTTGTCCTTTTTATATATAACTGAGCCTCTTTGTCATAATTACTGTCAGATCATCAGCAATCCGCCTGCTAGGTATAAACTCCGAATATATTACCAGCATGAAGCCTGCGGGACTTTAAGTCCGGATATTATCGTACGATAGTCAATTCACAAAGTTTATCACATTTCCTGTCATACACTTTTAGTAAGCACGAACACATTGATAAGGTAATGCCTTCATTCAAACCTACTCATAAGTCACATGATTTACTTTCCTTTTATAATGACCATTTAGTCATACAACATTTCTCATTAACCATTTGGCCTTACTGCATGTATATATCTTACACACAATTCACATTAGCCATTCGGCCTCACCACATGCATATAAATACATAACACACTTCACATTCGGCCTTACACAACTAAATACAATAAAGTCATTTTTACATATCTCATACTTTGACTTTATTTCTTAATATCACCACATCACATCACATATACATGAATTACTCTCATTTCATTTTATCTCTTACTTATCTTCAACTCATATATTTACGTAAAATTCACACTACTTCCAAAACATAACACAATTCCTACTTAAAACTTCTATGTGCCTTTCGGTCTTAAGCTAGGTATCATACCTTGTCATTTCATTTCATTTTAAGTACAAAATTACATTAGGTCAAAAAAGTAATTTGATTCGAATACTTAAAACTTACCATGCTGTTCTTAAATCAACTATTCAAACTCAATTTGTAAATACATACTTATATGTAACATTTATTCACATACTAAATTCCATTTGGCCGAATATATAAGCATACAACCCATTTTCATTTAGTTCTCATTTCACATTCACAATTTGGTATGCATTGTCATTCCCCGTATGGACGTATCACATGTACATTTACACAAAGGCATTTTCTCATTCGATTAAATCATATAGGTATAATTTAGGCATCATAACACATAGTTTATTGATTTCATTTATACACACAAATCTCATTCGACTTATGGCCTGCATTTAATTCACTTTCAGCAAATACCAAAAATGCAATACTTCATATTATACCCGGCTTTCTCACATAATTAATAATAACATAAATAATCATGATTACTTTTAGTTCTCAACTAAACACAAACTTGCGATAATCTCTTTTACCATACATATAACATGATCTATCTATTTGTATACTCATTAAACACCTCGTTATTCACATCCAATTCAATAAATATATATATAATAACTATATTCGGTTATTAATTTCCATTCCATCTCCTTATGCATCTAGACGAAATAAAAAACAATATTCTGTAAGCTACTTTCATCTAATCATTTAGCATATCAAACCGAGTTAAATTCTTAAGAACTTACCTGGGTGGTTTTCGTACGTAATCTCAACAATTCGATTAGTTTTTGATTTTCCTCTATCTGAGTTTAACTTTCCTTGTTCTTGAGCTTTAAAAACAAGTAAACTAGTTCAATGACCTTACTAATTCTTCTTAATCAAAAATGCCAACAATCTCATTCAAATAGAACATACGGTACTTTCTCTTTTAGCTAAACAAATACATATTAATAAAATAAATATTTCTCTTATGATACACATTTGGCACTTTAACAACTTATTAGCAATAATACTTCATCTTCTATCATTAGGTTAGATTTCTCAACTAAATCAACCATAGCCGAATATCACTTATCAACTAATTCACAACCTCAACATCTCAAATTACAAGCAATTATACAATTCATTGTCTAAGGAGGGTCATTCGGCAATTAAACTATCAAAGATTTGCATTTAAGCATGTATTCCTAATATTTAGTAACAAGTTTACACTAAGTCATTTTAGCCAAATGTCAATGCTCATTCTAGCCGTATATAACAAGTTTAATTAGTTATTAAACCACATATATTCCTTACCCATTGCTCAACATCAATTATCTACTAATTAGCACTTATAGGGCAACTTCAATGTGGGCTTCCTAATCAAAGATTCAACTTAGTTATACAAATACAAATTACTCATTCGGACATCATATAAGCACATATTAGTCAACTACAAAATTTCCAAAACTAAGCACAAATTCCTCATTTACCCAAAGTAGCCGAATGCCAAAATTAGCATCTACTCAAATTTCTTACAAATACAATCCAATTCTTGCATTTAACACATGATTATAACAACTCAAGATTCCACATTAACAATTTAACTATACTTCCACATTTTTCCCAAGTTGCCGAATGTGGAAATGTTCATAAATCCATAATTCAAAACTGTGGATTAACTACAATATGCACTCAACAACCCAATTCCAAAATCAATTTACAAAGGAATTCATTGCATACCTTTAAAAGCAAGGAACTTCCATAGTCGAATGCTTACAAGCTCTTCTACTCTCTTATTCTTTGCCTTAGTTTCGGTCATGGAAGAAGAAAAAGATGATAACTTTGTTTTTATCACCATTCCCATTATTTTATTCATGTTTTCACATTAATAACTATTAAATATTATTAACTAATATTATAACCACAAAATGCCAAGATTATAACATCATTATTGTCCACTATGTGTTAAAAGTGGACAATTTGACATGCAAGGACCCCCTTTTTGTAACTACAACTATTCGGCCACTTTTTTTAATTTTTCCTGGAAAGATTTCAATGTTTATCAACTAAGCCCTTTTTGATTAATTCACATCAAATGACAAAAATTAAAACAGTCAAAGATTCACACATGCATTTTCACATCTAATAAACATAGAAAATAACATTTTAAAAATTTTCTGACTCGGTTAGTGGTTCCGAAACCACTTTTTCGATTAAGGTCAAATTAGGGCTGTTACAACTCTCCCCTCCTTTAGGGATTTTCGTCCCCGAAAATTCTTACTAACGACTAAGTTAGGATAACGTTCTCTTATTGAATTATGTCTATACACATATACATTTATACAAGTATACACATATATCTTATATTTCTTGATGTCATTAGCAGTAATCACTTAACTTATTTCGAAAAGAAAATCCACTTCCTCGTACTTGAACATTCAGTTCATTTAACACATTCAGTCCGAGTTATCGTTACCTGTATACAATCTATTAGGCATAAAGTCTAACATATTACACGGGCATGAGATTTATTTTAGCACATAATTCATATATCCAAAATTATCAGCATCCATCAAAAATTATTACAGACTTTCGAAGGTCGAAACTTAATTGAAATAATTTCTTGAACATGATTAACAAAATAGGGGTCATTCAGCAATAGCACGTATGACTTCATATACCGAGGATCTCATAGAGTAAGTCCATAATACATTTATAACACAAATCCATTCCTTAACGATATAAAATATTAAGCAATCATACGAGGTAAAATACCTAAACCAAATGTCATAGGTAACCGAAACCTCATATATCACATATAATTTAACTCAACCTTGTAACATATTAACAATTCGTATATTCCAATAATCTTAATATAACCACAAACAAGATAATCTTGTCCCCAAGCATTAAAGCTTAATGCATCTTTAACAGAGCTGTAAACGCACATTCGAATAAATTCATTTAAGACTTGACTACACAAGTGTAATATAGGGCAATAGGTACTCACCTTTGTAGCGGAATTATACTACTTTATACAAGTCAAATTCCATCATCCAATATCTGAAATGACTGGAAACTTTTAATCACCAGCTTTAAGCTTGCTAAGCTCAAATCGCCGGCATTAAGCCGTCTAGGCATGAAAGTCCGAATATATATATCACCGGCACGATCACGAAGGCCCGAATAACACATCACCGGCACGATGCCCTTTGGGACTTAGCCCAAATATAACACCAGCACGAATGCCCTTCGAAACTTAGCCCGGATATAACACCGGCAGAAATGCCCTTTGGGACTTAGCCCGAATATAACACCAGTACGAATGCCCTTCGGGACTTAGCCCAGATATAACACCAGCACGAATGCCCTTCGGGACTTAACCCGGATATAACACCGGCACAAATGCCCTTCGGGACTTAGCCCGGATATAACACCGGCACGAATGCCCTTCGGGACTTAGCCCGGATATAACTCTCAATTCTCATACACATATATATAACATAACACATTAGTATATCATTCACATTACTCGAATATAAGCACAACATGCTTATCAACCATTCAACTTTCGGTTTAATAGCCGTATACAAAGATCACATTTTCGTTTCACTATCCAATCTTAATTTCTATAATTTCAATGGTCAAATCACATAAGTGTCACATACACTTCTATGTATATTAATTTCCATAGAAACCGAACACATAGGTATACCACCATTTCCCATATGCATTTCATAAATAACATTCACATACCTGAACAACTTAATTTAGCGAACGGATTCGGATACCGTATAGCATAAGCGTCATAGTTTTAGTCTCTTTAATAGCTTTCCAACATTCAGCCCACTAGGTATAACCTGAACTTGTCACTGGCACAAGTCTGTTGAACCTTGAGTCTGAAACACATTACCAGCCATCATGTTTGTTACAGCTCGATAGGGATAGAGATTCATTACCATACGAAAAACACATTTTATCTGTCAGAAATCATCACACTATCATTTTATCACTATATGGCATGTATAACTAGACTCACGCGTGCTACGTTAGTCCTAGAATTGACTAAACCGTAGCTCTGATACCAATAAAATGTAACACCCCTATCCTGTAACCATCGTCGGAATAGGACGAAGCGTTACTGAAAATTTGGAAACAGGTCAAAGTAGTAAAAATTTTGAACATTTTCTTGAATAAAAGATCATTTATTTATATAGATGCTAGGTACAAACAAAGATCGAATTTAAAACTTATAAAAGTAAACTTCCAAGGGTGCCATATTCGCATGGCTTATATACAACAGTCAAGATATCATTCTCCTTATAGTTTATCCTATACATGCCATAAGCTAAGTCCGATTCATATGGTTACCGTAATAATAGATAGTGTGACGAACTGCTGACGATTCCCGAGCTGGTAGTAAGAGTCCATAATCTATAAAACAGAGACACGAAACAAATGGAGTAAGCTTTCATAAGCTTAGTAAGTCTTAAGCAATATATATATGTACAATTTAACTTAATCATCAGTCGAAATCAAATACACTAGAAATTATTTTTGAGTACTTAACCACTTAGCCGGATATATGCATAGACATAGGGCAATTTAGCATATACTTTTACTTAATCTAATGTTCATATCTCATGGTTGTATCACATACTTTCCCATGGCCCCATAAATGGACTGAATGTATTACTATCACACTTGTAGACACAACATTTATTCATATACACATCACTTTAGAGATTCATGATCCAATTTGAATTAAATTCACATACGCGTGCATGATACATACCTAGCCAACTTAATGTATTGAACATATTCAAGAAACTGAGTAAAACAAATTCACGGTAAGCGCATGAGCTTAGTAAGTAATAAGTACTTAAACAACAACTAAATTTATGCTCAAAGTTTATCTCTACCATATTCGAAAGAACTGCCGACTTACCGAATATGCATAGCCTCATTATAACTATATCACTAACATATCATTGATTCAACAAAACTAACTCAGGCATCACATTTCATATAAAGTTTTCAAATGGTCATCATTCACCTAAAACTTATATACTTTCATCAATAAGAGCTCACAATGGCCGATTATACATGTACTTAATCCCAATCAAATTTTGAGGTTCTATTACTTATAAAATACATCAATTTCAAGATACTTTCTAAGATGGCTGAATACAAATAAGTATCTATGATCATATGACAATTTCCAAGCACTTTTCAATTTTTGAATCCAGGAATCGTATTGAGATCACTCTCACATATTAGAAAATAAATATTACATACCTGGATTACTTAATACTTTATGAAATTTTACTTGTCCTTTTTATATATAACTGAGCGTCTTTGTCATATATACTGTCAGATCATCAGCAATCCGCCTGCTAGGTATAAAACCTGAATATATTACCAGCATGAAGCCTGCGGGACTTTAAGCCTGGATATTATCGTACGATAGTCAATTCACAAAGTTTATCACACTTCCTGTCATACACTTTTAGTAAGCACGAACACATTAATAAGGTAATGCCTTCATTCAAACCTACTCATAAGTCACATGATTTACTTTCCTTTTATAATGACCATTTAGTCATACAACATTTCTCATTAACCATTTGGCCTTACTGCATGTATATATCTTACACAAAATTCACATTAGCCATTTGGCCTCACCACATGCATATAAATACATAATACACTTCACATTCGGCCTTACACAACTAAATACAATAAAGTCATAGTTACATATCTCATACTTTGACTTTATTTCTTAATATCACCACATCACATCACATATACATGAATTACTCTCATTTCATTTTATCTCTTACTTATCTTCAACTCATATATTTACATAAAATTCACACTCCTTCCAAAACATAACACAATTCCTACTTAAAACTTCTATGTGCCTTTCGGTCTTAAGCTAGGTATCGTACCTTGTCATTTCATTTCATTTTAAGTACAAAATTACATTAGGTCTAAAAAATAATTTGATTTGAATACTTAAAACTTACCATGCTGTTCTTAAATCAACTATTCAAACTCAATTTGTAAATACATACTTATATGTAACATTTATTCACATATTAAATTCCATTTGGCCGAATATATAAGCATACAACCCATTTTCATTTACTTCTCATTTCACATTCACAATTTGGTACGCATTGTCATTCCCCGTATGGACGTATCACATGTACATTTGCACAAAGGCATTTTCTCATTCGATTAAATCATATAGGTATAAATTAGGCATCATAACACATAGTTTATCGATTTCATTTATACATACAAATCTCATTCGACTTATGGCCTGCATTTAATTCACTTTCAGCAAATACCAAAAATGCAATGCTTCATATTATACTCGACTTTCTCACATAATTAATAATAACATAAATAATCATGATTACTTTTAGTTCTCAACTAATCACAAACTTGCGATAATCTCTTTTACCATACATATAACATGATCTATCTATTTGTATACTCATTAAACACCTCATTTTTCACATCCAATTCAATAAATATATATATAATAACTATATTCGGTTAATTAATTTCCATTCCATCTCCTTATGCATCTAGACTAAATAAAAAACAATATTCTGTAAGCTACTTTCATCTAATCATTTAGCATATCAAACTGAGTTAAATTCTTAAGAACTTACTGGGTGGTTTGCGTACGTAATCTCGACTATTCGATCAGTTTTTGATTTTCCTCTATCCGAGTTTAACTTTCCTTGTTCTTGAGCTTTAAAAACAAGTAAACTAGTTCAATGACCTTACTAATTCTTCTTAATCAAAATTGCCAACAATCTCATTCAAATAGAACATACGGTACTTTCTCTTTTAGCTAAACAAATACATACCTATAAAATAAATATTTCTCTTATGATACACATTCGGCACTTTAACAATTTATTAGCAATAATACTTCATCTTCTATTATTAGCTTAGATTTCTCAACTAAATCAACCATAGCCGAATATCACTTATCAACTAATTCACAACATCAACATCTCAAATTACAAGCAATTATACAATTCATTGTCTAAGGAGGGTCATTCGGCAATTAAACTATCAAAGATTTGCATTTAAGCATGTATTCCTAATATTTAGTAACAAGTTTACACTAAGTCATTTTAGCCAAATGTCAATGCTCATTCTAGCCGTATATAACATGTTTAATTAGTTATTAAACTACATATATCCCTTACCCATTGCTCAACATCAAATTATCTACTAATTAGCACTTATAGGGCAACTTTAATGTGGGCTTCCTAAACAAAGATTCAACTTAGTTATACAAATACAAATTACTCATTCGGACATCATATAAGCACATATTAGCAATTGAACTACAAAATTTCCAAAACTAAGCACAAATTCCTCATTTACCCAAAGTAGCCGAATGCCAAAATTAGCATTTACTCAAATTGCTTACAAATACAATCCAATTCTTGCATTTAACACGTGATTATAACAACTCAAGATTCCACATTAACAATTTAACTATACTTCCACATTTTTCCCATGTTGTCGAATGTGGAAATGTTCATAAATCCATAATTCAAAACCATGGGTTAACTACAATATGCACTCAACAACCCAATTCCAAAATCAATTTACAAAGGAATTCATTGCATACCTTTAAAAGCAAGGAACCTCTATAGCTGAATGCTTACAAGCTCTTCTACTCTCTTATTCTTTGCCTTAGTTTCGGTCATGGAAGAAGAAAAAGATGATAACTTTGTTTTTATCACCATTCCCATTATTTTATTCATGTTTTCACATTAATAACTATTAAATATTATTAACTAATATTATAACCACAAAATGCCAAAATTATAACATCATTATCATCCACTATGTGTTAAAAGTGGACAATTTGACATGTAAGGACCCCCGTTTTGTAACTACAACTATTCGGCCACTTTTTTTAATTTTGCCTAGCAAGATTTCAATGTTTATCAACTAAGCCCTTTTTGATTAATTCACATCAAATGACAAAAATCAAAACATTCAAAGATTCACACATGCATTTTCACATCTAATAAACATAGAAAATAACATTTTAAAAATTTTCTGACTCGGTTACTGGTTCTGAAACCACTTTTTCGATTAGGGTCAAATTAGGGCTGTTACATGGTGAATGAGACATGTTACACTATCCTCAACCTTGAACCTACAACCAATACCAATCCTCAAATCAATCCCACACTTAACCACAACATTTACCAGAAACCGAAGCCTTACCATAACCTTACCGTGTGCCACCAGTTCTTATAGCCCCTCATTAGCTACTATTCACAAATATCCTTAGATCTGCATTAATCTTAATTGTTAAAGATGAAATCAAGGTGACTTGTTTCCACTCAAGTCACCCTTTCTCTTACTATAGACTATTCGGCCAACATATCCCAAAATCAAAAACACTTACCCTAAAGCCAAAATGAATGGATAATTTTTCGGCAGAGACTTGTAAATCCCTATCATGTTTGCGATCTTTGCACCCTACCATTGTTAATAGAGGGTTAACAACAAAAGAGAGTTAGATAGCCCTCCTACTTTTACCAAAACACACTAAGGATGTTTGACTAAGTACTTACTGAATCTAACCTTTGATCCTGCGGCCTAGGTAGCTACTGAACGAGATCCGGCTTTTAAAACTTGATTAAGAGTATATAACAGCAACCGATTTATGATGGAGGAAAACAACAAGGAATTGGCAAAAAGATAGGACTACTCGATTATAAGGGAGTATTCGATTTTTAGAGAAAGAAAAAGAACACAACACTAATAGGGATTTCGAGAAAAAGGAATGATGGTTATTCGGCAATGGAAGAAATAGAATGAGGGGGAGAAGAAGAAAAGTAATGGAAAACCAAAGAACCTTTCAAAGGAAATTGGCACCCCTTATTTATACACAAAACTGAAACTCTGCCTACCCCCAAAGTCCCAATCGGCTCCAACTCTTCCCCATCTCATCTCCTCATTTTTCTCTCTGATAACTCCCTAATCCTTTTCCTAATTTTTCTCTTCTGATCACTCTCCTTAGAGTCCATCATCACACCACTTCCAACCTTCTAGAAGGCCAAAATTAAACTCATAAAAAAAATACTAAGCTAGGATTCGAACCTAAAATCTCCTTGCTAGCCCATAGCGCCACCTTCCTATACCCTAAGTGGTGTCACTTAGCCACTCCACCACACAGCTCTTTGATGCCATTTTTCCCTATTTTTATTTAAAAGCCCAACTACTCACCGCCCTGGTTCCTTTAATAATTAATTAAAAATTCCTTCTCCTCAAAGTTTGAACCCAGAACTTCTCCAACACCCTTAGACACTCCAAATTTGTTAAACCCTTAAAGCCAACATGTCATTTGTCATTTTCTTGCTTACTAAAAAAATTATGAGACCCAAAGCCTAAAGCTTAGTTCATCTAGGCCCAAAATTTGGGACGTTCATCCCACACGGGAAATTATCATGGGCCCAAAATCTGGCTTAGCAGGCCATACGAGCATGTGGGCCCTACTTGGGCCACATAATGGGCTTTGGGACCAATTGTACTATTTGATTACTAAAGGTTGCACGGGCCACACGAGATAACAGTGGACCTACTGATGGGTCAGCAAGTGTACCTAGACACTAAAATGAGTATTGATCGTTATGTCCCTGTAGGGTAAAATGTCTATAATACCCCTATGTGATATGTGATTAATTATGTATGCCATCTGATATCTATGTTTTGCATTCATACGTGACATTATGCTGCATGGGGTTGGGATCTTGTAATTGGAGGAAGTGGTTGATCTGTTAGGGTTACACGGGTCGTACGAGACGACTGTGGACCCACCGATGGCTTAAAGTCGCTTATATGATTGGCAGCTTTGTTGCGATAGTGGTCAGTGCCACAACCAGTGCTAACATTAGAAGTGTAGGGATGGGTGGGTCGATTTAATCCCCATATAAGTGTAGGGTTGGACAGGAGATGGAGTGTAGGGTCGGTTGGGGTTATATGCATCACATATTTTGATTTCTGATACTGATATGGGCTAAGGCCCAACTAAGACTGCTACGGGCTAAGGCCTAATTGCCACTGTTAATGTAATGGGCTTAGGCCCAGACTTTGTGTTGCATGTTATTTCTTTGTTGGGGTAGTACACACTGAGTTTTCATAAACTCACCCCTCTGTTTAATTGTACAGGTAATCCCTAGTGATAGACGGTTCGACGCATCAGAGGACTCAGAGGAGGTCACACTATGGACAGCTAAATATTAGTACTTTATTTTATTTTATTTACATTTTCATTATTTTGGTTTTGATGTAATAAGTCCTTTCTCTGGATTTTATTTTAATTTTGGGTTTTTATTTCACTTTGATTTCTTAACTTCTAGTTTTAGGTCTTGGGTTTTAAAAAGAAAACAACGTTTTACAAACCAAACGTAAGTATGCAAATGTTTTCAAAGAAAGGCTTCCACTGTAAACGAATGTTGAAAGTTTAATAACATTTTTAAAATAATGTGATTATCGTTAATAACATAAGGTTTATAATCAGCCCTTAATATACTAAAAGAAGTTGAACCTAGTTTTTCAATGACATTTGTTTTAAAAACCAAAAGACTTAACAAACTACGGATATTTTGGAAATGAAACCCATTTTGAAGTTATTGTTAATGGCGAATTGACCAAATGATTTCGAGGTCTTTCCAACAATAAATATTACGTTTCACCCTTCAATGTGACGCCGCCAGATTCGGCCATAACGTTTGGGCCGGGTTTGAGATGTTACATCTAGTGGCGATCAAGTTGTTGGCTCCATTGCTGAAGAAACGTCACTAAATTAATTTTAATTTTTGTACATAATAAAATAATTAGAAAGTATCTAAATTATAGATTTGATTTTTACTTCATTTTTATTAATTATTTATTTTTAATTACTAACACTTTCTGTCCTTCACGAAATCTCAAACACGCGCTGAAGAAAAGGAGGAAATCTACAGTAATAACAACTAAAATCAATCTAGTAGTATCATGGACGATTTTGGTTACATGTGGTCAGATAATGGAATAGATTATGATGATGAAATTTTGAAGCATGGAAAATTAAGAAAAATTAGAAATTGTTAATGCTAGAACTGAGCCAGCTTAAAGGAGAAACGTCAACAAAATTGCAAGACAGCAATAGGGGCACTGATAAAGAAGAATCTTGCCACGGAATTGATCAAACACAAAGCCAAACTGTATCTTGGGAAGGCAAAATCTAGAGTAGCCAACAACCCTAATGGTGGAAGACAACCAAGAAGGACTAAGTGAATTCATAAAAGAGACTACAGTGCACACTGATGTCCAAAATGAGACAGAGCCCATGGAAGAATTGATAGTTGAAGATAATAATAAGTCAGCCCACAAATCCACTTTTCCGATAACATTAGTTTCACCACAATTAAAGGATAAACAACGTCAAGACATAGAGGAAGAAGTAAGTCTCTCAACCTTACCTCAATCATTCTGTGAGACGTTAACATATATGACCCCAATAGAAAAACTACCACAACTATGGAATCCAGTTAGGAAAAACATTAGTAACTATAAAAAGGAGGACCCATTTTGTAACAGCCCGTTTTTAGTCAAATCGAAACAGTGGTTTTAGAACCACAAATCTAAGGTTTAAATAATTATTTTATTATTATTTTAATGTCTATAGCATGATAGTATGATTGTGTGAAATTTTCATTAAGAAATTTTACTGTTTGAATGCTTAATTTATGTAAAAGGACTAAATCGCGTGAAGTGTAAAAGTTGTGTTCTATAAGCTAAAGGGGTCTAATAGCTATAGAACCTTAAAGTGGAAATCCTTATGTGGTAATTAGACCATTACTGTGTTAGTGACATTTATGAGATTAGTATTGTTGAGGTTAAGTTGAAATTAAAAGGTTAATTTAGTAAATTAGTTAATAACGATATAATAAATAAAACAAATTGAAAGTCATTTTCTTTGGTGCATTCATCCACCAAAAATTGAAGAAGAGAAAACCATAGTTAGGGCTAGACATTCGGCCAAGGCATTTTTGTCCAATTAGGTATGATTTTTGTCCTGTTTTTATTGATTTCTATGTTTTTGAGATTATTGCTGTAATAGCCCGATATAGGGCCTAAACGGAATAGTGATTATGAAACCATAAATTCGAGGTCAAAATATTTATTCTGATTGAGTTTTAAAATTTATTGTGTATTTGAAATGTTGTGTGAAATTTTCATAAAGAAATTTTACCGATTGGGTGTCTAATTTGATAATTACGACTAAATTGAAATAGATGAAAAATGTGTGTTCTTGTTCATAAAGGTACTTAATTGGAATGGTTTTTTAAATAGAGGTCCTTAAATGGTAATTAGACCATTATATTTTAAGATGGACAAAAATGGGCATAGTAAGATAAAATACTAAAGTTTTTCATTAAGGGCATTTTGGTCATCTAGTAATTAAAATGAATTAGAAAGACAAAACACGCCAAATTCTTGTCCATCTTCTTCATATGGCTGAATAGCTCAATTTACCTATTTCTACCAATATTTTGAGCTAGGGTTTATATTTAAAAATTTACCCATGGATGACATGCATGTATTTTGATGTTTTATGGAAGAATATGAATGTTTGGAGTGTGATAAACAACTTTTACTAAGTGATTTTTGATGAAATTGCATAAACGGACTAGTTTGTAAAAAGTTGTAAAATGTGTGTAAGTGTGTGATTTAGTGCAAATTGTGGACTGCTATAGTCATGAAAATGGTTCGGCTAGGCCTAAAATGCAAGGAAATTGAATAAAAATTATTTTTCGAGCCTAGGTAAGGGGTGTTACTGAATATTCAAAATAAATCAGAACAGAATATTCAAAAATTAAAGCAAGATTCAGATGACGCTGTCCCTTGAGCGGGAGCAGGTGCATTACTTTCAACATCGTCAGCTACGTCTCTTTCAAGATCCATTACTATATGAAAAACATATGTCATTTGTCAGGATTCATCACACTATCACAGTTCAGATATATGGCTTGTATAGCTAGACTCAAACACGCGACGTTAGTCCTAGAATCAACTAAACTGTAGCTCTGATACCAACCAAATGTAACACCCCGATCCATAATCATTGTCGGAATAGGTAAGGGGTGTTACCAGATATTCAGAATAGATCAGAACAGAATATTCACAGATTATAGCAGGATTCAAACATAAAATCCCTTTTTGGAGATCTAAAAGACCTCAAACATGCAATAAGATAGGGTTGGGACTAAACCAAACACATTCATAAACTTCAGAACACTTACAAAAGTTTCCAAATTGAGGAGGTCACACGCCCAAGTGACTTGGCCGTGTGCGTCACACGAGACTCAAGCACGCCCATGCACCTAAGCCGTGCCAAAACAGAGCAAGTATATTGACTTTTTGCCACGGCCACAAGACACGACTGTGTGTCTTGGCAGTGTGAGTTTTTGTGCCATTACTAGAAAATTAACATGGCCATAGAGCACGCCCATGTGCCATAGTTGTGTGGCACTAAGCAGACTTGGTTTCAGTCATACTTTCCACCCAATTGAGTCAATTTCACAAATGTGCTTAAAACACAATTTAGCCAAAACTAAAACCAATCAATTCAAGACCTAAAACATTTATCTATACGATCATAACATTGATACACTAACCTCATGCCAAAGAACTACCATTTCATAGGTGATATCTATAATTAAAACTCATGATTTATATCCCATTCAAGCACCAACCAAACTTACCTTTCATCACCTAAATTTCAGAACAAGATATCCATTTCTATAAGGACATTCATTCATCAATTTCATGCCAACTTTTGCACTATTCAAGATACCAATACAAAGCATATTCCCATGCCTTTACTACATCACATGACATATATACTTACAACTCAAAATCATAACTTAGCCATTCTAGCCTATACATGCCATACTTAAACTTTGTACAGTCAAAAGGTACCAAAATCGAGCTCATTATAACACCCCTTTCCCGTAACCATCACCGGAACAGGAAAGGAGCGTTACCGGACATGTACTCATACTGAACCAGTAAAATTTTGAACTTTTTAATCTTTAACCATCATGTATTTTCAATCATCAAAGCATACTTCAAATGATCGTAAAATGATGCATATAACTAATGAGGATCAAATTGAAAACATAGTAAAAGATAGGAAAATAATCATAAATTTTCAAGTTAGAGACACACGGTCGTGCCCCTTTGCTCGTGTTCTCTCACACGGTCGTGGCTATCTAACACGCCCAAATCATACAACCCATGGTCGAATTTGACTTACCTCACACGGCTACTAAACACGCCCGTGTGTCTAAGCCGTGGTCGAAACTGTCCTGGCCACACGGCTACCAGACACGCCCGTGTGTCTAGGATGTGTGTAAAATTGTCCAAAAACATTTAAGGTGTAGGGGACACACGGTCGAAATACACGCCCATGTCCCCTGGCCGTGTGGCACAAACATAGGCTTGATTTAAGCCAATTTGTCACCCAAAATGGGTCATTCCCTACAAGTTAATAACCACCACATTTCATACCAATATTGGCAACCAAAACATACAAGTTCAAGCATAATATGAACCTATAATCATTATGATATCTTGCATCAACTAAGCATTATAATTCAACGGCTAACAACCTCATTAATGAGCTCATTTATCAATATTTCATTTCTTACCATATCAGCTCATATATCCATCTTGATCATATAGTTTACCATATGGACATATAATAAAAAAGAAACAATCTCAAAATACTTAATTACATATGTATAAGCCAAGCCACATCTCATAGCTTGATCATCTACCCAAACCTACCATATTCACTAAATAACTAGTCTATACATGCCATGACCATTTCATTTACAAAAGGTTCAAAAGTACCAAAGCTTGATAGATAGTGTGATGACGATCTCCGACTCGTCCGATTATCGAGCTAGCTTCCGAATCTATAAGACAGTGAAAGAAATAAATGGAGTAAGCTTCTAAAGCTTAGTAAGCTCGTAAAACTTAGAATTTAACTTACCAATTCATTAAGGTAATCCCTACATATACAAGTAAGGCCAATTCTATTCATATGCTCTTGTAGCCTATTTCACAAGCTCACACAAGTTAGTTTATAAGACTTCGTATACCATCTTATACAAGAGTTTACCATAAAATTCATATCCATTAGCACATATAAACATCATAATTTATATGACATATAATGCATTCACTTTCATATATCTCATGTAACATATAAATCATATGAGTTGGATCATACCTTTCATGTAGTTCATATAACAGGTATCATATATACTTATATCTATATCATCCTGTAATTCATGTAACTTATATCGGTATTGCCCGTTGAACCTATAAGAATATTGAGGATACCCGGGTGATACACACACAGTGTATATACATATAACCTGAAATCCGTCAATACGCCATGTATGCTCTTACGAGCCTGTACGGTAAGCCTCAAAGGCTGAACATGTAATCCCGTAGGATGAACGGTAAGCCCGTAGGCTGAACGGTGAGTCCGAAGACTAAACATGTGATCCCGAAGGATAAACGTGTAGCTCAAGAGCACGTGGTGAGTCCGTAACAAATGCAGGAGCTCAAACCACCCTGTAGCCCTAGTGATATGTCACTTGTATCCCTACGACTTCTACGGTTCTAACGGGGCTCGGTATCCATGTATCACTTGTAACATTTAACATTTCCATTCCATATCACATGTATATACTCAATAGGCAATCCAATTCAGCAACTTTATACATCCACATAATCATTAAACAACATTTATAAGCATTTATAAGGTAAATTCAAATTCTACGAACTTACCTCGTAATCTCGATGTCTACTCGTCTATTGTCTGTTTTCCTCGATCAAGTTCCGGGATTCGATCGTCTTAATCTAAATTAATGCAAAATTCAGCTATTTACTATCTCACTTATTCAATTCAATCCCAAAAACATATATTTTGATATATTTTCAATTTAGCCCCTATATTTTTGACACTTTGCAATTTAGTCCTTCTATCACGAAAATGACAAATTACACAATCAATCCCCTAATTCACCATAGCCGAATATTCAAGGGACTTATACAAGCATATATCTTTCAATTAATCACAAATTAACCACCAAAAATTCTACCTTTTTATATTCAAATCCTCAAAACTCATTTTCATCAAAACTTACTTTAAAATTCTTGTATATTTCCACATAATATTCTATAATTCATCAAAATCCATCAAAATAACATGAATTCATCAATGGCATTTTTCAATGACATGTTCAAAATCAAAAATTGAGGTACGGGTCGACTAGTATACGAAGCAACGATCACAAAAACGTAAAAATTATCGAAAACAGAACAAAAACAAACCTTGAATTGAAGCTCAAAGTGACCAAATGTTAAAAGCTTGAAAACCCTTAATATTTTGATGAAGAATCGGTAAAGGAACAAATGAAAATGAGTATTATTTTATTTTATTTAATCTATTATAACATATATTAATTAAAAACCAAAACTAACCTTTATAATATCATTTATAAAACCATAATAATAAGGACATATGTGTCCATTAGCTTTAGAAAAGGTAAAATAACCATTTAAGGCCTTCCATTTAAAAAGCCATCATCAAATAAGCCATTCATGAAATAGAACTCCTATTTATCGCTTTATGCGATTTAATCCTTTTTATCAAATTAACCGATTAGACATTAAAATTTCAATACGAAACTTTCACACCATATACCTATCATGCCATAAAACATATTAAAGCATTTAAAATAATATTTTGAATCAGTTAAGTGGTCCCGAAACCACTCATTCCGGCTAGGGTATAAAGTGGGCTGTTACAACTCTCCCCCCTTTAGGGATTTTCGTCCCCGAAAATCTTACCAGTGAACAGGTTAGGATATTGCTTTCACATAGATTCCTCGAGTTCCCGTGTAGCTTCCTCTAGTCCGTGTTTACACCAGAGAACTTTTACAAGTGCTATACGCTTATTTCTCAACTCATTGATTTCTCGAGCCAGAATGCTAATCAGTTCTTCACTGTACGATAAATCGGACTGAATCTCTACATCAGTGGGAGAAATGATATGAGATGGATCAGATTGGTATCGACGAAGCATTGAAACATGAAATACATTATGAATCTTTTCAAGTTCAGACGGTAACGATAGTCGATAAGCTACATGTCCAATTCATTCCACAATTTCATAAGGCCCGATAAAACGAGGACTTAGCTTTCCTTTTCTACCGAAACGAATAATTTTCTTCCACGGTGATACTTTTAAAAATACTCTATCTCCGACCTAAAACTCTATTTCTTTTCGTTTCAAATCAGCATATGATTTCTGTCTGTCTGAAGCTGCTTTCAAACTGTCACGTATCACTTTCACTTTTTTTTCTGTATCTCGGATTAAATCAACCCTGTGTAACTTTCTCTCACTCAATTCTGTCCAATACAGTGGTGTTCGACATTTACGATCGTATAATGCTTCGTATGGAGCCATTTTTAAACTCGTCTGAAAATTGTTATTGTATGCAAACTCTATCAGAGTTAAGTATTTCTCCCAATTACTTTCAAATTCAAGAATACAACACCGTAACATGTCTTCTAGAATCTGAATAACTCTTTCAGACTGACCGTCGGTCTGGGGATGGAATGCTGTACTGAAACTCAATTTCATTCCCAAAACCTCTTGAAACTTCTTCCAGAATCTCGAGGTAAACCTCGGATCTCTATCAGACACAATGGATAATGGTATACCATGCAATCGCACAATCTTATATAAATATAATTCCATTATTCTATCCAAAGAATAGTCGATACGTACCTGTATAAAATGTGCAGACTTCATCAATCTGTCAACGATAACCCAGATTGCATTTTTCTTCTTCGGAGACAGAGGTAGTCCAGATACAAAATCCATAGTGACTCTGTCCTATTTCCACTCTGGAATCATAATAGGCTGTAATAAACCTGACGGTACCTAATGTCCAGCTTTAACTTGCTGACAGATCAAACATTTCGATACGAATTCTGATATGTCACGTTTCATTCCTGACCATCAGTATTCCTGTTTCAAATTGTTATACATCTTAGTGCTACCCGAATGAACTGAAAATCGACTATCATGAGCTTCATGCAAAACTTTCTGAATGAGTTCACTATCTTTCGGTATACAGATTCTATGTCAGAACATTAAAAAATCATCATTCCTTATAAAAAAGTCAGAATTAGAATTAGACTCACAGTGAAGTCGTTTAGCTTGTAGTTCGGAATCAGTCTTTTGAGCTTCACAGATTTGCTGCAGAATCAACGGTTTATCCTTTATCTCGGCTAATATAGATCCATCATCACATGACATCATTTGAGTACCCAAAACCCGTAAAGCAAACAGAGATTTTCGACTTAACGCATCAGCTACAACATTTGCTTTTCCTGGATGATAATTAATTACAAAATCGTAGTGTTTTAGTAATTCAAGCCATCTCCTTTGTCGCATATTCAATTCTTTCTGTGACATCAGATACTTCAGACTTTTATGATCGGTAAAAATTCTACATTTTTCTCCGTATAAGTAATGCCGCCAAATCTTTAATGCAAAGACTATAGCAGCTAACTCAAGATCATGCGTTGGGTAATTCTTCTCGTGCGGTTTTAACTGTCGGGAGGCATAAGCTATGACTTTCCTATCTTGCATCAATACACAACCCAGTCCGATAATAGATGCATCATTGTATATAACAAATTCTTTACCAGGTTCAGGTTGAACTAAAACCGGAGCTTCTGTTAACAGGGCTTTCAACTGTTCAAAACTCTACTGACATTTATCAGTACACTCGAACTTCACATCTTTTTGTAGCATTCGAGTCAACGGTACTGTAATCATCGAGAATCCTTTAACAAATCTTCGGTAATATCCCGCTAATCCCAGAAAACTTCTAATCTCAGATACATTTCTCGGGGGTTTCCAGTCTATAATAGCAGATATTTTACTCGGATCTACTCTGATACCTTCCGCAGAAACAATGTGACCCAAAAATTCGACTTCTCGAAGCCAGAATTCACATTTGCTGAATTTGGCAAACAACTGTTTATCTCTCAGAATCTGTAACACAATTCTCAAATGTTCAGTATGCTCTACTTCATCACGTGAATAGATCAAAATGTCATCAATGAATACGACAACGAATCTATCTAAATACGGTCTGAATACACGGTTCATCAAGTCCATGAACACTGCAGGTGCATTTGTTAAACCCAAAGGCATGATCAGAAACTCATAATGTCCGTATCGTGTTCTAAAAGCAGTTTTCGGTATATCTGAATCTTTCACTCGTAACTGGTAATAACCCGATCTCAAATCAATCTTTGAAAATACAATAGCTCCTTTTAACTGATCAAACAAATCATCAATTCGTGGAAGAGGATATTTATTCTTCACGGTTACTTTATTCAACTATCGGTAATCAATACACATTCTCATTGATCCGTCTTTCTTTTTCACAAATAATATGGGAGCACCCCAAGGTGAAAAGCTCGGTCTCGCGAAACCTCTATCCATCAATTCTTGTAACTATGCTTTCAGCTCTTTTAATTCAGCCAGTGCCATTCTGTACGGAGCTATCGATATCAGTGTAGTGCTCGGTAATAATTCAATACCGAATTCAACTTCTCTAATCGGCGGTAAACCTGGTAATTCTTCCGAAAAAACATCTAAAAACTCACAAACAACTGGTACTGTAACACCCTCATCAGTCACCGGAATAGGTCATCCATCATTAAACATCTAATACAGTCCTCAAGGCAAACACGAATTTACAAAGGAACTCTTTTTAAGAGACTAATGTAAACAAATATGTATAGTACAATTCTTGCATTAACATTGGTAATTCAGTAAATGTGACCACCATCGGATATGCACACATATATGTATATAAGTCTTAACCGAAAGTACCATCAAACTAGATCATTTCACAACCATTGATTGTAAATACGGGACTAAGCTAATTAAAATAACTAGCCACTTTCGCATGGCTTTAATATTTACACAATCAAAATATATATAACTTGTTTCAAAAGGAGAGTTAAGCCTATACATGCCATTCACTAGAGTTAAAAATAATTAAATACCAAACGAGACTTTGATAGTAGAGATGACTTCGATACTGGAACTCCCGAGACCGTAGCTTCCGATCAAAATCTACAAAACCGAAAGCAGGGACAACAAAGTAAGCAATTAAGTGCTTAGTAAGTTCTTAAGTAACTCAGTCAATTACATATGAAGGATACAAATTAACTTCTCATTTCTATAACCTGTTTTGGCCGAAAATGAGCATATCATTTTACTAATTACTCACCGACATAATTCAAAGAGAACGCAAGGAACCCAAGGATTTTATAGATATATATATATATATACAGCTCAAGGTCGGATTTCTTAAGCATACGAATGATATTAAACGATGGTTCACAGACTCTTCACCAGGCTCAACCAAACCAACTCTAATGATATTCTAAACCATTAAGAGTCTAGAATGCGTACCTGCCTTTCTCACCTTACGTGCGCATATGTTATAACTAGAGCAATTATTATTTTCATGTGAGCTCATACATTAACTTATATCCGATTTCCACAACGACAAGTTCTCAGGATCACTAAAATCTTATCCTTGGCTTTAGGCCCTTCGAGACTAAGCTCAATTATAACTCTGGCTCGGAAGCCCTTCGAGACTAAGCTCGGCTTTAACTCTGGCTCGGAAGCCCTTCGAGACTAAGCTCGGCTTTAACTCTGGCTCGGAAGCCCTTCGAGACTAAGCTCGGCTTTAACTCTGGCTCGGAAGCCCTTCGAGACTAAGCTCGGCTTTAACTCTGGCTCGGAAGCCCTTCGAGACTAAGCTCGGCTTTAACTCTGGCTCGGAAGCCCTTCGAGACTAAGCTCGGCTTTAACTCTAATGAATATTCACACGTACATATGTAACATATCATAGTTAAGTGTCATTTCCATGTCTTGAATGCAATCACGGCATATTTCCCAAACAATGCAACATTCGGTTCAATAATCATAGGAGAAGGGCAATATTTCGTATAATAACTGAATTCGAGTAATAATCAACATCCAACAATTTCATAGGTTTTCATTCTCACAACATCTTTCAAGTATGTACCTAAGTCTCAACCAATATATTATGCATACATACTATGGTTCCATCATGTCATGAAATAAAATTCATTACTCAAAGACTTACCTCGTATCTTTTTGAGAAATCTTGACTTGGCTATTCCGTGACCTTTGCTTTTCCCTTATCCGTTGCAGTCCCTTTAAGCTCTTGAGCTTGATTGACAAAATTTCTCTTATTAACCTCTTATTATGATAGCTTAAAACCGAATTTCACATATGAACAACAAGGCGTATATATTTGTATGCAACTTATACACCCATGTAATAAGAATCAAATTCTATTCTTACCACACACAAGCTTAATAATAATAATATATAATATATATAAACCTCATATTGCTTCATTAATCAATTTAGCCGAATGTGATCAACTCATTTAGGCTTTACTTCGGACATTTAACCAACACACAAGTACCATGAAATCTTCCATTAGACACCTAGGCCATAAGCACTTATTTACCTCAAGTTCAAATCTCCTCTTTGTATACTTCTAATTTAGTCATCGATCCTCTAAACACTCGAAGCTGAATTTCAAGACTATTAAATCACATCCTTAGTTAACTCATTAACAAGCAATTCAAGACGCAAAATGGCTCACAACATCAATAGCTCTCATATCATATCATTCCTCATACTCATTTTTGAATATGACTCAAAGCTAGAACTAACATCCTTATTTGAAAATCATGCAAAGACCGAATGTTCCCTTCTTAGCTAACATACATTTTTCATTAGTTAAAAAAAATAAATACGTTATTTCTATTTCCACATTCGGCACATTTAAAGATACCAAATCACATTGGCCGATTGTTTCTTAACAACCAAAACACATACTCATCAATTAATCAAATTTCAAAGGTACAATTCATCAACATATTTTACCATCGTGACCGAGAAGGTCTTTTTAATACATTAACTACAACAAAATTAGAACATGATAAAATAAGTTCATGAGCTTCTAATTTCCATTCCTTCCACATCTCAATACCTATCTAATTGTTCAACCAATTTCTCAATACATGAATCAAAACAACCTAATAGCCTAACGCCTTTTATTTGGCTATCAACCAAACTCATTCGGCATGAATAAAGCATTGACCGAATCACCTATCACTCAAACGAATCACATGTATAATGGTCTCAAATAATCTATAATGGACTCATTTAGCAATTTGTAGCCTCAAATTCCAACCTTGACACCATTCGAACGCATGCCTACAATTGACCGAATGCATCTTCCAAGTACAAAAATAGAAATTCAACATATGGGCCATGCTAGGTACTTAACTAACAACTATAATCCAGCACCAATTCACATGAGTTTACAAAAAAAACATACCTTGATTGAAGCTAGAGTTTGGCCGATTGCCTAGCTCTTTTCTTTCCCCTTTTCTAAACTTTGAATTTCGGCAAACACAAAATCAAGAACACTCATTTTCTTTGTTATTTTCACCACCTTTTTCCTATTATTTTATTTCCATTATGCTAACCCCCAATAATATCATTTGCATGGCCGGCCACTAACAAAAATAGGGAGAATTGACATGCAAGTCCACTTATTATAATCCATACATAATTTGGCCCCTTTCTAATTTGCCTAACAAAGTTTCTAAACTTTTCAACTAAACCCCTATTAATAAATTCCTATTGAATTTATCAATTTCAAAACCGAAACTTCCACACATGCATTTAACACAGTATTTAAACAATGAAATTTTATAATAACTATTTTCAAGACTCGGTTTAGCGGTCACGAAACCACTTCCCGACTAGGATCGGAATTAGGGCTGTCACAGGTACAGACTCAATTTTTGATTCTGACATGCTAGAATTCATTACATACGCTAGATATGCATCATAGCCTTTTCTAACATACTTCTGAGCTCTCATAGTAGAAATCACTATCAGTAATTCATTTGAATCATTTGATTCAATACGAAGAATCTCACTATTCTGACATTTCAATTCTATGATCTTACTTCGACAATTCACAATAGCCTCATATACATTTAGCCAATCCATACCCAGTATTACATCGAACTCGTAAAAAGGCAGGAGCATTAGATCAGCCGGAAGACAATATCCCCGAGTCATCAACAGACATTTTTTACATATTTTATCAACTAACACAGACTTTCGTAATGGATTTGATACATTAACTACATATTCAGTAGACTCAACATGTAAATTCTTTTCAAACACTAATTTCATACAGATATATGAATGAGTTGATCCAGGATCTATCAACGCAACAATATCAGTGTTATGGAGAGAAAAAGTACCGGTAATAACATCAGGTGACGAGGCTTCCTCATGTGCACGTATTGCATAAGCTCTCGCAGGAGTACGCATCTCAGATTTCACATTAGCATCTCTCGCCATATTGCGATTTCCACTTTGATTCCCAATATTTCGAGACGGTCTACCTCTCGATGCATCATTATTTGTCTTAGTCGATTATTCTTTATCAGCTACAGATCTTTCAAGACAATCACGCAAGTAGTGATCTAACGATCCACATCGAAAATAGGCCCCGTTTATCAGTCGACACTCTCTGAAATGCCTTCTGTTACAATGCTTGCACTCTGGTCTGGCGGTCCTCACACTACCCGCACTAGCTACAGAAGTCATCTGAGGTTTTGAATGAGAAGACTTAACACTTTTCTCTTGGATAAATATGCCCGTAGAAGCAGCAGAACGAGGATGAAAATCCTTTGATCTCTTGGATCCAGATTGATATGGTTTACCCGCAAACCTCTTTCTAGCCTCTCTGAATTTGAAATCTTCTTTTCTCTTTTCTTTAGCAAGCTCTTCGGCTTTACAGGCCCGGTCAACGAGAACTACAAACTCTTTCAGCTCAAGTATTCTGACTAATAGTCAAATTTCTCATTTAGCCCATCTTCGAACCTTTTACACATTATTGCTTTGGTAGAAACACATTCGTGAGCATATTTGCTGAGTCGAACAAACTCTCTCTCGTATCCAGTTACAGACATTCGACCCTGTTTTAGCTCTAGAAACTCTTTTCTTTTCTGATCGATGAATCGTTGACTAATGTATTTCTTCCTGAATTCCGTCTGAAAGAAATTCCAATCAACTCGTTCTCGTGGTACAATTGAGGTCAATGTATTCCACCATTGATATGCTGAATCCCGAAGCAAAGAAATAGCACATCTCAAACACTCATCAGGAGTACAGGCCAGTTCGTTAAAAAATCTGATCGTATTCTCAAGCCAGAATTCGGCCCTCTTAGCATTATCATTTGTTGAAGCTCTGAACTCTTCTGCACCATATTTTCGTATCTTGTCAACAGGAGGTTTGTTCAATCTTAGAGGATCCATAACTCGCACATTTTCAAGGTTCAGTTGAGGGACTTGAGGGGGTGGAGGTTGTGGAGCAGCCGGGTTTGCTCGCACAAACTCACTAAACCATCTAGACATCATTTGGAAGAAAGCTTGTTTAATTTCTTCTTGATTGGCCGCAGCAGGGCCCGATTCAGAAGGGACAGCCCCTTGAGCAGGTGCTAGCACAATACTTTCAACATCATCAGCTAAAGCTCAATTCGGATCCATTACTATATAAAACAAATTTCAGAGGATGTCAGGAGATATCACACTATCACTTTTCATGTACATGGCATGTATAGCTAGACTTATACCACTACGGTAGTCCTAGAATTGACTAAACCATAGCTCTGATACCAACCAAATGTAACACCCCTTTCCCGTAACCGTTGCCGGAACAGGAAAGAAGCGTTACTGGACATGTACTCATACTGAACCAGTAAAATTTTAAATTTTTTAATCTTTAACCATCATGTATTTTCAATCATCAAAGCATACTTCAAATGATCGTAAAATGATGCATAAAACTATTGAGGATCAAATTAAAAACATAGTAAAAGATAGGAAAATAATCATAAATTTTCAAGTTAGGGACACACGGTCGTACCCCTTTGCCCGTGTTCTCTCACACGGTCGTGGCTATCTAACACGCCCAAATCACATAACTGTGGTCGAATCTGACTTACCTCACACGACTACTAAACACGCCCGTGTGTCTAGGCCGTGGTCGAAACTGTCCTAGCCACACGGCTACCAGACACGCCCGTGTGTCTAGGCCGGGTGCAAAACTGTCCAAAAACATTTAACGTGTAGGGGACACACGGTCGAAATACACGCCCGTGTCCCTTGGCCGTGTGGCACAAATATAGGCTTGATTTAAGCTAATTTGTCACCCAAAATGGGTCATTCCCTATAAGTCAATAACCACCACATTTCATACCAATATTGGCAACCAAAACATACAAGTTCAAGCATAATATGAACCTATAATCATCATGATATCTTGCATCAACTAAGCACTATAATTCAATGGCTAACAACCTCATTAATGAGCTCATTTATCAACATTTCATTTCTTACATATCAGCTCATATATCCATCTTGATCATATAGTTTACCATATCCACATATAATAAAAAAGAAACAATCTCAAAATACTTAATTACATATGTATAAGCCAAGCCACATCTCATAGCTTGATCATCTACCCAAACCTACCATATTCACTAAATAACTAGTCTATACATGCCATGACCATTTCATTTACAAAAGGTTCAAAAGTACCAAAGCTTGATAGATAGTGTGATGACGATCTCCGACTCGTCTGATTATTGAGCTAGCTTCTGAATCTATAAGACAGTGAAAGAAATAAACGGAGTAAGCTTCTAAAGCTTAGTAAGCTCGTAAAACTTAGAATTTAACTTACCAATTCATTAAGGTAATCCCTACATATACAAGTAAGGCCAATTCTATTCATATGCTCTTGTAGCCTATTTCACAAGCTCACACAAGTTAGTTTATCAGACTTCGTATACCGTCTTATACAAGAGTTTACCATAAAATTCTTATCCATTAGCACATATAAACATCATAATTCATATGACATATAATGCATTCACTTTCATATATCTCATGTAACATATAAATCATATGAGTTGGATCATACCTTTCATGTAGTTCATATAACAGGTATCATATATACTTATATCTATATCATCCTGTAATTCATGTAACTTATATCGGTATTGCCCCTTGAACCTATAAGAATATCGAGGATACCTGGGTGATACACACACAGTGTATATACATATAACCTGAAATCCATCAATACGCCATGTATACTCTTACGAGCCTGTACGGTAAGCCTCAAAGGCTGATCATGTAATCCCGAAAGATGAGCGATAAGCCCGTAGGCTGAACGGTGAGTCTGAAGACTAAGCATGTGATCCCGAAGGATGAACGTGTAGCTCATGAGCACGTGGTGAGTCCGCAACAAATACAGGAGCTCAAACCACCCTGTAGCCCTAGTGACATGTCACTTGTATCCCTACGACTTCTACGGTTCTAACGGGGCTCGGTATCCATGTATCACTTGTAACATTTGACATTTCCATTCCAAATCACATGTATATACTCAAGAGGCAATCCAATTCAGCAACTTTATACATCCACATAATCATTAAACAACATTTATAAGCATTTATAAGGTAAATTCAAATTCTACGAACTTACCTCGTAATCCCGGTATCTACTCGTCTATTTTTCGTTTTCCCCGATCAAGTTCCGGGATTCGATCGTCTTTATCTAAATTAATGCAAAATTTAGCTATTTACTATCTCACTTATTCAATTCAAACCCAAAAACATATATTTTGATATATTTGCAATTTAGCCCCTATATTTTGACACTTTGCAATTTAGTCCTTCTGTCACAAAAATGACAAATTACATAATCAATCCCCCAATTCACCATAGCCGAATATTGAAGGGACCTATACAAGAATATATCTTTCAATTAATCACAATTTAACCACAAAAAATTCTACCTTTTTATATTCAAATCCTCAAAACTCATTTTCATCAAAACTTACTTTAAAATTCTTGTATATTTCCACATAATATTCTATAATTCATCAAAATCCATCAAAATAACATGAATTCATCAATGGAATTTTTCAAAGACATGTTCAAATCAAAAATTGAGGTACGGGTCGACTAGTATACGAAGCACCGATCACAAAAACGTAAAAATTATCGAAAACGGAACAAAAACGAACCTTGAATTGAAGCTCAAAGTGACTGAATGTTAAAAGCTTGAAAACCCTTAATATTTTGATAAAGAATCGGTAAAGGAACAAATGAAAATGAGTATTATTTTATTTTATTTAATCTATTATAAAATATTTTAATTAAAAACCAAAACTAACCTTTATAATATCATTTATAAAACCATAATAATAAGGACATATGTGTCCATTAGCTTTAGAAAAGGTAAAATAACCATTTAAGGCCTTCCATTTAAAAAGCCATCATCAAATAAGCCATTCATGAAATAGAACTCCTATTTATCGCTTTATGCGATTTAATCCTTTTTATCAAATTAACGATCAAATAGTAAAATTTCAATACGAAACTTTCACACCATATACCTATCATGCCATAAAACATATTAAAGCATTTAAAATAATATTTTGACTCGGTTGAGTGGTCCCAAAACACTCGTTCCGGCTAGGGTATAAAGTGGGCTGTTACATCGATAGTGTGGTGACGATCATTGACTATCCCCAAGCTTACAGTAGCTACATATTTGTAGAACAGTTGAAACAATAAACAAAGTAAGTTGCAATGAGCTTAGTAAGCCAATACAACCATATGCAATTCATAAATACATTATAATGACCATTTCACATAGGTAATTCATGAGCCAGATATACTCTTTTCAACACATACTCCTAGTTCCCAAATAGCATACCTTCCATACTTGAAAATTCAGTACAAAACAGGCATGCCTGAGTTAGACACAATAGGTATGCATTCATTCATTTCTCGGAATTTCTACTCAAATCATTCAAAAATGTTACAGAACTTATATATCTCATACAATGTTGACGTCCTAGATGTGGTCTTGCATGTCATTCAATATTGATGCCACTGTCCTGGACAGGGTCTTACACGAAACATATATGATGCCTACGTCCCGGATGAGGTCTTACTCATAATTCTCTAATCAATGCCTACGTCTCGGATGAGGTCTTACATGATATCATTTTACTATTACACAGCCAGAAATTTTGATTCAAAACTAATACGTCAGGCTCTCACGGCCATCCAAACATAGTTTATAATTCATGAATATATAGCTAACATCGATATAACACATATTTGTATATTGACTTACCTCATACTGATTTAGACGGATTCGAGTCGAGTATTGAACGATTTTAGACTTCCCCCAATCTAAGTCTACTTTTCTTTGTTCTTGATCTAAATCAATTCAAATTCAACCATTCACTTATACATTTCATTCAATTCAATCCATGAATACATATTTAGGGCATTTTGTATTTTAGCCCTCATAGATTCATACTTTGACAATTCAGTCCCTAATTCACACAAAATCATCAAATTCAACAAGTTTAACCACATTTAAACATAGCCAAATTTCAATGCTATTTAATTAAGCCCATATAACACATTAACTTCACAAATTAGTCCTCCCAAAGTATTATTTTCACTATTTAGCCCAAATTGCTCAATTTCATCAAAAATTCAAGGCAAACCACATTTATTCAACACCTATCCATCATCATTTAACCAAATTAATCACAAAGCTTCAAAAATCATCAATGTCACTATTTATAATCTTCATCAAAAACAGAATTTGAGACATGGGCATGAAAGATTTCAAAGCAACAGTCACAGAAATGTAGAAATTATCAAAAATCAAAGCAAAACATACATTGAATCAAGCCAAAATACTAGTCAAAACCTAGGATAGTTTTCTTTCTTTTATTTCTTTATATTTTCAGCAAACTGTGGATGATATTGGTGATTTTCATTCAATTGTTTTATTATAAACATATTAATAACCAAATTACCATATTGTCCATCATTTATAAATATAATAACATTAATAAGAAGGTTATTTATGTCCATTCAAACCTTTAATGATTTAATTGCCACATATGGCCATTAAATCAAAAGCCATTTCAAATACACATATGCATATGTGACATGCTAATTTTATCACATATGCAATTTAATCCTTTTTCACAATTAAGTAGAGAGACAGACAAATTCAATCATAGAAATTTCAAAAATGATAATTCATATATCACAGACATAGAAAATAATATTAAAATATTTTTTAGACTCGGATATGTGGTCCCGAAACCACTATTCTGGCTAGGGTCCAAACTGAGCTATTACAATTCTCCCCCTTAGGGATTTTCGTCCCCGAAAATCTTACTGTTAAACAGATCTGGATATTGCTATCTCATTGCATTTTCAGGCTCCCACGTAGCCTCTTCTAATCCGTGATGATGCCACAACACTTTTACCAGAGAAATTTTCTTACTTCTCAATTCTTTTATTTCTTGAGCTAAAATACGGATCGGCTCTTCATCATAAAACATATTAGACTTTAATTCAATCTCAGAAGGGGATATCACATGGGACGGATTAGATCTATAACGACGAAGCATTGATACGTGAAACACATTGTGGATCTTTTTTAACTCAGGTGTTTTGCCAAATCGAAATAGTTTCTTCCGTTGAGATACTTTCAAAAATACCTTATCGCCAACATCAAATTCAATATCTTTCCGTTTCAGATCCGCATATGATTTCTGAAGATCAGGCGTTGCCTTCAGACTATCTCGGATCACTTTAAACTTCTGTTCTATTTTTTTATCAGATCAATCCCGTAAATCTTATTTTCACTGAGCTCCGACCAATATAACAAAGTTCTACATTTTCTACCATATAAGGCTTCATACGGTGCCATTTTAATGCTCGATTGAAAGCTATTATTATATATAAATTCAATCAGAGGTAAATACTATTCCCACGTACCTTTAAACTCTAGAATACAACATCTTTGTGACAGCCCTAATTTGACCTTAGTCGGAAAGTGGTTTCGGAACCATGAAACTGAATCAGAAAAATATTTAAGTGTTAGTTTTTGTGATTTTATTGTGTGAATTTTAATATGTGAAGGTTTCGTGTCTTAATGTTGATATTTGAGTGCTAAATTGCTTGAAGGGTCTAATTGCATGAAAAGAAAAAATTATGTGTTACATGTGTGAGTATTCAATTGTTGATGTTTTTGTAACTTAAGGGATTTATGATGCAATAAGACCAAGAAATCTTGCATGGACACTTTCGGTCATAGTTAATGGGAAAGAAATGATTTTAACAAGGCTAAAATAGTAACTTGAGATATATAATTTTGTATTAATTAAGTAAAAATGAAATGGCTTTCATTTTTCTCTTATTGTTGCCGAAACATCAAACAAAAAGAAAAAGGAAATTCCAAAAACCTTCGGCCATGGAAATTGCTTGAATTGAGGTATGTTTGAATGATTTTTAGAAAAATGCTTATGAATTTAGGTTGGTCAACGCATGGTTTAGTTAGCCCATGATTTGATTTCTTGAATTTTTGTTGTTTATGAGCATTCGGCAACTTGCTATGAGTTGAGAAATTGTGTTAGATGTTAAAGAAATGATGCATGGATGTTAAAATTATTCATATCATAGTTGAAGGAGCTCAATAGTAAGAGATGGATTAGTAATTGTAATTTTGATGGGTTGAAAGAAGGTTACAGTTTATATGTGTGCTTAAGTGGAGCTAATTGCCGAATGTATGAGTTTAAGTGAAGTTGTTGTCGAATGTGTGTTTTTAAATGAGGGTGCTTGTCGTGTATGTGTGTTCTTTTAAGAGAAAGTTGTCATAGGTAAGAAACTCATTTGAAAACCATTCTTATTGATTTTAAAAATGTCTTAGTGATTGTATTGTAAAGTAGTTTAATATTTTTAATAAGATATATATATAAATATATAAATTCAGTCATATGTTTTGAAGTTGTAAATAATTTAGTCGATGAGGTCATTTGTATACAAGCTATATAATCCATTAAATTTCTTGTCATATGCGGCTTGTAAAAGTGGAGTAACACTTTCGATTTGGTTTTTTAGTTGTTACCTTAGCAATTGAGTTATGTTTTGGTTTCTAGGGGAAGGACGTATGTGAATTTAGATTAGTTGAAGTTATGAGTGACCGATAAGTAAATAAATTGAGAAATTACATGTTTGATGATGAAAGTCAATGCTTAAATATTAAATAAGTTTTATATTGTGACCGTATGTGTTTAAGATTAAGACAAGGGTAATTGAGCTTAAAAGCTTTGTACATTTGATTTTGGTATAGTATATGAGTTCTTTGAAATATATTACACTCGGTCTTAATCATATATTCGTATGATTTGGAATGGTTTACTTTTATGAAATGGGTAAGAATGAATTGAGAAATGTATATGTTTTATATATACTTTGGCTACTTAAAGTACATTCGGTTAGAAGCTATATTATTAGGAAATTTGATAAGTAAAATTTGTTTTCAAAGCTCAAGAGCGTCAAGGACTAAGGGTGGACAAAGGGAAAGAAAAAGTGGTTGAATAGCCGGTCCACAATCGTTTAAAGGCAATTGAGGTAAGTTTTGAGTATTTTAAACTTAGTTAAATGATAATAAAATGACATGGAACGTGAGCAAAAGTAGAAATATAATTGAGTGTACTTATTTCTAATGAAAAGATGAGAAATAGTTTACTTCTATATGCTTTAGTCGGATAGCTATTAGAAAAAAAGAGATTGGAAATATGATCTTTATTATATAAGATAAAATGTGTAATGCAAATTATATGTTACGGCAAGAAGGCAAGTATAGTCTGAAGTAATGTTAAGATGTATGTATATGTTTATAGCTGAATGTGTTGAATGATCCATGAGTGAATTTGTGTTATTTGGGAATTAGTGTATTGAGATGAAATATGCATGAATTTTTTTTAGTAAAATAGGGTGTGATATACATTCGGGCCTTCGTGCCTAGCAGGCTTCGTGCCGGTGATATGTAATCAGGCCTTCGTGCCTAGCAGGCTTTGTGCCGGTGATACATTCGGGCCTTGTGCCTAGCAGGCTTCGTGCCGGTGATACATTCAAGCCCTCGTGCCTAGTAGGCTGTATGCCGGTGTTACATTTAGGCCCTTGTGCCTAGCAGGCTTCGTGCCGGTGATATGTAATTAGGCCTTTGTGCCTAGCAGGCTTAATGCCGGTGACTCCAGCATGGGTTAAGGTTATGAGAAATTATAATGCAACTTCAATAAAGTGTGAGCACTACATTAAGAAGCTCTGGTATGTATTACATATTCTTTTGTGATATTGAAGTTAATCGCAACTTGAATACTAAGATTTGTTGGATATATGAAGATAGATTCATCTATGCTTATCGTAGTATTTCATATGTTTATATATATATATGTTCGGCCACGAATGAGCTTATATGAAAGAATGTGATTTTACTATGATATACAAGTAATAAGTCAATTAGAAGAAAATGCTGAAATTTCCTCATGAATGAATGTGTTTTCGGCCAAGTGGATATGTCCTTATGAATTGAGTTTTATGTCCTAGAATATATTTGAGTCAATAAGATATGAATTGTATTTTTACTCAAAGCTTACTAAGCATGGGAAAGTTTACTTTGTTGTTGTGTCTCACTCTGTTTTATAGATCTCATTTGAAGCTACGGTTCGAGGGATTCAAGTCTAAAACACTCACACTATCGTCGACATATTTTGGTACTTTTGAAAGTTTACTTCCTTGAACAATGGCATGTATAGGCTAAAATCCTTGTTTTGGAATTGAATTTTATTTTGAATTGTATATATGTATAGCCATGCGAAAATGGCTTTCCTAATTGATATATATATATATATATATTCTTATATAAATTATGCATGTTAATGATTGAGTATGAATGAACATGAAAGAAGTGTACTTATGACATTAATGCCGTTTATGTGTTATGCTTGTTTAGATTGATAGTTTGTAAGCAAAGGCTAATAGTATGAGATTGAGAAGACATTTAGTATCACTTATGTATATGGTTTAAATTTGTTTGCTTGAAGTTGTTAATTGACCATAAGCAATTAAGATCAATTGGTTAGATGAAAAAGATTGTGGTGGAAATTCTTTAAAGCTAGTTATACAAATTCGTGACATGGCTTGAGTTTAGGTAATCTTTGGGAAATCATATATGAGCTTGCACATTCGGCTAGGTAGTAAAATGATGCTTAGGTTTGTTTTGCATATTAAACTTTACTATATGAATGGTAACCAAATAGTTAAGGTAAAAACACAAATTCAATTTATGGGTGGTATTGTATGTGAATGTATTCGGATTAAAAATTCTTGAAACATTATACGATTTCATTCTATGCTATTACATGTTGTTTGTTCCATAATGCCTCTTAACCCTCCGTTAATGGGTACGGGTTAGGGGTGTTACATTTTATTGGTATCAGAGCTATGGTTTAGTTAGTTCTCGGACTAATGTAGCAGGTGTGAATATAGCTATACATGCCATTGTTAGTTAATACGATAGTGTGGTGACTTCTGACATTCGAAATGTGAATTTTTGTATAAAAATGAATCCCAAACCTGATCGAATTGTAGCGGATGACGTAGAGAGCGTAGCGCCGGCTCCCATAAAAGGGACTGCACCTAATGACTCTCAACCGAATATAAGTCACACCCGACAAGCTTTCTACGCAATGATGAGTGACTGGTTCACTCAATTTATTCAAACGAATCCGGCTGCTCCACAACCCCCGCCTTCGAATACTCCTCTTTCGACATATGTAGCTCCTCCTATGACTGATCCATTGAGATCTAGTAGGCCTCCAGTTGACAAAATTAGAAAATATGGGGCTAAAGAGTTCCGGGCTACACCTAGTGATGATGCTGAGTAGGCCGAGTTTTGGCTCGATAATACAATCCAAGTGTTCGACTAGTTGTCATGTACGCCCGAGGAATGTCTAAAATGTGCGGTATCTCTTCTACGCGACTCTGCCTATTATTGGTGGAACACTTTGGTTTCTGTCGTCCCGAGAGAGCGGGTTACCTGGGAGTTTTTCCAAACCGAATTCTGCAAGAAATACATCAGTCAGAGATTCATCGATCAAAAATGGAAAGAATTTCTTAAGCTAAAACAATGCCGGATGTCAGTAATAGAATATGAGAGAGAATTCGTGCGGCTCAGCCGATATGCTCGCGAGTGTGTATCCTCCGAGGCTATCATGTGTAAAGGTTTTGAGGACAGATTAAACGAAGATATCAAACTGTTGGTGGGAATTTTGGAAATTAAAGAGTTCGTCGTATTAGTCGAGCGAGCTTGCAAGGCTGAAGAGCTCGGAAATGAAAAGAGAAAGGCTGAAGATGGAGTTAAAGAGTTCCGCAAGTGATCGTCGAGAAAATCTTTTCAGCAATCCTCGAAGAAATTTCGAGACGAGTCGAGCAGATCTAAGGCTAATTCGAGTTATTCTAGACGAGATCGTGATCGACCTCCAGTGAGTACGCGAGCCACTTCCGTTGCTAGTGTAGGCAATGACCGTGAGGATAGAACAGTATGCAAACATTGTGGGAATGGCATCCAGGGAGCTATAGATTGCGTGATCGCTCCTGTTTTAAATGTGGATCTGCTGATCACTTCATAAAAGATTGCCCGAAAATGGTTGAACATAATACTGCTCCTAGTGAGAGGCCTAGTAACATGGTAGCACGAGGTCGACCACTGAGGCATGGAGGTAATGTTAGCGACACTCAGAGAGGGACTAATGACACTACGGTCAGATTGGAGGCTCGTGCACTTGCCAGGGCTTATGCCATCCGTGCCCGGGAGGAGGCTTTTTCCCCTAACGTTATTACCGATATTTTTACTCTCTTTGACACTGATGTTATAGCTCTGATTGATCCCGGTTCAACCCATTCGTATGTGTGTGAAACTTTAGCATCCAGTAAGACTCTACCTGTTGAGTCTACTAAGTTCGTGATTTGAGTGTCAAATCCTCTAGGTCAATGTGTGTTAGTCGATAAAGTGTGCAAGAGATGTCCCCTAATGATTCGAGACTCTTGTTTCCCGGCTGATTTGATGCTGTTACCGTTTGATGAATTTGACATTATTCTCGGGATGGATTGGTTGACTGTGCATGATACGGTAGTGAATTGCAAGTGGAAGATTATTGATTTGCGATGCTCGAATAATAAAATAATTCGGGTTGAGTCATCTGATTTGAACGGGTTGCCAGCTGTAATATCTTCGATGCAAGCTCAGAATTATGTAAAAAGGGGATGTGAGGCATATCTCGCGTATATGGTTGATAGTAAAGAGTTAAAAAATAAGCTTGAGTCGGTGCCAGTAGTTTGTGAATATTCGGATGTTTTTCCTGAGGAATTGCCGGGATTACCAGCTGTTCGTGAAGTAGAGTTTGGCATTGAACTTATATATGGAACAGCTCCAATTTCGATAGCTCCGTATCGAATGGCACCAACCGAATTAAAAGAATTGAAAGTTTAGCTGCAAGAATTGACGGATAGAGGTTTTGCTCGACCAAGTTTCTCACCTTGGGGTGCACCAGTTTTATTCGTGAAAAAGAAAGACAGAATGGTGAGAATGTGCATCGACTATTGTCAATTAAATAAAGTGACAATAAAGAACAAATATCCGTTACCGTGCATTGATAATTTGTTTGATCAGTTGAAAAGAGCCTCAGTGTTCTTGAAGATAGATTTGAGATCGGGATATTATCAGCTGCGAGTTTGAGATTCAGATGTGCCAAAAACAGCATTCAGAACGAGATACGATCACTACGAGTTCTTAGTGATGCCGTTTGGGCTCACTAATGCCCCTGCAGTATTTATGGATTTGATGAATCGGATCTTCAGACAGTATTTGGACCGGTTTGTAGTGGTGTTTATTAATGATATTCTGATCTATTCACGGAATGAAACCGAACATGCCGAACATTTGAGATTAGTATTACAGATTTTATGAGAAAAGCGATTGTATGCTAAGTTTAATAAAAGCAATGGCAGCTAACTCAAGATCATGTGTCGAATAGTTCTTCACGTGTGGCTTTAACTGTCTAGAGGCATATGCTATAACCTTGCCTTCTTGCATTAAAACATAGCCTAATCCATTCAACAAAGCATCACTATACACAATGAATTCCTTGCCTAATTCAGGTTGCACAAGTACTGGAACTTTGGTTAACAGAGCTTTCAACCGATCGAAACTTTCCCGACACTTTTCAAACCATTCAAAACTTGCATTTTTCTGAAGCAGTTGAGTCATCGAGGTCGCTATCACAAAGAAATCTTTTACAAAATGACGGTAATATCCAGCAAGTCCCAGAAAACTACGGACTTCAAAAACATTCCTTGCAGGTTTCCAATCCAAAATAGTTGAGATTTTACTCGGATCGACTCGGATACCTGATGCAGATACAATGTGACCCAGAAAACTAACTTCGCGTAACCAGAATTCACATTTCCTAAATTTTGCATACAGCTGCTTATCACGTAGTGTCTAAAGTACAATTTGTAAATGTTCACCATGTTTCAATGAAAACAACAAAAAATTGATCTAAATACGGTCTAAAAATTCTATTCATTATATCCATAAACACAGCAGGAGCATTCGTTAATCCGACAGGCATAGCTAAAAATTCATAATGCCCGTACCTCATTCAGAAAGCTATTTTTGGAATGTCAGAATCTTTCACTGGCAACTGATAATATCCTGATCTCAGGTCTATTTTCAAAAATACAGAGGCGTGTTTTAGTTGATGGAATAAATCATCAATTTGGGGCGGAGGGTATTTATTCTTTACAGTCACTTTGTTGAGCTGACGGTAATCAATGCACATTCTCATCATGCCATCTTTCTTTTTCACAAATAGAACAGGAGCACCCCATGGTGAAAAACTCGGTCTAGCAAAGCCTCAATCAGTCAATTCTTGTAACTAAGTCTTTAATTCTTTCAATTCGGTCGGTGTCATTCTATACGGAGCTATTGAAATCGGAGCAGTTCCCGAAACGAATTTAATACCAAATTCAACTTCTCGAATCAGAGGCAAACTCGGAAGTTCTTCAGGAAATACATTAGAAAATTCACAGACAACTCATAACATTTTCTCACATATTTCTGAGCTTTTAATGCAGATATCACAGCTGGTAAACTATTCAAATCACTAGACTTAATTCAAACAATTTCACCATTCTTGCCTCTCAAGTAATAACTTTTCATTTGCAATTAATAACGGTATCATGCAGAGTTAACCAGTCCATACCCATAATTATATCAAATTCATCAAATGGCAATAACATCAAATTAGCAGAGAAACAGATATTTCAAATCATTAACAGATAATTCTTGCAAACCTTAACTACCAGGACACTTTTGCCTAACGGGTTTGATAATCTAATTACGAATTCAGTAGACTCTATAGGCAAAGTCTTACTATATGCTAAATTTACACAGATAGAAGAATGCGTTGATCCAAGATCTATCAAAGCAATCACAGAGGTATCATAAAGAGTAAAAGTACCAGTAATCACATCAGGGGACAAGCTTCTTCACGCGCTCGGATAGCATAAGCTCTAGCAGGCACTCGAGTCTCAGATCGCACAACTGTATATTTAGTAGTTCTTTGACCAACACTAGCATTTCACACATTTCTAGGAGTTCTACCTCTAATGGAAACATTACTTGATCTCAGATTTTTCACTATCTCTTGTTCAACAGATTCAGGGCAGTCTCGAACAAAATGATCCAGAGACCTACATCGAAAACAGGCTCGGTCTTTCAATCTACAACTTCCCAGATGTCTTTTTCCATAATATGTACACTCAGGTTTCTTAGATCTAACATTCCCGACACTAGCAATAGATGTAGCAGGAGTTTTAAAACTTGAACGTGATTTATCACGGTCTCTACCCGAATGTCCCATATTAATCTTCGAACGGTTTGAATCGTCCGGAACTTCTTTGACATAGACTGAAATGATCTACCTGAAGATCTCTTTCGAACTTCTTTAGCTTCAGAATTAGCTTTCTTCTTTTCTCTACTAAGTTATTCAGCTATACAAGCCCTTTCAACTAACACAACAAACTCATTCAGATCGAGAATTTTGACCAGTAATTTAATGTCTTCATTCAAACCCTCTACCAATCTTTTACACATAGTGGCCTCAAAAGCTACACATTCCCATGCATACTGGCTCACCCTTATAAATTCTCATTCGTACTCTGTAACTGATTTGCTACCTTGTTCAATTTAAGAAACTCTTTACGTTTCTGATTAATGAAACACTGACTGATATACTTCTTTCTAAATTTAGTCTGAAAATAATCCCAAGTGATACGTTCACTCGAAACCATAGATGTCAATATTTTCCACCAATGGTATGCCGAATCTCGTAATAATGAAACCGCATATTTAACACATTCGTCTAGAGTACACGGCAATTCATCAAGAACTTGAATTATGCTTTCAAGCCAAAATTTAGCCCTCTTTACATCATCATTAGTAGTAGCTCCAAACTCTTCAGACCCAAACTTTCTAATCTTGTCTGCCGGAGGCTTATTCAGATGAATCGGGTTAACCACAGGTGATACAACCAGAGTTTGCTGAGGAACAATTGGAGGTGGGGGTTGAACAGCCGGATTTGTTTGGACATACTAAGTGAACTAGTCATTCATCATTTGGAAGAAAGCTTGCTAAGCTTCTCCCTCATAACGACTTGTAACCGGTCTAGAATCAGATGGCGTTGTCCCTTGAGCGGGAGTAGGCGCGTTACCTTCAACATCGTCAGCTACGGCTCTTTCGGGATCCATTACTATATGAAAAACATATTTCATTTGTCAGGATTCATCACACTATCATAGTTCAGATATATGGCATGTATAGCTAGACTCAAACACGATACATTAGTCCTGGAATCGCCTAAACCGTAGCTCTGATACTAACCAAATGTAACATCTTGATCTGTAACCATTGCAGGAATGGGTAAGGGGTGTTACTAAATGTTCAGAACAGATCAGAACAGAATATTCACAGATTATAGAAAGATTCAAACATAAAGTCCCTTTTTGGAGATCTATAAGACCTTAAAAATGCAATAAGATAGGGTCGGGACTAAACCGAACACATTCATAAACTTCATAACACTTACAAAATTTTCCAAATTGAGGAGATCACACGCTCATGTGACCAGGCCGTGTGGCTCACATGAGAATCAGGCATGCGCATGCACCTAAGCTGTGCCAAAACAGAGCACGTATACTGACTTTTTGCCACGGCCACAAGACACGCCCGTGTGTCTTGGCCATGTGAGTTTTTGTGCCATTACTGGAAAATTAGCACAGCCATAGACCACGCTCGTGTGCCATAGCTATGTGGCACTAAGCAGACTTGGTTTAAGTCATACTTTCCACCCAATTGAGTCAATTTCACAAATGTGCTTAAAACACAATTTAGCCAAAACAAAAACCAACCAATTTAAGACCTAAAACATTTATCTATACGATTATAACATTCATACACCAACCTCATGCCAAAGAAAAACCATTTCATAGGTGATATCCATAATTAAAACTCATGATTTATATCTCATTTAAGCACCAACCAAACTTACCTTTCATCACCTAAATTTCAAAACAAGATATCCATTTCTATAAGGACATTCGTCAATCAATTTTATGCCAACATTTGCACCATTCAAGATGCCAAAACAAAGCATATTCCCATGCCTTTACTACATCACATGACATTTATACTTACAACTCAAAATCATAACTTAGTCATTCTAGCCTATACATGCCATACTTAAACTTTGTACATTCAAAAGGTACAAAAATTGAGCTCGATAATGTGCTGACGATCCTTGACTATCCCCGAGCCCACAATAGCTACGATATCTGTAGAACAGTTGAAAGAAGAAATAGTGTAAGCTGCAATGAGCTTAGTGAGCCAAATACAACCATATGCAATTCATAAATACATTATAATGACCATCTCACATAGATAATTCATGAGCCAGATATACTTTTTTCAACACATACTCCTAGTTCCCAAATAGCATACCTTCCCTACTCAGAAATTTAGTACAAAACAGACGTACCTGAGTTAGACACATAAGATATGCATTCATTCATTTATCAGAATTTCTCCTCAAATCATTCATAAATGTTACAGACTTATATATCTCATACAATGACGAGTCCCCAACGTGGTCTTACATGTCATTCAATATCGATGCCACTGTCCCAGACAGAGTTTTATACAAAACATATATGATGACAGTGTTTCAGACACGGTCTTACATATAATTCTCTAATTAATGCCTACGTCCCAGACGAGGTCTTACATGATATCATTTTACAATTACACAACCAGAAATTTTGATTCGGAACTAATACGTCAGGCTCTCACGGCCATCCAAACACAGTTTATAATTCATGGATATATAGCTAACATCAATATAACACATATTTGTATATTGACTTACCTCGTACTGATTTGGACAGATTCAAGTCGATTATTCAACGATTTTAGACTTCCCCCGATCTAAGTCCGCTTTTCTTTGTTCTTGATCTAAATCAATTCAAATTCAACCATTCACTTATTCATTTCATTCAATTCAATCCATGAATATATATTTAGGGAATTTTGTATTTTAGCCCTCATAGATTCATACTTTGACAATTCAGTCACTAATTCACACAAAATCATCAAATTCAACAAGTTTAACCATATTTAAACATAGCCAAATTTCAATGCTATTTAACTAAGCCCATATAACACATTAACTTCACAAATTAGTCCTCCCAAAGTATTATTTTCACTATTTAGCCCAAATTGCTCAATTTCATCAAAAATTCAAGGCAAAGCACATTTATTCAACACCTATCCATCATAATTTAACCAAATTCATCACAAAGCTTCAAAAATCATCAATGTCACTATTCATAATCTTCACCAAAAATAGAAATTGAGACATGGGCATGAAAGATTTCAAAGCAACAATCAAAGAAATGTAGAAATTATCAAAAACCAAAGTAAAACATACCTTGAATTAAGCCAAAATGCTAGCCGAAACCTAGGATAGTTTTCTTTCTTTTATTTCTTTAGATTTTCGGTAAACCATGGATGATAATGGTGATTTTCATTCAATTGTTTTATTATAAACATATTAATAACCAAATTACCATGTTGTCCATCACTTATAAATATAATAAACATTAATAACAAGGTCATTTATGACCACTCAAGCCTTTAATGATTTAATTGCCACATAAGGCCACTAAATCAAAAGCCATATCAAATACACATATGCATATGTGACATGCTAATTTCATCACATATGCAATTTAATCCTTTTTTCACAATTAAGCAGAGAGACATACAAATTCAATCACAGAAATTTCACAAATGCTAATTCATATATCACATACATAGAAAATAATATTAAAATATATTTTAGACTCAGATATGTGGCCCCAAAACTACTATTTTGACTAGGGTCCAAACCGGGCTGCTATAGGGGTAAAATCGTAATTTTGTGAAACTTTAGGGGCAAAATTATAATTTTGCCATAGGATATTTTTGGGCTGATTTGAATAATGTGAGCATTGAATAAGTCAAATGTGTTATTATAGATCAAGAAAGACTTGGAATCGACCTTGATCGAGGAAAGGAAAATATTATGGACTAAAGTGGAAAATTACTATATTTTGCACCGAGGTAGGTTTGTAAGTAAATAATATATCGTTTTTACTTATGTTATAATATTTTGTTATTATACGAGATGTGGTTGCATATTGAATGCTCAATTGAGGTAAATAATGAATTGAAATTGAGTTTGGATGTAAAATGTTGAAAAGTGAGAAATTTCCCGGTTAGACCTTTGGAATTGAAAAGATACGAATGATCCGTTGTGAGAAGACATGTGTAGTACTATCTGCAGGCTACTATGTGTTTAATATGGTTTTAGGTCGCGTGTGTAGTACTAAGTGTAGGCTACTACGTGTACCAGATGGCTAGGTCGCATGTGTAGTACTAAGTGCAGGCTACTATGCTTACCCGATAGCTTCGATCACATGTGTGGTACTAAGTGCAGGCCACTATGTGTAAGAGATGGTTTTGGTCACAGATCTAGTACTAAGTGCAGGCTACTATGTGCACCAGATAGCTTCGTCTATAAGGATGGTACTATGTGCAGGCCACTGTGTATCTGCTATTATTCCAATGAGTTCAACAGGAATTTGACTCAGTGAAAATACATGTGATCATATAATGACTAGTGTAATTGAAATGATTATGTGATGAATAAGTGCAGGTATATGTGTGTGTAAATCTATGAGCAATGCGCTCGATAGTTGATCGAACTTTCGATAAGATGAAATGGAGTAAGTGAAATTATGTAAGAGTGAAATTTGTAATAAAATAGTTTTGGATAGCAGAAATTGTATGACTTTGAAAAATCACCAAAAATGGTGGAAATTTAATTAGAGGTTGACTAAGATACGAAATTAAATCTTATAGAGTTTATTTTCACATAAAAGAAACAATGTAAGAGAAAGAAATTCATATTATGAGATATTTGAATTTTCGTGGAACAGGGTCAGTTTGATTTTTGAATCCCCTGTTCAAACTTTGAAAAATAATTAAAAATTGAAAAAAATAATTATGAATTATAATTTATATGCTTAAAATCTTTAATGAGTCTAACAAACGAGAACATCATCTAGATTCCTTACGGGGAGATAACTAATTTTTAGTGAAGAGGGGTCGGAACTATTAGATAGCAAAATAGGGGTGAATTTAATGAATAAAATGTACTTATTGGCTAAACCAAAAATTATAAAAATTTTATAGTAATAAGATATGTAAGTCTGGTTTTAGGGAAAAATTTCAGATCTTAATTTGGAGTTCTGTAGCTCCAAATATAAATAATTAAGTGACTGTGACTTGAATAGACAACTTGTTTTGAACTTGAGAAAATAGTGGATCTATGTGTAGTAATGATTGTATTATTTTAAAAATATACTGTGAAGATTTATAAAAGCATGTTAATAAATTGCTTATTATTTGCATACTTACTTACTGAGCTATAATGCTTACTGCCTTCCTTTCCTTTTTCCTACAATGTCACAGATGCTAGCTCGAGTTAGAGGTCGTCGGAGACTCAATCAAACTATCAAGCTATTGGTCGATATAAAAAGGTTTTCAAGTATTTATAAGTGTATGACATGTATAGGGACTTGGTTAGTTGTTTGTATGTTATTATGAGTTGGCCTGAAATATTGGCCTATGCTATTTGAAGGTCTTTGTTGTATAAGGCCATTTAATGTAGCTATTATTGGTTATGTTATAAGTTAAAATGATGCAATTCATGAATGAGCATGCTTGCATATGTGTGTGGATGAATTAGTGCATGATTTTGATGTGATAAATGTGGTATGTAAATGGTTGTGTGATGGGCACAGCCTTGGACACGGGCGTATGCCCCTATTTTCAAGAAATTTTCGAACATTTTCCAAAGTTCTTGGTTTAGTCCCTAACCACTTCCATAGTATGTATTGGGCCTCGTAGTCCATATCAGGGACTTAGTGATGAAAATTGAAAAGTTTAATTTGGATGGAAAATTTATGTCTCGGTTTTTCACGATTGCATGTGTATGTTTCGATAATGCCTCGTATCCTGTTCCAGCGTCGAACACGGGTAAGGGGTGTTACATTTTAGTGGTATTAAAGCTATGGTTTAGTCAGTTCTCAAACTACCGTAGCATGTGTGAAAGAGTTTAGCTATACATTCCATATGTAAACTGTGATAGTGTGATATCTCCCAACCCCGATGAGATTGTTTTGTTAAGCAGAGATGCTTTCCAACTGAGCTACCATCGATAATGCGGAAAGGGAATAAGTAAGTTTGTATAACTTAGTGAACATATTGATTTGTTTAAATGGACCTTTGTGATTTGGGATGATAGGTATGTGTTAATAGATACAATGGATCAACCATAAGTTGAGAGATATGAATAAAATGTTATCGTTCCGATTGAACATTGCATTTCGATGAATAAGAGTGACATTTTGCAGTGGATAAAGTGAAAATATTTGTTTTGTGATGAGCTTATTACGAATGGTCAATATTTATATGTGATAATATTGAATGTGTTACCAAAAAGTTTGAAAGTATGTTCATGATGAGTTGAAATCTAGAGATGTGTGAATCAAAATGTGTGATATTATCTTGATATGAAATGCTATACTGTATGTGTGTATGTATGAAAGTCAAAATTTTAAAGGCTTTACAATCTTCACCCCCTTACCGGTACTGTGTTATATGACGAAATTCACAAGATTTACATTGAATAAGCTCAAAAGTGGAAACTAAAGAGTTTAATGGTGGAATAATTAATGTTGTAATTAGATATGGGAAATGACTTAGTGAGTAAAGACAATTATGAAAGAAAGATCAGAATTTTTCTAAAGATCATTTTGAATGCACAATGCCTCATCTAAAGAAGAAGTTAAACTCGGCTAATTGATTCATTCAGGTGTGATGTCTAAAGACTGTACATACTAGGAATTCTTCTGAAATTGATTTCTGTTGATGAATGAAATATTATGAGTTAGTAATGATGGAGTTAGTTTGAGGAATAATGTTTCAATTGTAAAGATGTTTGAGCATGACAGCTATAGTTGACTAACTTATGAAAATCTTTCTGGGCATTCTATGTGTTCAGACATTATCAGAGGTAATTGTGGTTTCCTGTTTTCTGATAAAAGTATCGTTAGTCTGATTGATTTATGATCGGTGTTCTTTTATTTTCCATTGGTGTTCTATTCTATTACGTCTGAGATAAGAAGTTGACAAGGAATTCATGTGAAATTATTCTTCTATTTTTTTTTTACTATTGTTCTGTTTATATCTATACGAAATATATTGTCTCTCTCTTACAATTGATTTCAGAATATATGAACAGTGTTTCTCTTTCTTCTGGTTTTCTCTAAAGAATCGTCAAGATTCTCTATTATTTCATATGAGTGGTGTTCTGGGACATTCAGTATGGTTTTGCAATTCGAACTTCATTATCTTGGATTTCTTATCATCCTTATTGTTTGATTTGCCGAGCATGGCTTATCTCAGAAGTCGGTATTAGCAAAAGCAAGGAATATGACAGTTTCAGTTTCAATTGTGCAATGATTTTCTTCTCTCAGATAATCTTAATTTTTATCATTAAGTTCAAGCAAGTTGCTAAGTTCCGTTTGAGTTATTGCAGTTAGTAAGTATATGTGATGGGAATGTAGAAAGAATTACGAGAAATTGTATGTTTGATCTGTCCTAACGATATGAAGAAGTGATCATTATGGAACTTTAGTGAATAGTTAAGATCAACTCGATAATTTCATTCAGAGTGAACTGTTTAGTTAGAAGATAAATTAAGCTATGTGTATTTATGTATATCCTCTGGTCCAAAAATGATGTTGTGCATACATAGATTTATAGATGAATAGTTGAATGAAGAATTTATATTCTTGAAAGAATGATATGGGGGCATACCGATTGGCTTTTTTTTAACTAAAAGAATGTTTGTGAATATCAACAAATCTCTGGGAAAAGTTAAAATGTTGCAGGTACTCGAATGAAAAATCTTTGTTTACTTTGTAAGTATTGGTTTCAATTATTTACCTTGTGTGGTTAGAATGTGAAATAAATGAAAAATATGGGCTGATATGTTAATAAGAGAAATTCTACTAGCATGGGTTATGGTCAAAGTGAATGAATTTGCATTTTTATGTGATAAGGACTAAATTGTAAAGAATTTGAAATATTTGGGGTAAAAGTGTAATTTTGCCAAAATATGTATTGTGGGCTAAATTGAATAGAATGAAAATTGAATAAGTTAAATTTGACTATATATAGATCAAGAAAAGTGAAGTTTAGATTCAGATCAGGGGAAAAATAAAATAGTAGAATAGACGATCGTTTTCATCGAGCTATATCGAGGTAAGTTCGTATAATTAGAATTGAGTATTTATATATGTACTTAATTGAAATGTATGCTATGTTAAATTGAGAAAATAAATTAGATGATATTTGAATGCCTAAATAATGAAGTTTGAATAATACCGAGCCCCGTTTGAACCTTAGGAATTCGTAGGATACAAGTGACATGTCATTAGGGTTACCGATTCAGTTGAGATCCTACATATGTTGCGGACTCACCACAACTCATATGAGCTTACTCATATTTTAGCTCGTAAGAGCTTACCATTCTCAGCTTATTTGAGGTTACTACCATTTCAGCTCAGGAGGAGCTTACCATTTATAGCTCGAAAGAGCATATATGTACAGGAATTGATGGATTACCGTTTAGTACACTTAGTGTGTACCACCCATGTATCTAACAACATTGTAAGTGGTTTAACGGGCACATTTCTGCAACAGATTATATGAATTATATAAGTTACATGAAATTGATGTTATATGGTATATTGAAGTATGAAAAGGAAATTATAAGTATATGAAGCTTGAATAATTGTTGAATTCATCCACATGGATTTAATGATTATATGTATATTACATGACTAACCTATTGGGGAATACATGTGTCTAGGCAATTGACAAAATGGTTGGATTATACTATGTTTATTTGCCTAAATTGTGAATAATTGGTAAGTTTAATTCTATATTATATGAGCTTACTAAGCATTAAAGCTGACTCTATTTTTTTCCTATTTATAGTGATTCGGAAGCTCGCTTGATTCGGAAGTCATCGGAGATCGCATCACACTATCCAGCTATCATTTTGGTACTCTTAAACTTGTAGATTTGGTTATATGGCATGTAAAGTATTTATAGTCATTTTGGTATATATGTTAGTAATGATTTAGCCATTTGATTTTGGCTAGTAAATGATAAATGTTTTGGTTGTGTATAAATTATGCAAATGGCCATTTTGTTATATGGTTGATAATTGTTATCTGATGCTTGTTGTGAATTGGTGTTTGGATTACTAAAAGGTTTAAATTTGAGATTGGTATGTTTATGGTTTGAGGCAAAGTAATGCAAAATTGAATGTGGCAATATAGGTAAATTGTGAATGTGAGATTGCTATGCAATTGAATGGTTAAGTGTGATACTTGTGTCTTGTGGATGTTGATATTGGTATAGCATGGTTTTTGGCTTGACTGAGGTTGGTTTGAATGCCTACTTTTGGTTTTGAATACATGCTTTTGGGTTGTGTAGGTTGGCACCAAATTGGGTTAGAAATATGGCTTGTAAACTAGCCTATTTTCATCCACACGAGCGTGTGTCTTAGCCATGTGTGACACAAGGTCAGGTAACACGGTCATGTGTCTCTTGTAGCATTTAATGAAAACAAGTCAGTGAGTTACACGGGCTAGTCACACGAGCGTGTGGCTGGCCGTGTGACACAAGTTAGAGAGTTACACGGGGTGGGACATTGGCTGGGACACGACCATGTGATCGCATTTCGAATGTCCACACAGCCTATGACATAGGCTTGTCTCTTGGCCATGTGAGACAAATGGCCTGGCCACAAGGGCGTGTGTCCCCTGTAAGTATAAATTTTCAAAGTTTCCTTAAAATTTTCCTAAATGCTCAGTTTAGTCTCAAACCACTCCTAATGCATGATTTGGCCTTTTAGGCTCGTATTAGAGACAATGTGAAGGATTTTGAATGATGTTCTTTTGGAATTGGAAATTGTATGTGTAATATATGTTGAATTATGTGATGTGTTTGGTAATGCTCCGTAACCCTATTTCGGTGACGGATACGGATTAGGGTGTTACACATTTAGCATGAATACATTTTTCATAATATTAATCCTTAATTAGGCACTACAAAAATTTTGAAGCCTAGGGAGTTTCATTATATTAACTAAACTAGGGAATATACATGTCCATGGAGATACAACTGATTTAGAAATTTTGATATCTACAGCAATAAACCCTAGATTGAAATCATACATTTGTTTTGGATGGACGGATCCTTATTATTCCGGGCTTTCAACCAAACGATCTTCTCTACTATTCTCGTACTATAAACTATTTTGTGTATGGGCTCAAACCAATTGAATCAAAACACAAAACAATTAATTCTTTTCTTTTATTTGGAAAGAAGAATTCTCTTCTCAAATAGAAACCAGTAGAATTGTTATTCCGGAAAAATATATTTAATAGTTGAGAATAAACTCCCTCTATTTTTCAATAGAGTAACAATATCTTAAAATTGTTTAATTAGCTCTACCGGTGTCATCCATTTATAGGTAGAGAACCCTTGTTGAATTAGAGAAGCTTATTTTAACGAGAAAAGTGAACTTCTTGTCTAATGAGGAGTATAGGTGGTGACAACCCTAGTTAACATTAACTAGGGTTAGTCATCCACCTTATTAACATAAGGGGCTTTTGGGCCTCTTCCATATCGGGTCCAATTACAAGTATTTTTCGGGATTTTAACTCAATACTTTGTAATTTGACCAAACTTAATATTTATTTTTCAATTTCCCAAAAATAAAATTCAATATTTATATTAAATAGTTTTCTCATACTAATTTTACCCCTAGTAAAATTATAACGATTTTACCTCTTGTAAAATTTTTGAGAAAATATATTTAATATTTCACCATTCAACTTATTCACTACGATTGAATGGTTTATTTTCATTCTCAGGATTTGAAATAGCTCAAAAACCTAAGCTTGTTCTTTTAATCATTTCTCTGTAATCCATGTTCATTTGCAAATGAATCATTTCTCATTTCCATTTCCATTTCCATTTCCATTTCCATTTCCTTTTTGAGGAAAAAAACAACATTAATTTCCAAATGACTCCATTTCTCCATTTCGGAGAAAACCATAATCATTTCTAAATGTTTTCTGTTTCTATATTTCTATTCATTCAATTAATTTCAATTCAAACACGCAATTCATTTTTGGTTTCAATGAGTTAGCAGAGGGACAGATTGGACATATGCAATTGAGGTTCAAATTATTTATAATTAAGTTTCAGCTTTTCGCCTATTAATTATAAAATTATTTAGTTACAAAGTCATTCTACTATAGTATCATGATTGAGCTCTCCCTAACGACATACCATTATGAAAGCAACTCGAGTAGTGCTCGTCCAATGACCTTGTCATATGTGTGTTTCTGATATACGTGATATGAAGTAATAAAATTTATAAACTATGATCGTACCCAAAACTAACTATTATCACGATTTAAGGTAAGCGCACCTATCGAACAGTAGTATAGCTTAGTGACAAGACCGAGATATCGTACCCAAAGGAACCAAAAGTACTAGTACTAACTTTCTTTCTATTATTTAACCTAGAAATAAAAGGAGATTTTTATTAAACTAAACTAATTATTAGACTAAGCGAAGAATGCACAAAAAGTGAATTGGGAAAAACTCTAAGGAAAACTGATTGACTTGGACAATACTCAAGGGAGAATCCACTCAAATTGGTATCTTTCTGAAGCAACTTTGTCAACGGTGTTGCTATCATCGAGAAGCCTTTCACAAACCGTCTATAGTACTCGACAAGTCTTAAAAAGCTATGAACTTCCGAAACATTCCTCGGAGGCTTCCAATCAAGTATAGCTAAAATTTTACTCGGATCAACCCGAATACCTGATGCGGATACAGCATGTCCCAAAAAACTAACCTCTCTCTATCAGAATTCACATTTGCTGAACTTCACGTAAACCTGCTTGTCTCGCAAAATCTATAACACCAATCTCAAGTGTTCGGCATGCTCAGTTTCATCGCGTGAATAGATCAAAATATCATCTATAAATAGGACTACAAACCAATCGAAATACTGTCTGAAAATCCAATTCATTAAATCCATGAAAATCGCAGGGGCATTAGTGAGCCCAAACGGCATCACCAAGAACTCGTAGTGTCCGTACCTCATTCTGAAAGCAGTCTTATGCACGTCAGAATCTTTAACTCGCAACTGATAATAGCCCGATCTCAAGTCTATCTTCAAAAATACTGAAGCTCCCTTTAACTGGTCAAATAAATCGTGAATTCGCGGCAATAGATTTTTATTCTTTATCCTTACTTTATTAAGTTGACGATAATCGATGCACATTCTCATGGTTTCGTCTTTCTTTTTCACAAACAGCACTGGTGCACCACTGGGAGAGAAACTCGGTTGAGCAAAACCTCTATCTGTCAATTCTTGCAACTGAGATTTCAATTCTTTTAATTCGGTCGGTGCCATACGATACAGAGCTATCAAAATTGGAGTCGTTCTAGATACTAACTCTATACCAAACTCTACTTCCCGAATAGGTGGCAACCCAGGTAATTCTTCGAGAAATACATCCGGATACTCACATATAACTGGCACAGTCTCGAGCTTCTTTTCTGATACTTTACTATCCAGTACATAAGTAAGATAAGCTTCACACCCCTTTTTCATATACTTCTGCGCCAACATCGAAGATATTACCGCTGGTAACCTGTTCAAATAAGTAGACTCAACTCGAATTATTTCACCATTTGAACCTCGCAAGTCAATTGCTTTTCTTTTGCAATTCACTACAGCATCATGCACAGTTAGCCAATCCATACCGAGAATGATATCGAACTCGTCAAATGGCAATAGCATCAAATCCACCCGGAAACAAAAATCTCGAATCATTAGAGGACAATTCTTGCATACTTTGTCAACTAACACACACCGACCCAAAGGGTTTGACACTCGAATCACAAATTCAGTAGACTCAACAGGTAGAGTCTTACTGGATGCCAAAGTTTCACACACATAGGAATGAGTCGAACCGGGATCAATCAAAGTAATAACATCAATATCATAAAGAGTGAAAGTACTGGTAATAACATCTGGAGAAGAAGCCTCCTCACGAGCACGTATGGCATAAGCTCTGGCAGGTGCACGAGCCTCAGATCGAATAGTAGTATCTTTAGTCCCTCTTTGACTGCCACTAGTATTACCCGCATGTCTAGGTGGTCTACCTCGTGTTGCAATGTTACTAGGTCTCCCACTCGGATCAATATTTCGCTCAGCTAATTTCAGAAATCCCGGATAAAATGATCTGCTGATCCACGCTGAAAACAGGAGCGATCATGCAATCTGCAGCTCCTCGAATGCCATTTACCATAATGCTTGCACTCGGATCTGTCCTGACGATCATTGCCTACACTAGCAACTGATTTAGCTCATGTACTCACAGAAAGTCGATCACGATCTCATCTGGAAAAACCCGAAGTAGTCTTGGATCAGCCTGATTCATCTCAAAATTTCTTTGATGACTGTTGAAAAGTTTTCCCCGAAGATCTTTTATGAAACTCTCTAACTCTAGCTTTGGGTTTTCTTTTCTCAATTCCAAGCTCTTCGGCTTTACAAGCTCGCTCAACAAGTACTACGAACTCTTTAATTTTTAGAATGCCTACCAACAGTTTGATATCTTCATTCAACCCATCCTCGAAGCATTTACACATGATAGCTTTGGAAGAGATACACTCACGGGCATATCTGCTGAGCCTTACGAATTCTCTTTCATATTCTGTAACTGTCATTTGGCCCTGTTTAAGCTCAAGAAACTCTTTGCGTTTTTGATCGATGAATCTTTGGCTGATATACTTTTTACGAAATTTTGTCAGAAAGAATTCCCAGGTGACCCGCTCTCTTGGTACAACTGAAACCAAAGTATTCCACTAGTGATAAGCAGCATCACATAGCAAAGACACAGCACATTTCAAACACTCGTTAGCGGTACACGATAATTCATCGAACACACGGGTAGTATTATCAAGCCAAAACTCAGCCCGCTTGGCTTCATCATTAACAGTAGCTCTGAACTCTTCAGCCCCAAATTTTCTAATTTTATCAACCGGAGGCTTACTCGGTCTCAACGGATCGGTCACAAAAGGCACTATAGGTATCAGAAGTGGATTATTCAGGGTGGGGGTTGTGGAACAGCCGGATTAGTTCGAACATATTGAGTGAACCAATCATTCATCATAGCATAAAAGGCTTGTTTCATCTCATCATCTCAATTACTGACATTTGGCTGAGAGTCAATTGGTACTGTCCCTTGTGCGGGACTAGGCGCTACGCTCTCAACATCGTCTGCTACGGCTCGATCGGGATCAGGATTCATTACTATATGAAAACACATTTTAACTGTCAGAAGTCATCACACTGTCGTATTATCACATTATGGCATGTATAGCTAGACTCGTACGCGCTACGTTAGTCCTAGAATCGACTAAATCGTAGCACAAATACCAATAAATGTAACATCTCTAACCCAAATCCGTCGCCGGAATAGGGTGACGAGGTATTACCTAACATAACATAACTTCCGTACATTTAATGATACTCATAAAAAATAAGTATTTTATTCACTAAGTATGAACATATACAAAACAAATTCAAAACTGTACAGATTACGCAAATCACAAACATATTATCAAGTATCATTATTAAGTAGCCGAATATGAACTTAGAAATAATACAATTCATAGCTTAACAATCAAAACCAAATATGCATGCTATCTTATAAATATTGATTAATGAATTTCATTTATAGATTGACGTATTTAAGCAACCTAATATGTCATATAACTTATGATTAAAAGTTAAAGCACAAATTATAAAGTCACTTACTAACTTACATCATTTCATCTTATCTAAAATAAATGTATAGTACTATTCAAATGGTCACTTTCTAAACCTTAGCTGAATGTAACCTTTCAATGGTTTCCAAAACATAAAACATACACAATATACAATTTTAATACAATCCACTATACAAATAAAACTTAATTAAATATTAATAAAATACATTTCCCAAACATACACAATATGCTTTCTACCATACGTATCTAATATTCAACTATGAAATTATCAAAACATTAATGAGTATACTAAGCTCAAACATAGTTTAAAGTCTAGAACGATAGAAAAACTTAAAGAAGCCATATTCGCATGGCTCACATATATATACATAACCAAAATATCATTCATTCAAAAGATGACCAAATTATACACGTTCGAAACCTAATTTGCTCTCAAAAGAGTTAAGCCTATACATGCCATCATTGAATATAAAATCCTTTAAAGTACCGAATTATAGAGAAGATAGTGTGGATGACTTTGGACTTGAATCCCCGAGCTCGTAGCTTTCAACCAAGGTCTATAAAATGGAACAAAACACAAATATTCACCGTAAGGAATTAAGCTTAGTAAGTCTTAAGTAATTTAAACAACTAAACTTATTTATGCACATTATTCACATATGCTTTTAATTTTTTATACTAACTCACAAATCAAAGTTTCACTTTATAAACCAATACCGTTTATAAAGCCCAATATCCAAAACCACATATATCATTAGCTATGTACTATCATTTGGCCGAATAAACATAGCCATATTATACACATCTTGACATATCATTTCATTCAAATTCGAAATATGTATGACATGAGCATCTAAATCTTGTAATGCCATCTTTAATTCGATCTAGTTAAACTAGTCCATAACCACATTGAATTTCTAGGTTTGTCATCACATATATATAACATATGCTTTCATATCAAATTTAAAAATGGCCGAATTTATGCATATATATGTATATATGCAACAACTTCACAATTACCTCCCATTACACATTCATAAATTAATCCAAGTCATTCTCTCGTATATAAATAAATAACACATACCTGGACAGCTTAATTCACTGAACACATCCAATTTTCATTTAAACACAATGTCTCATGATCTTAGACTTTTATTAATTCATCGGCACTTAGCCTGTTGGGTACAAATCTGAATTCATCACCGGCACAAAGCCTGCTAGGTATAAACCTGAATTCATCACCGGCACTAAGCCTGCTAGACTTTATAAGTCTGATATTTTCTTCACCGGTATTACGCCTGCTAGGCTCAAAGCCCGATATTAACACTAGCTTATAGCTTGCTAGGCCAAAGGCCCGGATAACATATCAAATAACCAAGTCACAAGGTATCGCATACTCCATAACATATATCACTAAATTTTCCATATAGTACAAACACATTATTAAAAACAGTAGTATCATTCGCATATAAGCACATGCCAACCACTTTATTTCCATTTCATACTTCTCATTTGATAGTTTATACATCATCTCATTCACATTCCTTTCACACTTATCATTTGGGCATAGAAACATATCACAAATTACCTTCATTTCATAATTGTCATTCGGCTATATAAGCATAATGCAAATTCACCATCATTTCATCTTTGCCATTCGGCCATATACATACATTACATGGAATACTTAATACACATATTATATCATATTATAATCGGATATAATCTACGTTTAATCACTTAAAACTTACCTCGGATGTCATCGAACAACTACGTATCGGCTATTCAACTATCTTTGTTTTCCCCCTATCCGAATTTAGCTCTTTCTGTTCTTGAGCTGAATTTAAACAAATTTAACTTATCACTAATCCATTGTTCATGCATCTTATTCGGTTATAACATATTTCATTCAAAACAAGAAATACAATTATTTACTTAACAATACATTTGGCAAACATATATATTTCAAAAATCAAGTCATACACATCATTTGGCCACATAAACCTATCACAATTTCATTTTCAATATCCAATGTCCATACGGCAATATGGTATTTTACTACCATACCTCAATTTCATAATAACCGTTCATTGATATTAAGCATATTTGGTAATGGTATAAACAAATTTAACATTCAAACCATATCTTCTAGCATTTAGCATACGTTTCACTAATTAACCACCATGGCCGAATACCATTAGTCCATAAAGCCCTACTTACCACAATTTAACAAGCTCATTCCTATACTACAATCATTTTCCATTTTAAAGCATCAAAACACCAACCATTTCATTCAATCTCTTCCATGGCTGAATGCACAATTAACCATAATCTTAGAAATTAATTCATGGGCTATGTAAAGGACTTAGTAATTAGCTCAAATTCAAAAATTTAATGAAATCTACGTGAAAAACATACCTTAATTCAAGCTACCAAATGACCAAATGCCATAGTCTTTCTTCTTTTCTTTCTTTATTCGGCCATGCAAGAAAGGATGAACAAAAGAAATGGCTTTCTCATTTTCTATGTTTTTTTTTTTATTATTACTTATAATTTAATCTTTATAATAACAATATAAAGCTATCATAGTGCTCCACTACCGTCCATTATAATAATAACGGGTAATTTGCCATTTAAAAGGCTCCACTAACAAAACCATTATCAATTTAACCCTCTATACTTTTATCCATCAATTTTTCCAACTTACTCAATTAAGCCCTGTTTCTAAATCAAACGCCCAAACAACAAAATTAAGTCACAAAATTTTCACACATGATCATTCACATATAATAAACATCGAAAATATTACTTAAATATTTTTTCGACTAGGTTTCGTGGTCCCGAAACCACTTTTTTTATTAGGGCCAAAATAGGGCTGTCACAAATTCAGCCAGAAATTGGGCTAAGCATGGGGTAAAAATATGTATAATTTATCGCTTATCAGTTTCCCTCATAGGATATCCTTAATCTCTTTGGTATAATATTTTTTCTCCCAATATGATCCTATTTTATCTTATGGAAGCCATTACATCTTCCTTATAACTCCCTCCACCCAACCTGATTTATTGAGTCCGGATCTTGAGTGTTATTAGACGATACAAAAATTTTAACAAGAAGCAATTTATATTTTTCATTTATTTTATAACAGTTATTTGAAATCCAAAAATAAAATCTCAACACTTATAAATATTTGAAATGGAGTATATGTTAAACATCATATTACAACTCATTTGATTTAGATTTCTACAAGTTAGAAAATTATTGAACATAGACTTAAAAGGCAAATTTCAAAGTTGTGTAACCAGTCCTCTATATGCATAATAGCCCAATCCACCACTAACTTGGCGTACTCCTAGCGTTGTCCCCATAGGTGAAGCTACTTCTCAACAAACCTAAAGAGAAGTAATAACCTCGTAAGTATAGAAGTACTTAGTGAGCTCACTGGCAGTACCTTCATGGAGTCTTGTAATAATTTAGGACTTTCCATGGATCAACTTCTACTCAGCGCCATTTGCTACGGCTAATACCATATGATCTCATCACTCTCATATGCGCCAATTATCATACCCTTATCATACTTAATCTTCCATATCTTGTTATTGAGAAAATCCATCTATTCAATTTATCAATCTCATATTTCAAGTGAACTGCTTGTTGACATCATCTTGGGTGGATACATATACATGGCGAATGTAACACCCCTAAACTGTATCTATCATGGGATTAGGGTTTGGAGAATTACCAAACAATTCAGAACTTTTACAAACATTTTACAATCATCAACATCATATCACATTCATGTGTCATCCACGAGTCCCTTATGAAGGTCTACAAGACCTTAAACTTGCATTAAAAGAAGGTCGGGACTAAACTGATAACATTTGAAACTTATATTTGGCTCATGAAATTTTTCCTCTTTAAAACAGGGCACACACCCATGTGACTAGGCCGCGTACCTCCCATGCCTGTGTCTCACATCTCACATGACCGTGCTTATCCTTTTACTCTAGCCCGTGCACAATACTGACTAGGGTTACACGGCCACTAGACACACCCATGTGTCTAGCCCGTGTGTGAACCTGAGTTGGCCACACGGTCAGCAGACACGGAAGTGTGTCCAGTCCGTGTGCCAAATTGAACTCAAAGACTACAAAATAGGGATCACACGGTCACTAGACATGGTCGTGCGTCTAGCGCGTGTCTCAAACTGACCAAAATGCCAAGAAAATAAGGGTCACACGGTCAAGACACATGCCCATGTGCTTAGGCCATGTAGCATGAAATAGGCTTGGTTTAAGCCACTTTCACACCCCAATTTACCATGTACCTACTGTAACACCCCTAACTCGAATCCAATGCTGGAAAGGGGTTAAAAGGTATTACCGGACAATGCACAACTTCTGAACATTCATATGATACTAGTGCTCAAAAATTTAAACCAGTCTAATATCAATTTATATAACTATTTAAAAAAATTCTTTACAAATAATTTCGTAATAGTTTTCATTATAAGACTAGTTACAAAACATAAGTTAAAAATATCACATATACCATTTTTTTTAGTAAGATTATTATGTACATATCAACACCCATTTGATTAAATGCATATCCCTACCATTTCATGAAATTTTAAAAACACCTCATATATATATAATTGGTTACACATCCTGAGCCGAATATCAAACAATCTATAACCATTATTAAAATTAACATTATCACAAGTTAACCAACTATACCTAGCATAATTTATACCCACTCATAAAGCATAACATAATCATCAAACCATATGCAAATATTAACCACATCATCGATTCACCTTAACAAACATATTATACCACACTCACATATATTCACTTGTATAAAAGTCATAGCCGAATCACCAACCAAACCAAGCATAACCATCACTAAATTTAAACCTAGAATTCAAGCTTAACAAAATGATAAGCCATCTTCGCATGGCATATTATATATACACAATTCAAAAACAATCATATCCAAATATAGTTTAGCCTATACATGCCATAATTTGAGTTTAGCTTATAAGGTACAAAAATAGTAGATAGTGTGATGAACTTTACTGACAATCCCTAAACTCATAGCTAGATCCAAAATCTATAAAACATAAATACACATATACACAAGTAAGGTTTTTATAGCTTAGTAATTCATAAGCAAATATTCAACCCAAAGATATTATCAACTTAATTTAACTAAACCAAATTATTTTATCAAAACACATTTAGACTCAAACGCATATAAATTCATATTATATACATATATACATATATATAAATGTTCATTACAAATATCACCTAACCGAATATCTATATAGCCAACTTACATGTTAGCATTTAATTTTCCAAAGCCAAAGAATCATTACAAATCTAATACACATACACTCAATTACATAAGCTCATGTGTTACAATATAATTTCATATACATGCATTGATTATGTGACCGAATACATAAAGTCCCATACATATAATTAATACTGATTCCAATAATTTTCATAAGGTTGAATACCCATAGCTAGTTCACAAATAAACCTTATTTACAATACACACAATTTGTAATGAGTATCAATTTACACACTTACTTTATTTTAAAATAAGCCTCAAGCTAATTCACATTTAACATTTCATATAATCAACAAAAAATTACTTGTATTTAAATTTCATTTATAAACATCTCATAGCATCGAGACTTACCGAACTCAATCTATGAACTTGAAAGTTTGCTCATACACTTAGTGCTCAATATCCGATTTCGTACACCTAGTGCTCGGAAATTAAATTCGCACACTTAGTGCTCAAAAATTCAATTCGCACACTTAGTGCTCGATAACTGATCTTGCACACCTAGTGCTCGATATCAAATTCAATTCTTACACTTAGTGCCTCTTCCAAAATTGCTACTTATTTAAACTTATATACACATATAATACTCAACCATCAACCACATATGTCAATGAATATTAAGTTGATCATTTCCCAACTTTAATATCACATTCAGCTAACCATATATATATACTTGTATTTTTTAATTAAATTCAAGTACATCATTTGTAAGTAAACTCAATACGAGAAATTACTTATGTAACTTACATCGGGTATTGTCGGACAGTTACGTTCGGCTATTCAACGATTTTTGCTTTTCCCCTATCCGCTTCTGATCGCCTCGTTTCTTGATCTAATTGGATTTCAATTTGAACTTATTCAAATAAATTTTATTCAACTCTATCCCAAACACATAATTAAATAAATTACTAATTCGCCCTTCATATACTACAATTTTTTTCAAAATAGTCCAAGGTGCATATGAACCTTTGATACAAATATAAATTTCATGCTTCATTCTATCAACGATTTTCCATACGTAAATATATTTCCATAGACGGTTGCCCATCTAGGCTGTGTACCATACAGCTTTTCAACATATCATTATTCTACTTCAAATTTAAGTACTCAAAAATAGCTGTACACCCATCTACTCATATTCGCACATTCAAGCATTATAAAATAACATCATGCATATATCTATATATCACCATTTGGACGAATAGACCCACTCACATATATACCTATTTAACAAGCATTTCAATAACACTCAAATTGTTCATTTATAAGCTGAATGTACACACCATATACTCATATAATCTTCATTTGGTTTGCACATAACTCACCACAAATATTCAAAGATCCTCCCATGGCTGAATACCACGACCTCATCAATTTCCAAAATTGACACATGGGCTATATAAATACCTTAACAACAAACAAAAAAATCTACCTATGATCAAAATCTATACAAGAACTAACCTTGAATTTAAGCTCAAACTAGCCGAACGTGAGAGCTTCCCCTTCTTTTTTTTTTGTTTCGGTATTTTCTAGGATGAACATGCAAGGTGCTTTTCTATTTACTTTATGATTTCTTTATTAACAAACATATCATTACTTAATTTATAATATTTATCTATATATAAAAAAAAATCCAAAAGCATTATAAATAATGCATTTGCCATCCACTTCACCATCACATGGAATAATAGCAACATAAATGCTTCCTTTTATAAAGACCGAATCAATTTGGTCCTTAATAAATAAACCATCACATATTCATTCTATGCGATTAAGCCATAATTTAAAAAAAAAAGGCATTCAAACGATGAAATTTTATTTTTTTAAAATGAAAATTTCACACCACCCAAATTCACACATTCAGAACACTGATAACTAATGATTAAATATTTTCCGCATCGGATTCTTGGTCTTGAAACCACTGTTCTGATCAGGGTCAAAATTGGGCTGTTACAACTCTGCCCCCTTTATAGATTTTCGTCCCCGAAAATCTTACTAGTGAATAGGTTTGGGTTTCGTCCCCGAAAATCTTACCAGTGAATAGGTTTGGGTAACATTCTTTCATCGAAGCCTCAAGCTCCCAAGTGGCCTCCTCGACCACGTGTTTAAGCCAAAGTACTTTCACTAGTGATATTTTCTTATTTCTCAATTCTTTCACTTCGCGAGCCAGAATACGAATTGGTTCTTCCGCAAAAGTTAAATCAGACTGAATCTCAATCTCGGAAGGGCTAATCACATGAGAAGGGTCGGATCTATACCGTCGAAGCATCGAAACGTGAAAAACATTATGAATCTTTTCTAACTCAGTTGGTAACATCAATCGATAAGCAACTGGTCTGATACACTCAGTAATCTCGTATAGCCCAACAAATCTTGGACTCAACTTACCTTTGCGACCAAATCTGAGTATTTTCTTCCACGGGAAAACTTTCAAAAACATACGATCACCAATCTGAAACTCTATATCTTTATGTTTCAAATCCGCATATGATTTTTGCCGATCTACTGTTGCTTTCAGGTTTTCACGGATCACTTTTACTTTTTGTTCAGTCTTTTTGACTAAATCAACCCTGTGTATCTTGCTTTCACTTAGCTCGATCCAATACAAGGGTGTACGACATTTACGATCGTACAAAGCCTCATAAGGTGCCATTTTGATAATCGATTGAAAGCTATTATTGTATGTGAATTCTATCAGAGACAAGTATTTTTTCCCACATACCCTCGAACTCGGGAACACAACATCTCAACATGTCTTCAAGTATTTGAATGATTCGCTCTGATTGACCATCCGTTTGAGGGTGGAAAGCAGTGCTAAAATTCAATTTAGTACATAATGCATATTGCAGTTTCTTCCAAAACCGTGATGTAAACCTGGGATCTCTATCTGAAACGATAGAAAGAGGTATCCATGCAATTGTACAATCTGAGAAACATACAATTTAGCTAGCTTATCGAGTGAATAATCTATACGAACACGAATAAAGTGGGTCGATTTCATCAATCTATCGACAATCACCCAAATTGCATCTTTCTTGCTCAGTGTCAACGATAATCCAGATATGAAATCTATTGTGATTCGATCCCATTTCCACTCGGGTATCATAATCGGCTGAAGTAATCTGATGGTACCTAATGCTCGGCCTTTACTTGCTGACACACCAAACATTTTGACACAAAGTCTGAGATGTCTCTTTTCATACCATGCCGCCAATAGTACTATTTTAGATCATTATACATCTTCGAGCTACCCAGGTGAACCCAGGTGAATAGGCAGCCTACTATCATGAGCTTCATTACAACTCATCTGAATCAACTCATGATTCTTCGGCACACAAATTAGGTTTCTGAACTGCAAACATCCATCAGTGTCAACTTGAAATTCCGTGTTAGTATTCGAATCACAGTGAATTCTTTTTTCTATCAAGTCATCATCAACTTTTTTGAGCTTCACAAATCTGCTGAACAAACAACCATCTTACTTTTAACTCTGTTACTAATGCACCATCATCCGACATAGCCATATGTGCATTCATAGCACGCAACGCAAACAACGATTTTTGGCTTAAAGCATTAGCGACCACATTAGCCTTTCCCAGATGATAATCAATCACAAACTCGTAGTCCTTTAGCAATTCTAACCACCATCGTTGTCTCAAATTTAAATCCTTCTGGGTCATTAGATATTTGAGACTTTTATTATCGGAGTAAATATGACATTTTTCACTGAACAAATAGTGGCACCAAATCTTTAAAGCAAACAGTATTGCGGCCAATTCAGGATCGTGTGTCAGGTAATTCTTTTCATGTGGTTT